>JARWIR010000090.1:0-1200000 GCA_029959085.1 Nemophila menziesii | reverse complement strand
CAAAATGCAGTCGAAGCAAATATGAAGTTGTTACAGAATCAGCTGAGTCAAATTAATAAACAACTGAATCAACGTCCACAAGGGCAACTCCCTAGCGATACTGAGAATCCAATCCAAATCGAAGATTGTAAGGCTATTACTCTCAGAAGTGGTAAGAACGTTCCTCCTCCTCCTTTTCCCGTTATGAAAGAGAAAGAAGTCCCAAGAAAAGAAAAGGAAGTGGGTGAAAAAGAGAAAGAGAAAGAGAATGAGAAAGATAGTGAGGTTGAAGAAATAGTGAGGCCAAGTGAGATTCTAAAGAAGAAAGGTGATACTATGATTAATCGTCCTCCTCCACCATTTCCATCGAGAGTTCAAAAGAAGGGCGATATGGCTGATTATCAAAAAATCTTTAATAAGGTACGAGGTCTTAGCATAAATATTCCGCTACTAGAAGCTATTAGAGATGTACCCAAGTATGCTAAGTTTCTGAAAAGAGCCCTCACTAACAAAAGGCCGTATTGTGATAATGAGATGATTGGTCTCCCTGAGGAATGTAGTGCTATTTGTCAAGGTAAATTACCTCCAAAGTTAGTTGATCCTGGAAGCTTTACGATTCCGATATCTATTGGTAATGAGTGGAAGGGAAAAGCGCTATGCGATTTGGGTGCAAGCATAAATCAAATGCCCAAATCGATCTTTGATAAGCTTAATATCGAAGCAAGACCCACTTCTATGGTCTTGCAAATGGCGGATCGATCTCTTGCACATCCAGAAGGCCGAATTGAAGATGTCCTCGTTAAGGTAGGTACGTTAATTTTTCCCGTTGATTTCGTTATACTTGATTACGACGCGGATAGGAATGTCCCCCTTATTTTGGGAAGACCATTCCTAGCCACGGGGCGTACTTTGATTGATGTAGAAAACGGCGAAATGATTATGAGAATCCAAGACGAGGAGATGAAGTTTAATGTGTTTAGACCAATGAAATTTCCAGATGCAAAGGAGGATTGTTTTCGTGTAGATGTTGTTAAACAGGTACCAAAAGAGCCAATTAATGTTGTGGAAACCTTAGGGGTGGAGGAAAAAGAACTAAGAAAGAAACCACCGATCAAAGTTCCTCCAAATCCTAAGAGAAATCCACTACCCAATCTTGCAAAGAAGAAAGAGAGAACACGTGTCACGAAGGTTCCAAGGGAACCTAAGAAGGAAAGGAAGAAAAAGGAGTTTAAAGTAGGCGAAGAAGTTGCTATGAAAAAGCCTAAACCTCCTCCAAAGACATGTGAATCAAAAAGTTCTTGGCTAGGACCGTTCATGGTCACGAAGGTTATCTCAGATAAACTAGTGGGAATAAAAGCTAAGGGATGCAAATTTCGAGTTGCAAATATTGACAACCTCACTCACTGCTGGGGAGGCTATGTCAATGACTAAAGAATGAGGTAACCCGTCGAGCTTAACGACGTTAAACAAAAGCCATTTCTTGTATATTAGTTTAAGTATTTCAATTTCGTAGTTTAAATTAGTTTGATTTTCGTTAATTTAGTGTTTATTAGTAAGAAATGAGGAAGGGTGTTTGTTTTTGATGATTTCAGGGGTATAATGGTCATGAGTTTGGGGTCAGAACGATGAGAAAACGGAAAATTATGGAGTCAACAGCAGGTTTGACCAGCTAGCCGGCGGATACGCCGGCATACCGGCCAAAAACGCTGAAGACCCCCAAACTCTCTGACCACTGCGTCAGCGATGACGCAGCATTGCTGCGTCACCATTCGCGCCAGCGAGAAATCCACCGGCATGCCGGCGAATCCGCCGGCTAGCCGGCCAACTGGAGGAAGAGTTTTTGGTCCTTGCGTCAGCGACGACGCAAGGTTGCTGCGTCTCAAAATGCGCCATCGACATTTCGCCGGCATGCCGGCGTATCCGCCGGCTAGCCGGCCGAAGAAGCTGGACTTTCTGATCACTGCGTCAGCGACGACGCAAGGAGGTTGCGTCAGAGGTTAAAAAAAAAAAAAAATATCGAAAATTTATTTTTTTGCCAACACAGTGACCGGCATGCCGGTCGACTGCTGTAATAGGCGGTTTTAAGGGTTCAAACCCTATATTTTTAGCTTCTTTCACCAAGCCTACCTCTCATTGACGAATCCTAGCCTCCTACCACTCCGAAAATCATCATCAAAACAACATCATACCACCAATCCTTCCCTCTAAGCATCATCCAAGATCACAATCAAACCATTAAACTTCCAAAATACCAAATCTGTACACTTTAAACCAATTTTTCTTTCACCAAAGCTAAAATTTATCCATTAATCCTTTCCCAAACCTTGAAATATCCATGACCCAGCGCTAAACAATCCATAATTCAAACCCAAACCTTCAAGAACACTAAAATCACAATTTTATCCAAGGGTCTTGAAGCTTTGAGTTTGGGGTCATCGGAGATGACCATGAAGGTAGGAAAAGGTACGAAGAACATGGTGAAGAAAGAGAATTGGGTATTGAGGAAGATTTTAATAGAGAGATGATGCTTAGAGAGCAAGTAATAAATGAAAACGTGGAAAAATTGAAGAAGTTCGAGGTGACGAAGAACACTTTAAAAGCAACCATTGATAGAATTCAAAACCTCAACTTGGACGCAACACCGACACCAGCCTAGCGCTGGTTCAGATACGTTTTCTTTCCCTTCTCATTTAGTGTAAATTATTTTATTGCTTTGAGTCTTTTCGAGTCGTGGGGACACGACTCATTTTTGAGTTTGGGGTGGGGTTCGTTGCCTCATCCCAGTTTTTATGTGTTTATTTGCTTTAAATTGCTTTCAATAAAATAATTAGGAGTTGTGTTTGACTGAAGAAGATTTTAAATGTCCCTTTTAAGCATACTTTTGATGAATCTATGATAGTAGATAGTGGACTTTAGGGAATAACATAAAACGCACTTACAATTGCATGCGAACATAGGTAATTGATAGGAAAAATTAATGAACAATGTAAATGAAGTAAGCTTGTACTTAAGGAATATGTTTGGTGTGTAGAACGTGAAATCTTAATTAGTAGAGAACCCACCTAGATATGAACTAAAGACAAGCTATGTACTTAGGAAAATGATAGGGGCAGTTCTTTGTTAACCATTTTAAGCCTTATAGCTTGCTATCCCTTATTATAATTTTATCCGTCTTAGCCCAACTTTGAGCCTTAAGCCTTTTCTTTTGTAGCCACGATATAAGCCCATTATCCTTTAGATTATTAGGCATGACCAAATGACCCGCACTTGAATCACAACCCTGAGACTTGTCTCGAGCTTGAGTTTGGGGTGGTGGGACCACATTTGGGAAATTACATTGGGAAAAGATTATATGTGTTTGTATTGAGGCACAAAAATGTAGATGATATTATTGTTTGTAACCCTTTGCCGAGATTTGAAAAAGAAAAAGAAAAGAAAAATATTTATAAGAGACATGACCTTTCACATCAAAATGATGGTCATGGGTATCTTGTACAAAAAAAAAAGAGAAAAGAAAAGAAAAAGAAAATAAAAAGAAAGAAAGAATAAATAAATCGGCAAAGTGGAATATTTTTGGAAATCATCTTAGTTGTATTTGGGTTGACATTGGGGACGCAACATTAGCGCGTCAAATGGGTGAGTGAGAACAATTTTGAGCGTAAACTCAAGCTCGAGGACATTGTTGATGGTAAGTGAGGAGAGAGCCAAAAGCTCACTTCAAATTTACCAAATATACATCCATACCGTCCTTAAGCCAATATTAAAACCGTAAAGACCTCTTGATTCTTAAGTACATAGTGAATTTATAATTCTGTTGATAGGGAATGTGCTAGGTGGAGCGTTCAAAGCGATTTAGGATTAATGACCACCCTATAGCCATCATACAGATATGAGTACAAGTGTAACCTTCAAGCATTGCGACTTTAATTTTATGATTGAGATTATTTATGTTTGATGTTGCATGATTAGTGTATGTATATGTTAGTTCTTAAAGTTTTGCTATATGAGATTTATCTTTAGAATGGCTTTAGGTTTATTTGCTAAGCTTCTATTTGTTCTTGCGTTTACTTCTACCCCTTATTTTGTTTTGTTTTGCTTTGTCGGGACGACAAAGGTTTAAGTTGGGGGTCTTGATGTCTCCTTAAATGTTCTTATTTTCGACCCTTTGGAGACATCATTTTTGGTGTTTATTTAATAAATTTGATAGACTTTTGGACTAAATATGCAATAATATGATTTTCCTCTTTTATTTCTAGCATTTTTGATTTATCAAGCTTTTGCGCGTAATATTGGTATTTTTAGTGAGTATTTTACAGGTTTTAGATGTTAGCTAGAAGAGGAATCCGAGGAGAAAGTCAAAGATCAAAAGATAGAGTCAAAACTCGAAGATAAATCCCGAAGATATTATTTTTAGAGCTGAAAATCCATTTTCCAGGCCATAGATTGCTGATTTCGAGGTGCTTAAGCGATGATCTAGCTGTTGACCTTTGAAGAGAAATCATTCCTTATCGAGTTACGGAAATTTAGCAACTGGAATGAGGTCAATCGGAGTTGTAACGCATCGGGAAAAGCCGTTTTAGTGAAGGTGTATCAGCCGTTACGGGATTTTGGGCTTAGAATTTGGGCTTGGACATTTAATTAGTGTTTTATTATTAGGTCCAAGCCCTAATCCGTTTTTAACCTTATAAAAGGAGTTTTTGACCTCAGTATTTCTCACCTCTCATTTTATTCTTCAATTTAATTCATCCTTAGAAGAGAGTGTCCAGAGAGAAAGTCAGCAGCAAGGAAAAGGAGAAAGCTACAGAGCTGGAGACGGTCTATATCTCCAAATCACAGCCAAACCCAATTCCTAATTAGGTTCTATCTTTTATTTCTGTAATTGAAGAACATGAATTATTTCTGTTTTAATTTGGTTTTCCGCATTAGTATAAGCTAATTTAATTAAGTGCTTGAGAACGCATAATGGGTTAATCCCAATTTGATTTCGTTTTATACATTTGGATTTGGGATTATTATTATTTAAATCAAATTGGGTAAATTGTATTTTTCTTTAATTTTCACTTTAATTACTATTTTTGACCTGATCAATCAATGATAGGACTTAGTATCTAAGCTATTCCAATTAGTGGCGATTGGATCACCTTAACGGGGGGTTTAGGTACCGAACTAGTTAATGAATGTAGGTTAGAAATTATTGACTCTGACGAGCTTAATTAAACCTATGGCCTATTGGGTAATTTGAACTTAAACACTTGAGAGTGGACTATAATCACCCTGACGGGGTTTGTAGCATTTGAGAGTTGCTCCTTAGTCCACCCTGACGGGGGTAAGGAGATTATAGAATCCCGACCAATACAAATTTACCAATTTGTCCCTTAATCAATGTATGAAATGAATGATAGTTAGGTAAACCCTTGCGCCTCTCAAGTACTACCTGCTCTTACTTGCGTATCACTTTTATTTACTTGCGTCTTGGTTATTTATTTACATCTTCGCATTAGTCTTTCATTCCTTAGGATTAATACAAAACCAAACAAACATATTATCTTTATTTGCTTCCATAAGTGCATCAATCATTAATAGATAAGCATTGTAGTCAATCATCCCGTCCTTGGAACGAATCTGTTTTATCAACTATATTACTTGGGACAACCGTACACTTGCGGTTGTGGTTCGATTATCATTTGCATTTATTTTAGAACACACAAAGGACCACCAGTGACAAAAGGTCCCATGAAATCTATTCCCCACACATCAAAGATTTCGACTTCAAGAATATTATTAAGCGGCATCGCGTCTCTTTTTGATATATTACCAGTTTTCTGGCATATGTGACATGACTGAACGAAACTGTGACAATCTTTGTGTATGGTTGGCCAATAGAACCCGGATTGAAGAATTTTGGCTGCGGTTCTATCGCCTTTAAAATGACCTCCATAAGGTGAACTATGACAACTTTCAATGATTTTCTCCATTTCACCTTCATGTACGCATCTTCTAACCACTTGGTCACTACAAATCTTCCAGAGGTACGGTTCATCCCAATAATACTGTTTGGCCTGGTGACTAAATCTTTGTCTTTGTTGTGGGTGGAAATCTTTGGGAAAGACACCACTCACAATAAGGTTGACTAGATCTGCATACCATGGCACAAAAGCACGTTTAATAGCAAAAAGTTGTTCATCAGGGAATACCTCTTTCACCAACAGTGGTTCCTTGTTCGCATCAGATCCTTCGAGCCTTGATAAATGACCAGCAACTTGATTCTCGCATCCTTTCCGGTCTCGAATATCTATGTCGAATTCTTGAAGTAACAGTACCCATCTAATGAGACGCGGCTTAGCGTCCTTTTTCTCCATGAGGTACCTAATAGCTGAATGGTCCGTGTATACAACAGTTTTCTTCCCAACCAGATAGGGACGAAATTTATCGAAAGCATAAACCACGGCCAACATCTCTTTCTCCGTCACTGTATAGTTCATCTGGGCAGCGTTGAAAGTCTTACTTGCATAATAGATCGTGTGGAAAATCTTATCTTTCCTCTGTCCCAACACAACACCCATAGCGTGATCACTAGCATCGCACATAAGTTCAAACGGAGCTTTCCAATCAGGAGGTATAACAATAGGTGTAGAGATTAGTTTTTCCTTAATCGTAAAAAACGCTTGAAGACATTCTTCAGTAAAATTAAAAGGAGTATCCTTTTCAAGTAACGAGCAAAGCGGTTTGGCGATCTTGGAGAAATCTTTAATAAATCTTCGATAAAATCCTGCGTGACCCAAGAAACTTCTCACTCCTTTAACAGAAACCGGAGGTGGTAATGTTTTGATAACTTCAATTTTAGCACGATCAACCTCCATCCCTGCCTTCGAAACTTTATGTCCCAACACAATTCCCTCTTGAACCATGAAGTGGCATTTTTCCCAATTAAGCACAAGATCTTTTTTCTCTACATCTCACAAGGACTTTCTCAAGATTATTCAAACAATCGTCAAAAATATCTCCAAACACCGAAAAATCATCCATAAAAACCTCCAAATATTTATCAATCATGTCCCAAAATATCGCCATCATGCACCTCTGGAACGTGGCAGGTGCATTGCATAAACCAAACGGCATTCTTCTATAAGCAAAAGTACCAAACGGACATGTAAAAGTTGTTTTGTGTTGATCGAGGGGATCCACACAAATCTGATTATAACCCGAATATCCGTCAAGGAAACAATAATATTCTCTCCCAGCAAGTTTGTCTAGCATCTGGTCAATGAATGGTAGCGGGAAGTGATCTTTCTTTGTTGCTTTGTTCAGTCTTCGGTAATCCATGCACACTCGCCACCCCACAACTGGTCTTGATGGTATGGCTTCGCCTTGCTCATTAAGGATGGTAGTGATACCTCCTTTCTTTGGAACACATTGCACTGGACTAACCCAATCACTGCTAGCAATCGGATAGATAATTCCCGCGTCTAACAACTTGATAACTTCCTTCCTCACTACTTCTTTCATAGCTGGCATGAGTCTTCTCTGTCCTTCTATAGATCGCCCACCTTCGTTCTCAAGAATGATTTTGTGTTTGCAAACGGAAGGACTAATTCCCTTGATGTCGGCAATAGTCCATCCAATTGCTCCTAGCCCAACTCAAATTCGTAAAGAAAACACTGCTGGACCGTTTTGAGCATATCTTCTTCGTTATTGGTCGGATTTTGCTCCATAAGATACCAAAAGAATCGCAACAGAATTATCTTGACCCTTAAAGAAGGAAATCTCCAAATTCGGCCTATTTCTTAGGTAAAAACCCACATCTTTGGACGTGTGTGCAGAATCCCAGATTTAGGCAGCTTTTCCTTTTCCATCTTTTTAGTCTTTGTTTCCTTTATCTCCAATTTCCATGTAAATCTTCTTCCATAAGTTGTAGTCTTTGACTTGGACTCTAATTAATCTCCATAATTATCTTTAAAGTTTCACACTAAATAAACAATTAAACCCAATATGCTCTAAAAATAATAATTCTACAAATCAAGACTCAAAATAGGAAAGTGCACTAAATTAAGCTAAAATCAACCTATAAACTAATAAATAAGCCTAAAATGATGTCTCATGAGTATATTTTATTATCACAAATGAGGAAACATCAATCATGTATTGTTGTTTCCTCAAAATCATCACATTCCATGACCGACAACTGTGATTTTTCCCTTGGAGAAAGAATTGCTTTGACTGCTTTTACATGTTCTACTTTTAAAGAACCCAAGAAACCCACCTTGAATTGAACGTACAATCTACCCTTCATGAATGGCTTTTGATACATAGGCATCCCTTCACACCCACCACCTTCAGTTGATATGTTAACAAGTACTAACAATACGAGTATAATTTGTGAAACTAAAACACGCAAACTAATTTTTATAAACCCTCTCTCACATGGCTTAATAATTTATACAGTTTCCGATTTAATAAGGAGTTGCCTACCATCTAACTGAGACAATACCTTTTGAAAACCACATAACGGATCGACAAGTGACAAAGGGTTCTCTAAGAAAAGATCATCACCCTTTTGTTTGAATTTTGGGTGTTTCTTTTGTTGATAAACAAAAACTATATCTCTCATTACAGTGTCAGGCTAAAATCACATACAAAAGAAAAAACATATTACGTCTCAATTAAAGAGTACAAAAAAAGAATAGAAATAGAAACACCGTATCTGTCATTCTTATTCTTACTTCTTCATCAGCTTCTCCATAGAAAGTAATCCTTTGACCATGTTGCATACTGATGTCTCCTCATTTGTGATAATAAAATATACTCATGAGACATCATTTTAGGCTTATTTATTAGTTTATAGGTTGATTTTAGCTTAATTTAGTGCACTTTCCTATTTTGGGTCTTGATTTGTAGAATTATTATTTTTAGAACATATTGGGTTTAATTGTTTATTTAGTGTGAAGCTTTAAAGATAATTATGGAGATTAATTAGAGTCCAAGTCAAAGACTACAACTTATGGAAAGAGATTTGCATGGAAATTAGAGATAAGGAAACAATTGCTAAAAAGATGGAAAAAGAAAAGCTGCCTAAATCTGGGATTCTGCACACACGTCTAAAGATTGGTGTTTTTACCTAAGAAATAGGCCGAATTTGGTAATTTCCTTCTAAAGGGTCAAGATAATTCTGTTGCGATTCGTTTGGTATCTTATGGAGCAAAATCCGACCAATAACGAAGAAGATACACTCAAAACAACGCAGCAGTGTTTTCCTTACGAATTTGAGTTGGGCCAGGAGTCCATTACTTGAAGTTATCTCCACCAAACGAATTAGGTCAACCTCTAACCTATAAATACAGCCTCTTAACACTCTTAAATCATCCTTGGCCAGACCTTAAGGCCAAGAGGAAGCTGCAACACAAGAGGAGAAGTCTAGAAGGAGCAGAACACCATATGTCTTCTTCTACCTTTTATTCTGTAACTCTTTTCTCTTCCCTTCTTTGTATGAATTAATTCTTTAGTTTGAGTGTTTAGCATATATGTATGAACCCTAGTTTTGATTGACATCTATCTAATTTGGGAACTTAATGTTTTAAATTGAATTATAGTTTTTATTCTCTGTTTATGTGTTTGGATTTATATTCTGTGTTCTTGTGGAACCGCGGCCATATAGAATTACCATCTAGTAATTAGGTCACCATTGACAACGGTGTTCAATTGCATGTTTAGCACATAACGTCTAGTATTAGGTCTGATCTGACAACCCAACCTATCTAGATAATCACTATGGTTGAGTCTTGTGACTCTTTACCAATTACAGGAAAAGTTTGCTTAGGAAGCCTTATTGACACAGGTAAATCCTATTTAAAACTACCGATAGCATATTGGGACCGATTAGGGAAATACTACATAATTTACCCTTACATGTTTAGAACGGCAAAACTAGTGGGGATTGCATGCTAATAACTCAAGCTAGACTTTCATACTATCTTCTTTTCTGTTCTTTTATTTGTTTCCTGTCTTTTACTTTATTAGTTTAGTTTATTTATTGAAAAACCAAATAAATATTTATCTATCTCTTCTTTCTACTTGCGTATTATCTTTTCTATCTTTAATATCTGCACTTGATAATTTGCATAAGTTCTCTCTAACTTTCGTCAGTCCCTGAGGAACGAATCTTCTTATCATTAAAACTTGCATACGTCCTGTAATACTTGCAGTACCGTGTTAGTTTAGGGTGTGTATTTTCACTTATTTATATCATTAATTTATCACACCTTAGGCCACACCACATACCCTTTTAAACCACAACTTGAGTACTTTCTTCTCTTGAACAACCTTTTCACCTTTACATTGTGAGCATCAATCTTTGTATGTAATTAGGGTTGTAAAAAAAACCGAGTCGAGCCGAATACTAGATGTGCAAGCTTGTTTGATAAATTTTACGAGTCGAGGCGAACCGAGCTCAAATTTTAACCAGTCGAGCCAAAAAAAATTAAAGCTTGTTATTAAAATATCAAACGAGCTTTTTTCGAGTCGAGCTCGAGTTATTAACGAATAATTTGTTCTTTTACAGGTTTACAAATATATTTATTAATAACTAAACCATTAATTTACAAATCATTAATATTAATGAGTTAACGAACGGGTTTGAACAAACTTTTTTGTTCATTCGTATAAACGAATGAGTCCAAACGAGTTTTTTTCCAAACCGAGGTCGAGCTGCTCGCAAGTGGCTTGGTTTGTTTACACCCCTATCTGTAATACTTTCTATAGTTCCTTCACATTCACTGCAAGGAGATTGCATTTTCTAAGACATACTGGGACCCATTTTCCTAATCTTCACCTTCATAACACTTCCTTGACAACCAGAATACTTAATCACAACCCTAGATTATGATCCTTTGTTGCCATATACACAAAAAACACATGAACAAATCTGTTTCTACTTTATACTTTAAGACTTACCTATTACACTTAGAGCATAGAAAAGTGTAATATAGAGAAAGCTTCTTAGTGGTCCCATTATAAATATCTTCCAAAGATACCTTATAGGAATGGACTACATCTTCTCCCCTCCTCTACCTACGTCCTCTACTGCTACCACCACCACCTCCTATAAGAAATAAGACTCTTGAGTAATTAATTAAATATGTGGGGGTTGATTTGCAATTATGTTGGAGTTAATGGGTACCTCCAAAAGAAGGTCCATTGAAGAAGGATTAGAAGATGTCAAAGGGATCGTGCATGCCACTACCACCTCCGCCTGTTCCTTCTTTAAGTGCATCCTCTCCACATTGATCGTAGATTTCACGTTTCTCTGGATTGCTCAAAACCTCATAAGCTTGAGCAAGCTCCTTGTATCGAAAAATAAATAAAAAATTTGCTTCAGTTTAACGATCATATATTTTTAATTCGTCTCCAAGTTTTTGGCTTCTCAATTACGGTGGATGATTCAAAAAATATCAACCTTCATAATTATAACTAAACTCAAATCCAGAGATATAAATCAAAGAAAAAAAATCATTGTAACCATTCACTGCACAGATTATATTTTGGTCAATAAACCATCAACACCACATATTATGCTTTTTTGGATTTCCCACTGGATTTTTTCTCACCAAAATTTGTAACCACCATAAGGTTGTATGTGATGGCCGTGAATAGGGGGTTTGGCGGTGGCCATGGAAGTGGCGGTGTCTGTCCCTACTTTTTTTCTTTTTGGTTTGGTTGTTTGTTGGTCAGCCCGGCTATCGGTCCCAGTTCTCCGGTCCGCCGGACCGGACCGAACCGGAGTTGTTAGCAGTTCTGGAACCGGTCCGAACCGGTCCGAACCGGTTTGAGTGGTAACGGTCCAGTTCTTGCAAAATAAAAAAATCACCTTATACGGAACCGATCCGGATCGTTGACTTGGGCGTTATTTTTGTATATTATAATTTCTTCTCCCCAACTTATGTTAATTGTATATTTAGGCGTAATTCGATTTATAATTGAATTAGGGATCTAAATTTTATGCACATAAGTTATTTGTTAGATTTCCAACTGTTGAAATTTTGTACTATGCAGAAGAGTGAGACCTCCAATGAATAAACGCTTCTTATTATCATTCTTCTTTCTTGGATTAACTGGGTAAGTTTATACACTTCTTCAATTCTTTAGTATTTTCTTAGCAAAACCTTAAAAATGTGTTGATATCAAATCAGAATATTCGGAAACCAACTTTTATTTCTCATCGGACTTGGCTATACAAATCCAGCATATGCAGCAGCTATACAACCCGCAATTCCAGTATTCACATTCGTATTAGCAGTAATGATGGGGTTAGTACTCAATACTCATTAAATTGCATTTTAGTCCTTATATTTTGTCTAAATAATATCCATCTTTGATTCAGTACAGAAAGATTAAATCTATTAACAGCAGAAGGTCAAGCTAAAGTCGGAGGTACACTCGTATGTGTTTCCGGTGCAATTTTAATGGCTATGTTTCGTGGGCCCGCTATATTTGGCGACGCTGAGTCGGATTTCACGACAAATAATGAAATTAGTGCAAAAGGTCAGCCCGAACCTAATGGATGGTTAATATCCGCCTTTTTAGATCACGGACTCGATACTTGGCACTTAGGTGTATTATGTTTACTCGGTAATTGTATGTGTATGGCTGCTTATCTTGCTATTCAGGTGGGTCCCACATTTCGTAACTCGTATAACAACAATACGACAATGACAAGTTTTTTAATACGTGTCCCACATTTTTTTCAGGCCCCACTTTTAGCGAAATACCCTGCGAGTATATCAGTAACAGCTTTTTCGTACTTTTTCGGTGCTTTATTTATGGTGACATCAGCGTTTTTCGCGACTAACGATTCAACTGATTGGAATTTAACAAAATCCGAGCTTTTAGCTGTTTGTTACGCGGTAAGTTTTTCTTGATTCTCTAAATTTTTAGTTTATTATATTTTCATATCTCGAAACTATTTTTATTTTAGGGAATAATTGCATCTGCTTTAAACTACGGGCTTTTGACATGGTGTAACAAAACTCTCGGGCCCGCTTTGGTTGCTTTATATAATCCTCTTCAACCTGCAGCTTTGGTCCGAACCGGTTTGAGTGGTAACGGTCCAGTTCTTGCAAAATAAAAAAATCACCTTATACGGAACCGATCCGGATCGTTATTCTTTTTTTAATATTTAAATTGTTATTAATTACAGGAACACATTGAAACTTTAAACTACTACTTTAAATCCTGCTTCTCTGCTAGCACCTTTATATAAGTACGTTTGCAGGATTGTTACGGACATTCCCAGTACCACTGAAATCTCTTTTGGTACGGTTTCAAATTTATACCAGAAAACTCAAGTTAATATTGTAATGTAATTGATTTTGTGTAAACTCATGCATGTATGTACAGGAAAAGAAGTGATTGCTTATGAGAGTCCTAAGCAGTGATTAGAATCCATCGTTACGTATTTGTGCTTTTCAAGAAGATGATAACATTGATAATAAAAAAACAGCTTGGAACCGCTAGGAATCGAATCGGACTGGAACCGGTAGAGGCGGTTCCTTTAGCGGTTTGGTTTTCACCTTCTTTCATTCTAGAACCGGACCGAACCGGAACCGGTAAAGGGGAGCCGGTAAGCCAGACCGGACCGATAAGGCCCAGGTCCGCTAAGAACAGGTCCGGAACAGACCGTTAGCCAGGCTTATTTGTTGGGCATGGAATGTAATTTTTGGATTTAAAATCCTTTATAATTTGCCAGAAACAAGAATATGGGTATTTTAGTACTAAATCTGTTTTTGTTTTAAGTGGACATTATTTTTGTAGTTGTATGTAAATATACAATATTTCACTCTCCTTATTATTAATTAGGCATTTTCCTTTAATATTATAAGATTTAATTTTGTTTTTTTAATCTTATTTGAATTAAATATTAATTTTAGATTATATATATTAGGGTTATTTAAAAAACTAGCCATTACAGGCCAAAATTGCTTCTCCCTTCAATCCAATGCCTGAAACTCCACCGGATAAGGTGGATGCTATCATACGGTTACCGTAAGAGGATGGCACTCTTTCGGACCTGATGGTGGTGGAAGCCGCCGTGGAAAGTGGCGGCATAGACTTCCCGTTGCTTGAGCGAACAAATGCACGACAACCTAGAAGGGAGAGGCCCATTACAACGGCGTGTAAATCAAATAGGGTGTAACCTAATCTAGCGCCATCCGGCTCTAGAGGCGTGACAACGAGAATCCCACCAAAAAACACTCCGCTGACACAGTACTCTCACGGGTAAGAATTTGTTTATTCCTGCTATTATAGGTAATGCAAAAATTAAAACTAATAGGGTTAATGGATTGGATAGTGAAACTATTGCTTCAATAAAAGATGATGTGCTAAAATACAATTGCGAATTCCCCCAAGTATTAAGATATAGAGATGAAATTATAGAGAAAATATAGTTGTGGAGTAATACGGTTGTGGTTATATTATTGGGCTATAGGATAGGTTTTAGTTATCCAGCGTCAAAGTTGCAGCAAATTTGGAACTCGAAAGGAATGATTAAGCTAGTGGACGTTGGCTATGGCTATTTCATGGTTAAATTTGCAATAAAAGAGGATTGTGATTTTGCGTTAGCTGGGGGTCGTGGATGATATACGATCACTATTTAGTCGTGAGAGAGTGGACACCTAATTTTAAACCACATATGGATTTGATTACCACTGCCACGGCTTGGGTTCAGATACCGAATGTGGGAATGCAAAACTATACGACCCGTATACTTAGGAAAATGAGGGATTTAATTGGAAGAACGGTTCAGATCGATTCTCTAACTAAAGTCTGGAAGAAAAAATAATGCAAGACTTTGCGGTGGAGTTGGATTTGGGTAAGGCTCTCACACCCAAAATTCATATATAAGGTGAGACATGTTTGATGGAAATGAGGGTCTTCACTTAGCCTGTTTCGAATGTGGGGAGTTTGGGCATAAAAAAGATAAGTGTGGAATGAATACACCACAACAAGCTTCAAAAAAATCATAAATGAATAAAGATGATGGTTATCTGGGACAACCATGTGGTCTAAGTAGTAACACCGTAGTGGAAGCAACCTGTGGGGAATGGATGACAGTTAAGAAGGGTGGTCGTGTGAACAATAAGAATGGCAAGGCTTATCATTCGAATAGATATCGCAGTGGTCGAATAAGAATCTAGAATCGAGATTTGGAGCGTTACTCATTAAGGATGGTAAGAATTATGCTCCGGTATCGAACATAGATTATACAAAGACGAGAAGGAAAAATAGTAATGTAGGAGGAAAAACGAAGAAATAGAATGTTCCTAAGACAACGGGTGTGGGAGTGGGATTCGTTCTGGGGGGGGGGACATAAGATTTTGGTGGCTCTGGACTTTGAGTCTAGGAAGCAACTTACATCCATACCAGAGGTAGAAAATTTCACGGCAAAAAAGAGTCTGGAAAAGCGCCCTGTGATAGGGACTTTGAGCGCAAAAAACAAAAATAATAAAAATAACAATGGGATGGGTGAGATGATCGAGGGTGGGGTGAGGATAGCGTGTGGTGGTAGTGCTAGTGATTCAAGAAGCGAAAGATCAAGAGAGAAATAATAGGAGGCTGGTGGACCCGTGCGTCGATAAGAAATTAGTTGCTGTAAACGAGCAACACAGTGTTGTAGGGACCAACAATACAATTAATGAAAGTAATAAAATTATGGGAGATCAGTGGGTTACAACCTCACGCGGAACAGTTGGAAGGACGAGTGCTAGAGATGATTTCAAGAATCCACTAGCCTTCGAAGGTGGGGAGGTGATCAAGTTCGCCAGTAATGGCGATATTCCGCAACTACCTTTAGCTGTTAGGGGTCCATTCGAACCAGGGGATCTTGTCCTATCTTTGGTACCTGAAACGCAGCTTGAGGAATTGGATAGGGATGAACATATGGATCTTTTACCGGAGGGAATGGACGAGACAGGTCATGTACCATTTTAAACCTATTGTTCATTTATACTAATTATTTTTTATGTGTACACAAAGCAGGAATATAGGTAGTTGGGGAGGTCTTTCTCAACCACTTAAAATACTTGTGTAGAATTGCCACGACACGGTGGCGATAAATTTTTAAGGGTAATTAAAGAGATGATGCGGCTTCATCGTGTTTGGTTGACATTTATAGTTTAGCAGAGAGTTAGTGGTGTTAAAGCAAATGATATAGTTAGAGATTTGGGTAAAGTGAACTTTGCAAGGGTGGAGGCAAATAACTTTAAAAAGGGGCATTTGAATTTCGTGGTATGATTCTGAGATATGGGTTTGAGTTTTATCGGCAAGAAATCAGGTGAAACAATATGGACCTTTTGAAGGGGTAAAAAAATTATAGACTTTGTGGGGGTTGGATTTTGTGTATTTGGACTTAATAACTAACAACTCTAAAAAAATAGGTAAAATGTTTAGGTATTAAGAATTATATTGATGAGGGAGAGAATCATATTGTTGATTTTGAGAGCGTGTCAATTATAGAGTATAAAAGTCCTATATATATAGAAAGAGAATATACCCTAATAATGATTTGCCTTTGTTGGATTTAAGGGTGGAAATCGGATCCGAAATTTTTGATTTTTGATTTTTTTCCGATTCGAAAATTTCGATTTCAGAACAAAATTTTAATGTGCGGAAATCAAACTACATATAAATTTTCAAATTTTTTGGTTTTTTGATCCAATTTTTGTTTTCGATTTGTATTTTTGATTTTACTTATATTAGATAAATAAGTTATTTTAAGATAAAAGAAAGTATACAACTGAAAACGCTGAAAAAATTTCAAAAAAAAAAAAAACAAAAAGAAAAAGTAAATGTTGAATAACAATGAAATATCTTTTTATGTTCGAAAAATTAATAAATTAGGCTTCATATGTATGTTAAAAAAAAGAACAATAAAATAGGATAAAACCGTTTATTCGAACAAAAAAAAAAAAAAAAAGATAAAACCTAAAACCCATCTCTTCACACTCGCAGTGAAAACAAAAAAACAAAAAAAAATCTCACACTCAGGTCTCACCTTCCCTTCCAGCCGCTCTCCTGCACAACAGAAAACCGCCGCCACTCGTGACTCCACCATCATCAACCCGCTTGGCTAAGCCATCAACCATCAACCATCGAAGAATCCAAAGTAAGGTAATATACATATTTTACCATTTGAAACTCTAAAAACTAAATTATTTTAGCCCTAACATGATCACTTTCACAAATTTTCAAAATTAGTTGATTTAAGTATAATTACAGTCGTGTGGTGTTTATTATATTTTTATACAAAGCCTTTTACCGTATGGAAAAGTTATGCGCTGAAAAAATAATTTGCAATTTGGTTTTGTACTTCATTTGTTGAATTTCCCTTACACTATTTCACTCTTATACTTGTTCTTTTTTTCGATTTATTTTTTTATTTTTTATGTTTTTATTAGGTTCCCTTAACTTACAAAATTACCCTTACACTATTTTTCTTATTACACATTCGTCCATATATATATAGACTTACGTTTGTACCGTTTAAATCTCACAGCTAGGGTTTCTCTGAAAGTTGCAGCAACCATGGCAGGCTCTTCTCGAGCTCAAGTAAACAAAGCTCATAAAACTCGATTTGCCTCCAAATCTTCTCGTAATGTTCACAGAGTTTCAATAAAAGGTTAAAAATCTCTTCTTTTTCCATTCGGTAACCACTCTTAATTTATTCAATTTTTCTCCTTATTAATTTGTTATTAACCATTCAGATAAGAGCAAAATCGCTAAATCTGAACGCATTGGAAAAGGAGCCAGAGCAGCTCGGCTTCAACGTACCAAAACAGTAATTTTTCAACTAAAATTCGTATTAAGTTTTATTAAATTATAGTAATTATCAATTCACAATAAATTATGTGAATTAACTGTGGAATCATATAGGTACGTGAACAAAAGCGAGCTGCTTTGTTAAAGGAGAAAAGAGCTTCATCAGGATCATCGAGTCCTCCTCGTGTTATTGTGAGTATCGATTTGTTAAATCCTTAAAAAATATCACTAATTCACTAATTAATTGACACGTGTTACAAATTTACAGGTTCTATTTGGTCTTTCATCAGGTGTAAATTTAAATACACTTGAACAAGATCTTGTAACATTGTTATCTGAAAATGGAAGTGGAGTTGTTTTTCCAGCTATAGCTTCATCTGAATACAAAATTCGAACTACGGTGGGCCCACTTTTCTTCCCTGTATTCTAGTCTTCAATTAAAGACCTTGTGCATTAATTTAACTTAATTTTCTCACCCCAGGTTTTAAAAGCACCTTATGGAGATTTATCAGCATGTATGGAAATGGCCAAGGTATTATATTTAAATCATTTATATATATTTTTCTTATTGAACTAATTAAATAACATGTTTTTTCATATATAGGTGGCTGATTTACTTGCTTTTGTAGCATCTGCAAATTATATAAATGAAGAAAGTGAAAATCCTTGTATTGATTCATTTGGATCTCAATGTCTTTCCGTTTTTAGAACACTTGGTCTTCCAAGTACAGTAGTTTTAATTCGTGTAAGTATTATTATCTTCTCTCTTTTACCCTTTTACCCTTTCTTTAATCTGAGTATGTGCAATCTTATATTATAGGACCTACCTGATGATTTAAAAAGAAAGCATGAGCTCAAAAAGTTATGCACTAAAACACTTTCTTCTGAATTTCCCGAAGATTGTAAATTTTATCCAGCAGATACAAAGGATGATTTACACAAGGTAATTTAGTTCGCATTTTTTTACTACGTAAAAAAATCGTAATTAATCTGTTGATGGGGTATTTTTGTAGTTTATGTTTCTTTCTAGGGAGCAAAGATTAACTATTCCACATTGGAGAACTCAAAGACCTTATCTCATGGCTCAAAAGGTCGATTTAGTAACCGAAAATTGCTCTGAAGGAAAATGTACCCTTGTTTTAACGGGTTATGTACGAGCCCAAAACCTCTCAGTTAATCAACTGGTAATAAATTTATTTACTACTTTTTTTTATATAATCAAAAGCTAAGGGTATTTTCGGAATTAGGTTCATGTAGCAGGGGTAGGAGATTTTCAAATGTCGAAAATTGAATTACTTAAAGATCCGTGTCCTTTAAGTATAAGAAAAGGAGGTGATTTAATGGTATCAGATGATATACAGGTAAATTTTGTATATAATTAAAACATTTTTTATTTTTTAATTAAGTTTTCTTTATAATTCAGGTTATTAGCTGTTTAATCCCTGATCCAATGAAGCAAGAGCCTTTACTAGTTGAAAATACACCTGATCCATTAGCAGGGGGAACAGGTATAATTTTATTATAATATTTTTTTAAATTAATTTTATTTAATTTGTATTTTTTTTAATCAGACATGGCCAACTAGAGAGGAATTAGCTGAAGCTGAAAAGGATCAAAAGGAGAAAAAACGGAAAAAAATGATTCCTAAAGGCACTTCTGATTATCAGGTTTTAATTTAAATCTTTTCTTTTTTTCAAAAAAAAAAAAAAACTAACTGTTTGTATAATTCATAGGCTGCTTGGATTGTGGATGAATCAGATGAAGAATCTTTAGATAGTGATGAAGATGAAGATAATAATGATATGATTATGGATGAAAATCGATCCAACGGTCAAGATGATTTTGAATTTGATGATGATCAAGCTTCTATGAAACTCAATTCAGATGAAGAAACTGAAACTGAGTCTGTTATGATGGTTAGTTTTAAATCTTTTAAAGAAAAAAAAATGGAAATTAAAATCATTTTCTTGTTTATTTTTTCAGGAAGATGATGGTTTAACAAAGGAGCAAATTGAAGATGAAATTAAACAAATTAAAGCTAATCAAGTTGAAGATGAAGGTATTTATTTATTTATTTAACTTTAATTTTTTAATGAATTAATATTTAATTGTTAATTTTCAGAATTTCCCGATGAAGTGGATACACCTATAGATATACCTGCTCGTAAGCGTTTCGCAAAATACCGAGGCCTTAAATCTTTTAGAACTTCATCGTGGGACCCAAAAGTAAATCTTTTTTTTTTTTTAAAATCTCTTAATTAAAAAAAAATGTGCAACATTTTTTTTAAATATGTTGTATAATTTCAGGAAACTTTACCTCAAGAATACGCGAAAATATTCGTTTTTGAAAATTTTACTCGGACACAAAAACTCGTACTTGCGAAAGCTCAAGAAATTGATGATTGTGTATGTATTGGATCATATGTAAGGCTTTATATCGAAGGAGTTGAAATAAAAGCTGCGTATAAATTATCTAATTTATCGAAAAAATTACCTATCATAACTTGTGGTTTATTACAACACGAGTCCAAAGTATCAGTCCTTCATTTCAGGTTAGTCCTTCTACTTTAAATAATTTACTTTTTTTTCTTCACTTACTAATATTTTGTTTATCAGTGTAAGGAAACACGATTCATATACAGAACCTATAAAATCGAAAGAAGAATTACTATTTCATGTCGGTTTTCGCCAGTTTGTTACAAGGTAGGGGTAAAATTGTACTTTTTGAAAGTATTGAAAGTAGTGGAGATTAAATATATGTAATTTGATTACAGGCCAATATTTTCTTCGGATAATTTTAAATCAGATAAGCATAAAATGTAGAGATTTTTACATCCAGGACAATATTCAATAGCTTCAATATATGCTCCGATTTGTTTTCCTTCACTTCCTTTAATTGTATTGAAGAGTAAAGGCGACACTTTTTCGCCACGTGTCGCAGCTGTAGGGTCGTTAAGGAGTATCGATCCGGATAGGATTATGTTAAAGAAAATTATTTTAACGGGGTAAGTTTTGTATATATTGAAAGTATTGGGGACTTAATGTTAACAAACTCTCAATTATGTAGGTATCCTCAGAGAGTATCGAAATTGAAAGCTTCTGTTAGATATATGTTTCATAGTCCAGAAGATGTTAGATGGTTTAAGGTAAAAAGAGAATTTGTTAATAAATTTGGGGTATTATTGACTTTTTTAAATAATTGTGGGGTGTTTTTGACTTTTTGTATATAGCCTGTTGAAGTTTGGACAAAATGTGGTAGACGTGGTAGGATTAAGGAACCTGTTGGTACACATGGTATGTATATGAAGATTTAATTATGGGAAAAAAAAAAGAATATTTTAATTTATTTTTTGTTTTTTTTATTATTATATAGGTGGGATGAAGGTTATTTTGAATGGTGTATTGCAACAGCATGATACAGTTTGTATGAGTTTGTATAAGAGAACATATCCGAAATGGCCTGAACATTGGTTTCCGATTCAGGGAGCTTAAAGATAAAGAAAGAATAGAGCATTTTTTGCTTATGGGAATGAAGCTCTATGGTTCAGATTTTTAGTTTCTTCTATGTAATGGAGGAGCAAAAGTTTTGTAGTTTTGGATTGTGTATTATGAATGATATGATTATACTGTTTTGTGTGTCTTTGTGGTTCTTTGAGTGGTGTATTTTTATGTATTCTGATACGATTTATTTGGCTTGATATGATACTTTATAATTTCATTATGTTTTTCTACTTGCTAGATAAATGAGTTAAGTTGATTTAAATTAAATCACATGATCGTATTACTTCACTATCAAATTACAATAAACAAGAACAATAAAAGATTGAAGCTTTACAATCAGAAACATATTTGTCTGTTTACATAAAAGCGTAAAGGTTTTTCTATTGAAATGCAAAACATTACTAACTGGGGATTTAAAAAGCTGTGATTTTATGATTAGTTAACAAGGGATTTTGATATCTATAATGTACGGATGAGAAGCGAAAAAATCATAAAAAGTGAATCTTGATTAATCGTGTTGTATATTTGAATTTGTTCAGTTATATTTCAGAACCTTGACAATTTATGTAATGATTTCTGGGATTTGTAGTTTAGTAATGCTCCACTATTATAGGGACTTATTGTGCAATTAATTAAAAAAAATTAATATATGGACCTTATAGTGTAATTTTTGCATGATAGAAGGACCTACAGTGTAATAAAGTTTAAAAATAAATAAGAAACTGGGCAGAATAAAATATCGGTGGCTCTGTCTATGTGATTTATTTGAGTTTATTAGCTCGTGGAGCTAATTATTTTGCTACATTAGGTTTCAGCATAGCATGTTCAAAAATCTTGTGTGTATTATGCTTTTGATCTTCATGCTCTGGTAATTTGTATATTTGACTTCTTTTAGTAGGTTGTAAATGGATTGCTTTAACGTGGGAATAATCCAAGTCCCAATATGTTCTTCTCCCTCACATAGGTCCGTTTTTTTCATTCCCTAATTTCACTCTGAAATTATTGGAAGCCAACAATTTAGAAATTTAGTAGTTTTTTTCAAAAGCTTTGTAGGTTAATTGCACCATTGGTCCCTGCTAAATATTTTCTCTGCATTCCCAGGCAATTATGTATGCTTTCAAGAAAAGTGAAATGGAGGAATTATCAATGGTCTTGCTCTCTGCATTCCCTGAACGTAATCACAATCATCATTTCATGCATTTGATCTCCAAAAGTGACGATGAACGAGATTTTGCATCCGGGGGTACGTCTTCTATATTGCACGACTAGTCCCTGTACTATTTAATATACGCATATATACCCTATGTTAGTTACTTCCGACTAAGTGTAAGAGTAGTGTGACTCAAGGCTCTTCGGCTCGATTAGTTTCAAATAAAAGGAAAATTGAATCAGATAATAATACAGCTATAGATAAACGTAATTTCTTCGTTTTAATGCCTACTGGAGGTGGTAATAGTCTTTATTACCAGGTGAGAATTGTTTACTTTTGCATAATATAAGGACCTATATTTCAGTTTTTGCATAATATAAGGACCTATGTGGCAAGTTTTGCATAAAGTAGGGACAAGTACTGAGGTAAGGTTCAGTTTTATGCAATTGTTCTTGTTATAAATTACCTAAATGGTCCCTAAACTGTAGGTTAGTTACCTGAATGGTCCTCAATCCTCAAACTTTGTTTTTTATACCACTGTTAGTCCCCATGTCTAACTCTGTCAGATTTTTACACGTTCGAGGACCATATGGGTAAAAGGGGATAGTTTAGGGACCATTTTGGGGAGTTTTAAAAGTTTGAGGACTATTTGGGTAATGAAGATATCTATTGCCACGTGGATTTAATGTTAAAGATAGATGGAATTTGATGCGGGGACTAATGGCGGTAATAAAACAAAGTCCGAGGACTATTTGGTCAACTTTCGAAGCTCGAGGATTAGTCGGGTAACCTAGCCTATAGTTGAGGGACCATTTGGGGAATTATTCCTTATCTTTATTGAATGTAATGGAATTTGTTTGAATGGTCCCTGAACTATTTACTAGTTTGGTATACCAACTTTTTAAAATTCCTCAATTCGTTTTTGGCCCCCCTTGTTAGTCCCTGCAGACTATTTTTATCATTAAGTGCCATGTGGCAAAGATCAAACCTGTAGAAATGTAAAGTTCAGGGACCGTTTGGGGAATTCTTCCTTCATTGATGAGGGATGCATAGGGAGCACAAAGGAGTCGAATTTGTGGATCAAAAACCTATATTGGGTTTTTGTTTTGGGTAAAATGTTTCTCACGGTGTATAAGAGGGTTGGGGTGGTTTTTTTTGTCTTTTCCCCTTCTTTAGTTGGGTTCTGATAGGGTAGTTAGTGTTTAGTTAGGGTTGGGCCTTTATTTATTAAGATTGAAGTCATGGGGCTCTGTTAAAACACCAAATGTACTCCTATAGTTTTACAAAAGGTCAACCCCCCCTCCCCCCCTATGGTTGTAAAATGGAGAATTACTACTATTTGCCCCATTTAAAGCACATCAACAAATCTATTACATGCCCACTTTATACTTTAACACTTACCCATTAAACTTGGAGCATAGAACATTGCGGGATAGAGAAAGCTTCTTAGTGGTCCCACTTTAAATGTCTTCCAAAGTTACCTGTAGGGGACGGACTACATCTTCTCGCCTCCTCCACCTCCTATAAGAAAGAAGGCTCTCGAGTAATTAATTAAATATGTGGGGGCTTATTGTGCAATTCTATAGAAGTTAATGAGTACCTCCAAAAGAAGGTCCATCGAAGAAAAATTGGAAGATGTCAAGGGGATCGTGCATGCCACCACCACCTCTGCCCATTCCTTCTTTAAGTGCATGTGCACCTCATCACGTTTCTCTGGATCACTCAAGACCTTATAAGCTTGAGCAAGCTCCTTGAATTGCAAAATAAATCAACAAATTTCCAATATGATCCTTCATTTAATAATAATAATAAATCAAAATAAATCTACAAATTTATATGATTATTTTTGGGTCTTATAGTGAAATTATGCTATTATAGGGACCTATAGTGCAATTAACTAAATTTTTTTTTTAATATAGGGACTTATAGTGCAGTTAAGTCAAAAAATTAAGCTCTTTAAGTCAAAATATTAACCTATGGACCTTATAGTATATTTTTGCATTATATAAGGACCTTAATAAAGTAAAAAAAAGGAAAGGATTCTGGGCCGAATCAACCTCCTTGCCCCCAACAAAAAACACAAATCGATAAATGTGTGGTTGACGTTTATAGAAAAGTAAAGAATTTAGTTTAAAAATATCCTAAACAAAATAGCCGTCTAAATCGAAAAGTGTTTATGATGTCATATTTTAGATGTTTGTAGAGTAAATGATCAAAACCTCTTGTAATACTTACTACTTATTTTATCTACTGCATATGCCATTTTTCTTCTGTAAACTAGCTGTATTAGATGTGTTTGTTTAATTTTTTGAATCGAGAAGAGATGTTCAAATTTGTTGGTTTAAGTTATTCTATCGAACGAGTTTTTTATATCCAAACTTCAATTTGTTGTATGAATATGAAACATGATGTTGATAAAAACAAAAATCCTAGAAATCAATATATAAAGTTTTATGACATATTTTTCCATATACAGATTACTGTATGCAGGGGCGGAGCTAGGAATTAGTGTTAGGGGGGGCCAAGGGGGTTCGGAGGCAACGGCTCCGAAATTTTTTTTTTAGCCGTATTTACACAATAAGTCTATATATTATGCAAAAATTGCAAAATAGGTCTTTATATTATGCAAAAATGCACTATAGGTTCCTATATTGTGTAAATATTGCAATATAACTCCCAATATTAACTTTTTAATTAATTATTCTATAAATTTTTTTTTAATACAAAATACTATATATTTTGTTGTAAAAAATTTAAAAAAATCTTACAAATAAAATAATTTATATTCAAATAAAATAAATTTTAAAATTTAGGGGGGGCCAAATGAATATTTTTTAAAAGTTTGAGGGTTAATTGTTAATAATTTTTTTTTTTAGGATAGTTATAGATTTTTTTTTTGAAAAATTAGGGGGGCCATGGACCCCCCTGGGCACAACACAGCTCCGCCCCTGACTGTATGTAAATATTAACTAATGGTTAAAGAAAGAGCGATTTTGATTTTTTTATGAGATCATTACTAAGAGGTATTGAAGACACCACCTCGAAATTTAACAAGACCGGCTTTATAACCCCTTCTTATTAAATTCTTATTAAAGGACACAACAAAAAATTAACACTAGACAAAATTTTCAATTATCTTTCTACTCCTTTTTGTTTTTTATTCCCTATATATACTAGTTTTATCAGAATTATTTAATAAACCCTATAAACTAATTTCTCTCTCTTCTCTCTCATATCCTGTCTCTCTCTTCCTTTTTTTTTGGTTTTAGCAGCAAACCCAAATTGGAGATCTGCATTTTTTGCCATTAGCGAAGCTCTCCGGCGAATGGTGGTGTGTTGGTTCGAAACTCCACGGCGACGGAGGTCCAGCGAGCTGTTCACGGCCGTGGAAAAGACATCTCAGAAAACTGCAGATTTGTTCGTGCTGGTGGCCGGAGAAGACAACCGCAACAGCTCTCCGTAATGGCCGGAGAAGACAACACCAGAGCACCTTACTCTGCAACAATGGCGGATAACGGCTGAAACTTCATTTCCGGCGCACCACCACCACCACCACCACCACCGCCTTGCTCTTCTCCGTGCGTTGCTCAATCTATACACACACTTTTATCATCTCTATAATGGCGAAGAAGAAATCGAAAGAATCCAACAAAAACTCAGACAAATCAAAGTCAAACAGTATTTTCAACACTTTGTTTGGTGATAGCCCTGAAGATGCGACAACTTCGTCTCTATTCTTCACCGATAATCCCTTCTGAAGAAAACCTAATGACAGTTCCCAAACAACGCCTACCAAAAAAGAGAAATTAGGGTTTGAAAAACCCCCAATTGAAAATACCTCAGTCAATCCAACTGAGTTGAAGAAAAAGAAGAGAAAGAAGGATCAAAAGGAAGAGCTTGATGGCGAATCTTTCTTCCATCAACAAAGTTTCATCGATTTCTTCTGAGCACAGTTCTCGATTTATTCTGAGCAAGGAATATATGGCTTCATTATTTTCATATCACAGCTGAAATTGCTGATTGATACTGTGAAAAGTTTTTTTTCCAGATTATTATGTAAAACTTGATGCTTATGGATGTTTAGGTGCTCCAACAAGTGATTAAATAATGAATATTGCTATTTAATTGTTATCAAATGATTGAATCAAGAAATAATTAAAATTCAATTTTTTTGTCTAACAAGTTACTGATTATACGAGAAATGCTTAGCAAGTTTACTGTATACGAGCATGCTCAGTAAAAATACTGAGAAAACGAACATGATCAGTATATTTACTCAATAAAAAAATTCGAATACTCAGCAACTTTTTTCATGCTCAGCAACTTTTTTTCATGCTCAGTACCCCAGACTCAGAACTTTTTTCCAGGCTCAAAACTTTTTACGGAAGTAGCCGGCACGGTGGTCGGCGGTGATCGGTGGTTGTGGTCGGAACTGGAAAATATTGATAGTGAAGGAGGAGAGAGAAAAAATGATAAAGGAGGAGATAGATTAATGGTAATGGAGGAGAGAGAGTAATGGTAGTGCAGGAGAGAGAATAATCTATTTTTTTTGTCTTATATGCACTAGAAAGGTAGTTATGACAATGAGCCTTTTGTTGACCTCTATGAAGGAGAGAGGAATTGACTAGTTCTTTTGTGGCGTGCAATAATCTTCAAGACCCCATATGTAATTGACCTTTTTTTATTGGAGAAAAAAAGAATATTCTAATTTTGTTTAGATTTATTATTATATAGATATGATTAGGATAATATTAAATGGGGTACTTTAACAACATGATATTGTATAAATCAGTTTGAAAGTTTCAAACAAAATTTTGAATTAAGTTTTTATTCAAAATAATATAAAAAATTGATAAGTGTCACAAGAATTTTAAAATAGAATTCGTTTAGTATAATATTAGAAAAAGATTAAAAAAGATTTGGTGAATGGGTCGAATATCATGGATATTTGTTGAAATTATTTTTGATATTTTTTCATTATTATTTGAATTATAAGTAATAAAATAGGGTAATTCAACAAAATGATATATAAGGGAAAATATATTAATTGCACAAGAACTAATAAGAGGTTACTCAAGAGCTCAAACATCCAAAAGATGTGCTTTGAAACTTGATTTGATGAAAGCTTACGATTCTTTAGATTGAGACTTTGTATTAAAAACCATGGAGGCTTTGGGGTGCCCAAAAACTTTCGTATCATGGATTAAGATGTGCATGAAAACCACATCTTATAGTTTGATGATAAACGGTTCACCAAAAGATTTTTTTTTTTCAAGATGTTAGGGCCTTAGACAGGGTGATCCCATGTCACCTTATTTGTTTTGTATTATGTATGGAAGTATTAACCCAGATCATAAAGAAGATTGAAGATAAGAAAAGATTTGAATGATACCCAAAATGTAAAAGGTTACAACTTAATAACTTGATGTTTGCTGATGATCTCATGGTATTTTCCAAACCTACAAAACAATCAGCCACTCTTATCAAGCAAGGTCTGAAATTATTTTACAGAATTTCTGGGCTACAAATAAGTGATAGTAAAAGTAACATATTTTATGGGGGATGTAATTCTGAAACAAAAAAAGAAATATGGGACATTTTACATATTCCTGAAGGGAAGTTGCCTATGAGATACTTAGGGGTTCCACTTATATAAGAGAGATTAAGTATTGAGGAGTGTAAACCTCTAGTGGATAAAATAATTACAAAAATAGAACATAGGAGATCAAAATACCTGTCTTATGCTGGAAGATTACAGTTGATAAAACCAGTTCTCAGTAGTTTATCAAGTTACTAGTTTAGTATTTTTGTTGTTCCTAAAAGAATCATTAAAGAGCTACAGCTGAAAATCATGGCATTCTTATGGAAAGGGTCAAGTGAATTTCAAGGGGAAACTAAAGTGGCATGGGACACAATATGTTTACCTGTTCAAGAAGGGGGTCTGGGTATCAAGGATCTGTATATACAGAACCAAACAACTATTCTTAAATAGCTATGGAATTGTTGCTTCCCTCGAAATACACTTTGGTCAAAATGGGTTAAATTTTTTTTTGCTTAAAGATAAATCTTTCTGGTAGATACAAATAACTCAAGACACTTCATGGGGTTAGAGAAAAATCCTCAAAATGAGACAGGTGGCCAAAAGTTTTATATCTTATTAGATTGGATATGGCAAGGAAATCTCACTTTGGTGGGACTATTGGATTCCCCAGAATAGATGTCTTCATGATATTCAGAGCAGCAATTTGGTCTTGAAATATTATAATGACAGTAAACTTAACTGATTCATTTATGAGCAAAGATGGAGATGGCCTACGAAGTTCAAGTTTATAGAGAAAATAACTGAGAATATTTCAATTAATCCAGGTAAAAGGGATGTTATCAGATGGGAATTTACAAAAAAAAGGGAAATTTACCTTTAATCTGGAGCTCCAAGAGTCTACCAAAGTACAAATTTACCCTTTGGCTTATTCATCTAGGTTAATTACCGACTAAATACAGACTTGCTTCTTGGGGGGTAATCTCTAATTCACTCTGTGAATTTCGTAAGCTAATGAGTAAAGACAAACACCATTTATACTGGGAATGTTCTTTCACTAAATGAATCTGGACGAAGTGCTTAACCATTCATGGTGTAGCACCTTCAGTTACGAACTAGTCGACAATAATGGAGTGGTATACCAAGCATCAAAGTGGTAAAGCCACAAAACAAAATGCAATACGAGTCCTTTTGGCTGTTGCGACATATTGTATATGGATTGAGCGGAATGAAAGAATATTCAAAGGAGTTTTCAGATTGGAGAATGATATCTTTGACACTATCTAGTTGAACTTCAGAGATGCACTTGCTTGATTCAAGAAGGACAAAGAAATGAGTGAAGTGGATCTGACTGATGTGAGGAGTAGATAGTTGTTGTACTTTGGTCTCTGTACTTTATTATTGGTAGTGGTCTGAAAGTTGAGGTGGCCTTAATGGGCTAACCCAATAGTTGTAATAGGCTTATATCTACTTGCTGAGCAAAAAAACAAAATGATATATTCTATGTATGAGTTTGAAGGTTTTGAACAAAGTTTTGAATTGAATTTTTATTTAAAATAATATTAAAAAATTAATAAGTGTCACAAGAATTTTGAAATACAATACTTTAGTAAAATATTACATTTAAATTGAAAAAATTCAGTTAAAGGGTTCATTTTCATGAAAAATTGTTAAAAATATTTATTTCTTTTGATATTTTCCAATTGTTATTTGAATTTTCACTTATAGGGTGATAGAATTTTTTTACAATACTCCTTAAAATGACATATCATTCTTACATAAAATAAATTTTAATGTGTCTCAAATACAACTTCTTATTATAAACTTACATGAAACTAATATAATATTATAAAATTTGTGGTATATTTAATTATATAGTATTCTCTTAAATCCATCAACCTATTGATTGCGATACCATATAAATATGAATATAACAACATTATCATCAATATATATTAATTATTATTATAATCAATAGTAATTATGTTTTGTATTATAAAATATCATTTATAATCAATAGAGATCGATAGTTGGCCTAGTGGTTAGGTTACTCCGCAGAGACCAAGAGGTCTTGGGATCGAATCTCATTGGAGTCATTTACTCTGAGTCCAAAGTGGCTCTCTTATGTATTCAAAAAAAAAATATCATTTATATCATTGTATAAACTTTTGCAACACATTTCTACCATATTAATAAATAAAAATAATTATAATACTTTTAAATATATTTAAGAAAAAATGAGATAATAAAAATATCAAACAACGTGTGAAGTGAAATCTTTTGAACAGTTGTTGTTGAAATGATAATCTTGAAAACATTGATTATTGTTTTTTATGAATCGAAGAGATGTTTTTTTATTTTATGATGACATACATTAAACGAGTTTGAAATAAAATGTGTTGTGAAAAAAATTTAGATTTTTATTTAGTAAATTCAATAATTTTGGTTTATACTAAGTATAGTCACGTAATAAAAAATAAATCCTAAACGAGACCCTTTATCTTTTTTAGCTCTGAGCGACCGTCCCTTACTCTTGTTCGGTGCCACCGTTACTATAACCTTTATCATGTTTGGTTGACACATCGTTGTCTCCATCTTCGATCAATCCAACATATACTTCACCATCATGTCAGACGCTTCACCATAATCCACCTTCATTTCGACATCTACCAATAACAATCTTATTCATCTCTGAAACAACATAATAACATAACCAACATCATCATCACATTCATGTCTCACTAGTTATGTATCATCATAACACCACTATGATTTATCTTTGACCACCCACTTATCATCATCATCTACACCCAAACCTTCATCTCCACTTCATTCAACATCAACATAACATTTCAACTATGCTTCACCGCATAACCACCACCTTTTATCTTTGTACCACTGTGACATCATCAACACATTTATCAACATCACAGAAAAATAACACCATCCCTATCTTTCTTCTATACTACCAAATCCCATCACAATAAAGCTTAAATTTTTTTTGAATCGAGGCGATCAAGAGATGTTCAAATTTATTGATTTAAGTTATCTAATCGAACGAGTTTTTTATAGCCAAACTTTGAACTGTTTCACGAGTACGTACTTTGATTTTTCATGGATGAATTGAAATTTCTATGAATAATTTGTATTGCATAGGACTTGTGGTGTGAATATGAAACGTGATATTGATGAAGAAAAAAAATTAAAAATCAATATTTTTATGTTCTAATAAATATATTAAGTTTTATAAAATATATTGTTTATATAAATAAATAATATTAATCTACAATTTGTAAATATTAACTAGATGGTAAAGATGTTTGAGTTTTTTTGTTAAGTAATCATATATATCTTTCATTTTTACTTCACCCTTTATCCTATTTTATGTAAAAGATTAAAAAATTATTTTTATTTTTAAATTATTAATTTATCCTTTTTTTTCTAAAAAAATCACATAAAGTGACATTTAAAAAGTGATATAAAGATAAAACAAAAAAGAATAATATATAACATTTTTTTTGTGTGTAAATAAACATACAAGCTATGCCGTAGAAATTGCCGTATAGGTACGCCTAGGCCGTCTAAGCGCCCATCACCCGCTTACCTTTAGTAAAAATGTTAGGCGTTTTTGCCTAGCGATTTGGTCGCCATAGAAGAGACGTTTAGCCCACTTAGACGCCGATTATTGACAACTTGTAATGTTGTTAAATGAATTTTATAACATAAATAGTTAAATTTATTATAATTATTACGTATATATTTCCAAATATATAAATTTAAATAGCGGGATTCAAAACTGCATAATCCTGCCTGCGTTATCCCTTCTAGGCGTTAGGCCTCGGTCAACCGCCTAGCCGGCTGAACCAAGATCTACATAGCGTAGGAGTTCAAATGAATTTTTTCTTGAGGCCATCGGTAGTTGTTTGTGAATGACTTGATTCAGGTATGGTAATTTTCATTTCAGTAAAGGGCTTATTTCGTCAATTTACCCTTATATTCAAGCAAAATGACGGAGGAGTATAGCCAATTTGGTATTACATTTTTTTTTGTTCGAAAAATTTGGTATTACATACTTACAAATAATATTTGGTTTTAATATCTTGATAAACCAAAGCAAGAACTAGGGATGGCAACGGATCGGATATCCTCGAAAAATTGCATAACCACATCCGTTAAGAAAAACGATAACCAAATCCGCATCCATTAACCATCGGATTTTAGAATTATTTACCAAATCCGCATCCGCGACGGATGCGGTTTATCCGCGGTTAATCTGTATCAGCAATAATTTAAAATGAATTAAATAAAATAAATTATTAAATATTTTTAAAATTCTAAAATTAGCTACAAAATTATTGGAAAACCATAAAATGATATATTAGTCAATATAATAATAAAAAAGATAATAATCAATTGTCTAGTTTGTGTATGGAATAATTATATTTAATAGATATTACGTATGAAATTTGCATATATAGAAGGGTCAATGACCCAAAAAATCAAAATAATATTATACTTACCCCAAAGAATCATCCATTAACTTACTATTATAAGATTACATGTTTACCCGTCAAGGACGATTCCCGTCAAGGACGATTCCCATCAAGGACGATTCCCGTCAAGGACGATTCCCGTCAAGGACGATTCCCATCAAGGACGATTCCCGTCAAGGACGATTCCCATCAAGGACAAAATTTAGTTAATGATGTTATTGGGCAGAAATTTTGTCATTGATGTTATTGGGCTGAAAATAATATTATTTTGATTTTTTGGGTCATTTTCCCTATATAGAATATCTTTATATATATAGTAAATATTTTAATATTTTATTTTTTATATTTTTATTCGGATTTCGGATTATCCGTCGAATTATTGTAAAAGACCAAATCCTAACGGATAATCCACCGGTTACCTTTTGTGAGAACCAAACCCTCATGGATAATTCATCGGTTCCACTAACGGATTTTTTATGGGATCGAATATCCATCGGTTACGGTTAATATTTGAACCATTGTCATTCCTAGCAAAGAACTGTTTTATTATTGGTAGACTGAAATTGTTTACACTTTGTAAATTTTTTCAAATACACTCAACTTACAGATAAGATTAGCATCCCCTCCGTAAGGATAACACACAAATCAAGAACTGAAACTATTAGTTGATAACATTACAAACCCTCCTTATGATCCCATTAGTACCAGTAAGTGGACTAATATCTCCCATTTTAACCATGGCCGCAGCAAAAGCAGATGAAAAAGTAGCCGGGGTTGCACCAAACTCATTCACAATACTATCTGTCGATCCACCCGTACCAGTGAAGAGTACTTGGTCGGATGTAAGAAGACCTTTAAATTGCTGAAGATTTTTAAAGTAATTATTATCAAATGAATTTGGTGTCACCAAATCAAGTGGTGCCAGATTACTATTACCATTAGGTGTATCAGGAGGACAAGTACGCCTACGAGTGGTTGCGAAACCAGCATCTATGTTTGTCTCGTTATATATTCTTCTACGAAACACTCTACATTGAGCTTGCCCTAATGTATGAGATCCTGATAAAGCAACCATTTCTCTAGCATTAAAACCCTTATTTGCGAAATTACTAATGAGCCCTGGAAGAGTTGAGAAGGCTGAAGGAAGATCACTATCTGCTAAGCTCCTACTAGCTGTAGTTGAATCTCTTCTTCCCAGTTTCACCGTCCATGATGGACCACTCACCTAGTTACCAATAAAATTTACTATTAATTTTAGTATTTATTTTTTCAATAATATTCATAATATATAATTTATACTCACAGCTACTGATGAATCTCTAGCAGCAACCGCTAGTATGTCTGCACAAGATACAATTCCAGGACATATTTTCTCAACTTCAGCTTTTGCATTTGCGATAATATTGAAACCTCTTACGGAACCATTATTAGCTACTGAATTCTGTTCACTTACGATAGTAGCTGAATTATCAAGTAAAATTGATCCATCACAACCCTGGAAAAAAAAACCCAAACTAATGTGAATACATGCACGGGCATATTTGTATAATTTGTATAACATTAGGATTAATGATGTAAATTTTACCTGAACAAAGCAATCGTGGAAATGGAGACGGATAAGTGATGCGGCCATACGACGCTCTGTGCTACAGCTGTACGAATAGTAGTGCGGATTGTGGCGAGTGCATTTGGGCATGTAGTGTCATAAAACGTACTAGATAGTTGTGCCGTGCATGGAACTAAAAATAATATAGCTAATATTATTGTAGCTAAAGGAAATGACAAAACATTCTTTGAACTCATTTTTTTTTAATAAAAAGAATTCTACTAGTTCTGACTGAGTATTACTATATGAAGTAATGTGATGATTAAGAATGTGTTTTTGCCGTTCTATTTATAGGCTAATGAGGTGTGTACGTAACTTATGAATATGCTAATTAGGTCACTATCCGTTTTTCAACCCATTGCCAAATCTCAATGAGATTACGTGCCTGACTTTTTCTTAATTGGACGGCTATATTTTCTTTGGTTCTTAATAACATTGTTTCTATTAGCTAGTTGGCAAGTTGTTTGTTAAATCTTGGCTCATTTGCATGGAGGGTTTGAAAGGTAAAAGTACTAATCATATGCTGATATTCATGCAATACCTCTCAAGCGTCACTTAGTTTGAATTTTATCAAAGTTAACTCTAATATATTATGAGATTATTGATTTCTTTGACCAATGCACGTGCTTCCCCTTAAAACAATAATTCAAAATTTACTTTGTCTTTTCATTTATCAGATAATCATTTGTATAAGCGGACATATCCGAAATGGCCACAAGATTGGTTTATTCAGGGAGCTTAAAGGTACCTTTAGATAAGATAAGACGCTCCTATAGAGCATTTTTGTTTATGGGATCTATATGGTTATGGCGATTAAGTATGTCATTTGGTTTATCAAGTACTACTGAAAGCAAAAGCTTTAATTTGAAGGTTTGAATGTGTATTATGTGGAGGTGCTTAGAGATAGATATTATTGGGGTTTTAAATGAGTAGAGACAAGTCGAATACTAGATGTACATATACTTGTTTGTTTAGTTTTTCGAACCGAGCTGAGCTCAAATTTAAACAAGTTGAGCCGAGTTTTCAATAATTCAAGTCAAAGATAATAAAACTTGTTTGTTTAACTTATAAAACAAGGTATTTAAGAGCCGAGCTTGAGTTGCTCACGAATAATTTGTTTTTTATGGTTGAAATAGACTTTCCATGAATGAATGATTGGTATGTAGTGGAGTGTGTGGTATAAAAAATATGAAACGTATTTTTAATGAAAATATAAAAGTAAAAAAAAATTAATAAATCCAAATTGATAGCGAAGAGTTTAATAATATATTTACAAGTTAATATATTAATATAAAATTCATACATATAAACAAGCCGTTCAAGAACGAACTCGAGCAGGCTTGTAAACTTAACGAGTTTAAATTCGAGCTTATTTATATTCGTCCATCTCGAACAAGTTTTTTCTCGATCCGAGCTCGAACTGCTTGCGAGCGGTTTGGTTCGTCTACCGCCATAAATATTATGAATTGTTTGCTTTTCCTCGAGAGTTTGATTTACTTTTTGTTTTTTTTTTCAATCAAAATATATTAAAAAAATACAACAAAAAAAACATCAAACCTGATTGACAATAAAAAACAGAATGATAAAAAAAAATACAAAAAAAACTATTTGCAATCATCCATGCAAGCTTGGTTGATTGCTTGCATGTTGAAGTTTCCCACTTTATCCCTTCACAACTCATACAATTTTCATACTTATTTTAAGACAATCTTCTAATTGATGATAATAACTAGAAATTATATCCAAGACTAATTTATAATTAATGAATATTCTACAAACTTATACCCTTTTGGTGATACTTCATCCACGTCTTTAGCTTTCTTCTTCATGTTTATGGTATTGTGTGCGATTTAATGCAATAACTTTAACAATATTTTATACATAAATAGCCAGCTTAGTCTAATTAAATAAGCAAATGCTTACATTTCAAAGGTATCAGTACTTGTCGGCTCAGCCTCGTCCACTTGAGAAGTTACATATTAGCAAAAGTTAAGGAAAAGCAAAAAAAATTTTATAAAATACGCACCACATCTGTTGCATCATTATTGATAAATTCCCTCAATTCCTTTTTCAGATTCATAATTTCTTCATCACTATCATTGTATGACACCTGGTTCAATTTAAAAAAATTAACAAGTGATGTATAAACATTAAACACATAATACACTGGCCTTATGTTTCTTATTGTTAGAGTCATAAGTTTCAGTAACACTTTCATAAAACCTGCAAAACAGAGCACAACTCAGAATTATCAGAGCAAAGAAAAAAAAAGTATCCCCGAGACTCCAAATTTCCAAATGTTTAGTTTTGGAAATACAATATGGACATATTGAATGTAAGATAATTAAAAAATGGGAAGAGAGAAATTAAGAAAAGAAAAATAATATATTAATAATCTAAGAGCCATAAAGGCTAGAGAGAAAGAAATATTAAAGACTACATTATGAATAGATGAGTTGTTGATATATATATATATATAGGTCTAACTACTTGGTAAACAAGAATCTAAGACTAAAATAATTAGAAAATAAATACGATATAAAAATAAACTAGTCTAACAAGGTAATAATAAATTATGGTAATGATATATTTAACAACCCCTCAAAATCAAGTAGGCAAAAAATAAAGCAACTTGAGTTTAAAATATGAATCGTTGATGACGTGTCTTGATTGTCTTTAGTTGAGAAGTATGACATAGGTGTTGATGTGCTAACAATGTTGATGTCGTGGCGTGGAGTCGAGGTGAAGTGATGAGTTGAGCTACGAGAAATGTGAATCAAGAACCGAGTGATGAGTTAAGTACTGACTGAGATGAGACCATTGGATGGCCTAACGAGATTTCAAATCCTACAAGAGAATTAATTTTGATTCCTACAAGAGAAATAAGATATTGATTTTTACGAGAGGATTAAGTTTTGAATCCTACGAGAGGATTAAAATTTTGATGCCTACGAGAAGAATAAGTTAATTTCTACAAGAGAGGAATAAGATTTTGAATCCTTTGAGAGGATTAATTTTGAATCCTACGAGAGGATAAATATTGAATCCTACGAGAAGATTAATTTTGAATCCTGCGAGAGAATTATGAGAAAATAGTTTTTTGGGTGCAGAAGCGATTGAAACAATAACGAGCGATTTCATGGATGATGGCTCTGATACCATGTGAGATATTTAAATAACTGGAAGAGAAAAAACAAGAAAAAAGAAATAATATATTAATAATATGAGAGTCATAAAGTTAGAGAGAAAGAAAGATTAGAGACTACATTGTGAATAGATGAGTTGTTGTCTAATACAATAGAATGAGACCATGTACATATGTCTAACTATTTCGTGAACAAGGAAGCTAAGACTAAATTAATTAGAAAATATATACAAATGGAAATAACTAGTCTAACAAGGTAATAAATATATTTAACGTTGCAAATTGAGTTGTCTTATTAAAACGGTTTACAAATTGTTTAACCAAAAAAGAGTTTTTTTTTAATAAAGCTGAGAGTCACTTTTGACTCAGAGTCAGTTTGACTCCAATAAGACCCGATCTTAGGACCTATTGGTCAATACAGAGTACTCTAACCATTAGAGCAACTATCTATCTTAAAAAAAAAGCTTCTTCAAAACATGACTTACATGCAATCATTTGGCTACAAAACTTAAATCTTTGAACCAACAAGGCTTTCCCCATATTCCTTAGCCACAAGAGTTAGAAACACAAAATAAGGAAATATATTAGAAAAATAAAGAAGAAAGAATTTCATAATAATCACGAGAAGTATAGTGCAGTGTATTTTCAATAATTTTAATAAAGCATATTGTAGTATAATTCAACAAAAATCAGAACATATATTGTATGAAATTGATCAATCGAAGAGAAAAAAAGAATAATACCTAAAAACTGTATGAAATGAATCAATCCATCGATCACGAGAATCATTATCAATCAAACTTGGTTGTTTATGATTGATTAGTATAATGACGAGAAATATCAAGGGTGAGTGATTAATGCTTGAAATAACATTAAATTGGAAAAATATAGTATTTATAATGTAAATTGAAACTAATTTAATCAATGGCGCGAGAAAAATGGTAAGAGAAGAAGATTAGCTGAAAAGGTCTTAATCGAACAAAAAGTATTAACAGAGATGGATAACAAGAAGAAATAGAACTCTATGGTATTAAAGAGAAGCAAAAATACTGCAGGTAAAAACAGAGCTATCGAAAGCAGATTAACTGCACGAGTTTAAATTTGTTAATATGAAAGTTCAAGTTATGTGAGTATATATCATATCCCATTTGTTCCATAAAATTTGTCCACTTAGCTTTTCATATATATAACGAAACATAATAATTACCTCCACCATTACAAAAACGCCCCTAATAAAATATCTTAATATTTTAAATGTGTATTGTAAATATAAATTTTAATATTTTAATAAAGGTAATAATAGAAAAAATAGAAAAAAAATGTCTTTAAATCCTAACTAGATAATATATTTAAAACATTATTTTTAGTATGTGAAGTTAAGTTTATTTATAAATTAGATGATGTTATAGGACATATTTTTTAAGCATGTTTAAACTTTAAAATTTGCTTAAATAATTTTTGAAGTTACTATCTCTAAAAGCAATATTCTAGGTAACATTTAAATTTTATTATATATATTAGTTAAGTTAATGATTAATTTAAATTTTACAAATATATAAACTAACAATTTACAAATATGTTGGAGCAAACTTATTTTATTAATGAGTTTTGATTAAAATTTGAACCTGTTTGTTTAAATAACTGAATAAGATTGAATATCCTTGGGCTGATTCCGAGTTGTTCATGAACGTTTAGGTTTATTTATAAATTTAAAATTTGTTCAAATTTGAAATTTAGGTTGTAGTAAAGGGTTTATTTAGTCAATTTATCTTTATATTCACTTTTTTGTTCGTTTCAGATACCCTTAATTATACTCATTTGAATAAGATTGAAACGTGGTATTTGATCTTGCCAAGTTATACTTATAGTAGCCAATTTTGGTATTACATACAAACTTACGAATAGTATCTTGAAAAACTAAAACAAGGATCGTTTTATTATTGGTAGACTGAAATAGTTTACACTTTGTAAATTTTCAACACATGACTTACGAATGGTTTTATTACGGATAACTCGCACAAATCAAGAACATATATAAATTATTAGTTGATAGCATTACAAACCCTCCTTATGATCCCATTACTAGTACCAGTAAGTGGACTAATATCTCCCATTTTAATCATCGCTGCAGCAAAAGCAGACGAAAAAGTAGCCGGTTTTGCACTAAACTCATTCACAATACTATCTGTCGATCCACCACTACCATTGAAGAGTGCTTGGTCTGAGATAAGAAGACCTTTAAATTGCTTAAGATTTTTAAAGTAATTGTTATCAAATGAATTTGGTGTCACCAAATCAAGTGGTGCTAGATTACTATTTCCATTAGGTGCAACAGGAGGACAATTACGTCTACGAGTGCTTGCAAAACCAGCATCAATGTTTGTCGTGTTATATATTCTTCTACGAAACGCTGAGCTTGCCCTAATGTATGAGATCCTGATAAAGCAACCATTTCTCTAGCATTGAAACCCTTGTTTTTGAAATTATCAATTAGCCCTTGAAGATCGGACAAGGCTGAAGGAAGATCTCTATTTGCTAAAGTTCGACTAGCTGTTGTTGAATCCCTTCTTCCTAGCTTCACTGTCCATGATGGACCACTCACCTAGTTATCAATAAAATTTACAATCTAATTAATGTCAGTATTAGTAAATAATATTTTTTCAATAATATTACATAATTTATACTCACAGCTACTGATGAATCTCTAGCGGCAACAGCAAGTATGTCTGCACAAGACACGATTCCAGGACATTTTTTCTCAACTTCAGCTTTTGCCTTCTCGATGATTTCGAAACCTCATACCGAATTATTATTAGCCGTTGAAGTCTTTTCACTTTGGATAGTAGGTGTTTCGTCAAGTAAGATGGATCCATCACAACCCTGAAAAAAAACCAATCAAATGTTATAAATATAGCTTGGGCGTATTTGTATAATTTGTATAACATGAGGACCAATGATGTAATTATTATAACCTGAACAAAGCAATCGTGGAAATGAAGACGGATAAGTGATGCGGCCATACGACGTTCTGCTGATACAGCTTTACGAATAGTGGTGCGGATTGTGGCTAATGCGTCTGGGCATGTACTGTCATAAAACTTACTAGATAGTTGTGCGTTGCATGGCAATAAAAATAACATAGCAAGTAGAAATGATACAATATTCTTTGAACTCATATTGGAAACCATTTTTTCTGATTAAAAATTCCCCTAGTTTAACTACTTATTACTATATGAAGTAACGTGATGATTAAGAATGTGTTTTTGCCTTTCTATTTATAGGCTAATGAGTTGTGTGAGTAACTTATGAATATATATATGTTAATTAGGTCACTTTCAGCTTTTCGACCCATTGCCAACGTGCCTGAATTTTTCTACGAGCTTTTATCAGCTTTTATTTATCAAAGTAAAATTTAATTCATTATTTATTGAAATTCTTTGATCAATGCTTGTGATTTCCCTAAAATGGGTAATTTAAACTTGGGATTTTGTAAACTTGACCTGCTACAGATTATGTCCAGCTAGGGTCATCACTCATCATGTTCTCCCAAAAGAGATAAGTAGATAAAAAATATGTTCATATCTTGAGAAGGTGGGAGAATTTTGCAGAGGAGATCCATATTCCATTCTTTTTCATTTACATTGATCTAATCATGTACAAAAAGTAGTTCACTATTCGAAGACTTTGCTAGTTTCTTACCCAGGGACGGATACCGAGTAGGATTGAAATATATAGGAGTTTGGAGTCAATGTTTTTTGAAATTTTTAAGGTAAAAATATGATCTATAAATATATAACCAATGTAAAAATTCAAATATTAGAATCTAACACCATTACGATCCTCGTCTCGTTCGTTGATGAACTTAGCAGTTAGTATTTATCCAAAAAATATACAAATCAACACTATTACACTTAATTTATATGGTTTCGTTAGTATTAAATTAATATACTATATGTTATATTAATATTCTAGTTATAAATATGATGAATAAATCATTTACAAAAAGTAAACGTATAAATAATAAATTACTAAGTATTATTACCCTCAAATTCAAAATAGAGATACGTATACAAAGATTACAATATTTAATAAGTTGGTCTTATGAACTTTTACAAATTTATAAATTTAATCTAGTATATTAACGAATAAGAATTTTTTCGTTAATGTTGAAATCTTATTTATTTTATATTGAACTTATTTTCGAATCAAATCATGTTTAAATTTAGTTTGGAAATATTTTTCTATTATGTGTGTATTTGGGAAAAAAGATAAAACACCTAACCTCCATTGTAAATTCTAATATGTACAGATGCTAAACCACAATAACTTATGTGTTTCTTAGAATTTGCATGTTTTACATAAACATTCAGAAGGAACTAATTTTTTTTGGAACAAAATTACATTTATGTATCATAAAATTTACGAGTTCAGGAAGGTTAAGCCCCCTGGTCCCACTAAGGATACGACCCTGATCTTACCACTATTTTACCATATATCCTCCAAAATAAGAATGGAATGACCATCTCCAACCACCCATCTATTATTATTTTTCAAAACATATCTAGCCATTACTCCATCCCCAAGAGGCATTGTTTCCAATGCTAGCTTCTAGGATGTTGGAGCTATGGAAATATTTGCCTCTCAGAAGTTTAAAAAGCATAAAATCATGATAAAGACTAATATTCTACGTATTAGAGGTGAGAAACTCAATATTCATGAGGTGAAATTCCTAAAGGCCTAGACCTTTGGTCTCCTTAGGTTTAGAAAGGAGGTCCTAAGAAGACCAGTGAATTTTTGGGTTATTTTTTGTTATCCCAAAAGAAATGAGAAACTAGTGAAATCAAGTGGCTAGCTATTTGAGCCGGGATTAGAAAAACCTTACGGAGGTGATTAGGAATCGATTCAAATGTTGAGCATCAAAGTGCCATCCGGAGCACACTACTCTTTGGTCATGACATACTGTCTAGTTTCAGGAAAGGCTTAGAAAAGCAGGCAAAACTTTGAACAAGTGATGATAAAGGTCTTCAATGGATATCGAGAGAAAGGTACATGTTTGTTAACATTATTCATTGTTTATTTACTTACTTTGATCCCTCTCTCTCTCTCTCTCTCTCTCTCTCTCTCTCTCTCTCTCTCTCTCTCTCTCTCTCTCTCTCTCTCCCTCTCTCTCCCTCTCTCTCTCTCTCAATTCTGCCGACACATCTGATTCTTTATCATTGTATTTGAGACCTCATACTAGATCCTTAGGTCGAGTGTGTTGATAGTGTGCCTTTTTGTCCTCTTTTAGCCGGGAGAAAGGCATGCCATGAATTAGAGAATTTGGAGAATCACTCGTAGCTAACAAGCGTTCTATCTAAATTTTCCTTAAGCTGATCACCTCATTTCCTTCTATATGACCAAGAAAAATTTCACCTTATGGAGGGAATATCAAACAATTTAATAGAGTAAATAAAATCATTAGGTAATGTCATATTATGAAAGTTAACGAATTCACCTCCCGACAACACACATAACTATATAAGTTAAAGTCTTCTATGATATACCAAAGGTTAGACACCGTAGATTTATAAGCTGGTAATTATTAATGAAATTCATTTTCCCCAATCTTTGGGAGATTTATAAATAAATGTTAAATAGACCAATGCTACATCCGATCTATATTTTTATCTTAGATAAAAAAAAAAACAAATTATGGTTCGAAAGTTAATTTGGTAAAAATATTTATTACTATAATAAAACATGAAATAACTTACTTTACTTTAGATACTATATTAGTCCTACTACTTAATTATCATATGTCTTTTGTTTGTCGATTTAGCCTATATTGCACGAAGAATCAGAAGTAAATGCAGCAGGTATAATCCAATCATCTAATAAACTTATGTTAGAACTCCATAGCATCGATTATAATATTATTAAGAAAACTTCTAGCTTTGGGAAAGGGAACCTAAGAGAGGACTTAGTGGATCAAACAGAAGATGACGAAGCGGAAGTTACTTTTAAATGTGACGCCTCATTCACTAACAAGTTCGAACCCACTGGATTGGGAGTCGTTTGCAGTTCAGAGACTCGGATGGAACTATAAATAAAGGGTTTACTAGGAACTGCGACTCAGCGGCAGAAGGAGAGGCAATAGCGGTACTTAAAGTCGTTAAGTTATGTAAGGCATTCCTAGGTAGAAGGAAATCTATCCTAACAGATAACCTTGGAACTATCCAACGTATTAAGCAAGTGTCAGCAGCTAGTTCGAATATCCAACCAATCCTTACTAAAAACTATTCAAGAGTCAGTTGAGAATGAACCGATTTCATTTTGTTTCATTCGAAGGAACCTCAACAGACAAGCGACTAAAATTACAAAGGAGGCTAGGCACGTGGCAATGAAGAATAGGCCAGGGTCTATTAGTCATTTTAATCTAGCTTTTGAATCACTACTGGATTCTGCTGGTTTCGCGACGACACGCGTCGTCGCGAATCCGAGCAAATCCGTCGCTAATATTGTTTCGCGACGAAATTTCGTCGCTAACATGTCGTCTCTATCCCGGCGTCGCTAATTCGTGATTAGCGACGACAAATAGTGATTTCGTCCCTAATTACTCAGGCATTTAACCACGAGGGCTTGCGTCGCGAATTTAAGGGATTAGCGACGACACATTAGCGACAACATGTCGTCGCTAATTTATTAATTAGTTTTTCTTTAATTTTTAATCGAAAATTTAGTAATTGAATTTTCTTTTTTTTTAAATTTTTTAACGACAATTTTTTAGCGACAGTTTTGTCGTCGCTAATAATAATAATTATTATTATTATTATTTTTTATCGAAAATCATTTTTTTTAATAGTTAGCGACGACGCGCTTCGTCGCTATTCATGTTTTTTATTTTTTTTTAATTTTAATTTTTCTTTATTATTTAAATTTTAGTTTTTATTATTATTTTGCTTTTAAATATAATGCTAAATTATAAATAAATAATAATCAAAAAATACATATAAAATACGATAATTCGATTTAAATACTAAACTTTAAATAAAGTCAACGTCAAACGGGTCAAAGTCAAAGTCGAACATTCGGAAATAAATAAAGTCTTAAACATACAAACCAACTAAATTAGAAAAAAAGGATAACTTAATCATCACTCAAATTGGGATCTTCTTCATCTTCTCCTCTCTCTTCATCTCGTCTCTCTTCCCTAGTGGTCCCGGGTTTGCTGATCGGCTGCATTCCATTGGCGATTCTCATCCCGTTTAATGCCTCGAAAAGAGTGTCTGCCATGCTCGGGGGTTGACTCGGCCGACTAGAAGAAGCTGTGGGCCCGGGTGATGCTGTGGATGGATCCGGTATAGGTGCAAGATTTTGAGCCGCGCGAAGCTCGTTCATCCCAGCCAGAATCGCCTTAAGCAGCTCCTCGTTCTCCTTGTCCGGCTGTGTAGGAGTCCTGGATCGTTTCCGGACCGGACCAATGGTAGGCACCCAGTATTTAGTCTTGGTCGGGTGTAGGACCTCCATAATTGTCTCGAGCATGGCATCCATCTGCTCCTGGATGCTAACTTCAGTACCCTCCGTTCCGGCCTGCACAACCTTCTTCTTCATCTTCTCCCGAAGAACACCCTGCATTAATTAGATTTCAATTTAAAAATAAATTAGATTAAGTAAAAAATAAATTTAAAATAAAAAATAAATTTAAATCAATTTTTTTCAAAAAAGACTTACACTAGCTTTCTCCAAACGCTGGTCACGCCAGCTATCTGTAGCTGCATCATACGAAAGGTGGTCGAAATAGCCGCTTAAAGGAGGTAGCTCCATCTCCTCCTGGGTCTCGTCATCTGTAAAAGTCAACGGCTCTTTCGTCACCGTCTTCAGCTTCCCCTGGACAGTATACAATTAAATTAAATAAAATACTAAATTAAATTATAATTTTTAAAACTTATACCTCAATATTCACCTCCCGAGTCTGTGACCAGTTCCTAGACCCCGCCTTGCTCGGAACTGTCTGCTGCTCTCGATTCTTCTTGTTTATATCAGCCTGACTCTGTTACAAATAAAAAAGAAATAGTTATAAAATTCATTAAAAAAATGTATAAAATAATTAATAAATTATTTTTTTCTACCTGTTTCGCCAAGTCATCAAACATCTTCTTCGTCGCCTCCCAAACCACCGGGTCAACATCTGGTGGGTTTTCACCCGTGTAGTAGTAGTCGTTCTTCAAATCCGACTTGTAGCGCCTGTAGGCTCCAGATGTCATCGAAGTCAACCTCTTAACTATCTCATGCCAATCGTCTCGCCTCCTCCACTCCTCCAAATCAAAAAACTGCTGCATTCGCTGCATAATTACCCCTTTGTTATGGTCGGGGACATCTGACCATTGTTTGTAGCACGGGGGAACAGCCTCTCGAACAGCATTACCAGCCACCTGACCCACGTGTTTGCTATGCTCGCCCACGAAGTTCCAGGTGCCGTCTATGACAGAAAAGTCAACTGGAATGGGCCAGCCGACTCTCTTCAGGGTCTCCTGAGCTGTCCGGATAGATGTGGCAGCTTTCGGTCTCCTTCTTTTACGTTGACCTGTTTTAGTGAAAAATACTTAGTAATTATATATTTACTCAATTAAATAATAAACATTAATTGAATTTTTTATTACCGGATGGTTGGGCACAATCAGCATTCGAACGTGGTGGACCCCTCGGGGGATCGTTACCCCTCCCGTCTCCTCCGTGACTCCTACCCATTACAGCAGCCATCTATAAAAAATCATAAAATTGCAAATAAGTCCAAGTTTTTTTAAAATTTGCAAATAAGTCCAAATTTTTCTAAAATTTGCAAATAAGTCCAAATTTTTCTAAAATTTGCAAATAAGTCCCTTTTGTTTTAAAATTTGCAATCAAGTCCTAAAAAATGATTTTAGTCCAAATTTTTTATAAAATATACAATTTAGTCCTATTTTTTTAAAAAATTGCATTTTAGTCCTTAAAAGGTCTAAAATTGCATTTTAGTCCTTTTTTTTATAAAATTGCATTTTAGTCCTCTATCTTTCTAAATTTGCAATTTAGTCCTTTTTTTATAAAATTGCATTTTAGTCCTATTTTTTATAAAATTGCATTTTAGTCCTATTTTTTTTATAAAATTGCATTTTAGTCCTTAAACATACAAAATTGCATTTTAGTCTTTAAACATACAAATCAAACATATTGCAAATAGGTCCCTATATCTTAAAACACAATCAAAGATCAATAACGCACCAATTATTACATTAAAATTACAAAAATCATACCAAAACCCTAATTTTTATCAAATTCCAATTACATGTTGTTATTTAACACCAAAAAATTACCAAACAACCCACAAACATACACATAATTCTCGGATTTCATCAAACAACTAAAAACATTCATGAATTTTTACAAGAAAAAAAAAATTTAAAATAAAAAAAATTGCAAGTTTGATCCGGAAATTGGATCCTGTTACGTAGAAATGGTGTAGATTTCGTCCATGAATCCATGCCAAGAAGAAGGAATCATACAACAAAAACACAAGACAAAATATTAGAAATTAAAAAAAAATCAAAAAAGTAAAGATTACAATGTGTATTTGGACTAGAATCATTACCTTGACGTTGGATTTGGTGTTGTTTCTCCTCGGAATAGCTTGGCTATGGTGGAAATGGAGCTTTTGGGTGTGTTTTGGGTGTTTGTGTATGGCAGAAATGAGCTCGGTTAGGGCTTTATAGAATAAAAGATTAGCGACGACACGAAATTTGTCGCTAATCCTTGCAATTCGTCGCGAATCCTGGCCACGTGTCGCCCCACGTACACACGCCCCTTGCGTGTCTTGGTTTAGCGACGACGACCCGTCGCGAAATTTTGGTTTGTCGTCGCTAATTTTCGTGGGCGGGAAAGTTGACCGCCCACGATGACCAATCAAATTTTTTATTATTTATTAGCGACGACAAACCCTTTGAATATCGTCGCGAATAATTAGCGACGACATTCAAAGGTTGAATGTCGTTGCTAAACCCTTTGAATGTTGTCGCTATTTTTTTTTTTTTTTTTTTAGGGTTTAAGATGCTTACCCTTTCTTGCATGTTTTTTTTTTGTTTTTTTTTTGGTTCCTTTTCATATTCTTAATTGGGTGTTTGGGTTGTTTAGAGAACTGTTTATGGTTAAACTGGGGTGTTCGGGGTGTTTAGTCAACAGTTAGAGTCAAAATTGGGTGTTCGGGTTGTTTAGTCAACTGTTTATGGTCAAACTTGGGTGTTCGGGGTGTTTAGTCAATAGTTAGAGTCAAAATTGGGTGTTCGGGTTGTTTAGTCAACTGTTTATGGTCAAACTTGGGTGTTCGGGTTGTTTAGTCAAGTGTTTATGGTCAAACTTGGGTGTTCGGGGTGTTTAGTCAACAGTTAGAGTCAAAATTGGGTGTTTAGAGTCAAAGTAGAGTGTTTATGGTCAAGGTTGAGTGTTTAGAGTCAAAGTTGAGTGTTTAGAGTCAAAGTTGAGTGTTTAGAGTCAAAGTTGAGTGTTTAGAGTCAAAGTTGAGTGTTTATGGTCAGAGTTGAGTGTTTAGAATCAAAGTTGAGTGTTTAGAGTCAAAGTTGAGTGTTATGGTCAAGGTTGAGTGTTTAGAGTCAAAGTTGAGTGTTTAGAGTCAAAGTTGAGTGTTTAGAGTCAAAGTTGAGTGTTTAGAGTCAAAGTTGAGTGTTTATGGTCAAAGTTGAGTGTTTAGAGTCAAAGTTGAGTGTTTAGAGTCAAAGTTGAGTGTTTATGGTCAAGGTTGAGTGTTTATGGTCAAAGTTGAGTGTTTAGAGTCAAAGTTGAGTGTTTAGAGTCAAAGTTGAGTGTTTATGGTCAAAGTTGAGTGTTTAGAGTCAAAGTTGAGTGTTTATGGTCAAGGTTGAGTGTTTATGGTTAAAGTTGAGTGTTTATGGTCAAAGTTGAGTGTTTAGAGTCAAAGTTGAGTGTTTAGAGTCAAAGTTAAGTGTTTAGAGTCAAAGTTAAGTGGTTATGGTCAAAGTTAAGTGTTTATGGTCAAAGTTGAGTGTTTAGAGTCAAAGTTGAGTGTTTAGAGTCAAAGTTAAGTGTTTATGGTCAAAGTTGAGTGTTTATGGTCAAAGTTGAGTGTTTAGAGTCAAAGTTAAGTGTTTATGGTCAAAGTTGAGTGTTTATGGTCAAAGTTGAGTGTTTATGGTCAAAGTTAAGTGTTTATGGTCAAAGTTAAGTGTTTATGGTCAAAGTTGAGTGTTTAGAGTCAAAGTTAAGTGTTTATGGTCAAAGTTAAGTGTTTAGAGTCAAAATTGAGTGTTTAGAGTCAAAGTTAAGTGTTTATGGTCAAAGTTAAGTGTTTAGAGTCAAAGTTGAGTGTTTAGAGTCAAAGTTAAGTGTTTAGAGTCAAAGTTGACTGTTAATACAAATAAACCAAAATAAAAAAAACCTAATCAGTATCATATCCACTAATAACTATGGGTTCATTATCGCTATCAACCTCTATAGGTTCTTCTTCATCACCGTATTCATCCAAGGTGTCATCATGAATTTCCTCATTCTCATCAATAACCGTATCAAAAGACAAATCAATAAAAAATGAGCAGGATCAATCTCGATCTCCTCGGTGGATGCCGATGGCATGCTGATGTTCTCGTTCCCCGTGTTATCCAATGGTATGCTGATGCTCTCATTTCCAGTAGGGAGTGATTCCAAACCCCATAACTCAGGAATCCATCCGTGTCGATCGTTTATTTCCCAAACGGCTTTCCACCCTTTCATTGATTTCTTTGAACTAATCTCGTCGATGTAAAACACTTTCTTGGCCTGCGATGCTAAAATGTATGGTTCGTCGGCCCACTCAAAGTATGTTGTGTTGATAAAGGTTACCCCATGTTCTTGTCTCGATTCAGACTTTTTATACCACTTACAGACAAATAACACAACCGAGCACCCTCCAGTGTACATAACCTCCAAGATTTTGATTAATTCCCAGTAATAGGGTTCTTCATTGTAAATGGTACACACTCCGTAATCCTGCGTCACTCTTTTCTCTCCTTTGGACTTAGTTACCCACTTGACACCGTTCACAACACATGAATCATATTTATGCACCGAACCATAAGACATGTTTGCCAAGGACACCATCTCGGTGGTAGCTAATGGATCGCCACGTGAATGCATTCCATGAATCTAATATACAACAATAATAGTTAGTACTTTGATAATAAATATATAAGTTTTAAACCAATGCCTAAATTACATACCTTTTCCAAAAACCATTCCTTAAACGTTCGACGATGCGTAATATCTATTTCATCACTCGTTCCCGTAAGTGTTGATTTGTGTTCACTATAATTGTAAATGAGTATAAATAAACTAATATAAATATATAAATATATAAATATATAAATATATAAATATATAATAAATAATATATAAATATATAAATAAATAATATATAAATATATAAATATATAAATATATAAATATATAAATATACAAATATATAAATATATAAATATATAAATATATAAATATATAAATAAATAATATATAAATATGTAAATATATTTGTATATAAATATATAAATATATAAATATATTTATATATAAATAAATAATATATATTTATATAAGATAATAATATTTACTTACGTCATGTATGTTTCGACTTCGTCGCAGTTATGCAAAATATACCAACTTATGTGCTCCTTCTCCTTATACGGTAAAGAAACATACTCTATCTTGCCAACTGGAGTGCATTGGGAATTGAAAACGGATAGCTCTTTTGGGACCAGCGGTGCTTCGTTGTATCTGCCTGGATCGTTGAACCTTGTTTTTTCTTCACTAAGATATCTTGATATGAAATTCAACGTCTCTTCCACAATGTACCCCTCGGCTATTGAACCCTCTGGTCTAGCCGGATTTCGGATATACTCTTTCAACTTTTTCAAATACCTTTCAAATGGGTACATCCACCGCATTTGGACCGGGCCACCAAGCAATGCTTCATCGTATAAGTGTATCACCAAGTGGATCATTATATCAAAAAACGCGGGAGGTAAAATCATTTCTAGCCTACACATAAGTTCAACCACTTTCTTCTTTCCCGATACAAACCGTTTCCTGCTTAGATTTTTATTGCAAACGACTCTAAACACGTTCGCTAACCCAATAAACACATCACTAATCGCTTTGTCTTCAATAAGCCCGGGGAGACTAGCCACGAAAAGATATTGTATCATCACGTGACAGTCGTGAGATTTCATGCTGATAATCTTACCCGTATCACTTTGAACATTGTTTCTCATACTAGATGCAAAACCGTCGGGAAAATTCTGTGCCTTCAGCCAGTCAAGAAATATAGTCCGCTTTTTTAACGGTGTTAGAGTGTACTTTCCCCGTTTCAATGTTTTTTTTACCATTTCTCTCAGTCAACCACAATTCTTTTCTAATCTTCAATTTCTCAAGATCCAGTCTCGCTTTCACGTTATCTTTGTTAACTTTACCATCAAGACCTATAACTGTACCGAGCAGAGCATCACACACGTTTTTCTCGCAATGCATAACGTCAATGTTATGTTTCAACAAGTTTTCAGACCAATAAGGTAAACGATAGAAAATACTCTTTTTCTTCCAATTGAATCGTCGATTAACATCTTGCTTCACGATCTTTCCCCCAAAATCCTTGTGTTTACCGGGAAACACAATGGGAAGCCCATCTAACTGTGTCTGAATACTTGCAGGACTATATTTCTTCGGTGGGCGCCTATCATCGGGTTCCTTGTACAAAACACATTCGCTTCTAAATCGATGTCCGACAGGTAACCAACGTCTATGGTCAAAGTAAACAATCCCTTTGTTCACACTCAATGACGGAGTATGATCCATGCATTCGGGACAAGCTTTGTAACCTTGACCCGACCATCCCGAAGTGTATGACCTAGCGGGGAAATCATTAGTGGTAGACAACAAACAAACCTTCATCGTAAACTCTTCTTTCTTGTGGGCATCATACGTAACGATCCCTTTATCCCACAACTCTTCCAACTCATCTATAACAGGACGAAGAAAGACATCCATGTCCTTACCAGGTGAACGGGGTCCCGGAATCAACAAACAAAGCTGGAATGTGGTTTCCTTCATGCATACCCACAGGGGCAAGTTATATACGGTTAATATGACTGGCCACATGCTATACGAGTTGTTCTGCATAGAGAAAGGACAAAACCCATCGATTCCAAGACCCAGATATACGTTACGAGGTTCACTAGCAAACTCAGGGTGTAGCGCTGCAAATCTCTTCCAACTATCACCATCAACCGGATGACGCAACACATCCGGATCGGCACTGTTACCGGTATGGTGCCAAATCATGTCTTCGGCGGTGTGCTTTGAAGCGTATAGTCGCTGTAATCTAGGAGCAATCGGAAAGTATCGAAGCTTTTTATGCGGTACTTTGATACCCTTCTTTGGGTCCCATACTGGACACTTATCAAGGTCTTTGTTTTCTTTGTAATAAATAACACAATCGTTCAAACAAACGTCGATGGTAACATACCCCATACCCAAACTTTTCAACTTCTTGTTGCATGCTTCATAAGAATCGGGCAAATTGTGAGGTTTAGGCAAAATACGACCCAACAACTCCAGTAGCTCGGTGAATGAGGTGTTAGTCCATTTGTTCTTTACTTTTACATGCATTAGCTTGGCAATGAAATTCAACGAACTCATCGATTCACAACCAGGAAATAATTCTGTCTCCAATTCTTCGAACAATGTGTCAAAACTGCTTCGACTTGGAATATGTGCATCTCTCATCTTGGTGTCTCCCAGATGTCCACCAACATCGTAACTCTGTCTCACATCGTCATAAACATGCTGGATTTCATTTACTATAATTGGATCTTTACTTGCAGGGGGTGTATGTGTTTGTATCGCTTTCTCACCGTGTTTTGTCCAAACCTTATAATCATGGTTAAATCCCTCTCTTAGAAGGTGGTCCATAACAGCTTCGGTTTTTAATCGACAAAAATTATTACACTTCTTACACGGACAAGACAAGTAACCGGTATAACCTCTACTCTTCTTAGCAAAATCGATAAATTTATAAACCCCAAAAATATATTCACCATCTAACACATTCGTCAATTCGATCCAACTCTTATCGATACTCATGTCCGAACTCGATGCCATCTCTTAACAACAAGTTGAGTAAACTATGCGACTACATTAATAAAATAAAATAAAATACATAATTATTACAACCCAATGAATAAAATGAATAAAAATTACAACACAATAAACAAAATAAAAAAACTTACAAACTCATTGAATGAATAAATATTACAAACCATTGAATGAATAAATATTACAAACCATTAAATGAATAAATATTACATAGCATTAAATGAATGAATATATAAAAAAAGAACAAAGAATTAAATAAACAAGTAAAAATATATGAGTACAAAATATAAATTCACACAACACATGCATAATCAACCAACAAATATTTAATTCATTAACCTAATCATATGGTATATCAACTTGCTAATATAATCAAATAAATACAAAATTTAAAAAGCATGAAATTTAATGGAAATACCTTGAATTGGATGGATAAATTGAAGAGTGATGTTAATTCCCCACCAAGAAAGTTGTATTAATTCACCTAATCAAACCATATAGAAAGAATAAAACACAATTAGCATTCAAAAAAAAAAAATTAAAAGGTGAATTTCATGCAATTATTACCTTAAATTGTGTGATGAAAGATGATATTAATGGAGCCCCACTTTGATTATTGAACCAAGAATGATGCAAGATGAAGTGGAGAAGCAATTACAAAAAAAAAAATGGAATTTAGTTGAGTTTTTGGGAGAAAATCGGAGGATTCTTTTGGGTGTTTTGTGTGTTATGTGGGTTAAAAAACCTGCTGTATCCATAAAATAGGATCCACGATTAACGACGAATTACGGGTCGTGGTTAAACACACAGGGTCGTCGCTAATCTTCAAAATAGCGACGAAATGTAGTGTCGCTAAGATAGCGACGACATTTCGGCTATTAAAAAAAATCAATAAGAAATAAAAAATATTCAGCGACGAAAATCCAAGGAATAGCGACAAATTCAGTTGTCGCTAATTAACGACGCTTTAATTTTCGCCGCTAAGTTATTGTCGTCGCTAATTTCGCCCGCTTAACGACGAATTACGGGTCGTTGCTAATTTGTCGTGGGTAAACACCGCATTTCCAGTAGTGAATTTCCGAAACTTGGTATTAGCTGAGTTCGGTCTTTTATTTTACTTGGTGCCTAGGCACTTCTATTGTAAAAAAAAATTATTATCTTGCTTTTATATATATAATATATCCCTTTGACAAAAAATGAAAAATCTTTCACGTGCTATAAAAATCCAAAAATCGAGAAACCAAGTCAAATATGATCGATGAGTGAAAGGAAGAGAGATAATTAAGTTAATACACAGAATTTGACTATCGTTGTATGCGATATGCATGCACATGCAGTGAAGTGACTGTAAACAAGAATTATTGGCACCACAGACAATGGAGAAAGGAGAAAAAAGAGACGATGGATAACAACTTCTCCCTTGCAACTGATGTTAACACTTTAACTATTATAATCAAAAGAACAATAATAATTTGTTTATTAGACCATATTTAGCTTAAGATAATGTATGTTATTTAATTTCTGATCAAAAAACAAACAAACTATAATATCATTTCTCTAGGGTGTATTAATCTGATCACGAAAAGCAAATTAAGAGAGATTGTTAGTACTGAGATTTGAGGAGAATGAACATCAGTTATAGCTAAATATCATAATATAGCTTGTATTACATGATCACAAGAGTTAGCAAGCCTAATCCTCAAAGCATTACTACGACTGCTATAGAGATAACCACTAACAACCGTCTTAGTGGTCGCTAGTAATCCCATAAATAGTTGCTAAAAAGTCGCATTTAATTTTAATGATCGTGATTAGTCGCTAAACTTGGTCATTAAATGTCTATATCTTCGTCCGACGTGGTCGCTAGATTTAGCAAACACACCCCTATAGTCAATAAAAGGTGGTGCATTATAGACCACGCTAATATGTGCCATATATAGCCGGTTCAGGGAGGAGGCCAAGCCATGCCCTTGGGTTCTCTTTCAATTCTTATAATATTGTTGGGCCTATTTCTTTTATTTTATATAAAAATATAATTTTTTTTTAAAAAGTTTTGGTCCAATTTAAATCAATCTTGACAATTTTTTTCCATTTTTTTCTAATTTTTTTTAATTTATTATGATATTTTTTTTTTATAAATTTTATATTAGTGAAATTTTTTATTCAGTTATTTTTTTTTAAATAATTGGATTATAAATAAAAAATTGGTAAATATTTCATTTTTTTATATAATTTGTAATTTTAGGGGCTCATTTTTTAAAATTTGTCTTAGACCCCTAAAATGTCAGGACCGGCCCTGATGTGTGCCATCAATACCGACCACATATGTGGTCTATAAATACTTCATCTCTCTAACGACTACCTGGTTTATTTTTCGCAACCACATAATGGTCGCTATTACCGTTTGTTTTTGAAACCACAAATTAGTCGATAACTAAACCCACATTACACAAGTATACAGAAAATCGTAGAATGAATCAAAAGTGAATAATCAACACAAATAAGTTATAATTGTTGAAACAATATGTAAAGGAAACTAGTTGATGAGAGGTTATATGGAGATAAGAAGAGTATATTATTATATATGGATTTCCATCTTCCTTTGAGGGAATGGACAAACCTTTATATAGAGACTTGTGAGATTATTTAACTACCCTACTAATTACATAATAAGTAGGATGTTACAAGAGATAAATGTGAAGGTTACAAAGATTCTCCACTATTCTAGAATAATACCCACATTATAATATTTCATAACACTCCCTCTTGGGTATTATTTCAAATACGCATATGATGTTGCCTCGTTAAAAACCTCGCTAGTAAAACCCAATGGGAAAAAAACTAGTCAAGGGAAAAAGAGTGCAACGCGTATGAATCTTCCTCTGAATGTGTGGATAAAGTACCGTGATCATTAGTATTATCGACTTGTCTCATGAAATGGAAGTATCTTTGCATAAAATTATCAAGTGCAGCCATAAGTTATATTGACATGATATTCATCTTGAACTTTACATCTTGGGCTTTTCTTGTGAACTTAAATTTGAACAAGTTGAGTTGAATATCCACCAAATTTTTATTGATATATCTCGTTAAAATCTTACTAGAAAACCCTGTGGAACAAAAACCGAGTGAAGGAACAAGAGTACATAATCGTTATCAATACGCTTATAAATTTCCTCATTAAAAACTTTGTCAGGAAAACCTTGTGGTAAAAAACCTTGACGAAGGAATAAAGAGTGCAATGCGTGTTGTTCTCCCCCTCATGTAAACGTATATGTGATGATCATCAGTTTCGAATATAATCTCGATATTCGACATCTTACACATTTTTATTATAGTAACTATGACAAATTAAACAATATATGAAGTCATGTCGTCATATAACACTGGAATGATCCACAAACACAATCACGTGCAAGTTAGAGTAATAAATATTCATGCATGTAATTATAAATAAACACATAGTCTACTTATGAAATATAAAACAAATATATGGCAGATTACATGACAATATATCAGACAAATAAAGATTGTTAAAGACAACAAAAGTAATACAAATATCATTCTAATATATCCCGAGATTTATGTATACGCGTTTTTAATCTTTTAAAGACTTTCATGTAATTTTTCGTATCACATGTTACATATTGGTAAATTTATTTTATCATAAGACGTAAATGAAGTCCTATATGAAACTTTCATACAAATATTTTCCACCAAAAAAGTACTTCATATATTCACATTGACTGTGAGAGTATGATTATGCCTGACTGCGTCTTATTATATTTGGCCAATTAATTTTTCTAGACGACATCATAGAATGGACTTCAATATAAGATCCTCGTTTTCAGTTAGTAACTTTTACATGATCATTTACACATATTCGATCATGATCAAGTTGTTTTTTTATTCCATATATATTTCTGTAGTAATATAATTGAATGAGGTTCTTTTATCTCAATTTCTCAATACTGAGAAAATATTCAGGTACCTGGTACTCTTTTTAGAGTACTATTCTTTAGTCATATTTTTACATTATTTCATGATAATTTTAGAAGTGCCAACTTGCTCATAATGCTCAATTTTATGATATTTTGGAACCGACAGGTCGACCACGCTTTTACGCGTTGTAATGTATCTATTCAAAGAAAATTAATTTGAGCATGATCTTTTCAAGCTGAATACGTGACTTAGTCACTTATGAATGCATCTTATTATAACACTGAGCTCATAACTTATTTGCGAGGATGAAGTTGCATCTTATAAAATATTTTTCAGCTCCCCCTCTTATCATGAGAATCTTGCTTTATGCATAGTATTCCAGTATACATATTTTTCATGTGGCAAACTCAAGACACATATCAATAATTGTAGATTGAAATAAATTCTCATATTTGTTCGTGATCTCATCTTTATGTATAACGGTGGACCATTTATATTTTATGTTGCACAAGTAACAGTATATAGATGGATACTTTTGGTCTTTGACCAATGAGGGTATTCATGATTTTTAGTTGGACTTTTTTTTCAATATGGCCGTATATATGTATAAAGTTGTATGTCGATAACTCATATTAGGCGAATTCGCAACCAATTGTCTAGCAATTTTCTATTTCAAGAAAATATATATTCTGCTAGATCATATATTTCTCCCTCCTGAATTTGACTATTGACTTCAAATAGTACAAACAAATTGGAGATAGCCTGGTAATATTTATTTTAAGATTTAAACAATATTGATAAATATTGTATTAGTGGTTGTGTTTATAATCATGATTATATTCATGATAATTAATTTATATTAATAAACATGACATAAAAGCCTAACATAGCAAAAAATTAGGGTCATCAAACTTATATCACTTCATGTGATAGTTTTGACCGATTGGTCATGTTGATGAGTTTTTATTAAAGAATAATATCAACTTTTTTTGTACATATAGAGCATATGAATCATCTCAATACAATTTATTTTGTCACTCTATTTTTGAATTTAATCGAGTTGGACTCGCTCATATATTATCCTTTGAGAAGATACGATAAAGATTTAATATCCTTCATAGAAGTATAAGTTTATCCTCTCGTAATTGATTTAATATTGGATTTATCCAAATGACATTCGTCATAAAATAATTATGTCACATAATTTTGTCGAGTAAATTTTTTTCACTTATGACATGATGATTTTTGTTTTGTACAAATACAAAAATGACATGATGATTGATTGGTCTAAAACAACATATTCAAGTATCCTCTTTGCAAGAGGGTGGTGGTTCAAATCCCATTTCTAATATTTAATTATCTTTTTATTAAAATGTCATCCTATAAGGATCCATTTCAGAATTTATCTTTCTTTTTGTTTTCATGATTCAATAATCATGTCAAATACTCTTTCGCAATTTCAAGTTCACGATTTTTTTTATGATAACGTGTTCTTTTCAGGAATACATAATTATTTCTCCAACCCCGTATGATTTTTAAAGTCAGTGACTAATATAATGTATAATTGTTCATTGTATCAAACGAATTTTTGATTCATGATAACTATACAAATCATGGGATTAGGCTTTAAGCCTCGTTGGAGATATTATTGAAGAAATATCATTTTTTTCTACGCAATCGTTCTTAGATGTGTTACTTTCTTCTCAAATGATTATTTTCACTATCATTTATGACATTCATATGACATTCATATGACTTTCAAGGTCATGTCAAACGAATATTTTAACATTCAATATTTCAAAGAATTGATAATAGAATGTTTTTCATGTCATTAAGATGTATTTGAGAATGAAAGAGAATTCATCTCAATACTTATCTGCATGATTCAATAAATCATTTTTCCATAAAATATTGAGACTTTAAGTCTATAATTAACGATATTATGATAAATGAATTCCATAATCTTTCACAAATGCTTTCGCAATTTCAATCCACTTTTTTTATTGTGGTGTATTTGGATTACATGTCCAATTTTTTTTCCGTATAAGCCTTATTTTCTCACTTGATTTCAAATGCAAGATATATGACAAAAGTATTGCTCAATATATGAACAAAAAATTATTTTATTAGACTTATTTTCATGAATCATACTTTTGTAACAAGTGGGCTTGAATAATTTCAGCCATGAATCATTATCAAGTTGGACATTTCATAATGGTTTCATCAATTGTTTCTCAACTGATAAGTTCATTGAAATATTTTTGTTCTTTATAAACAACTCGAATGTTATCTTTTCATAAACAAGACGAGTTTCACATTGCTTTTAAGCAATCAAAAATTATAAATTGAAGCAAACATTTAGTTGCTTATTCTCGTCATTTTTTTCAATGATTGTAATTCTTTTCTTGAAGCAAACTTGTACAATTTCAAGTTGAATCTTCTCTTTCAAAAGCATATATTTGAAAAGGTATATGAATTTCGATTAATCTATACTCTCTATTAGAATATATTTTCAAATAGAGATGAAGTAATCAATTATATTATAATATAACATAAAAAAATTAAAAAAATATATCTTACCTCAAGAATTACTTACCTCTATATAACAAAAAAATAAAAATTATGAAGAGTCTCAAATCATATTAGCTCGGTTGGTAAAGTCGTGCTGATAACGTGTTGAAACAATATGTAAAGGAAACTAGTTGATGAGAGGTTATATGGAGATAATAAGAGTATATTATTATATATGGATTTACATCTTCCTTTGAGGGAATGGACAAGCCTTTATATAGAGACTTATGGGATTATTTAACTACCCTACTAATTACATAATAAGTAGGATGTTACAAGAGATAAATGTGAAGGTTACAAAGATTCTCCACTATTCTAGAATAATACCCACATTATAATATTTCATAACAATAATTCAATACAAATTAATAAACATGTTACTAGTTTGTTTCGTATCCATCCCTCTCAAGGTCTATAAACTCATCACCAATATCAATGTTCATGGTCTGGTGGCTATCAACCTCATCTGCACACTCGTCTCACGTATTGTTTGGTTTTTCCTCATCATCTCTAGTTGTTGGATTATGCTTTAATCTTTCTTAGTCGACTTCAATGCATTCTCTCTTATAATGTGTATCCTTACTATCTCTGCGATGTCATTTACAATGGGTATGTGTAAAGGTTCAGAGGCATTAAATGTTTACTCGACACGCTATACATCTACACTTTAACCATGTCGGCCGCTTACTTATTAAACAACTTTCCACGTACTACATCGCGATCCCTTAGTGTTTACTAAATCATCAATGTAGAACACCTTCTTTTCTTGATTGACTAGATTATACAGTTCATCCTTGTACTAGAATAAACTAGTGGAAATTATGGTCACACTATGTTCACGTTGAATTTTTAACTTTCCGATGTTACGCCATTTGCACTCGAACAGCGTTGCTGAACATTTTTCTCTAAAATATGCCTTGAAGACTTTAACCAATTTACCATTCCAACTAACGCCCTCGACAAAACAACAAACACAATAATTCATAGCGACTCGTTGTCCCTTTCTCACGCGAGACCCATTTCACCCATTAATCAAACGCGAATCATAACTCAACACAGTATGGTTTGCATCGTTAGCCACATGATGGAGTTATGCAGTTACAACTTGATCGCCGGCTTCCTTCCTGTAAAACACATATTAGTGAAAAAATACTGAGTTTCACTATCATGATTATTGGTTTGATTTTAAAATATGGTTTACCTTCTCCAAGAACCAATTGTTAAAATTCTATTCTATGAGTTTTTTCCATATCTGCATGACCAGTTACAACTAGTATCGCCTTGTGTTCCCTGAAATACAATAGTTTTTTGTTAAACAAGGAATATGAATAAAAAGGTAATTATAATTGTTTATATAAGTAAAGTACTTACTCAATATAAACTTGAATCCCATCACAACTTGGAAGAATGCACCAAATAAGCGTGTCCATGTCAGTTTATAAAAGATAAATGAAACTCGTTTTTCCTACCGGGTCACATTAGCTTCTGAAAATCAATATCTTTTTTGTTTCTCGCAATAGATTCGCATATCTACTGAGATCATTAAATTTGGTTTTTCCCAATTTGAGATAACGTGATATGAAAGTCAAGTTTTCCTCCACGTCATAACCCTCGGATATCTAACCTTCTGGCCTTGCCAGATTTTGTATGTACTCGTTTAATTTCTTCAAATAATGCTCAAGGGGGTATATTGAACGCGTTTACACCGGTCCACCAAGTAGTGTTTTGTCGTAAATTGTACGACTAGATGAGTCATGATATAAAAAATGGTGGAAATATAATCTCAAGCCGGCACATCAGAACAATAACATATTTTTTCCCTTTTTTTAGTTCACGCATACGCAAATTGAGTTTAAAAACCGTACAAAAATACTACACAACCCCATGATGGCCTCACTTACTGCTTTAGGCTCAATTAATCCTAGTACACTAGTAATAAAAAGGAACTGCATCATTATGTGACAGACGTGTAATTTTATTACGATAATTTTCTCGGAATCAATCACAATATTATTTTTCAAACTTTACAAAAAACCATTGGGAAACTTTTGGGACTTCAACCATACTAGAAAGCCTCTCGCTTATACAAAATCATCACATCTTTATTTTTGGTTGAATCACCCCACCCCTCGCATTTGTAGGCAACCACAATTCCTCTCTAATGCTCAGGTCCCTCAAATCCTTGTGCGCCTTCACGTTATCTTTATCAAATATTTTGTCAAGACCACTAATGTACCGAGTAAGCTATCACATACATTCTTCTCGTAATAAATATCATCTTTGTTGTGTTCCAACATGTTTTTCGACCAATCGGTAATTCGTAGAATACATACTCTACTTCTTCTAGTTAAAATATTTACTTTGTGTTCTCTTTATTGCATTGTCACTAAAGTCTTTGTGTTTTCACGGAAACACACAGGTCAAACCATCAAGTTGTATTTGGGTACTTGTCGTGAGTACTTCCTATTTGCCTTTCTTTTCTCTCTATTCGCATACAAAGTTATGTCTTTCCAAAAACGACGTGATATTGGTAACCATCGTGTGTGATCGAAATACACTACATATTTTTTAACATGATATGAAGGTGTATAATACATTCACTCTAGACACGCCATGTAACATTGACCTAACCAAACCGATACATACGCTCTCACTGGATAATCATTAATTATATAAAAACACAACTACACATAACAATCACTTACTTCTTATGTGCGTCATAGTAAGGATGCTTTTACTCCATAACGTGTTCAACTCATCAATCATATGACGAAGGAATACATCCAATTTTTTCCAAGACAATGCGACCAGGAGTCGATAATGTTAACATGAACGAGGATTCTTTTGTGCATAACTGTAGTGCTAAGTTAAAATTGGTCAATATAACATGACACATGCTACACAGATTTTTTTGCCCTAAAAATCGACAAAATTCGTCAAGGTCCCAGCCCAAACAAATGCTACGAGACTCTAGAACATACTTCGTCTGACGGTCATCGAACATCTTATAATCAAGTCCATCAACTGGATGCCGTAAAATCTCATGATCTGTAGATTTTCCAGTCTTGTGCCAAATTATTTCCTATGCAATGTGGCTCTAAGCTTACACTCATTGTAACCTCAAAATAATAAGAAAATATCATTATTTTTCATGTGACACTCTCTTTCCCTGCTTCGGGTCCCACCTATATAATTTACAAATCAAACATGCCTTTAGTTCTTTGTAATTACCCCGGTACAAAACACAATCGTTCAAAAAGATATAATTTATTTTGTAACCTAAACCAAAATCTTTAACTTGTTGTTGGAGTTTTCATACGATGCGGGTAAGGTATGTCCATCGGGAAAAACACGACTTAACATCTGTAAGAGCTCTATGAAGAAAGTATTCATCCACATATTTTTCACCTTGTGCGTCCGTTTCCCAATAAAATTCAACGAACCCGTTTTCGTGAAACAAGGATACAACTCGGTATTTATTTCCGTAAACAACACATCAAAAGGAACCAATGTTATTTCGTAGAATATGCCCATCTACCATTTATGTGTCTACTTTGTTTAAATTTCCCTTAAATCAACTAACACATTCATCATCTCTTCAACAAAATGGCCTAAAAATTGCAAAAAATCCTTAATAAAAGTAGCTTTTTGCCCCTAAGTTGAATATTCTCCCTTAAACCAAAAATTATCACCCAAGCCTAAAGTTAACGCAATTTTATTTAGCTTACCGCCCCAAACCCACAACTTTTGCGTCTCTCGAAAATCCATGATGGATCTGCCCCTGATTGATGTCTCCCTATTTGTTCTAACTATATACCCTTAGGAGACATCATTTTAGGTGAATATTTGACTTATTAAATATACTTTCATGTTTATTTCGTTATATTGCACTTTCTCCCCTTGGAATTAGACTATTTGCATATTTTGAGCTTTTGTGTGTTAATTAGTTTATTTTTAGTCCAAAGTTAGTAGGTTCATGAATTATATGGAGAACCAATACAAGGAGGATAAGTGAGAAATAAAGTCTTAGATCAAGTGGAGGAGCAAAAGGCTGGAAAAGAATTTCCGAAGAAATGATTAAAGAATTTTCAGATCTGAAAGGCTGTTACTAATTGCTGTTTTTGGGCCACTTAGAAGCGGATTTAGCAGGGGGTTGTGAGACATAGTTTGATAGCCCATTGAGTTAGGAAGATTCTCCAAGTCGAATTAGCCTATTTGGAGTTAAATTGCAAAACTTACAGCCCTTTTACTAAAGGATGCAAATAAAAAACGGGAATTAAAAGAGAAGATAGGATTGAGCTTTTCAAAATTTGACCTAATCCTCTTAACCTAAGCCCTAAAACGAATTTCAGCACCTATATAAGCTCCCTTAGACCTCATTATTCATCACCTCTCAACTATTCTTCAATTTATAATATCCTTAGAGAGAGAATCAAAGACCTCTCACATATTATTCAATTTACAACATCCTTAGAGAGAGAGCCAGAAACTTCAAGAGCAAGAAGGCAGAGGAAAAGTTAGAGTCGGAGGAATTCTATTCTTCCAATAAAAGTCATCCAAACCTTAGGTTATCAAATTCTTTTCTGTAATTAAATATGATGTCTTTTTATTTAATTTCAGTAATTAATTTTGCTATGAGCTAAACTTATATATACTTGAGAATCGTAATAAAAGGTTGAACCTTAATTAATTTATTCTATGTTTTGAATTTGGGATTGTTATGATTTAAATTGAACTGAGTCTTATATATTGGATATTACTTTGTTCTTCATCACTATTTCTTTTAGGAACAACTAGAAATAGGTTTTAGTATTTGGGCTATTCACTTTAGTGGTGAAGTGATCATCTGACAGTGGGGTTTGAATACAGACATAGGTAATACCCGTGTAAGGGCCGAAAGGCATAACCATTACATAGCCAAAGAGGTAAATTCATATCATCCGAAGAGGCATATTCTCCCATATAGGGGTTTATAGTACTTTAGGATAGGTCTTAGGTCCACCCGACAGGGGGCTAGGAAACATTAGAGTCCCGACTAATATTATTATAATACCCATTCTACCCTTAAACATTGCATAGATTACTTTAGTTAGGAGGATTCCTTGCGAGACTCTGAAGTTAGTCCTTTTATTTGCATTTATTTCTTTCAGTTATTTATTTTTAGTTATTAGAAAAACCAAACAAAAATCTTATATTTTACTTTTCTGTTAAACAATTATTCCTACTATCTGATTAATACTAGATTTGTACCTAATTCGTCCCTGAGAACGATCGGATATTACTTGGACAACCGTGCACTTGCGGTATTGTGGTTCCTTTATTTTCAGTACTTAGATTTATAAACACACCAGGACCCACCAAGTGTTTGGCGCCTGTGCCGGGGACGGTAGCGTGTGACCCCGGTATTAATCTTTAGTAGTTTAATTGTTTAATTTTTATTTTTCAGTTTTACGCTTGTCTTTGTTTTGTTTGTTGTTAGAGGTTCTTTATTTAGGTAATGATCAAGAATTTTAATTGAAAGATGTATAGAGGTCATTATCCAAATCCTGGTCCATTCGATTATTGGGAAGACTCTTCGGGTCAACAACAATGGGGTAGTAACTTCTACCAACAACCTTATCAACACCCGCAAGAGCAAGGATGGAACAACCAATGGACCAGGAACAACTAACAACAAACACCTTATCAATATCAACAAGAACAAGCATGGAATCACCAGTGGGTTGATAATAATCAACACCAACCATCATATCACTATTAGCAAGAGCATGAATGGAACAACCAGTGGGTTGAAAATATTAAACAACCTCCACCTTCACCACAAAGTTCTGAATTAGATAGATCACTTAAAGAACTCATGCGCTTATGTGGATAAACGCAGAAGTTAACAAAGGAAAGAGAACAGCCTCCACCTTCACCACAATTAATTCTTTCCAATCTGAAGGAACTACTTGATAAAAACAGACGCGAGAGCGAGGAACGCAGTGCCAAATCACAAAAGGCACTAGACGAAAACGTTCGCAAGAGTGAGGAATTCACTGCTAGCCTTGCTAAAAGCAAACAGATACTAGATGAAGTTATATTCAAATATAATTTCACTAACTTGGCCAATAGTAGTAGTGAGTCTTATGAACTGGAAGAAGTAGTTGAGGAGGAGGTGTTGAAAGAAGGTATTAGTGTTAGTGATATGACCATCGTGCCGATTATAAATGAAGACCACCATGTGGTTGAGGATCTTGTTAGAATGGTGGAAGAAGGAGTAGCAACAAAAATCCTATAAATTAAAACTGAGATTGCTATTCCTAAGGTGAATGCACATGATCAAATCACATATAGCGAAAAGGAAGAAGAGGTGATCGAGGTTATAGATCTTCCACATCAAAAATATGATGAGGTAATAGTGAAAGATTGGGTTGACAGCAAAGACGAATCTGAAGTGGGTAGAGAATCAATTGAAGAATTAAAGGTTCACGATCAAATAGAAATTGAATCTCCGCCCCAAAAATTTCACCAATCACCATCTCCACCGTGCATCATTATTAGAGCTAAAAAATCAGAATCACCTCTATTACTACAATTGATCAACACGTGTTATAGAAATAAGGTGCCACACCGCGAGAGTAAGGCGGCAAGGAGAAGCACATACCCACCACATTTTAAAGAGGAGCGTGAAAATGAAATTAATAAAAACGAGCTTATGCCGTTGAGGAAGGTCATCTACTATCATGTGGCGAGGAACGAGTTTCGCCATGAGAGCAAGGAGGCGAAACGGAGGTACTACCCTCCCCCTTTCAAAGACCGATTGAATAAATTTCTAATGGGGAAGGTTCTAAAGCTTACATGTCAAGGACGAGGCGAATTTAAGTGGAGGAGAACCGCAAAGGCCTCAATACCATGTTCATGGAAGGTAACACGTCGAATTTAACGACGTAATAAACGAAAGTTCTTCTTGGGAGACAACCTATGTTTTAGTTTGCTTTACGTCTTTAAATTTTTGTTGTAGTAGTGAATAATTTTAAAAGAAATGAGAAGGGTGTAGTGTTTTTGATGATTTGAAGGTGTTAAACTCCTTGAGTTTGGGGTTATATATGCGTGAGACGGAGTTTCTAGTGTTTAAACGGTGCTAAGGAACGAAAGGAAACGAAAAGAACAAAATCCGCAGCAGTTGGCCGGTAATACCGCCCAGATGCCCGGTATACCGGAGGAGGAAAAAACCGTAATACGGTTTCCTGGAACGGTTCGAACCAGTGAGCTGCACTAGAAAAACCATGGTCGCGAATGACGACACGGTTTGTGAAAAAAAAGAAGTATCCATCAAATTCTAAACAATTTTGTGAAAATATTAAATGGACGACTATATGAATTTAAATTTTTTTGTAGTACCTATGTGCTCCTAATACTTGAATATTTGAGACAAAACATTTAAATTAGAATTATTTAGAGCCATCACACAACCTAATAAGTGTCTACCATAGAGCCATTAGATACCTAACTAGGAGAACCAATGAAGTCTCTGTTATGGATGAAATCATATGCAATAACCTAGATCAAAGGCATTATCACTACATCGACCTGCCACGGTTACATAAGTGTAGCAAAGAGTAGGGAAAGAAAGAATGAAATTGAATTTTAATTTAATAGAGATGAAAGAGAAAGGGATGGAATGGTAAATATCAGCGTGGTGCTGGTGCTCGTATTGGTGTTGGTATGGTGTCATGGGTGGTGTGGCCGGTATTGGCGTAATGGTTGTGGCAGGTAAAAATTAACTATGGCATGGCCGGTGTCGATGAAGCAAGGCTAATTGTGACCATGTAGGTTAAGAAAGAAATGATAAGAAATATACAAAAGAACAAATAAAGGATTTGAATATAAAAGGCATATTAGGTTAAATTAGTCCTAGTATCATATTATTGTAAAATTAAGTGATATTTATGAGAAGGTATGTATGAAATGCAATATATAGGAAACAATCCAACCCTATTAAACATTTAATCCATAATTTTTAAACAAATTATGGAATTAAGTCTAATTTTCTATAATTAAAACTATAAAAATCTTTCAAAACAATACAACAATGCATCACTATCCAGAATCTTTTTAATCTATTAACCAAAAGATATATAAAAATAAAAGAATGTCATTCAAATTAGTTTTATATTTAAAAATATAATCAAACCATTTTATTATAATTTGTCATCCACTTTAAAAGTCGCTTTCAATTCTATAATTTTTTTTTATCAAAAATCATTACTCGTCATTTACAAATGAAACACGAACATTTTCATATTCTATCAATAATCATCACAAACGCTACTACACGCGTGCTTTCGCACGAGGAAAGCTTTCGCGAGAACATGAAAGTTCTCGCTAAAGACTGGGTCTTTTGCGAGAAACATCATTAGCGACAACAAGGTCGTCGCAAATATCACGCGTGTTTTATAAGCTACGAAAAATTATTAAATAATAAAATAGTCGTTGGATGTCGTCGCAAAAGACTCTATTTGCGATTTTTTGCGAGAATATTTGCTTTCCTTCGCGACGACTTGTGTCATCGCGAAAGAATCCGCGTGTAGTAGTGAAATTACAAATTAATAGGAGTATTCTACGGTTAACTTTTAATAACATTATAAAACGAAACCCTTTCACTTCCAGAAAGAAAATCCACATTGCACACAGTATCAACTTTTTATTATGTCATGAATTTTCTTTCGTCTTTTTGAAGTAAAAATAAAGCAAGTGCATCAATGAACCTATACGGATAATAGGGTAATTAATTTTAAGACCCCAATCACCTACATAATCCTAATAAAAGCCCCATTTTAATCATACATTTGAATCCCAACTAGAAAAAGAAAAACGACCAAAAAACCTTATTTTTTTTTTTTTGACGTTTAAACATAATTTAGATTAATTAAAAACGAGTGGAATAAATTACAATGAGTTGAGCAAATGTATCTAGCCAATTCCTAATGAAGTGAAATCACTATGAATCAAATGAGATAAAACAAGTGGGGGTGAAGACACCCAATCGTGAGGAAGGTTAGTGGAGTTAGCCCTTCTCGCGATCCAATCTGCTGCTTTGTTGAAATTCCGATGGACAAATAGAAATTCCATACTTAGGGTGCTAGCAAATGTTTGAATATCCTCATAAATATGAAAGAAATAATGATTTTCAAACTTATGACACTTCATAAGTGGCTTCATTAGTGCTTGACAGTCATTTTTTAGGACAAAATGAGCGGAGGGTGAAAGAGTTGCTTCCTTGATTGCTTCTCAAATTCCAATAGCCTCGGCTTCTTCAGGAGATTTTGCAATAAAGTTCATAGTTTCTCCTTTCAAAAGTTGGCCCTGTGAGTCACTGAATAAACAAGCAAAAAGCTGAGTTACTAGTGTCTTTATGGTAAGAAGCATCAATTGATATCTAAGTAATAGGTTGGGAGCAATTAACTTTCCTGGAATTATTGTTAATTGTTTCATCAGGTTTTTTCTTATCAGGTTGTATAGCTTCAGAGTCATTTTTGTTAATATTATGGAACTCATCATAAGCTTTGATAGAATTTTTCATATTGTTTAAGGGACAGATATCAATGTTTTCAAACAATTTTTTGTCTCTTGATTTCCAAATAAACCAAAGCACCCAAATTGCCTTCTCAACTTGAGGGTATCCTCTATCATCAATTGGCTTATTTGAATCTAAGAGATTTTGTAGCCACTGATCAATTCTTAAAGGCATGTCATAAGAGGATTTAAAACCCCAAGGAGTTGCAAACCAGGTGGCTCTAGCTGAGGGACATTCAAAAAATAAGTGCTCAGTTGTTTCAGAGTTGATTTCACAAATTTTACAAGTAGTATTAAAAGCACATTTTCTGTGAAACTTATTGACTTCAGTGGGAAGAGCATTTGAGAGGATTCTCCAAGTGAAATTTTTCAGCTCTGGAGGGATATTAAGGCTCCAAATGCTATCCCAAAAGTTTTCATTGAGTTTAAAGGAGATAGATGGTTCTTGATTTTGAACCATTTTATATTCATCAATATATTTATCATTTGAGTGTAAGTAAACTGGTTTAGCAGTTAACTTTCCTTTAAGGTCCATTTTCCAAATAAGAGTATCATCAGCACCAGTAGAGCTTATATTAATATCAGTGATAGCTTTTGAAATATCATGAGGGACAATAGAATTTATGAGATTGATGTTCCAAGTATTTTCATTAGTAATCAATTCAGAGACTTTTCTGAGATGGCTATTAGTGGTGTTTTTTAATTAGGTCAGATTGAGGCAACCAATCATCATCCCAAATTTTTATTTGATTACCATTACCCACAATCCATTTAGCATCCTTTAGGTAATTATTTCTACCTAAGAAAAGACTTTTCCAGCCCCAAGAGGGGTTATAACCGAGAGTTGCATCATGAAAAGTAGAGGAAGGAAAGTAAATTCCTTTTATGATTTTGTAAGCAAAGGTTTTTTTATTAGCATTAAATTTCCAAGCAGAGGAGGTTAATAAAGAGGTGTTCATTTGAGTAAATTTTTTGAAATTCATACCCCCAATAGATTTAGGTAATTCCATGTGTTTCCATGTTATCCAATGAATTTTTTTATTTCCTTTATTGCTCCACCAGAAAGTGGCAATGAGAGAGGAATTTTGTTACAAATAGCATCAGGTATATGAAAGATAGACATAAGGTATACTGGTATGGATTGAATGATAGCTTTAATCAAGGTCTCCTTACCAGCTTCTAGAAAGTTTGATAGTCCAATTATCAAGTTTTTTAGACTTTTTCAATGAGCCACTCTAGGGCCCTAGTCTTAGATCTACCCCAATCAGAGGGTAGTCCTAAGTAAGTGCCCAGATTTTCCAAGTGGTTTATATTGAGGATTTTAGTAAGATGGTAGGCAACATTAGGTGGAGTGTTTTTGCTATAAACAACACCACTTTTGTTGAGATTAACTGATTGTCCCGAGGCCATACAGTATTTATTTAAAGTATCTTCAAATTGTTCAAATTCATAAGCTTCACCTTTTAAAAAAAAAAAAACTGTCATCGGCAAAGAGAAGGTGAGTGAGTTTAGGGCAGTTTGTACTGAGTTTAACCCCCTTAATAAGTTTATTTTCAACTTTATTATTCAAAAGGGCATTAAGGCTTGGGTAACAATACAAAAAAGGAAAGGGGAAAGGGGGTCCCCTTGCCTTAAGCCTTTAGTAGGAGTTTTAATGTCACAAGGTGTACCATTAATAAGAATAGCATAAGAGACAGTTTTATCCAATTAATCCAACAATCAGAGAAACCCAAAGCTTTCATGACATCAAATAGGAAGTCCCATTCAACGTTTTCAAAGGCTTTGGACATATCAGCCTTAATGACAGCTGCATAAGTATTTGAGTTTCTTTTGTTTTTAAGAAAGTGTACAACTTCTTGAGCAATAAGCAAGTTATCAGATATATTTCTATTTCTAATAAATGCAGATTGTTCATGAGAGATGATAAGATCCATGTGGGGTTTTAATCTTTTCACAAGAATGGCAGCTATAATTTTATATATGAAGTTTGGACAGCTTATTGGCCTGTAATGACCAATATTGGCAGGAGAGATAATTTTTGGAATAAGGGTAATGTAAGTTTTATTAATAGAGGCTAAATTACCCTTATTCCAAAGAAAATCAGTGATACATCTCATCAAATCAAATTTAATAATATGCCAGTGTTTTTTGTAGAAGCTATCTGTGAACCCATCAGGTCCTGGTGATTTATTTGCACCAAGGGTCCACACAGTTTGGTATAAAGTACCAAGCTACCTTCATACGATATATGCAAGGAGATAAGGACAAATATTTTTCAACCCTAAATATATATTGTATGCTAATTCTTTGAGATTTATTATACTTTTGTAAATAATTTTTAAAAATGGTATAAAGTAAAAAAAACTCGTGCAAAACAGTTTAGTATGTTGTTTAGTACTCCCTCTATTTCTAAAAATTTGTTACATTTGTTTTTGTATACAAATTAAGAAATGTCATTTATTATCAATGTAATTACTAAAATGTTCTTCATAAAATATCTTGATATCTTAAATATTTATTGAAAATATATAATAATATGGGTCAATTACCCAAGAAAACTTGAGGAGCATCTTAGTACCACATGAGAACCAAGTGATTCCTTTCTCCTACTTAGAGGCCTCAAAATTGACAAATGTCAATATTACCCTTATAGTGTATATAAGACAAAAAAATAGATTATTCTACCATTAATCTCTCACCTCCTTTATCATTCTCTCTCTCTCTCTCTCTCTCTCTCTCTCTCTCTCTCCCCTCCTTCATTAACAATCAATAATTTTTAGTTCCGGCCACAACCACCGACCACCACCGGCCATCGCCGGAAAAAGTACTGAGCATATTTTACTGAGTTTCGAAAAATGTGTTGAGCATCGAAAATAGTTGCTAAGTATTCGAGTTTTTCTGATGAGTAAATTTACTGAGCATGCTCGTATGCTCAGTAAATTTACTGAGTATGCTTGTATGCTACTCAGTAAATTTACTGAGTATTAACAAATCAGCTATATATTAACACAAATCAGATATACATTAACACAAATCAGCTATACATTAACACAAATCAGTTATACATTAAAAGTTATGACTATTAACATCTCCTGAGTATGGCCTCGAAAACTACAACGACCTATTTGAATAAGAAAAATGAAAAAAGAAAAAAGAAAAAAGAAAAAGAAATTGAACTTGCTGAGCAAACTCAGAATTTTCACCTCTGTAACAAACAAACTCAGATTTCGTTCTTCCTCTATTCCTTCATCTAAAAGCTCGGATCTGTATTGCTTCACCGAAGCCCTATATTCCTTAATCTAAAAGCTCTGGATCTGTACTGCTTCACCGGGGCTGCTGAGAAGAACAGGGTATTCGATCCGGCGAAGTGAATCGAACTGGCGAAGCTTCTTCATGGATTTAGCGAAGCTTCTTCATGCCTCTGGCAAAGTGAATCGATCCGGCGACAGCTCGATTGGAGAAGAAGGTCAAGCTCTACATTCCGCCGCCACTAAAAGCTTCACGAACGGACGGCGACAGCTTTTTGCTCTGGAAGGGTTTTGCTCGATAGGTTTATTAGCTGATGAGAGAGGAGAGAGGAGAGATTTTTTGGTGTTAATTTTCATTTGATAAAAAGTAGTATATATAGGACTATAAAAACAAAAAAGGGCAAGATAGTAATTGGGAAATTGGCTTGTAGTGTTAATTTTTGTGTGGCCTTTAGTATGAATAGAGAATTCACTCGGTCTAATCTTTTATAATATTTAATTAAGAGTAAAAGTGGTATAAAGAAAAAAAACAATGTATTGATTTTTGGGGTAATTAGAGATAAATGCCTCCTTAATTAAGCCTCTAATTTTTTTATTTAGAGATAAATGCCTAATAGAACAATTATTTATAGAAAACATCTCCTTTATATTTTTTATACATATACTATCTTATTATTAAATATATTATTTTATTTTTAATACAATATTTATTTTTCAATATTAAACAAATAATACCACCACCACCACCACCACCACAACCATCACCACCTCCACCATCACAACCACCACTACAACCACCACCACCATCACTACCTCCACCAACACAACCACCACCACCACCTACTACTAATTTCATCACACGCGCGCGTCTGTGAATTTTTTTTTAAATTGTCATAACTAATTCAAAAAAAATCAGAAAATTAAAAAATTTGTATTTTTGGATAAAGCAAATTAATATTTACGTCTATGATTTTTTTGAATTTTTTTGAATTTTTTGTTTTTTTCTTAATTTTTTTAATTCGCAGACACGGAATTCCATGTTTTAAACAGTGAATTTCGTGTCTGCGGAAAACAAATTCCTTATTTCAAAACATGGAATTCCGTGTCTGCGAATTAAAAATTAAAAAAATTAAAAAATTCAAAAAACTCCGAAAAAGAATCATAGGCGTAAATATTATTTTGCTTTATCCAAATATATAACTTTTATTTTTTTGATTTTTTTAGAATTAGTTATGACGATTTAAAAAAAATCCACGGACGCGCGCGTGTGTTTATTAGATTTTGTTTTGTTTTTCTCTAATTTTTTTTTTAATTGTTAATTATAAAGGTAGTTTGGGATGGAGCGGTTTTCTATAAAGTATCTTATTCTAGGCACCTTTTTTTAAGAGTAATGATATATACCACCCAATTTCATACCACCCAATTACCACCCATGACGTGGCGTGAATTGGTTGGAAGTAAATTTTTAATCAAGTCAAAAAAATAAATTGATTAAAGACTTTTAACCAACCAATTCATGCCACGTCATGGGTGGTATACTTGGGTGGTATGAATTTGGGTGGTATATATCATTACTCTTTTTTAAAATAAGTTTTTTAATAGACATTAATCTATAATTGACTCTTGATTTTTCAAAGTAACAATTTTTTTAAAACTATTTTAGTATTTTTAATATAAGTAACCGTCTTTTAAGAAAGGAAGAGGAAATAGGAATTCAACACTTCCGCTCTCCCACCTCCGGTTAGTGGATTCGATACGATAGCTATGGACAATAAGCACGGTAAAAAAAGCTGTAGAGATCTACTTTGGATTCGGAGTCATTTTGACTCCAATGAAATTCGATCTCAAAACCTCTTGGTCACTACGGAGTAGACTAACCAATATACCAAATATTGATCTCTAGCGCACATATCTTTACTAATCAATTCTATGATCAAATTTTCATAAAACCAAAACAAGAATTTTTTTATTATTGTTTAACTGAAATTGTTTACACTTTGTAAAGTTTACACACAATTAACTCACTAAACAAAGCATAAATACACAAAAAAGGGAACCAAACTGAACTTGAAAACGAGAAACATTGGAATCTAAACCAACATTTGAGAAAACTGAAAACAGTACAAGAAGATTAGCATCCCCATCCGCAGGGAAAACACGCACAAATCAAGAACTAAAACCACTAGTTAATAGCACTACAAAGCGTCCTTATGATCCCATTGGTACCAGTGAGTGGACTTAAATCTCCCATTTTAATCATAGCTGCAGCAAATGCAGATGAAAAAGTAGCTGGGGTTGAACCAAATTCATTTACTATGCTATCTGTCGATCCACCATTAAAGAGTACTTGGTCCGATGTAAGAAGACCTTTACGTTGCTGAAGATTTTTGAAATAATTATTGTCAAATGAATTTGGTGTCACCAAATCAAGTGGTGCCAGATTAGTATCAGTAGCCCCAGCAGCACTAGCACATTGGCGTTTACGAGTGCTTGCAAAACCAGCATCAATATTTGTCTCGTTGTATATTCTATTACGAAACCCTGCACATTGTGCTTGCCCTAATGTATGAGATCCTGCATTTTAAATGATACAATTCCGTAAACTTCAATCCGTTTATGTTAAATTAATTTTAATGATAATATTTACCTGATAAAGCAACCATTTCTCTAGCAGTAAAACCCTTGTTTGCAAAGTTAGAAATGAGCTGATCTAGAGTAGAAAATGGCGAAGGAAGATCACTATTTGCACCACTCCTACTAGCTGTTGTTGAATCTCTTCTTCCAAGCTTCACCGTCCATGAAGGACCACCCACCTAGTTATCCCAAAAATTATAAATTTAAATATTAGTAACTAAATAATATTTAGAGTAGTGATAAATACCACCCAAATTCACCCAAATATCACCCAATGACGTGGCGTGAATTGGTTGGTAAATTTCTTTTAATCAAATCAAGAAAATAAATAAATTACGATTTATAACAAACCAATTTATGTCAGTCACTATCACTGGGTTGTATTTGGGTGATATGAATTTGGGTGGTATTTATAATTACTTTTTAAAAAAATTAAATCATAAGAAATTTCTTTATATTTATTATTTATTTGACAAAAATTACTCACAGCAACCGATGAATCTCTAGCAGCAACAGCAAGTATGTCTGCACAAGAGACAACTCCCTTACATATTTTCTCAACATCAGCTTTTGCATTCTCAATGATGTTGAAACCTCTTACGGAATTTTTATTAGCGATCGTGTCTTTTTCACTCAGGATAGTAGCTGTATTATCAAGTAAAATTGATCCATCACAGCCCTGAAAAAGTACGGAAACAAATATATTTATTTGTTAATTTTGTAAATAATATGAAACTTTATATGATATAAATATTTTTATAACCTGAACGAAGCAATCGTGGAAATGGAGACGGATAAGTGAAGCGGCCATACGACGTTCTGCTGATATTGCAGTACGAATCCTAGTGCGAATTGTGGTGAGTGCGTTTGGGCATGTAGTGTCATAAAACGTGCTAGATAGTTGTGAGTTGCATGGTAATAAAAATAGCATAGCTATTATTATTGTAGCTACAGGAAATGAGAAAATATTCCTTGAACTCATTTTATCTTAATGAAAAGTCTATTAGGTTTAACTAATTATTGCGGTATGAAAGTAATGTAATGATTATGAATGTGTTTTGCCATTCTATTTATAGGCTGATTAGACGTGTGTTTATTAAATCAAGGTTCATGTAATTTCCCTGTCCCTTTGATTGAGGTAAACTTGGTTTCTACTTTGACTCTCACTACACTAAATAATCCCAGAATTATTTTGACGCAGTAGTTTGTTCGGATTGTGTTACAACTTACAACTTACTACATATTTTATTAGTAAAACTAATAGGGTTTGTCGTTTGTAGGCTACGAAGAACGTAACCCCTTTTTTTCATATTCAAAGAGAGAGTCACATTTTACTTGAGTAAAAAATATATATTATCATCTATCTTTTATATTTTATAATAAAGCCAATTACCAATACTATCCTAGGGGTTGATATTGCCCATAAAAGTCATGTCTAATATAAAGAACACAATTAGACAATAATCCCCTTGACTAAATATTCCCACCAAACAATTTTTTCCCGCCAAAAAATTTCCGACCAACTTTTTCGGCCAAATTTTTTCCCGCCAAATATTTTTCCCACCAAATATTTTTGGCCAATTTTTTTTCCCACCAAATTTTTTCGGCCAATTTTTTTTCCCACTAAATTTTTCCGCCCAAATATTTTTCCCACCAAATTTTTATGTTACTATTTTGTGGGAAAAATCCCACCAAATTATATTTAGGAGTTTATGTTGTTTGGTGGGAAAAATCCCACCAAATTAATTTTTTTTTACTGGATAAGCACTTGTATTTAATAAAGCTACATTCGAATGTGTATGTGAACAACAAAATAAGCTGAAATTATATAGAAATAGAGCCCGGTCTACAACTGCTTTTCCACAGCACAGACAAACTCATTAGAGTCTGACATTAAATGAGCAGAAGCAAGAATATTTTGAGCCAACTTGAATTGTTTCTTTTATTAAGTTTGATATCGACAAAGAAAAAAAGGCAAAAGAAAACAATGTCTGGTTCATTTATAACCATAACCATAGCTGAACAAGTAGAAGTAAATCCTGGACACCCAAAAATTTGACAAACACAATTAACAACAAAGAGATTGGGAGAGGATTTTGGGAAACAAGAACACATCTGAATAGAAGATTGTTTTTTAGCAAGATTGGATGATTTGGGAGATGATAGGAAATAAATAAGTTTGGTGATAGAGATGGGAGTATTTGTGAAATCTGTTTTAGATGCAAATGATAATACCTAACACAACAAGCAATAAAGGGGAATAATTCTTAAATCAAAATTGAAATCTACATAAGCATAGCAGCAAAATGTCTTAAAAAGTAATAATGGACTAAAAGAAGGCTTTCTTTTTCTTTCTAATACTTGGTTTTCTTCTTCTACTTCTTCTCTTCGTTTTCAGCTTCAGCAGCCCTCTTAGCTCTGAGACCAACATGTCGTGCATTTTGAAAGTCCTAGAGGGGGGGGGTGAATAGGATTACTAATAAGATTAATGCCTAATTAAAAATCTTTTGGACAATAATAAGTTTAAGAGAAAACTTCTAAGTCAACTAATATATCAAACACTTATGGGATCATGCAAAGGATAAGTTAGAGGTTCGATATATAAGTTAAACAAGTAAATCGATTATCTATTCTCTTACTAACTTAGAGGACCAAAGTTTGATTAGCTAGATAAACATAATCATGATATTCATACTAGTAAGCATATAATCAAACTAAATAGTCATGAACTAGATAATCCTAAAAGACAATATTATCAAACTATTCATATAAGCATTTTATCAAGCATATAGAGTGCGGAAAGTAAATAGCGTAGGGATAGAAAGATACACACGATTTATAGTGGTTCGGTTTCCCTACATCCACTACCTAAGGAAGCCTCCTTAGGATTTCAAGATTTTCACTAAGCTCCCGTGTCTCTCTTAACCGGGTCGAGAACACAATAACCCTTACAACCTCTTCGATAACACGAAGGACAACCTCTTCGAAACCACGAAGGAAACTCTTGTGTAATCACAACACAAGGACACCGAGTATACTCCCGATACTCAAATTCTCTCTTAATATATCTATTACAAGAACTAGACTTAAGAGGATAAATACAAAGAGTTTAAAGGGTGAAACTACTTTGCTAACAATCTCCTAATGAGTAGATATAACACTTAAGCATGAAAGACTCCTCTTGAGTAGATAGAACTTTGTGGCTTATTGGATTAACTCCTTAATTGAGTAGATAAGACTTTTTATAGCTCTTGACACCTTCTTGGATGATAACAATTAAGCCCCTTAGTGTATATGGTTTGAAGGTGTAGTTGTAGCCTTGAAAGACCTTCAATTTATAGCTGCAAAATGCTCCCAACGGTCATAAGACTTGTCTCCAACGGATATATTAATATCCCCAACGGATATATTCTTTAGTCTTCATTTTGCTGCAGAAAACCCTAACCTGCGGTGCACCGCGGGGTTGGTGTGGTGTACCGCACTGACCTTGCTTAATTCACTTGCTTTCTGACGGACTAGCCCCCTGGTCCGTGGTGTAGTCCGTGGGCTGCGGTGTACCGCACAGAAACTCCGGTATACCGCACCAAAGGTCTAAAACACCTTCTAGTGAGTATATCTTTTACTATGATGCTCGGATCAGAAAACATTCTTCACGAGAGTTGTAGAGAACATCATTCTAATAAACTTTGTAGTTGATCACTAAAGCTAATTCTCAATGTACACAAAGATAAGGTTAAAAGTATTTGTATGAGAATTAGTTTCTTAAGATAAAACAATAGAGCTTTGATCTAAATGATAAAGAATGTGTTTTTTGATGAATTAGAGTGCAAGATAGAATATGTATAACAAGAATAATTAGCACACTAAACACAAGAGGATTTGTCACATTAAAACAACCTATTAAGGGAGGCTATATGCCAACACATTTGTCCTCTCCAAACGAAGCTTATCATATGCTTTGAATTCTTTCATCTCTTGTGTCACCTTCACAAACTCAACACCTGCCTTCTCACTAACAATTGGCATGTAATCACCTTGTACTTGTGTAGCCGTTGCTAATTCCTCAGCACTAGAATCACCAGCCTGACACAAATTACATAATATCTTCAATAAAACACCCCCATACAAACAATTATTGCAGTAAATTATACCTTGAACTTGCGAACACGCCTTGGGAAAACAACTAGTTTAGCCTTATATGTCTTCAACCTCTGAACTTGCGAACACCCCCATTCTATTCACATTTTCCAACTTCACCCTTTCCAAGTTCGATTAATCGAGAATAAGCAAGTTTCATATACTTAATAATATCTATTTCATAACCAGTTTTTTGAGTAAGAATCGTGAGTGATGTTCGAAAAAGTGATACTTCTGTATTAGGCATTGGTTTTCCTAAGGAATGATAGTTTAATAGATTCGATAATGCAGAAATAGCTACTGGAAGTATATTACAAGCTATTGCTTCATGTGCAAAACAAAACTCACCCACACCCTTAATTACACTACATATCCTTGTATTATAGGCCCTACCCTATATAATTTTTTTGAGTTAATTGCATTATATGTCCCTATACGATTTTTATTGAATTAATTTCACTATACAATTGTTTTTTAATTAATTGCCCATTAAATCCCTATTTTTTTTTCAAAAATTGCAATATAAGTCCCTCTGCATTATAGGTCCCTATTTTATGCAAAAATTTCATTACAAGTCCCTATATGATTCTATATATTAATTGCACTATAAGTCCTTATATAAATTTTATTGAATTAATTGCACTATATAAGTCCCAGTATAATTTTTTTTTGAGTTAACTGCACTACAGGTCTCTATTTTATACAAAAATTTCATTACACCAGAAACCCCTAATTCTAAGCCTAGCATTACATCGAACACATTGGACTCAATCCTACCATCTAAATTTGATTAGATGGAGGAATCGGGTTTATTGCTTTTAATTCACAGTTAACAACAAAAAGGTCTAAAAGGAATAGGCAGGAGCAGAGTTATAGGTAACAATATCAAGGTGTTACAGTTAACAATATCAGGAACATACCGCTTTTGATGAGACTTCCTAACACCTCGATTAGTTGGGCTTCGTCGAGTTTATCGGATCGGTAGCGTTGGGCTTCAGTATGCTCACAAAGAGAAGATGAAATTGATGAATAAAAGAAGAGGGGAAAGATAGAAGATGGTAGTGGGTAGTGGTGGTGGGTGGTGGCGGCGATGGTAGCGGATAGTGGTGCTTCGTCGAGTTTATCGGAACGGTAGCGTTGGGCTTCAGTATGCTCACAAAGAGAAGATGAAATTGATGAATAAAAGAAGAGGGGAAAGATAGAAGATGGTAGTGGGTGGTGGTGGTGGGTGGTGGCGGCGATGGTAGCGGATGGTGGTGCGTTCGACCGAGACCAGAGATTCAATATTTTTGGTTTGTTTTTCTCTAATGAGATATATATATATATATATATATGTTGATTAGAGGGGTAGTAAAGGAAAATATAAATTTTGTAGGGACTTTTATAGACAATATTTATGAAGGGATGCTACAGGGCAATTATTATTAGATTGATGACTTAGATGGTAATTATTCTTTTATAATAATATAAATAAAAAAGTATTTACATATCTAAAAAAAATTTAGATATTAATTTTTTTTAAAAGTAACAAATATATTATTTAATTAAAGATTAACATAAATTTTATATATTTTTAAATTTTTTTTCTTGTATTTATAATCTTGTTTTAAGAATTTTCAATCCGTTAGGATTTGGTTTTTGATAAATTAAATGGTTATGGACATGGTTTTGGATATTTTTGCAATAATCTGATCTGTTGCCATCCCTATATAGTTAAGCCACGACTACTGTTAATGCTTCTAGCACCAATTTTGTTGTTGCTAAAGAACCAACATGTAGTATTTATGACCTTATTTCATTTTCAGCGGTGAAAGTTGATCGTTAAAGTGTTGTCACTAAAAAATAGTCGGCAAAGGCACAAGTTGGTGACTAAGGTTCAAATAATAGTTGCTAAAATACATAAATATTGCAATCTTCTATTATTTCTTTAACGAACAACACCTTAATACTTTGGCAAAGACAATTCGTCGCTATGGTAACATCTTCTATTATATTCCATGCTATATATACTTGGAGTGGCACATCGAGTAAGTAAATTACTCGGTCAACGTGATGAAATCCATCATCGTTCCCTCCTGAGTTCGGGAAACTACATCGTACATCTAAAATTGCAGTAAAGCTACATACTAATAATTAACAACATTTTAATGAACGTAAGGCTTGTAAATACCATGGTTTAATAAAACTAACACAAAAATAACCTTATACACTTCAAAATCAATAGCCTATTTATAAGTGATATAGTGAAAATGATAATCGTACATCACAAATACATAATAAATTGATCAAATATACTCTAATCTGTACATCCATGACAATTGCAGTACCGCCCTCCCAACCAATAATCATCCCAATCTAGGTGATTACCTTCATACGCGACACAAATCATACACTGATAAATGACATGATGTTTAGGAAAATGGTAAATCTTGGGTGTCGGTCCGATATTATCTCTTCTTCCTACCAAAAAAAGGAATGAACTTCTAGTTCCTAGCCACTCCCCTATTTGGCATAAGTTACCTTGGTGAAATATTTCCTACATTTCGCCAAGTTATGATCTAGAATACATATTTTAAACTGCAGAACTAGTGTATAAGAAGTGGTTGGTGACACTGGAAACCCCGGTGTTCCTTCCACCTAAGGGTAATTATAATTAGTAGTGTTTATTACCATTATATATAGCCTTAAGTGTAATGTTAACTTATTATAGGGACCTAGAGTGCAATTGTGGAATAATAAAATACAATAAATGCAATAATATAACCAAAAGATACACAAAACAATATAGAAACTAAATAAAATTTCACTTTAAGTCCATAAAGTATGCAACAAATGCACTATAAAAATAAATTTTATAGAGTGCGTTTTTATTAATATAATGCATAGATTAAGGAGTTATAATGCAATTAACTCACATAAAATTTCATAATACAAACTATTTAATATTTCTAATATCACCCTAGACAATCAAAACAACTTTTATTTAACCAAAATTGCATTTAATAAACATTTTTAATCATAAATTGCATTTGAAGGCCCATTAGATGTCTAAAATTGCATAAAATGTCCTTTAGTGTTTGAAAATTGCACTGAAATCCCTATATTATACACATCCCACACAAAACAATTTAATCAGCCCTTATTATGCCAAAATTGTACTTAAGCCCCTATTTTATTTTAAAAAATTGCATTTATAATCCTATTCTTTTTGAAATGGCCCTAAAGGCCCCATTATTATTCGTATCTCACACCAAATAATATAACCGGCCTATGTTATGACAAAATTACATTAAGCCCTTATTTTATTTTTGAAAATTGCAATGATTATCGTTTAGTTATCAAAGTTTGCACTAAACCCCCCGTTATTATGCGTATTTCACACAAAACAATATAAGGACCTATAACATTCAAAAACTGCACTATATAGCCCTATAACATTAAGAAATTATCGCAGATTTGAATAACATATATATAATCACAAAATAAAATCATAAAATCAGAATCGCTAAAGTAGAGAATATCAATATAATTATAGGAAAATACTTGGAGTGTTGGTGAGGAGTCGGCATGGCTAACGGTCCGTTCCGGACCGGTTTGGACTGGTTCTTAACGAACCTGGGCCTTATCGATCCGGTCTAGCTTACCGGTTCTTCCTTACCGGTTCCGGTTCGGACCGGTTCTTGGTTGCTTGAAGGAGGGAGCGGAACCGTTAATAGCGCCACTACCGAGTTTGGTTCTAGGTCTGGTCCGGTTCTTAACGGTTCCAAACTGTTTTTTTTCTTTTTCACCGATGAAACTGAATGCTCTTCATTGTTCTGCATTATATTCTCTTTGTTCCTTGAACATAAATGTAACATCTTTCCCCTCTTCTTTTATCCTTCAATTTTTTGAACAAAGATTTAATTAATAAATTGTTCTGCATTATTTTCTCTTTGTTCCTTGAGATTAACCAATTAAACCTCAGAAGGAATCCGTAATAGCACTAAAGTTTCAAACATTTGGAGCAATTTTCAGTATACAATCACAACAATCCCAATATTCCTCCAAGAAGTTCTTCCAAAACTCATACGCATTTCAACGCATTTCACTGTACCATTAAAAAATAACAACAAGACCCCAAATTTATTACTTGTTTACCGTTGAAACCACAAGCCGGTAACATCTTTCCCCTCTTCTTTTATCCTTCAATTTCAAAACAAAGAACAAAGAAGAACCACTCAGATTCATCGCCAGAAAGAGGGGTTTGTAGAAGCTGCGGATCTGAGGTATAAAAAAAATCTTAACGGTTTGGTCCGGACCAAACCTGAGTTTTTTGTTTTAAAGAACCAAACCTGTATCACAAATAGCGGCTTGGACCGGTTCCAGACCCGGTAGCAGCTCTGGTTCGGTCCGGTTCCAGAACCGCCGGTCCGGCGGATCGGAGAACCGGAACCGATAGTCGGGCTGAGTGAGGAGGAACTAGGACGATGTTAGCTAGATGAAGGAGAAGTTTCGACCAGGGACGATGAAGGTGGGGATTAGAAGGGGGTAAGGTGGCGTAGACTAGATTTAGGTTAAAGTTTTCTTTTTTGCCGAAGTTAGGTTAAAGTTAAAATGTGAAAAAACTGGTTTGGATTATAAGGTAGAAACATTTAGCGACTAACACGTCGTCGCTAAAATGATGTTCCTTCATCGGTAAAGAAACTCCATATATTATTTATTGAGATTGAAATTTATTCCTTACCCCATATCTCTCAATCAAAGATCTGTGCATATATATCTCTCAATCAAAGATCTGTGCATATATATATTTCTCAATCAAAGATTCGTGCATATTTACAGCCATGTATTTTGGCTATCATTGATTGTGTTTCCTTTTGTATTTCTTTGCATTGCCTATATAAGCTTGTATCTTTTTCTTTGATAGACACAAGAATGAATGAAACATTTTAAACCATTCTTTCTCAATTCTTTATGGTATCAGAGTAGTAATCATTACGCTCGATCCAAACCCAAATCCTAAAGTCTATTTCACCATCTGATCGATATGACAGAAGGTGTAACCAAAGATCTCGCCAATGTTAGCAACCCAGACCATAACTCGCCATACTATCTCCACCCCTCCGATTATCCGAGGCAAATGCATGTTAACAATGCCTTGACCGACAACAACTACCTTGATTGGGTCCAAGAGATGGAAAATTTCTTGTTCGCCAAGAACAAGATGGGCTTCATCGATGGTACCATCAAAAGGCCAGAAGCGGACAACGCTAGTTATATGACATGGATGCGATGTGATGCGATGATTAAAGGGTGGCTTACTACAACCATGGAGAAAGAGATCCGAGGGGGCGTGAAATACGCCAATTCAGCATCGGAAATCTGGAAGGATCTTAAAGAACGATTCGGTAAGGAAAGTGCACCACGCGCGTATGAATTGAAGCATGCTATTTCGAACACTAGACAAGAAGGGATGACGGTCTCAGCCTATTACACGAAAATGCGTGAATTGTGGGATGAGATGCAGTCCTTCTTACCTGCTCTGGTTTGTAAATGCAACGGATGTACTTGTGGCATTAGAAGATCACTTAGGAAACTCAGGGAAAAGGAGCAGCTCTATGAGTTTCTTATGGGTCTAGATGGAGAATTCTCGATCATTAGTACCAAATACTTGCGACCAAACCGATTCCATCTCTAGGTAATGCTTACTATCTCGTTGCCGAGGATGAGCAACAAAGAGCCATAGCCGGCGGAAAGAAACCAGTGAGTGAAACGATGGCTTTCCAAGCCTTCGCAAAACACGGTGGGACACCGAACCGGGTCAGCCAGAAAGATAACAAAGGCCACTGTGATCACTGTGGCAGAGACGGACATACACGAGATGGATGTTTCAAGATCGTCGGTTACCCGGAATGGTGGAACGTGAAAACCAAATGAGAAAATGTGAAGCCAAAGGCAGCTTGTGCGGAAACGGAACCGAACCTGATTGCGAGCCTAACAAAAGAACAATATGAGCAGTTCCAGAAGCATTTTGCAGCCGAAGGAAAAGCGGTACCGAGTGAGCCTCCACGCACCGCAAATATGGCTGGTAAGTTAGACATAATGATAAATGGATAGTTGATTCCGGATGTACGGAACATATAACACATAGATCCGATGTTCTCGAGAATCGAATCAAATCGAGAGACGAACCACCAATCATCATACCGAATGGAGAAAGCATACGAGTCGAAGGAAGGGGAAGCCATACTTTACAAAATGGAACAAAAGTGCAAGATGTGTTGCATTTCCACAATTTACTTTCAATCTCTTATCCGTAAGCAAACTCACAAAGGATCTAAGTTGCGCCATAACCTTTTTTCCGGATTTCTTTGTTATGCAGGGCTTGCGTTCAAGGAAATTGATTGGAGCGGGTAGGTGCGAAGATGGTCTATATCAAATGGGGATGCTTGGGTCTAGGAGGAAAGCAATGATGGTGACTAGTGATTTATGGTATAAACGGCTCGGACATACGGGTGATGAGAAGTTAACTCAAATAAAGTTTCTTAGCAATTCTTCTTTTAAGAACAGTAACAACGTTTGTGAATCTTGTATGAAGTCTAAATTTACTAGATTACCTTTTCCTATTAGCACGACCAAAACAAATGCTTGTTTCGATCTTATTCATTGTGATATATGGGGTAAGTACCGTACGCCCTCGTTTACAAAAGCCAACTACTTTTTAACAATAGTTGATGACTATATTAGGACCGTATAATTCTACCTTCTCAAGCATAAACATGAAGCAAGCACGTGCATAATTCATTTTTACAAGATGGTTAAAGCACAATTTGAAAAGAAAATAAAAAGAATACAGTGCGACAACGGCGGAGAATTCATTTCCAACCAAATGATGAATTTTTATGAGGAACAAGGAATCATGTTGTAGAGAATGTATCCCCATACACCTCAACAAAACGGAATCGTAGAAAGAAAGCATAGGTACCTGCTTGATACGGCACGTGCTCTCATGTTTGAAGCAAGTATTCCGAAGAGATTTTGGGGGGAATGTGTCTTGACCGCAACATACATCATCAATAGGTTACCCTCAAAGGTCATTGAAGACAAAACTCCATACGAGTTACTACATGGAGAGAAACCAAACTACGACCATATGAGGGTCCTAGGTTGCTTGGCGTACTATCGAAGCATTGAAACGAATGGAGATAAATTTGAGATAAGAGGTAGACCGGGTGTATTCATGGGATATCCTAATGGAACAAAAGGGTACAAAGTTTATGATCCAAATAGTGGGAAGATTATTACTTCAAGAGACGTTCGATTTGCTGAAAAGGTTTTTCCGTTTGCCACAAAAATCGAACATGGTACATGTGAAGAGGAGGATGTGTTCACCACTTTCGTGGATGAAGAAAATGGGAACAGCAGCCCCAACGAAAAAAGCACTGAAGGTTTGGAAGCCCAACGTGATGAAGAGGAAGAACTAGAAGTGTCAAGCCATTTCAGCCCAAGTAATGGTGATGCTCGGTCGATTCTTGACGAGACAGATACTACCTCTCAACCTGCAACAATAAATGAACCTCTTGTTACTTAAACCCATAATCAAAATGGTGAGAATGTCGCACAAGGAAGAGAGAGACGAACTAGAACTAGACCCGCACGTCTTACATATTATGATGTGAAGCTCCCCCCATCTATAGATCAGCCGCCTCCCGCCTCCGATCAAGAACCCTCAACGGTATGTCCCATTGCTAACTTTGTTTCTTATGAAAAAATTTCAAAATCTCATAAAAGTTTCCTTGCGGCCATCACCGCAAACGATGAGCCAAAGAGTTTCAAACAAGCTGTACAGGAACAACATTGGAGGGACGCCATGCAAAATGAGATAAAGGCCCTTGAAGAAAATGGTACTTGGACCATCGAAGATCTTCCCAAAGTGAAACGAGTTATAGACTCGAAATGGGTGTACAAAACAAAATTTAAACCGAATGGTGAAGTCGAGAGGTACAAAGCAAGACTCGTCGCCAAAGGTTACACACAAATGGAAGGTGTTGACTACCACAACACGTTTGCTCCCGTAGCAAAGTTAGTCACCGTAAGAAGCCTTATTGTCGTCGCCATCAAAAGGAATTGGAGCATTCATCAACTTGACGTGAATAATGCGTTCTTGCACGGTGACTTACATGAAGAGGTATACATGCGAATACCACAAGGTTACGATAAAGGGGGAGGAACAAAGTTGTGTAGGCTAAGGAAATCACTATATGGGTTAAAGCAGGCCTCGGGAAATTGGTATAAAAAATTTACATCGGCTCTTTTGGGACTCAATTACAAACAATCCGCTGCGGACCACTCGATTTTCATCTATAAGGAAGGTAGCATCTTTGTCACCTCCCTCATATACGTAGACGACGTCATTATGGCAAGAAACGATGAACACACAATCAAGGAAACAAAGAAGTTCCTGAATGACACATTTAACATCAAAGATCTCAGGCCACTAAAGTATTTTCTCGGGATAGAGGCCGCTCGAACCAAAGACGGGATGGTGTTAAGTCAACGAAAATACACCCTTGACATTCTTGAGGATAGTGAAATGTTAGGATGTAGACCGAGCACCTTCCCAATGGAACAGAACATGAAGCTAGATAAAGGAGAAGAGGATGTTCGTGTCGATGCTAGCAAATACCGAAGACTAGTTGGTCGATTGCTATACCTCTAAGCCACGAGACCAGATTTTGCCTACTCGGTAAACGTCCTAAGCCAATTCGTCTCGAACCCTCGACAGAAACACATGGACGCAGCCATGAGAGTTCTTCGCTACCTAAAAGCAACGCCAGGACAAGGTATTTTCTTCCCGAAAGAAGGAGGAATGGATCTGGTAGCATACTGTGATGCAGACTGGACGGGGTTCTCACTCACTCGGAGGTCTAGGTCAGGATACGTTCTTCTTTTGGGGGGAGCTCCTATCTCGTGGAAATCAAAGAAGCAGTCAGTCGTTTCTCTCTCCTCAGCTGAAGCCGAATATCGTGCAATGGCCAATTCCACTAATGATATCTTGTGGATGCGTTGGTTGTTAGAGGGACTCGAAACAAGACAACATAGCTCTACACCTCTCTTCTGTGATAACAATGCGGCGCGACATATTGCTAATAACCCAGTCTTTCACGAACAAACAAAGCACGTGGAAATGGACTGTTACTTTGTCAAGGAACGAGTCGAGTCACAGGAGATCAAACCCCTTTACGTTGACACAAAGACACAGATAGTCGATCTTCTCACAAAAGCTTTGGGGTCTAAACAACTCGAGTTTCTATTAGTCAAGATGGGCATGCAGAACCTGCACGCTCCACCTTGAGGGGGAATATTGAGATTGAAATTTATTCCTTACCCCATATATCTCTCAATCAAAGATCTGTGCATATATATCTCTCAATCAAAGATCCGTATATATATAATTCTCAATCAAAGATTCGTGCATATTTACAGCCATGTATTTTGGCTATCATTGATTGTGTTTCCTTTTGTATTTCTTTGCCTTGCCTATATAAGCTTCTATCTTTTTCTTTGATAGACACAAGAATGAATGAAACATTTTAAACCATTCTTTCTCAATTCTTTATTATTATTTTTTAATTTCTTACTCCACCTAATGACAAAGTATTTCCTCGCTAATGGCCTTTTATTTCCTTTTTACTCAATATTAGTGAACACGATCCCTATATGATCGTTGTTTAGAGGTTCATTAGTAACCAAGCAGCGTTGCTACTAAAGGCTTGCTCGCAAATAAGCAACCATATGATAGTGATCTGACCTAAACTTCTATCAAATTAAGCCACTTAGAAGGTTTTATTTTTTGGGTTGGGTAAACGATTTCATTAAAATAAAAGAGGAATTGTACAATGTACAGTAACTACCTACCTAAGCTCGAAAGCTTAAGGTAGCTTCTATTTATTCGTAATGTAATCTCATCGAGATACAATCGGAATTCATCGAACATCCATGAAGGCATGATGGGGTACAAAGATAATAAAATAGACAAAGTGCACAATTTGGTCTCATTGATAGCTATTACTTTGGAGGAGATTTCACCTCATAGCAAGGTTATTTCTCATTCGTCACACATGATAGATAGTAGCGGTAAATGCAACTCTTCGTACCCTTTTCCTCTAATTTTCTCAGACTTTAAACTTCTTGAGCCATTTAAGGGCACTCATTATAGTACGCGTCTCTTTTTCAATACTCAGCCATCTTTTTAAATCTTCACAAAAATGCTCTTAGCAAACACACACTCAAAGAATAGGTGTTTTTACCCAAAATCTTTACCACACAATTCACATAAAAATCCAATTCCATATAACTCATCCTACTCATATTGCAAAGTCTTTCTTGTATTCAAATCTATACAATGATAGCATGTTTAGTAATAACACAAGAGTCTCACATAATATTTTTCAAACTTTTAGAAAAAGATCGGCAACAAAAAAATATCATGAGGTGATTTATGTAAAGCAAAAAACACACAATTACACGACTCGACAACAACAGATTAATATTTTAGGACGGAGAACCAATGATGCAACAAATAGGCTCTACCTTCTTGTCCAACCGAGACCTCAATTTTCTCTTTCAATTTCCATAATTGCTTAAAGAGCGGAGAGCCCGATTTCTTCACATGCCATAACCAAAAATTACTATTTTTCAAATACTAACCATGCACCCATATAATCCACAAAGAATCTTTTTTCTCACAATTTTCCTCAACATATTCATGAGAAAAGCTTTATTCCAAGCTCCAAAATCTTTTAGTCTTAATCCTCCTTCTTATTTTAGTGTGTGGCTATAGTCTTCCATTTGAATTCTGGATATTTTCAATCCCAATAAAATTCTTACAAATACTCACGATTCTGTCACGCACACAAATCGGTAAAATAGATAACCAAAAGCAAACAACCCCTTGAAATACTGATCTAATAAGCTCAAGACAGCCCGCATATGAAAGAGAATGATCATTTCAAGATCGAACATAGCTTTCCAACTTATCGGTGAGAGTTTTATAATATTTCAAAAATAAGATCGAAGCAACAAGCGGTACACCCAAATAACAAAACGGCATAACCATTTTTTCAAGTTAAGTAATTTCTGAGATATTTTCAACAACCTCACTTTTGGTTCCCACGTTGTAAATATTAGTTTTAAGTATGTTTAGGCGAAAACCCGAACACTTACTAAACTCCTCCAAGCAATCCATAAGAATTTTTATCGAGTTATATTCGTCTTTAGCTAAAAGCATGAGGTCATCGTCAAAAGCAAAATGAGTGGTCTTATTTTTCCAACATTTTGGATGATACTTAAACCCAACATTTGTGTTCTTATTTGATAATCTCGAGAAATATTCAAGACAAAAAATGAAAAGTTATGGACTAAGAGGATCCATGATCTTCCCAATTAATCGCAACCGAATATGAAGGTATTGTAATGCATTCCATAACCCAATTAACATACAAAGACAAAAAATTTAAGCCTATTAGTACCTCACAAAGGAGATCCCAAAAATCCAAATCATATGTTTTGCATGAATCCATCTTAATAGTGTAACTAGACAAACTACTGTTATTATTGTATTCTCTCAAGAACTCCTGTATTTGGTTGATATTCTCGACCATCGATCTTCCAAAGATAAAGTTATTTTGTGATTTTTCTATATTATCTTCTAACATTGGCTTTATTCGATCAGCAAGAATCATTGTAATTGCTTTGTAGATTATATTACAACAAGAGATGGGTCTATAATCCTCCACAATTTTTGGATTTTTTTTCTTTGGAATGAGAGTAATAGTATTAGCATTTAATTGCTTAAGTATGATACCGAAAAAAAAGGATTCACACTTGTATAACTTCATCTCCAATAAGTTTTCACAATTTTTTTGAAGAAGAATGATGAAGAGATGTAGGGTCCGGGTAATTTATCATTTGCTATTTGAAAAATCGTCTCTTGTATCTCTTCATTAAAAACAACTTTACTCAAATTCACACCTTGATTATCCATCGAAATGTTACCCCACTCTAATATACTCCAATTAACTTTGTTTGGTTGGTAATGAGATTTAAAACAATTTATGAGATTTTCAAAGTGTATAGAGTTTTTAAAATCTTAAAAAATCTCATAAACTCTCAATTGAATACATCTCTTTCTTAGATTACCATGCGACTTGCTTAACTTTCTTTATTTTATATTTGGCCAAAATCTTTTTTTTAAATACATCTTAGGCCAATGGTAGAAGGTGTAGTGTTTTGCAAAGTTGCGGAGTTTTTTTTTTTTTTTAACGTGGGTTCTTGGCTAGATTTCGCACATTCAACTAGTCCTTTGGAGTATATGCTCGTCCTTCCTAAGTATACCTGCAGGGCAGGTTGAATAAGATGTTTTGAGAGAGATTCGAATCATGTATCTTTTGAAAGACAGGGTCTTAGTCTGTTGAGCTAACTCAATTATTTAGTGGGGATGTTGGCCAATGCAGTAATGGCAAAGCTGGCCTTGATCGAGGTCTGCAATAGTGATGAAGAAGATGATTTCCATGTCTAAATCCAAACCAAGTTGCTTTACAAATAAATATAATATCAACGTTTTATCTTTTATTCTTTTATATACAAATGAAGTTGAAATTTGCTCTTCCTTTCTATGACGCATTCGGTGGAAAATTCTACTTATGACAACTTTCGTTGAAATATATCCAAACTCTATATACTCTTTCTAGAGCGACAAAGTTACATGCATGTAAGGCTGAGCAAGAAAATGGGTTTGGGTAATTTGGGTAAAAAAGGGGGATAAAAAAAAGGGGATTTTGGGTATTTTTAACATTGGCCCAATGTTAACTTGGGCCTAACATTTGTGAAGCTGGACCCGTCCTAATTACCACGGGCCTCTCTTTGGCTTCTTAACACTCGGGTTGGACCCGACCAACCCGACACTGTTCATCAATAAAAAAAAATATACATAACGTGAAAATCTTATCCGATCCCTTCATTTATTTCCCTTCTCAGCTTGGCTCCTACGCTGCTTTTCTCCTTCTCTCTTCTGAAACACGAAAAAGGCGAACCCTAAGCCATCAAATCTCTATCTTCTCTGCCGATTTCTGTATGCTAGATGCCTATATCTTGTACTATATTATTATTCTTCTTCTCTTCTCTGCCGATTTCTGGGTCAACATTAAATGAAGCCGCGTTTGGTTGTTGGATTCGAGAGCTTGCATTTAATGTGGCCTGAAAAAACCCTCTTTGATGTCTGATGTAGCCGTTGTTGATTGATTCAGTAACGTGTTGCCTTATTCTCATTCGATTAGCCATGGGTTTTTGGCTATATATTGGGGCTTTTTCAGATCGAGAAAAGCCACACCATTCAAAGGTACTTCTAAACCCTCTTCTCAATTTATTTCTATTTCATTGTCTGTTTATTCTTTTACCCGTTATTAATTTGTTTCAATTTTTTTTGGTCATAGATACGAATCACTTTCAAAGTCTTTAGGTAATAATTTAATTAATTTTATGGTGTTTGTATTTTCTATTAGTGTTCTTGTGATGTTAATTAATTTTTTTGTTTTGTTTTTGTTCACAGGATATACGCATTTTATTTTCTAAAGCCTTCTTAAGTTTCTGAGGTGGGTAAAAACTAATTTCGTTTTGATTTTACTAAGTTCTTTCTTTTTATTGCCTTCTGATGTAATTAAATTCTCACTTTTTATTGCAGATGGTTGAAATAGAACCTGTTCTTGACATTGCCATTGATGTGGATGATGTTAATCAACCCACTGAAGGTACTCAACCCCACCTCTTTCTCAGGAAAATACCATTGTTCCCCCTACCAAAAAAAGAAAAAATGTGACCTCGGCTAATTGTTGGGATCATTTTCATAAAATTTGGGTAAATGGCCTTAGGTATGGTGTTTGTAATTATTGTGATAAAAGATATGCTGCTAGTTCTGATAATCATGGGACTAGTAACCTAAACAAACACATGAACCCTTTACGTGCTAATCGTTGTCCAAAATATCCTTTTAATGTTGTTGAAACTGGGCAGTCTACTTTAGGTCTTTCACCCAAAGGGGAGGGGGTTATGGAATCTTATGTTTTTACACAAGAAAATGCTAGAAATGCCCTCGCTGAGATGGTAATATTAGATGAAATGTCATTTCGTGTTGTTGAAGGTGTCGGTTTTAAAAATTTCTGTTATCGTATGCAACCACTTTTTAAAATCCCATCTAGATGGACTGTTGCACGAGACATTGCAAAAATTTTTACTCAACAAAAAACACTTTTGAAAACTCGTTTGAGGGGAAAAAGAATTAATCTTACCACTGATACTTGGACTTCAATTCAGAATTTAAACTATATGCTTGTTACTGCACATTTTATTGACGATAATTGGGTTTTAAGAAAACGTATAATTAGTTTTTCTATGATTGAGGATCATAAGGGGGAAACTGTGGGTTTAAAAATTCAATCAGTTTTACAAGATTGGGGGATTGATAAAATTCTAACAATTACTGCCGATAATGAGAGTTCTAATAATGTAGCCGTTGATTATATAATCAATAAATCATTGCTTCCCAAACCACCAATTATATTCCAAAACAATTACTTGCACATTAGATGTTGTTGCCATATTCTAGACCTTATAGTCAAATCTGGTTTGAAAACTATTCGAAATGCCATTGTACGAATTCGAGATGTAGTACGTTATGTTAGATCATCTCCTAGCCGGTTTTTATGCTTCAAACGTTATGTTTCTCTAGCTAACATCTCTGCTACGAGTATTGTTTGTCTTGATGTTGATACTAGGTGGAACTCAACTTATCTTATGCTAGATGGAGCCGAAAAATATGAGAAAGCCTTCAATGAAATGTTCAAAGAAAATAAAATGTTCACCGAGTATATAGAGGGTTTAGTCCATGGATTACCTACTGATATTGATTGGGATAATGCTCGTTTCTTGGTATCATATCTTAAACTATTTTATGACGCTACTTTACGCTTCTCTGGTACAAAGTATATAACTTCAAATTTATACTTCGATGAGATCCTTATTTTGTATCGAGGAATGTATAATCTTGGCCCGGGAGATAACACTATTTTAGATTTAATGGCTTCAAAAATGAAGGAAAAATTTGATAAGTATTGGGGTGTAAATGCTCAGATGAATATCTTACTCTACATGGCGGCTATACTTGACCCGAGAAAGAAGTTTGCTTATGTTAGATATTGGTTAGAATTTATGCATGGTACTATTCAAGTCAGCCCCTTAATTGAGGAAATCAGTAATGGATTAAAATCAGTGTTTGAAAGTTATTTTGCTATAGCAAATCCAATAGTTGTGCGCACTGAACCAGCTGCTGCATCAGAATCATCATCTTCCGCAACTAGCGATTCCCGAAAATTCTTTAGAGATCAATTCAAATTATTTCATGATTCAACACAAACTAAAAGTGGGAATACTGAGCTTGACAAATACCTTTCGGAAGCTATTGAAGGCGATGATGATGATCATTTTGATGCCCTGGTCTGGTGGAGGGGAAATTCTCAACGTTTTCCTATTTTATCTTTAATGGCCCGTAACATATTATCTGTTCCTATTTCAACTGTCGCATCTGCGTCCTCGTTTAGTACTGGTGGAAGAGTTCTTGATAGTTTCAGGAGCTCTTTACACCCAAACACTGTGGAGGCACTAATATGTACACAAAACTGGTTGCGCGAGTCTTTATCAGTAGAAGCCGCCATGGATAGAGTAGAAGAACTTGAGGCTGAATTTGGTAATATTTACTTGTGTATTTACTTGTGTATTTACTTGTGTATTTACTAACATTCTGACTTGTGTATTTTAGGTGCATTTGACATTACACCACCTGGAAATGTTGGATAAAATAGCCTAAGTAACAAATTATTTTTGGTAAGCTAAACCCTTACCTTATTATCATTGTGTTTTATATAAACTTGTAATGGTAGCCACCTATTGTAGTGAGTTGCCTACTTGTTTAAAACACAATCAGGTGATGAGGTGTAGTTGGTTTTCCGGGAATCCCGTGCTATTTTCCAACTATATCTGAGGCCGATGAAAGTGTTTATAACACGAGGCCTATGATGATCTACTCAATTATAAGCTATTACAAGCCTGTGATGACACTGTTCTGAGGCTTAAGGGTTAAACCTTAATATGTTTAACTTATATAACTTACTGATATATTTGAGAATGCTTTTTAGTAACAGGAAAATGGAATTTGAATGCTCCAGGAAGTTAGTGTGATGAATCTGAAGTTGAAGCTTTTGAATGTTGATTTTGATTGAATGTGTTGTAATATTTGTAATGAATTTGATTGTGTTGTAATATTTTGGAAGAATTTCATTAAGTTGTACCTTTTCTTTTGTGAATTTGAGTAATTCAAGGGGTTAAATTGCAATTTGTAATAGTTAAGTTGTAAGATTTTATGAATCAGAGGGTATTTTGTGAGTTAAGTCAATTATATGGGGGAAATTTACAATTTAAATTAATTTTTTAGCTTTATATTATAATTGCATTTCATATTTACAGGTTTAATTACCCTTGGGTAAACCCGGGTAAACCCGAGGGTAACCCGTGTTTGGGTAACCCGAGGGTAGGGTAAAATTTAACCCTACCCTTACCCTTCACAAATCATGGACCCGGCTTTCTTACCCTACCCTTACCCTAGACCCCAACCCAGGGTAGACCCGGCCCGTGCTCACCCCTACATGCATGCATGCGTATGAATTATTAAAACTTTTGTTCAACTATTTCATGCACGTACCATTAATAATCGCCAAAGAAAAGCATCGTGAAATGACCCTACTAATAAGTGAGTGGAGTAATAAGATAAGATTTATCTCATTTTAATTAATCTAATTTGGAAAGTTAGTTACATTGACTAAGACGATAACTGGTCCATAGTATCCTTGTCACCAACTATTTCATAGGATAACAAGTTGGGTTAGTTCAATCGTCTAGAATCATAGTAGTTCTTTAACACTTAAAAGGAGGTACGTATATGGCACAAATCTCTTCTCTAAAGGATGTAAAGTGAGGTACAATATTTGAATCACCTATTTAAACATGGGTAACGTAGTTCTGCATGAGGAGGCATGTATATCTCTATGTAACTAGTCGTGGTGTGTGTAAACTACCTGGACCGCCCACGTACCCAAAAAAAAAACTATTCCATATGATTCTCACAAGGATAGAAATCGGTCGGATCAGAATAGAAGTTGTTCGACATTTTCATGCTTTAAACATGAAAATCCGCGTCTGTAAAAAAAATCACTATTTCAAACAATGAATTTCATGTTTTAAACATGAAATTTTATTTTTTAAACATGAAAATCCGTGTCTGTTAAAAAAATCAAAAAAAAAAAGTTCAAAAAAAAAAACAAAAAAAATCATAGACGTAAATATTAATTTGTTTTATCCAAAAATGCAAATTTTTTATTTTTCTAGAATTAGTTATACCGATTTAAAAAAAAATACGGACGCGCGCGTATGATGAAATTAGTAGTAGGTGGTGGTGGTGGTGGTGGTTGTGGTGTTGGAGGTGGTGATGGTTGTGGTGGCTGTAGTGGTGATTAAATACATGGTAGTGGTGGTGGTGGTGGTAGTGGTGGTGGTAGAAGTACCATATTATTTGTTTAATATTTAAAAATAAATATTGTATTAAAAATAAAATAATATATTTAATAATAAGGGAAGTAAAGGTATAAAAAGTATAAAGGGAATGTTTTCTATAAATAATTGCTCTATTATGTATTTTTTTTAATAAATAAATAATTGAAGGCTTAATTTAATAATTAGATACTTTTATTAGGGATCTTTTGACAAATACCCCAGTTTTATGTAATTATATAAAACAAAAAGAAAAACAGTTTATAATTAAAAATTTCATTCACAAAATGCGATATTCAATTATCGTTAACTGCCACGGTAGTGGACGCTGACTTCCTTTCATTCTGTCGGTTATGTCAGTCGTCAATGTGGATTTCTAACAAGCAAACACTAGAGACCACCCTTTAGCGACCAATAACGGTCGTTAGAGGTGATTTTGATTTTTAGCGACTAACGATCACCAAAATAGTCACTAGTGATTAATTTCGTAACAATGATTGGACCATTCGATATCGGATGAAAAAAATTGTAAAATAATAAAATAGCTTAGAATCATTTTATCTCTAATTAGGGTCGGCCTTGAAGCCTGTGGGTAATTCCAGAGGCGGCCGTTTTGGGTGTTTGGTTTTTTGACGTTTTTAAAGGTTTTTAACTACCTAGAGGGATTATGTATATATTATAGGGTAAAGCACACGTGAAGCCCTTTATGTTTGGGCGAAATGCGCAATCCGCCCTTTATCTTTTATTTTTACGCTAAAAGCCCTTTATTAACGTTTTTTGTCACCGTTAGCCCTTTTTTTCATTTTCTGTCAGTTGATCGTTAGTCAATGCCATTTGGCGCCACGTATGTGCCACGTCACCACCACGTCAGCTCTAACTAGGCATGACGTCACCAGTAATTACACAGTCATTTTTTTAAAATTCTTCTTCTTCTTTGATCACTGTGTGTTCTTGGTGTTCTTGGTAGAGAAAAACAAAAATGATTTTTAAGTAACACACATTGGATAATGTCGTTGAGATGATCCAAACATCTGTCAAGAAGGATAACAAGGCACATGGCTAAACTTGATTCAATTTCATTAGGTTGTACTACCACCAGACGAAACACATCTAACCCAAGAATCATGCCTCTCACCGCCTCTTTCCGCTTGATCTCCGCCACTTGCTGCCGCTGATCGTCATAAATCGTGCAGCAACGTTGTGAGTATGAACCTTCAATCTCGTACATCATTTTCTTCTCAGTACCACCTCGTATTGAGGTGACATGAGCTAATGACGATTTGCTATTTAACAAACTCACGTGTTTTGTCATCGAGTATATCGGATTTACCGTCGTATCTCTTCCAATCGATTAAAATTTCTGAAAATCTCTTCAGCATCTACTTCTCCACCACCATAAAAACCGTTCATTCCATTAACACCACCATGTCTATTAGCTCGCCTTTCAGCTATTTGTTCATCGGACCTAACTAAATCGTAAGTGTTTCTACTTTCTTTATTGCTTAAACACTTAAAAGCTTTCGATACAATTTTAAAAGCTTACTCAGCTCCTGGAGCACTGTTTTTATCTGGGTGGACTTTTAATGATAATTTTCTATATGATTTTCGTATATCTTCAATCGTACAGCTTTTCTCCACACCTAAGATCTCGTAATAATGCTTTTTTCTCTTGATTTGTCTCACAATTGTTAGTCGTTCTTCAGTATATGCTATAGAAGTGGTGGATGAAGATAATCAATGTAAATCATGGTTTTCTTATAGACAATTTCTTGTTATTTCTGGTGTAAGATGGGGTTCGATCTTGTTGTATAAGTTGAGGGTATTATTTTAGAAACTTATGGAGAGGCCAAATTTGATCCATTTGGAATTGTTTTGCCAGGAACAAACAGTTTTCTGAGAGAAACTTGCAGCAATGTTTGCTCAATCAAATGAGATGGCTCGGGGAGTACTAATACATAAAAAGCAATGGGCGATATTTGATCATCAGCAAAGTGTTCTAAGAATGATACCCACGTTTGGTCATGAGTGTGAAGGCCTTTTAGAATGATACCCACTTGGAGATATAATTATCTTGTTCCATTTGTATGATTAATACGTTACTGGTAATTCTTCTTACTCGTCTACTATGTGTCAAGAATATTATAGGGATTGTCCTGGATAAATTATTAAATATGAATAAAATATCTTCTGATGAGGTTGCAATTTACATCTGGAAAAATTCATAAGGGAAAAATATCTTCTTACTCAGTGCCGACAAGAAGATTTCATGAATTTTGGATAATTGTTGAGATGGATTGATGATGGTGTAATTTAAAAAATGGAAGAAGAAGAAGAATGCGTTTCTGGACAATAAGAAGAAGAAGAAGCAAGATAAAAAAAAAATGATTTTTGAAAAAAATGATGTGTAAATAGTGTTGACCTAACTCCTACGTGGAGCACACATGGCGGTGACGTGGCACATACGTGGCGCCAAATGGCATTGACTAACGGTCAACTGACAGAAAATGGAAAAAAAACGTTAATAATGGGCTTTTAGTGTAAAAAAATAAAATAAAGAACGGATTGCGCATTTCACCTAATAAAGGGCTTCACGTGTGTTTTACCCCTATATTATACACATATCTATCAACTTTTCTAAATTTGAATTAAATATATTTTTTCCCGTTTACTATATTAACTTTTTGTTCGGTCTACATACTATACTTGATTGTCTTATCTTATGATTGACCAAAAAAAAAGAGATTGTCTTATCTTACGCGTGTATTAAATTATATTATTGCATCCCAGAGATTGTAATTTGGAATGAGTCTAATGTCCAACATAAGTATATTATATACTAAGAAATACTAATTTATTGTATAGAAAACAATAATTGACTTGGAATTGTCAAACAAACAGCACATTAACCATCTTTAATTATTATTTCTACAAAATTATAAACTATTTTCCGTTTTTTTTTGGTCGAACTATTTTACACAAAAGTATTTCATCTCAATTCTTCATCCTTTTTAATCAAATTAAGTTTATACATAATTGTCAATTCCTAATTAATATTTGTTAAGAAAATAGGTGTTGTTTGAATCCTTCAATTCGGTAACTAATTAATATATGATTAAGTCGGCTCCTTTTTTTGACTTCTCTTCCATGATAATGCATGTTCATGTAGAAGATGGTGAGGTAGTTAAAGATTGTACCCCTTTGATCTATAAAAATAATTGTTGCGAAAAACCCTTTACGATTTAGTTTTGAATTTAAACGTTATTTAGAAAAAATTAAAAATCAAATATAAATGGAAAGGAAAAGGAAAAGGAAAAAACATAAGCGGTTTATCGTAATTCCAAAAAACCTATATCTATATTAGGTTTCGGTGGGAGAAGTTTCTTCACTATAAAATATCTTCGATTACTTTCTATAAGTGTTTCTCAAAATATTCTAAAAAGTGTAAATACATCGTCTGCCCCTGAACTTTACACGTAGTGATAGATTGTTCCCCAAAGAAATTTTTGCGACTGGATGCCCCCTATTTTTTGTTTTCGTGACTCGTTAGATAGTATAAGTCTAATCAACCTTTAATTCCCAGTTTTGCACAAGTTTTCCTAAGAACATGTATACTAAGACTGTCATAGTGACAGCCCGTCAAATACTCGATCTTTACCTCTCTGTACTCGCTATTATATTCATTAAAGAAACCATCAAAATGAATACGTAATGAGAATTTCTCTGTTAAACATGTAAAATACGAGAATATGAGTTACCCATTTAAGTAGGCACGAATTTAAGCAAAAATGGTAACGTGTAACCAACCACTATGAATATGGTAACGAAATTCCAAAATATTAGTTCCATTAACAACTAAATCCCGACATTTAAGCACTAATTCAAAGAATGAAAAAAATCAATTTCAAAACCCTACATTTACGGAGTTAAAAAATCAACCCCATCCCTAAAAACCCCAACATTTACGGTAATAGAATGAACACACTTACTCCATTGGATTATTGGCGTCATTAAAACCCCCTAACATTTGTGATTGGTGAAGCTCTCCGATGATCTCGCTTGTAGGGGTGACTCGGTAGATTGTGGAAGTTGTAAATGGTTTTGAAGTTATGTTTATTAATTTTGTTTATTTATAAGAAGGCTAAAATGTGATGTACCTAAAATAACCATCTTTAAAAAGGATATAAATAACAGTTTAAAAAAATTAAAAAATATATATATGAACTCACACGCGCGTGTAATGCTCGCATAAAAAAATGGATAGAATTTGGTAAAAAAGACTAACGAGTCACGAAAACAAAAAATAGGGGACATTCAGTCGCAAAAATTTCTTTGAGAGCAATCTGCCGTTACGTGTAAAGTTTAGGGGATAAACGATGTATTTACTCTTCTAAAAAATCTATCAGAAAATATATCTATAAACTGAAATTTCTAATTTTATATTAATGTTTCATTTACTTAGCAATTTGGTCACAGTTATTGGAGAGTTTAAGGAGGACCTTCGCAACTTAACTTTCCCACTTTTACTTGAGCGAGTAACTTTGATCTAAGAGAAGATTTAAATTATTGATGGTTAAACCCCATCAAAAGTTTTCAAGCCAAAACCTTTGGTATGTATAATTTTATATGTAAACATACTTACAATAGTTTCTCAAAGTTTGTTTCTAACATACATCAAAAATATTAAGAATATTAAGTTAATCGGGACTATTATTCAGGGTCATTGATGTTAACCTGCATTAATACCCCTGAATCAACCATTTCATTATTAACTCATCAGGGATATAGTTGTCTTGATTTGTGTAATTACATTTGAAAAGTATAGGTAATTCCTTTTGTTGTGATAGAATTGAAACGTGAAGTAAATCTTTTTAAGTTTCAATGTCCTTTGCATGTAAGTATAAATTTACACACACAATAACTCATTTGGTCCCTCAACTTTGCATATTTTGACAGTTTAGTCTCCATTCTTGCAAAAGTAGCATTTTAGTCCTTATCGTTAGATTTTGTGATAACGTTAGTCCTTTATCTTGAAAAGGTAGCTTTTTAGTCAATTGTGATAAAATCCTTTAGGTTGCAAATATAATATTATAATTCCTTTAACTTTAGCGACAAAGTAAGTATTCGTTTTTTTTTAATTATTATGATGACTTAATATTTTTGCAAACCTAAAAGATAAGGACTAAAATGTTATATATTTAAGATAAGGGGATAAAGTGTCAACAAGGTTAAAGATAAATGACCAAATAGTTTCTTTGTCCAAAAATAATTAGTATTTTCTCCGAGCTTTACAAATCATTTTTTTTTTGTTGTTTCTATTTACGTGGGTGGTTAAAAACATATATGGGAAATGTTTAGACAAAGAAAAGTGAGTTATGATGATATTCGTAAGTATCAGATTTTTGTGTAATTCTTGTAGTAGTATTGAGGTTTCGAACGGAGTTTCGATTCACAAAGACGTCACCGGGAAATGGAAACGGGACTACTTTTTCAACTGTGTTTTTTCAATTTATTGATTTATAGTGAAAAGATATTACATAATAATTGTATTAATTTTGTATCCATGTTAGTGTAGGTATTATAGCATTACATGGGATCTTATATAATGATTTTGAGTTGTAATGGTTTTAGAATGTTGATTTGAAATTTATCCTTATATTTGTTCACTTTAATGATAAACTCATTGTTGAATCTTAAATCATGAAATTTTAAAAACATGAGTTATGAAACTTAAATTAAACTTTACAATTACATCATTTATTTTAATTTATACAAGATAAATAAATAAACTTTTCTTCAGTGTCTTCATACACAGGCTTGACCTAATCTTTAATATGTATCACTTTTTTTCTACGTTTTAGATTTATTAGATAAAGTTGCGGCTAGATAGTTCCCCTAAAATTACTTATTATCTCTAAAAATCTCGTGATCGATCCACGCTGATCGCATTTCTTTGATTTTTTCTCATCACATTGGTTAGGATATTCGACTTTCACTCATAGGGTTTGGGTTCGATTCCGTCAACAGAACAACTATTCTTAAATGTTTTTAATCACGGTATTTACCTAGTACGTATAATAAAATACAATAATCAAATAAACATGGATTGAGATTTATCTAATATAAAAAATAATAATAATATATACCATTAAAATACCACCACGCGGTATGAAATAATTGGGTCATTTCTAAATAAATCACGTTATTAGCGGTATAAATTTTTGGTTATATATATATATATATATAATATACAATTCTACTTGAAAGACTTTATAAATCATTACAATCCCAATCCCACTAATAGTTAGAAAACGATATAACATAATAGTACAACACTATACTCCTTCCGTCCCAAAAATAATGTCCATCTTACTAAAAATGGTGTTCCAAAAATAATATCCACTTAGAATTTCGAAACAGTTTATTTCATCTTTTTCCACTATTATCCTTATCAAAATACAGTATTTAAATTTATGTTTCCAATGAATATTTAAAAAGCCAATTATAGATTAATGTCTATTAAAAAACTTATTTTAAAAAAAAATACCTAGAATAAGATACTTTATAGAAAACAATCTCACCCCAAACTACCCCTATAATTAACAATAAAAAAAAGAAATTAGAAAAAAAACAAAACAAAAACTAATAAACACGCACACACGTCCGTTAAATTGTTTTTAAATCGTCATAACTAATTCTAAAAAAATCAAAAATTTATATATTTGGATAAATCAAATTAATATTTACGTCTATGAATTTTTTTTGGAATTTTTTGAACTTTTGGAATTTTTTTGAAATTGTTTTAAATATTTTTTCGCAGAAACGGAATTCCATGTTTTTAAACATAAAATTCCGTGTCTGCGAAAAAAAACACTATTTCAAACAGTGAATTTCATGTCTGCGAAAAAAATAATTAAAAAAACAAAAAAATCCAAAAAAATCACAGGCGTAAATATTAATTTGCTTTATCCAAAAATACAAATTTTTGATTTTTTTGATTTTTTTTTTGAATTAGTTATGACTCGGGCGTGTATGATGGAATTAGTAGTAGTAGGTGGTGGTGGTGGTGGTTGTGGTGGTTAAATACATGGTGGTGGTGGTGATGGTGGTGGGGGTGGAAGTACCCTATTATTTGTGTAATATTTAAAAATTAATATTGTATCAAAATAAAATAATATATTTAATAATAAGGGTAGTAAAGGTATGAAAAATATAAATGAGATATTTTCTATAAATAATTACTTCATTAGGCATTTTTTTATAAAATAAATTATAGAAGGCTTAAAAAAAACATTAGACTACTTTATGAGGATGTTTTCTCTAATAACCCCATATTTAAAATATCAAGACACTTTATTATGGGTATTTTAGTAATGGGAAAGATAATAATTGTGTTTCTTAGTTTGTGTGAAAAGCAAAATAAACATTATTTTTGGGAGGAGGAAGTACTAATTAAAACAAATATAACTCTATAAATTAGTATTTCAACTATTTTTTCTATCCGCATAAGTTTTCACAGCTCCGGATACTTCAACGTTAAATCCAAAAATTACGGCTTTACTAGCTAACGCAAGATCTACATTGTAATCGAAACTTTAACGTATCGTTATGTTGTGGAAGTATTTGTAATGCTTGTCGTATAACCTCGGTTGTTCACTAATACACGGGAGTTAAATATTATTTCAAATTAACGCAATGATACGAAACATTTGTATGTATTATAACGTACCTGAAGATCAACTTTCAAGATGATACTGAGTTGATGTAAATCTAGACCGTCTAAAGAAGAAAGTGTGTCGTTCCCGTTCCCGGCTTTTTCGGTTATTCGTTCATCTCTCAATAATGCGCTTACCTAATTAAAAAAGTGAATAAGTTTTTTGTAGCATTAGTATACACGGTAATATGATTTAGGAAAATTCTTCCATCCAATATTGGATGATCCTACACCAATAATATTAGTACATATAATCTATGTTTTAAACTTATAAAAATAATTAACTTATTAATCTAATGACATGTATTTTGTTATAATTATCAAGAGTAATGATATTTGTCACCCTTTTTTGTTTCACCCTTATATCACCTTCTACATGGAGGTTTTAAACCCCAATTAGAGTGTTTTTCTTTCCTAATTACTTTTTTTTCTCTCTCTTTCATTTAATGCCACATAAGGTGACACATAAAGGGTGATACAAGGGTGAACTAACAAGAGGTGACAAATATCATTACTCAATTATCAATGGTCATGATATAAATATTAGATCATAAATTATTTATTATATTATCGAGAATGCAAAACATTCTAGTTTGTATCTTACCTCAGCAACAAGCATGATCATTTCCAATAACTCATCCACGTTTTCTACTTTAATTGCACTAATCTGTGTACAATGTTATGTAATAAATTAGATAATTAATTATTTAACACGGATCATCGAGTATTATATGAGTAGCTTTAACACATGAACCATGGGAGTATCACCACCCCAATCTTCTGGCATTAAACCAATCTTAGAAAACTCTTGCAACTCTCTTTCAGGATTGGCTCCATCTTTATCTATTTGTAAATAATAACAAAAAACAAATTTAAAAATCAATCACCAATCTTTACTAATCATTCAAGCCAAGAGATCAAACAATTCTATTCCCTACTTTACAAATTAACATTACAAATTAACATATTACAACAATCAACTAACTGAAAATAACAAAGTAAAATGCATATTTACCTGCTGATTTTTTATTATTGAAGAAATGAAGGACTGTAATTAGACTATGTCTGTTCTTCATTTTGGGGTACATTTTTTTGAATGCAGATGATGCCCTACTGTCAACAGGAATGAAGGGGCATAGCATAGCTATTGAAAACCGGTGAGAGAAGATAAAATACTTGCCCAGATGCATGATTAAAAGTCTCAAATCCGGCTTATTATTTGATGAACTGCTTAACCATACCTTATTAAAATAATGTACCAGACTCTGTATATGTGATATGGATGCTTAGGTAAGTTACTCGGGCCGCCGGTTGGGTTTCTTCACGCTCTTTTTCAGATCGATGGCCGTTGGTCTTTTTTCCTTTTTTTCTTTTCTGAATGGTCGCTGGCTAAGTGCTTTTTTTTTCTTTTCTTTTTTTAACTACTTAATATGTTTTATTTAATTTTTTTATTATTTAGTTAAGGGTGATGGCTCACTTTTAAAAGTGAGGGAACGTCTCACCTCCCATATCCTCTCTCTCTATATATCAAGATAGTGAAGTTCATTATTTTTCTGTTTATAGTTGTTTGACATGAAGCAAGTCGACAGTCCAGTTGTGATCGCAGAATTCCAACATGTGTTTATAAAAAATTCCAATCGTACCGTGTGGAGGTATAATTTGTATGTCATTAATGGAGAGAAATGGATCTCGTGTGAGAAAGGGGAAAACGATTCACTGTCGATTACGGTGTTTGTTATTTTGTCAAGGGTGTTCATTTGTATGATGAATTGGTTAACGTCTTCAAGAGAGATTCCGGAAAAGAATATCCGGTGACGGTGTTCGAGTACAAGTGGTACAACACTAAAAAAGAAAAAATACAAAAGGAACATGGTGTGAACAAAATCAACACTAGTTCATATTGGTACAGAGATAACCCGTATATTCTAGCTAATCAAGCAAAGACGGTGTTATGCATTGATGATTTAGTGCACACTAAAGGATCGCGATGTAATGCGTGGAAAGTTATTTGGGAAGGAGTGTGAATATTTGGAGTGTCAAGTCACAATTGTTGTCTCTGAGCCAATACTCATACCCTTTCTGAACCATACCACAAAGATGGATGAATTACGCATGAATAACATAAAATACATTGAATTATAGCTTTTATAAGCATTCTTAGAGGTGTATTAAAAGTATAATAGCTTTATTTCTGTTTATCTCATCATATATAATATGATTATAGCATTCTTTAGTATTAAAAGTACCTTTTGTACTTACGTTCTAACATAAAGTATCATCAGACTGATTTAGATGTGTATTAAGAGATAAGATTTCAGTAGTAGATGTAATATCGAAAATTTCATTAATAAGGGTTGTGTTCCACCTGTTAGTATTTGGGATCTATGCTGTAGATCTCGGTTTTGAGGACTAGGCGGTCGACCCAGGCCTAGCGCCTAGGCGGGATTACACGGGGCCTAGGCGGAATTATACGGTTGTGAATCTTGTTGTGTAAATCTGTATATTTAGTAATATATATGTAGTAATTATAGCAATTTTAACTATTTAAGGCATAAAATTTATCTAACAACACTATTGTATATATAAAAATACTATAAATTGAGTTATAATATCAATTAAAAAATTCTCGAGAATAAGAAAAATAACAAGAAGGCCTATGCGGGCATGTTTTGTCATTAATCAGTGCCTAGGCGGTCATTTTTTGCCATTAATCGGTGCCTAGATGGCCTAGGCGCCTATTCCACGGTGACTAAGGCGCTAGGAAAAAATGCCTAGAGTTTTAACTAGGCGTAAGTGCCCGAGGGGGGAGTTGACGCCTACGCGGCGCCTAGGCGCGCCTAGGCAGGGAGATCTACAGCATAGTTTAGGATCATAAGTTCAGAGACTTTTTTAAGTGTTGAGTTAGTATGATTGAGGATGGTTTTCTTAGAGTTTAGCCAGTGATCACTCCAAATGTTTATTTGTTTTCCATCACACAGGGCCCACTTAAGATCATCTTTAAATAAATCCCTACCCCTAATGAGTGATTTAAAGCGCCAAGAAGCATTAGTAGTAACCTTTGCATTTATGAAGTCAGTGTTATGAAAACAAATTCCCTTTAAAGTTTTGTAAGCCAGTGAATTTTTATTAAGGTTTAATTTCCAAGTCGTTGAAGCAAGAAGGGCGAGATTTAGCGAGCAAAATTTTTTGAAGCCTAATCCACCTTCAAATTTAGGTAGTTCAAGTTTATCCCAGCTTTTCCAATGTATGTTCTTCTTATCTTGGTTACCCTACCAAAAGGAAGCCACAAGACTACTAATTCAGTTGCAAGTAGTAGTGTGGATAAGAAAAAGGGACATGGTATAGGTTAGTATAGATCGAATTACAGCTTTTATAAGCATTTCTTTACCTCCAGTGGAAAGAAAATTAGTATTCCATTAGTTCAATTTAGCAATAATTCCATTAATCATCCATTATAGGGATTTAACCTTAGATCTTCCCCAGTCAGAGGTGGACCTAGGTATTTCCCTAAGTTAGGCAAGTGGTTCATCCTAATTATATTAGTAAGAATAGCCATATCATAAGAGGGGGTATTTTATTATATATAACACCACCTTTGTTAACATTTATAGTTTGTCCAGATGCAAAAGAATATTGATTTATAACATCCAGAATTGTTCAAATTCATCAATATTAGCTTTTAGAAAAAACAAATTGTCATCGGCAAACAGAATGTGAGAGAGTTTAGGGAAATTTCTAGCTAATTTGATGCCTTGAATAATATTTTTATTTACTTTATCTTTCATAAGTGCACTTAAAGCCTGACTGATTACACAGAAGAGAGAAGGGGAGAGTGGGTCCCCGTGTCTCAATCCTCTAGATAGTTGCTCAAGACCAATAGGAGAACCATTTTACAAGACATAATAAAAAGCTGTAGAAATACAGTTCTAAATTAAGGTAAGCCATTTTTCAGAAAATCTCATTTTGTGCATCATATCTATGAGAAAATACCACTTAACATTTTCATAAGCTTTAGATATATCAGCTTTAATAGCAACTGTGTAATTTTTGGAATTTCTTGTTTTTTTCAAGTAAGTTACAACTTCATGGGCTATAATAATGTTTTCATGAATATCTCTTCCTAGAACAAAACCAGTCTATTCCTCAGATTTAATGATTTGCATTAGAGGTTTTAATATAGCCACTAAAATACCAGGTATAAGAAAATTTGGGCAACTGCCCGTAATGTCTAATAGTGGCAGGGCCATCTATTTTTGGAATTAATGTAATATAAGTACCATTTATTGGAGTTAAGGGGCTATTGTTATAGAGAAAAACAGTAATTACCCTCATGCGATCAATTTTGATAAGATGCCAGTATTTCTTAAAAAATAAATCTGAAAAACCATCAGGTCTAGGTGCTTTATTGCAACCCAATGAACAAACAACTTTTTTTTCTTTCAAAGTCGCAGGAGCTTAAAGATCTTTGTTCATGTCTTGGGTAATGACATGATCAATTTTACTTAAGACAGTTTCATAATTTCTCTTACCAACAGTAGAGAAATATTATTGAAGTGAGTAGTGATCATTTTTTCAATCTCAGAAGAACTAGTATGCCAAACATCTTCATTGTTTATAAGAGATGTAACTTTATTATTTTTACTTCTACGTTTTGTAGAGGCATGATAATAAGAAGTATTTTGTCACCAAATTTAACCCAGAGAATTCTACTTCTTTGCTTCCAATATTCCTCTTCTTTATTCCAAATGTTTCGGTTTTAGAGTTTATACCGTTAATCTCATCATAGTTATCAATAACTTTAGTATTTAAGTTTTCCAGTTGTTTCATAAGGAGATTTATTTAAGCTCGATTGTTTATACTTTCCTTCCTTGCCCAAATTGTTATAACACCACTAGTGGCATGAAATTTTTTACCAAATTTCAGAATACCTTTATTAATATAATTAAGATGAAGATTCCATTGAGTGTGAATTATATCCTGAACTTCAATGTCCATATAGAATCTAAGATTTTTGCTAACATTTTTAGGCTCAAAAGTTAACAATGAGATGACTATGGTCGGAACCTAAGGCAGGGAGGATTGTAATCCATGCATCGGGGAAAAGAGTATCCCAACATAAATTAGCAATTTCTCTATCAATTTTTTGATTTATAAGAGTACTACCAGATCTTTTGTTACTCCAAGTGAAGTAACAACCTTTGTAATTCATATCATGAAGATTTGTGGTATTCATAGAGTCAATAAGTTTAAGAATGTTATCAAAGGAAATTAAACCCCCCAAGTTTTCCATTAGAGTATTTTATCATATTAAAATCTCCAACTATATTCTAGGGTGTTGAATCACCTAAATCATTACCAATTTCAATTATTTCAGTTAAGATTTTATCCTTTTGATCATAATCATAATCATAATCATAATCATTTAGATAAAAATGTTTCAAAGTGCAAAACATACATAATATTAACTTACAATTTTTCCTTAACTAATAACAAAATTTATTTGTATCCCTTCATCTTACACACATAATTTAAAGCTTCTGAGAAGCAGTAAATCAATTTCCATCTCTCAAAAACAATACGAAAACAAAAAAAATCAGCTTGCAAGAAAGTTAGTATACCTGCACAAGGATGTCAAATCATAATCCTTTTACGAGATAAACATATTGGGTAAAATACCAAATAACCCTTGAAATTTGACAAAAGGTCAAAAAAATCCTACCGTCTCTCCTAGTTTGAATGCGGGAAGGTCCTTACTAAAGCTCGTTATAACTTGTCCTACCTCCGGTTGCAAGATTTAAAATCGGTAAGTGAGCATAATTCTGCAGTAATAAAAATTAGTTCCCAATTAAATTTATGTGGTCATATGATTTCCAACGAAGAAATGTTAGATAAAACATTCTCTACCTTTCACTCCTCGAATATGCTTTTACAACAACAATATCAAGAGCGAGGTTTCAAAAAATACCATAAACTAACTTCATGCCTTCTTGTGGCGGAACAAAATAACGAGCTTTTGATGAAAAATCATCAATCACGACCCACTGGTTCGGAAGTATATCCAGAAGTGAATGCCATGTCAGCTCCTAACTATGGCCATAGTCGTGGTCGTGGCCATGCACGTGGATGGACATGGAAATAATTGTGGTCGTGGTCAAGGATAATATAACCCTTGGTTTCAATGGTGGTTATAAAAAATTTAAAGACAAAAAGCCAAAATTTCAAGGGAAAAGGGATCTTTACAATGAACTTGTCAAAAACTCAAATCAAGGTTGTACCATATATGGTATGAATAATCATTGGGATCACAAGCGTCGTACGCCTAAATACCTCGTTAATCTTTATCAAGCCTCACTAAGACAAGAAAATGCAGAAACAAATAATGTTGAACATCCCAATTCACCTCCACTAGACATCACATGCATTGATTGCTCTATTTTTTTTTACAATCGAAGTGGCGATATCTTCCACCTGATTGGTGATGAAACCGTTCATCGATATTGATGATTAGTTGGTTTTATTTTATTTGCTTCATTTAAATTTCTTGTATTTTGAACTTTAGACTATTGTTCGTTTGTTTGGTTATTTAATTTTGTTGAACTTTATTTTTGTTTATTTCACTCATATTAAATGTTGTTCATTTTACCGTATTTTTTCATTGATATATGTAAATTTATTCTGAAGAGATATAGATTTACGTGATAAAAACATTGGAGAAATATGTCTAGCAGACAGTGCAAAAACAAAATTTTAAGAAATAAAATAAATTTCTCTAATCTTCAAGCTTCTAAAACAAATGTCAATACCGTATCTGGTACATCCAACCTAATAAAAGGGTTTGAAAAAACTTGAATTGTACGTCCTAGTGGCACAAATACTTTAATAAACGATGCCCTATGTTCTAGTAGATCAAACGGAAATATACTAAGTTTTAAGAATATTCGGGGAAATGTTTATCACATTTAAACCATGAATGAAGATACTAGAGAATACCTCTATATTACATCGCTTATGTCTGGCAAAAAGAAAACATTGGAAAAATTATCATTATTGTCTTCAGGATTATATTACACAAATATGAATCCAAGTGAATCCAATAATGTGGTCACCCATAAATTATCTGACCCAAGGATTATTATTTTGTGGCATGATCGTATAGGTCATCCGGGTCACAATGATAAGGAATATTATAGAAAAATCTCATAGACACCCTCTAAAGAACCAAAAAATTATCCTGCTAAGCAAATTATCATGTGCTGATTGCCTAGAGAAAACTAGGCCATCCCCTACTAAAATCATAAATTAAACTCCCTTTTTCTTGGAGAGAATTCAAGGGATATTTGTGGTCCTAATTTTCCATCTTGTGTACCATTTCGATATTTTATGGTTTTAACTGATGCTTCATCACGTTGGTCACATGTGAGTTTGTTATTAACTCGTAATACTGTATTTTCAAAACTTCTTGCACAAATGATTTGATTACGTTCACAATTTCATGATTATACAATCAAGAAAATCCATCTTGATAATGCAGGAGAATTTACATCCCAAACTTTTAATGACTATTGTGTATCTATTGAGATAAAAGTTGAGTTCCTTGTGGCACATATACATACACAAAATGAGTTAGCAGAATCTTTTATGAAAACACTGCAGTTGATTGCTAGACCATTACTCATGAGAACTAAATTGCCTAGTTCTGCTTGGAGACATGCCATATTACACGTTGCAGCTCTGATTCGAGTTAGACTAACATCTTATCATAAATACTCTCTATTTCAACGTGTGCTTGTCCATTAACCATGTTCGTCCTATTTAAAAAAAATTGGTTGCACGGTATATGTACATATTGTTCCACTGCAACAAACAAAAATGAGACCACAAATAATATTGGGAATTTATATTGACTTTGAATCCGCATCTATTATAAAATATGTTGAACCATTAACTGGAGATCTATTTACAACATGTTCTGCTGATTGCCAATTTGATGAAAGTCAATTCCCAATCTTGGGGAGGAGGAGGGGAGGGAAGATGGAAAAACTCAAATTTCATGGAATGTATCATCTATATCTCATTTTGATCCTCGCACAAAGCAATCTGAACAAAAAGTTCAGAAAATCATAAATTTGCAAAATGTTGCTAATCAACTTCCAAATGCGTTCACTGATACAAGGAGAGTGACTAAGTCACATGTACCAGCTGGAAATACTCCTGCTCGAAATGATATTCCAAAAGAGCAAGTTACTAGCGAATTAGCAAATGAGTCGCATGTACGCTTAAATCGTGGAAGACCTAACAGTTCCAAAGATAGAAACCAGTGAAAAAGAAAAGGAAAAATCAGAGAGATGGAAACTCTGAGATTGTTAACAATCTTGTAAATAAATTGACTTGTGAAATAGCTGAAACGATAACTTCAGTCGAGACTCAAACACTTGAAAAAATAAATATTGATAATGAGGAGATCTCGATGAACTATGTCGCTACAGGAACAAGATAGAATTGAAACAAAATCCATATTGATAAAATATTTTCATATAAAGTTGTTATTGATTTAATGTATGAAAGCGAGGAATTTGAACCAAAATTAGTTCAAGAATGTCAACGTAGAAATGATTGGACTGAATGGAAACAAGCAATTCATGCTGAATTAGATTCACTCGCAAAACATAAAGTATTGAACCTATAGTCCAAACCCCAGGAAATGTAATCCCTATAGGATACAAGTGGGTACTCATATGAAAGAGTAATGAAGGCAATGATATCGTAAGGTACAAGTCACGACTTGTAGCACAAGGTTTCTCAAAAAGACCTGGGATTATTTGTGAAGAAACATATTCTCCTGCGGTGGATGCAATTACACTTTGATTTTTGCTTAGTTTGGCAGTTGTTGAAGAACTTAATATGCATTTGATGGATTTGGTAACAACTTACCTCTATGGATGACTCAATAGTGTCATGTTCATGAAAATCCCAAGAGGGTTAAGCATATAACGCATACCCACGGTAAAATTAATCAATCAAATTAGAAAGATCCTTGTATGGATTAAAAAAATCTGGACGAATATGGTATAACCGTCTTAGTAGATACCTTGTCAAAGAATGATATATTAACAATCCCATTAAAAAGTCTGATTTTGGATTTGTTATTATTGTGGTCTATGTTGATGATCTAAATTTAACACGGACTCTTTAAGAGCTCACATAGCAACAACTTATTTATGCAAGTAATTTGAGATGAAAGGTCTTGGTAAAACAAAAAAAATTCCTTGGCTTACAAATTGAACATTTGACAGATGGAATTTCTTTCCACCAATCAGCTTATGTCTAAAATAGCCTTAAGCGATTCAATATGGATAAATCTCATCCATTGAGTTCACCAATGGTTGCGTTCACTCAATCCACAAAGGACAGTTTTCATCCACGTGAAGATAACAAAGAAATTCTTGGCCCAGAAATACCATATCTTAGTGAAATTGGTGCATTGATGTATCTTTCTAATAACACTTGTCTAGACATTTCCTTTAGTGTAAATTTGTTATCAAGATACAGTTCAACACCAACAATGAGATACTAGAATGGCATTAAACACATATTTTGTTATATTCGTGGAATTCACGATATGGGATTGCTATAACATCGTAAATCTGAATTGATTGGTTATGCAGATGTTGGATATTTATCTGTCCAGCATAAAGGAAGACCGCAAACCAGATATATTTTCACTTTTGGGGGCACTTCTATCTATGGCTCTATACAGAATAAAACAGCGCCACTACATCTTCAAATCATGTTGAGATACTTGCACTTCATGAGGCAAGCCGAGAATGTGTTTGGTTAAGATCGCTGACTCAACATATTAAAGGGAAATGCAATCTTTCTACAAATAAACGAACAATATCCTACAATATTATGTGAAGATAACGCTGCTTGCATCGCCCAAGTCAAAGGAGGTTTCATCAAAGGTGACCGAATCAAGCATATCTCCCCAAAGTTCTTCTTTACACATGAACTTCAAAATAAATGTGAAATAGATTTTCATCAAGTTTGCTCAAGTGACAATTTGGCTGATTTATTCACAAAGTCACTACCTACATCAAGATTGAAGAAATTAATACACAAGATTGGCATGTGACGACTGCAAGACCTTTCTTGAGATGCTGCCAAGAGGGGGAGACAAATACGCACTACACTCTTTTCCTTCATCATAGTTTTGTCCTAATAGGTTTTCTTGATAAAGGTTCTTAATGAGGTAGTTTCGGAAAGCGTATAAAGAAAAATACTCTTTTTCCTTCACTAGATTTTTTTCCTACTAGGTTTTTTTATAGGAAAGTTTTAACGTGGCATATTCGTAGGGATTGAATATCCAAAGGGAAATGTTATAAACCCATATAATGGATATTCATTCCACTACATGGACTTGTAGTCAAGCCCATGAACACTAGGGTTTAGGGTTACCTATTTCCTATAAATAGGAGCTCCCACTATGTAATCTTTACACTCTCTGATAATAAACATAACACTACTCTCTCTTTCTCTACTGTTTACAACATTACCATAATTATTTATTGCCTTATTAGACTACTTTGTTTTCATATCGTATTTATTTCCTAATTAGTATAGTCTTACCTTTCTTGTTCACCAAGTAGTTAGACCTACATATATGGTCTAATTTACTGTATTACAGATCAACTCAATTAACAATTTAGTCTAAAGTATTCTCTTGTTCTCTAGCCTTTATGGCTCTCTTATTATTAATATATTATTTTTCTTTTTCTATTTTCTCTTTTCTATTATTTAAAAATGAGTTTTTTTTAACTGTAGCACATAATTATTATTTAATTAGCGAATTGGCATAAGAAAAGAAATAATTGCGAATTTGGCACATGGGCGGTATCCGTGATACCGCCCTTAATTAATTAACGGGGAAGGGCTGCGGTCAAAACACAGCCCTTAGTTAAAAAAAATGATTAAGGTAGGGGCGGTGGACCAAACCCAGCCCCTAGTGTAATTTTTACCGAGTTTTAGGGGCGGTAGGCTAGCTACCGCCCTTGGGTCCAGTCTTTTTAATTCCTTTTTCTGCAGAAATTTCATAACACTCTAAACTTTTTCCTTCAATAACCGCCCAAAACCCACCGCCCCCTTCCCTGATCCGCCGTGTAGCCGCCGATAACTACCAAATTCCGAGGCAAATCAACTCCATCCAACCACTCACCACTCAAGCATCATCCTCCACTCATCTTCCAAAGGTTAGGGTTTTGAATTCCCTTTTTTTTTTTTTTTGAATTTTGTTTTTGGTATTGATTTTGTTTATGTATTGCATGCTATTATTGTAGTATAATGTGGTTAATTTCGTTTTATATTTATATGGAATATAATTGATTGAAAACAAAGATTTAGATTATTGCACAATTGGTCCTTGTTTAATTTGTTAATTTCAATACTAATCCCTATAGTTGCACTACTTGTTTAAATTAATAGTTTTGTAATTATGTATATAGTTTTGGAATTGAATATTAGTTAATTGCAAAATTGGTCCTTATAAATTTTAATAATTGCACAATTAGTCCTTATAAGTTTTAATAATTGCATAATTGGTCCTTGTAAGTATGTATTAGGTAAAAACTGAACACTTTCTTTTGGATTAGTCTTCAATAAAAGTATGGTATTTAATTTAAATTAATTGCACAATTTGGTCCTTTCATGTTAAGTAATTGCACATTTGGTCCTTTTTATTAAATTTTGCTTTTTTTTTGGCTAGGTTTAATGGCATCGTCTAGTAGCAATCCGGACTCGCTTTTATGGAGACAAGGGCAATTTGGGCATAAATCCGAAGCCGTGACTAATGTAAGTTAATTTCTTCAAAAGAACAATTTATTTTAGTTTATTTATTTTATTTTTTTTGTTAATAGGGTCGATACGAAGGGGTGATGATCAAGCCATACTCCACTACACCGTGGGAATTGGACCCAAGAGTGATTCCTTTTGTTGAAGAAGCTGGGTTTGGGGAGATCCGTAAAATATCGAGGATCGTGTTGGACCACGCGTTGATCTCTGCGATGGTTGAAAGGTGGAGACGGGAGACTCATACTTTTCACATGCCCGTAGGCGAGATGACCGTAACCTTAAGAGATGTTTCGATGATACTCGGTATACTTCACGAATTGTCTCGACAATCGGCTCAAGAGGTGTGGATGTGTTTCCCCGTAAATAATTCTTTCTTTACCTTTTCACGCGAAGTAGAAGATTGAGATTCACGAATTTCTTTAACCACGGCGTAAATCTCAATAGCATGGTATTGACCGTTTCTCGCCCCACAAATCATCGGATTAATCGTGTCCTCCCCAACATCTATAGCATGATACCGTGGAGGGTTTGACGAAACCGGACATCGCCATTTCAAATCAAACATAACTTCTTTTGCATTCCAATTACAAGCCGAACATACGGCTTGTTTTAAACCAATCAACCCTATATCTCCTCCGGTCATAAATGGTTTACAATTACCCCCGGAATACTCAACAACACCATTACCGCTAAGAACAACATCTCCTCCATAAAAACATATCCACATTAAACTCATTTTCACCTAAACCCCAATACAAACAAAGTAATCAATATATAATCGAATTAACACACACAACTATTATATAAAACCTAATTTAACCTACTAATTGTTAGAAACAAACTCATACAACTAATTAACACACACAACTAGTATATACCCCTACAAAACCCTAGTTTTTATTGCATATAAATGGTATATATAAACACAAATGAATAGAATAATTACCTTCAAGATGATTGGACCAAGGATTTGATGAAAAAAATGAAGATTTTGGAAGTGATTTGAAGAGGGGTGAGTGTGTGAGAGAAAATGGGTATTGAAATGGAAAGAAATGGAAGAAGGGGTAATTTAAACCTAATCTGCGAGGAAGGGCGGCGGTCAAAGAGTCGCCCTTAATTAAAAATTTAATTACCTTAAGGGCGGTCACACGACGACCGCCCTTTATCCTTAATCGAATTCTTAATCAAGGGCGGTATCACGGATACCGCCCATGTGCCAATTTTGCAAATTTTTTTGTGTGTGTGCCAAATCGCTAATTATTTCTTAAAAAAGTGCTACAGTTAAAAAAAACTCTTTAAAAATCTCACAAGTTTTTTTTGTAGAGAAAGATGAACCAATCGTCCAAGAAGGCTTTTACTCGATTATATGCTAAAATAATAATGTTTAACGATTAAACTAGTAACTACACACGTAGATGTATTTTGTGACAACATTATCTCAGTCTATATGGCATGTAACCCAACCTTACAACCTCAAGATCAATTACATCACGGTCGATTCTGGGAGGAGGCCAAGGAGGCGATGGCTTTGGACCCCTCCTAATTCTTTTAATTTTGGGGCCTATTTTTTTATTTATACGTATACAATTTATTTATTAAAAAAACTCAATTTTGGCGCAATCTAAATAAAATAAATGATAGACCGTTTTTATTTTTGAATAATATACTATTTATTTAATATTTGTTAAAAATATCACATCATAGGTATATTTTTTTTCTTTTTTAAATTATTTTTTAATTTATTGTAGTATTATTTTATAAGTTTTATATTTACTAAATATACTATTGGGCATTAACCCATATATTTATTCAATCATTTTACATTTTTTAAATAATTAAATTTATAAAAAAAAGGATTAATTCTCAATATCCTTTGCAGTTTTGTCCACTATCTTGCAAATGTTTTTTTTAAAGAACTGAGTTATGGGAAACTTTTCAAAACTCAGAATCTGAGTTTTGGGAAGCTTCCCATAACTTAGAATTTGAGTTTTGGGAAGCTTCCCATAACTCAAACGGCTCTTCTTATGGGCAAAAAAGGAAAAAACAAAATGTATGGTATCTTTTATGGGTAAAAAATGATGGTTGTGGTGAAGAAAAATTAATTCTAACTTGAAAAGTTTCTTCGATATTAATTTGTAAAAAAATTGGTAAATATTTTAAAAAAATTATGTAATTTATAATTTTTTTGAAAAATCATTTTCTAAAGTTTGCCTAAATTAACATTTTTGTACAACGAAAACAAAGCCTAGGGGATAGGCTTGTAACCTATTGGTACTATCTATTTTAATATATCTATGCTTTCGAACCAAAAAAAAAGTGGACCGCCCTGAATTACAGTTTCTTCTAGGGGTGAGCACGAGCCGGGTTTACCTCGGGTTGGGGTCTAGGGTAAGGGTATGGTAATATTGTCGGGTTTCGGTTTTGCCAAGGGTAAAGGTAAGGTTAAATTTTACCCTACCCTCGGGTTACACATACATGAGTTACCCCAAGTTAACCCCGGGTTTAACCTAGGTTAATTGAACCTGGATTTTTTTTATAAATCTAAAACAAAGTACAAAAATTTCAATACAAATTACTATTAAGTCCCTCAAATACTTAGTTTTGAAACTCAGTCACAAAATTTTAGAACTTTAATCAAATACATCCAAAATAGTTAAGTTCTTTACTGCTACTGATGCAATATTACAATTTCAATCAAATTCATCCAAAATATACATTCCAGTTTAAATCACAAAAATTGTCTTGAGAAGTTCCAAGTTCCTTGCGCATTCCTGTAACTTACACCATTCTCAAATAACTTAGCAATTGAATATATTAAGGCTTTATGCCTTAAGCCTCGGAAAAGTTTTATCATAGGCTGGAATAAATTATAATTGATTATATCATCATAGGTCTCATGTAATAAACACTTTTATCGGCCTCAGATATAGTTGGAAAATATCACGGGATTCCCGGAAAAAACAACTATACCTCATCACCGGATTGTGTTTCAAACACGTAGGCAACTCAGCTACAAAAGACGGCTACCAAATACATGTTTATTAAACACAATGATAACGAGTCTAGGGGATTACAGGAAATAATACTTTGTTCCATTTAAGATTTTATCCGACGCTTCCGGGTGGTGTTAAGTTAAATTCACCTAAAAAGAACTAAATCATAAAGTACATGAATCACACACTCAAATATCTTCTTTAAGTTGGAGTAAGATGTCGATAATATCATTGTCCATTGATCTAGGCCTATTTTCATCAAGGTGAGTGTCAATTACTTCTAGGGATGGCAACGGATCGGATATCCTCGAAAAATTGTATAACCACGTCCACATCCATTAAGAAAACCGATAACCAAATCCGCATCCATTAACCATCGGATTTTTGAATTATTTACCAAATCCACATCCGCGGCGGATGCGGTTTATCCGCGGTTAATCCGTATCCGCAGTCGTTTAAAATAATTTATTAAATATTTTCAAATATCTAAAATTAGCTATATAATTATTGAAAGATCATAAAATGATATTAAGCAATATAGTAATAAAGTATATAATAATCAATTAGGTAGTTTATGTATAAAATATTTATATTTGGTCGATATTGTGTAAGAAATTTGCATATATAGAATATCTTTATATATGGTATATATATTTTAGTATTTTATTTTTATATTTTTATTCGATTTCGGATTATCAGTCAGATTATTGTAAAAGACCGAATCCTAACGGATAATCCACCGGTTACCTTTTGTGAGAACCAAGCCCTCATGGATGCACCATCGGTTCCACTAAAAGATTTTTTATCGGATCGGATATCCATCGGTTACAGTTAATATTTGAACCATTGTCATCCCTAATTACTTCTTCATAAAATGCATCCAACTTATCGCAAAAAATAGTATTAATGAGTAATTGCTCGGGTTATTTTGTCAAGCCAGCCTATAAAAGGAAAGTAATCTGAAAAACAGAAGCTAACCATTATAGCCTCAGATACTTCTATTAGTACATATAAACCATAACCTTCAAATTTAAACCATTTAACACCTTAATTTTAATCATTTAACACCTTCATTTTTCTGAAAATACAACAAAAAATGCACACAGAATGTTTAACACTTTATAAACACTAAACTGAATAAATCACAAACGTTTTTAAACCTTTTAATACCAAACTAATATTCGAAATGCACCATCAAGTCAATTCAGAATCCACATTAAATAACCTTAGAAAACAGATAAAGATAATCCCGTATAATCTGTGAACAAAAACAAAACCAAAAAACTGATTAATATCACATAAAAACTTAAGAAAATAAAAAACACAAAGAATAAATTCATTATTACCTAAAATATGATTATATCTGTGACAAAAAAAAAAGAATAACCAAATAGTATATATGAAATAATTAACTAGAAAAGAAATAGAAAGAAAACAGATATTTAGTGATAGGATTTACCATGGTTAGGGTGAAATCGGCAGAGATAAGTAACATAATAACATATGTAGCCTATTAAAGTACAAGATATAGCATAGATAAGTGATTGGATGGAGTAGAATCAAAGATTTGATGGCTTAGCCTCGAACTAGGGTTTACCCTTAATCGCCTTTTTCGGCAGAAAAAAGAGAAAAGAGAAGAGACGCGTACAAGAGAAGCCATCAAATGGCTAATGTTTTGTTTTTTGTGTTATATATTACTTTTTATAAACAGTGTACGGGTTGCTGGGTCAAGCCCGTATGTTATGAAAAGAATGGGAAACCCGATGGTATTTGGACAGGTTTTAAAAGCTGAAGGGTAGGCCCAAGGTATTATTAGGCCAGGGTAATATATACCCAATATCCCTATTTAATTTTATCCGGATTGGGTCTGTGTAACAAAAACCAAAATCTTGCTCAGCCCTAGTTTCTTCAAATGCTCGTGATTCTATTTTCTTACACGTGGGTAAAGGCCTATCGAAGATTTTTTTTTCAAACGATTATATAGATAAAATAATAGAAATTCAATCCCTTCGGCCAATGCCACGTGGGATAGCATCAAACAATAAAGGATAAGCTAACTGTGGAGGAGACACACCCTCCAATCACCAATGGAAAGGCACGGAAATTTGCTTTACAACATTCGCTACAGTGAGTCGCTGTTTTAAATTGAGCTAAAGGATTCCCATAATATATGTACAAGAAAAACTCATGAACAACAAAACTAATCCTTTATTATTCATAATTCCATCATATTAAAACAACATTAGACTTAAAAAACATGAAAATTTAAACGACTAATAATGTTGGATTATGAATATCCTTTGTTACAAATTTGAGCTAACGCTTGACAAGCTTCATCCATCTCTTCTTTCTCACTCATCTTGACCTTCTCTCTCAGAATTTTTACCTGTTTCCTCATTTCTTCAGCTCTGTTTCCAACTATCACATCTTTAATCACCTGTGCAATTTCATCTCTATGAAATTTCCCATTGTCATCTTTTATGACCTCTAAACCTATACCATTTTCCATAACCAACTTAGCATTTAAAGTGTTATCAAAATACAAGGGCATAGCAATGATAGGAACCCCAAATTCTATACTTTCTAAGGTTGAATTCCATCCACAATGACTCACAAATCCACCAATATTAGGATGATTAAGTATATATTGTTGTGGGACCCATCCTTCTATAACCCTACCTTTATCTCCAATTCTATCTAGAAAATCCTCAGGAAGTATCTCCTTTTCATCTTCTGCTGGATTACGCTTAATCGTCCAAATGAAATCCACGTCACTAAGCTCTAAACCAGCTGCTATCTCTTCAATCTCATCTTTTGGAACAAACATCTCACTCCCGAATGATACAAACAAGGTCGAGTTCTTATTTTTCCTTCCTAACCATTCCATTAGCTCAACATTTTCATCTTGATTGACCAAAACAGGTTCTTGAACTAGATGACCAACTGGGATATGTTTCATAACATTGTTGAGATAATCGATGTACTTTCCTTCCAGAGCTCGAGAGGTTTTGAGCAACGTGATAATAGGAGGCGTTGTTAAATGATCGACATTGGCATTTCTTTCCGTACTGCTTTTCGTAATTAATCCAACATGCCTATCTAAGTTTGCTTGGTCAATCTTACCAAGACGGAACGTTGAAAAAGGGAATTCAGTATCCCCTGGAGATGTCGAAATATGATTACAGTAGGAGCCAAATATCGTGCTACATATAAGAAACTGAACTGTTGGTATCTTATGTATAGATGCCTCAGCTTCCATCCATTCTACTAGTACAGAGTCATAGATGACCAAATCTGGATTCAGAGTTTTTAAGATGTTGGATAAGCTTGGGGTTTCTTCCATCGCTTTTGCGAAGGTGGATTTCTCATGTAATGCTATGCCATGGGTTGCTGTGTTTTCCGAAGGTATATCAGAGAATGATGGAAAATTATATTCCACTAATTGTAGTTGTAATTGAATTGAGTGAGAAAGAGAAGATTTTTTGCAATTTTTTCTGTATGAGCTCTAGATTGACAGGTGTATTGCATAAGTACACATAAAAGCCTCTCTCTATGAGTTTCATGGCTAGCTCAAAGAATGGAGATAAATGACCATAGGAGTACCACGGAAACAAGAAAACTCTTCCACCGTTATGCTTTGCATCCATGAGACTCTTGTGTGTTTAGTAAAAATGAGACAATTTATGTTTACTGTTTAGCAATAACATTAGCCCTTGTTTGGTCAATACTTATAATGGAGAATCGGCAAAGTGATTGATCCCATTCTTCTTATGTTTGTTCTTTTTTTTTTTTTGGTTTTGGGTGATCCGGGCCAGCAAGACTAATTCTCATGTATATTCTTACGTAAATCAGAACTAGGTTACCTATGTTCAGAGAGAGGTTCGAGCTTTGTACCTCTTACTTTAGACTCGTTAGAGAAGGAATTCGAACCATGTACCTTCCCCTTAAGGGCTGAAAAAATAGCAAGACTCTGTCAAGTTAAGCTAACCCAACTGGTTTTCTTTGGTGGAGATGCAGGGTATTGATCCCATTCTTCGTATTATTATGAACAAATTTCCACTAGTATTATATCTTATAACACATTATAGTATAAATTAGGTAAAGAACTCACGTGACTCTGTAACTTTCAAAAAATGCACTACGGTACCCGATCTACAAAATGTCGTGAAATAACCTTTACGTTAATATTTTGTGACATTGTTAGCCTTTTTTACCAATTTCTATCAGTTGACTGTTAGTCAACGCCGCGTGGCGCTACCTATGTGCCACTTCATCGACATCTACACATCATTATTATTTTTTTCTTATTTTAAATTCAATATTGAAGACCGACCAAAAAAAAGGAAAAAATATATATGTTCTTCGTCGCTCTTCTGCACAAGAAAACCGCCGCCATTCGTGGTCCATTCTCCACCATCATCAACACGCTTGGCTACTCCATCAACAATCGAAGAACCAAATTAAGGTAAAAAAACAAAACAAAAAATATTCGCGGTAGTAATATGGATTATTTGGGAAAAAAAATACAGAGGTATTCAAGGATTAAATACCACACCACAAACGGTAATAAAAAATAAGATATTACAGTTAGCTAGTAACTTTGTTTTAGCTTGAGGAAAGAGTCAAATGGTGGCATTATTAAATTGACTAAAAACATGATGGTTAAATGGGTAAAACTTAAGGATTAGAATAAATTAAATATAGATGGCAGTATTGACGGAGTAGTGGTGTAGCTGGCATGGGTGGACTATGACGAGATAAAGATGACATGTTCTTGTCTGGATTTGTTGGTTCGTGCCTTGCGGATTCTCTGTTCACATCAGAAGTCCTTGCGCTTCACTATGGTTTACGTTGGGTTGTAAGGAATGGATATAAAGAGTTATATACTGAGACGGACTCAAAGGAGTCTCATGCGCTAGTGAAGGACGGTGGAAGCTCAAGTAGTCGCCTCTCCTAATAGGACGTGAATGTCGGAATAGACTGCAAGATCATCCTGACTTTGTGATAAATCATGTGTTTCGTGAAGTTAACCAAAATGCAGATAACCTAGCGAGGGAAGAAGAGCGAGCGGGTTCGCGACCTGTTGAACTACGAGAACCTGTAGATTAAGTCCTCAATTTGATGTTGCTAATTCAACGCAACTCTTTGATCAGTATGACGTTGAATTTTTATTTATTTTTTGATACATATGCGTGCCACTTTGGATTCGAAATTATTTTGACTCTAATAAGATTTAATCCCAGTACTTCTTGATTTATGCGGAGTAGTCTAACTATTACACCAACTATCGGTTTTTGGTGTTGAGTATTCTACTCTCAATCATGTGAACACTAGCCAGCCACGTTGCAAAGGATAGCCTCATAAAGGCATTGAATTTTCTACGCCAAACCTCAACAACATTTTTTGAAAAAAAAAAAAAAACCTCAACAACATTTCTCTTTGTGGCCCATTCAGGGTCCAGGGTCCGCGACCCAAGACAGCAGCAGGGTCCTTCGAGTATTAAAGCTAGGACAGCTGCACCGAATTGAATACTCACTGCTACAGCATTTGCTAATCTGCCGACTATCTTTTCTTAGGACTATAATGCAATTATTCGAGTTTTTTTAACTGTAGCACTTTTTTAAGAAATAATTAGCGATTTGGCACACACACAAAAAAATTTGCAAAATTGGCACATGGGCGGTATCACGGATACCGCCCTTGATTAAGAATTCGATTAAGGATAAAGGGCGGTCGTCGTGTGACCGCCCTTAAGGTAATTAAATTTTTAATTAAGGGCGGCTCTTTGACCGCCGCCCTTCCTCGCAGATTAGGTTTAAATTACCCCCTTCTTCCATTTCTTTCCATTTCAATACCCATTTTCTCTCACACACTCACCCCTCTTCAAATCACTTCCAAAATCTTCATTTTTTTCATCAAATCCTTGGTCCAATCATCTTGAAGGTAATTATTCTATTCATTTGTGTTTATATATACCATTTATATGCAATAAAAACTAGGGTTTTGTAGGGGTATATACTAGTTGTGTGTGTTAATTAGTTGTATGAGTTTGTTTCTAACAATTAGTAGGTTAAATTAGGTTTTATATAATAGTTGTGTGTGTTAATTCGATTATCTATTGATTACTTTGTTTGTATTGGGGTTTAGGTGAAAATGAGTTTAATGTGGATATGTTTTTATCGAGGAGATGTTGTTCTTAGCGGTAATGGTGTTGTTGAGTATTCCGGGGGTAATTGTAAACCATTTATGACCGGAGGAGATATAGGGTTGATTGGTTTAAAACAAGCCGTATGTTCGGCTTGTAATTGGAATGCAAAAGAAGTTATGTTTGATTTGAAATGGCGATGTCCGGTTTCGTCAAACCCTCCACGGTATCATGCTATAGATGTTGGGGAGGACACGATTAATCCGATGATTTGTGGGGCGAGAAACGGTCAATACCATGCTATTGAGATTTACGCCGTGGTTAAAGAAATTCGTGAATCTCAATCTTCTACTTCGCGTGAAAAGGTAAAGAAAAAGAATTATTTACGGGGAAACACATCCACACCTCTTGAGCCGATTGTCGAGACAATTCGTGAAGATTTTAATGAAGACGATGACAATAGCGAAACCGAATCGGAGGCATCCGATGAAGAGGGTTTTCACATTTCTAGTGATGAGGGCGAAGTTAGTGGTAAGGACGATGATGACGATGAGGATGATGAATGTTCTAATCCATCTAATTACAATTTCGGTCCCCTTGATACGAGCGAGCAAGGAGAATGTCATGATTGGCAATTAAGTCGACCATCTTCCATGGTGACTGGAGTTCAACTCATCCATGGTGAGAGATACGCCTCAAGGCGTGCTCTTTTGTTGGACGTGAGTAGGTGGCACCTAAGAAATCACAAGCAATGTAAAACTCAAAGGACGAATAATAAATACATTGCACGCATTTGTGTACATGCTAAAGACGGTTGCCCATTCTATGTACGTGGTGTTTATGTTAGCCGAAGTAACGTGTGGCAAATTACTAGGTTTGAAGAACATACATGTCAACCCGGAATTCTTGTGAAAAATCACCGACAATTGACTTCCGATTTTGTTAGAGATGAAGTATTTGCAATGGTGAAGACCGATATAGCTATGAAAATTGGTTTGATACAAACTCAAATTCATAAGGATTACGGACATTACATTTCGTATGGTAAGGCATGGCGTGGTAAACAAAAGGTTCTCAAAAAATTATTCGGAACACATGAAGAAGCGTTCACGGATTTACCACGACTTTTGGGTGCTATACGTGCCACTAACCCGGGATCAATATACGAGTTCGTTTATAAAAAAAGTGATGGCAACAAAGCTACGTTTGATATGGTTTTTTGGGCATTTGGTCCTAATATCGAAGGTTTCAAGCATTTGATGCCCGTGGTTAGCATTGATGCAACCCATTTATATGGTAAGTACAATGGTAAACTACTAATTGCGGTTGGGTACGATGCAAACAATCAACTATTTCCGTTAGCTTATTCGTTAGCGGATGTTGAGTCGACAGAAACATGGACTTTTTTTTTTTGAAATGTCTAAAAAAAATATGTTACGAAGGACCGGAAAATTTGTATATTGTCGGATAGGCATAAAGGTATATTGGCAAGTATTCGGGATGTGTTCCCACCTTCCATTGGGGTTCATCGTTTTTGTGTGCGTCACTTAGCAAGCAATTTGAATCACAGGTACAAAAATCGGGTGGCAAAGAAGACTTTCATTGATCTTGCTTACATGTCGGATATGCATGAACATGATAAGTATTACCGACAATTTATCGAGTTAAATAACGGAAAATACAAAGGTTGGATTGAAAGAATAGCGAAGGATAGATGGTCTCTTGCACATGACGGTGGGTACCGTTACGGTAATATGACAACGAACTTATCGGAGGTTTTTAATAAGGTCTTGAAGGGAGTTAGGGGTTTGCCGGTAACGGCTATAGTATTGTTAACATTTGAAAAGAGTAACGGTTACTTTGTTATACACAGAAAAGACGGGAAGGAGGCTTTGGCAAAAGGAAAGGTATTCCCACCGAAGGTCGAACTTGAACTTTATAAGAGTCAAATTTATGGGACAGGTTATAAACCAGAACTTTACGATGCAGAAGACGATATATGGGTGTGTAATGCGTTGGATGGTAGGAGATCGGATAGTGATAGAACGAGTTTCATCGTAAATGTCAACCAACAACTATGTACGTGTGGACTTTGGTAAATGTTGCACCGTCCATGTGGTCATTTCATTGCTGTTACTCAAACGTACGATAAAGATAAAGCATACTACCCATATGTGTCTGAATACTTATCGTTATCGAAATACATGGATTCAGAAAAAATTTCGGCTTTTTTTTTGGCAATTTCCTTTCCTATCTAAACACAAAACATACACAAAAATCACCCTAAACATAAACAAACAATTTCAAACGTAATAACCATGTCAAATACTCAAATTCAAACACATTTGAAGTAAAAACGATCAATACAAACTCCATGTTTAAACATTCGAATTCAAACACATGTCAAATAAAAACCAACAATACAACTAAAATACTAACTTAAGCAACAACTAACTAAGCTCGTCTCCTCCTTCGCGACCTACTTGAACCCGGTGCTTCCTCCTCCCGGGTATTTGCTCTCGTAACGCTCAATCCGGCAATATGTTCAATTAAGCTTTCCTCTCCAGCATATGTCAACATTTGCCTTACGGGATCTCTCAAATCATCAACAGTAACTCCCGGGTCCGAAATACGATAAGCCAAGTCAACAGTCGATCGAACCTGTCAATATCCAAAAATCTCAGTATACTATTAAAACAAAATAAAGAAATAAAGACCATTTAATGTTTAATGTATTACCAATCTTTGTAGTTGAGCTCCACGAGGATGGTAGCCGGTTTCTTGATCTTGACCCTCATTTCGTCCTTGAGCAGGGGAGATATATATCCTTGAATTTGCCCGATACCAAGCCTCATACCTTGGAGTACACCCGAACCCTTGAACTAGGTTATCTAGCCTATTATACTCCGCCTCATACCAAATTCGGATCTCTCGATCATATTTTACTCTCCAAACTTCGTGGTACTTACCTATTCGACACATGGAGGTATGATACTTGTCTTGGTCTCGATCAATAGGTTTGGGAATATCTTGAATGTACCCGAACTGTCTCAAAACACGATCAGGCCGGTACCACTCTACGTTATTAAAATGTATCAACGGGACAACACAAAGGTATTCTTGTCGATCCTCCAAACAAGTCTCCGCTACCGTTCCAATCCGAGCACCCTCGTAGGGCATCCAAGTAACCTAATTCAATATAATTTGTTAGAAAGTTGTATATTATCAGCTAATCCCACATAAACTAACCTGGTCCGCTTCTTGCATATCCAAATCGTCTCGATAAATACGTAAAGTCCTACCGCAACTATTGACCCAGGTTTTTGCACCATTCCAACTACCAAAATCAAAAACAAAACATAATTAATAATTCATTAATAGTAAGTGGACACGAACGTTAAACAATTCACTTACGAGACACTAGCGGGACCGTAACCAGCGTTAAGAGCATAATGGACTAAAGTAGGTTTAACATGCAAATAGTCCCAACACCATATCTGCAAAAAAAATAATCGAAACAAATATTACAACTCTATACCATATCGCGAGTTATAAAATAGAAGAAATACCTGCAAAAGAAGACCACACCCCTTGAGGGTTGCCATGGTTCCCTCGCACGCACTGCATAAACCACTATACAAGTATGATAATACTGCCGCACCCCAAGCATATTTCCTAGTCTCCTTCGGATCTCTCAACAACGGCATATACATAGTCGGAACGGTGTTTTGTTTGCCAGATGGGAAAAGGAATGAACCGAATAAATACATAATGTACGCGTTAGCGAAATAGCGTAAAACCGTGTCATCTACATCTTTATCTGGTTTCTTATCCCCGAAATTCTTCCTTAACCAATTAACCTGGATAACTTTGCGACCATCTCCCCTATCTGTCGGTACCATTCCGAATAAATGGTAACATGATTCTTCAAAGTCAAAATAGGTCGGGTCGGTCTCAGTCACTGCACGACCACATATAGGTATACCGAGTATCATCGAAACATCTCTTAAGGTTACGGTCATCTCGCCTACGGGCATGTGAAAAGTATGAGTCTCCCGTCTCCACCTTTCAACCATCGCAGAGATCAACGCGTGGTCCAACACGATCCTCGATATTTTACGGATCTCCCCAAACCCAGCTTCTTCAACAAAAGGAATCACTCTTGGGTCCAATTCCCACGGTGTAGTGGAGTATGGCTTGATCATCACCCCTTCGTATCGACCCTATTAACAAAAAAAAAATTAATAAATAAACTAAAATAAATTGTTCTTTTGAAGAAATTAACTTACATTAGTCACGGCTTCGGATTTTTGCCCAAATTGCCCTTGTCTCCATAAAAGCGAGTCCGGATTGCTACTAGACAATGCCATTAAACCTAGCAAGAAAAAAGCAAAATTTAATAAAAAGGACCAAATGTGCAATTACTTAACATGAAAGGACCAAATTGTGCAATTAATTTAAATTAAATACCATACTTTTATTGAAGACTAATCCAAAAGAAAGTGTTCAGTTTTTACCTAATACATACTTACAAGGACCAATTATGCAATTATTAAAACTTATAAGGACTAATTGTGCAATTATTAAAATTTATAAGGACCAATTTTGCAATTAACTAATATTCAATTCCAAAACTATATACATAATTACAAAACTATTAATTTAAACAAGTAGTGCAACTATAGGGATTAGTATTGAAATTAACAAATTAAACAAGGACCAATTGTGCAATAATCTAAATCTTTGTTTTCAATCAATTATATTCCATATAAATATAAAACGAAATTAACCACATTATACTACAATAATAGCATGCAATACATAAACAAAATCAATACCAAAAACAAAATTCAAAAAAAAAAAAAAAAAGGGAATTCAAAACCCTAACCTTTGGAAGATGAGTGGAGGATGATGCTTGAGTGGTGAGTGGTTGGATGGAGTTGATTTGCCTCGGAATTTGGTAGTTATCGGCGGCTACACGGCGGATCAGGGAAGGGGGCGGTGGGTTTTGGGCGGTTATTGAAGGAAAAAGTTTAGAGTGTTATGAAATTTCTGCAGAAAAAGGAATTAAAAAGACTGGACCCAAGGGCGGTAGCTAGCCTACCGCCCCTAAAACTCGGTAAAAATTACACTAGGGGCTGGGTTTGGTCCACCGCCCCTACCTTAATCATTTTTTTAACTAAGGGCTGTGTTTTGACCGCAGCCCTTCCCCGTTAATTAATTAAGGGCGGTATCACGGATACCGTCCATGTGCCAAATTCGCAATTATTTCTTTTCTTATGCCAATTCGCTAATTAAATAATAATTATGTGCTACAGTTAAAAAAAAACTCCAATTATTCAGTTCTAAATTAAGAAAAAAAAAAGAATTTAGACAAAATTAAGAAAATAACTAGTATATAAAGAAAGGGAAAATACTTGCATCAACCTACACTACGCTTCCAATTGTAGGTATTTCGACCCAAAAAAAAAATTGTAAGTATAGTATTACTTTAATAGAAGTGAGAGAAAGAAAGATATTTTATCAATTTTATTTTATCTTTACGGATCAAGTTTTGTTACTTTTCTTTTGTTTGGACGTTTATCAAGTTTTGCTAGATTATAAATAAGGGAAAATGACCCAAAAAATCAAAATAATATTATTTTCATCTCAATAACATCAATGACAAAATTTCTGCCCAATAACATCATCTATTGAATTGTTTTATACATTATTTGACTATACTATCCCTACTTATGTTATACATTATTCGTCGCGTTGACGGGATTCGTCGGGTGATGGGAATCGCCCGTGACGGGAATCGTCCGTGACGGGAATCGCCCGTGACGGGAATCGTCGTGTGACGGGAATCGTCCGTGACGGGAATCGTCGTGTGACGGGAATCTTCCGTGACGGGAATAGTTCTTATGGTGTAAAGGTAAATATGTAATCTTATAATAGTAAGTTAATGGATGATTCTTTGGGGCAAGTATAATATTATTTTGATTTTTTGGGGCATTGACCCTATAAATAATACTTTTTATACAAAAACTAATTTAATTTTTTAATCTAAACAAAAAAATTAAATAACCAACAAAGAGTATACAAAAATTAAGTAATGTTTTTTAAAGTAGATCAAATACTAAAAATAAATAAAATATTCTTTTAATATTTAGTTATTAGGGTATGACGGATGTCAAAAGAGTATTCTAGGAGCCCGTTTGGGATTGATTATTTTGGAGCTAAAAGCGCTTTTTGATTAAAATTAAATTATTTATAAAAAATATTGAAAAATATTTTGACATCCAAAATCACTTTAAGTGATTATTTTAATAATCACTAATCTAGTGCTTTTTCTAAAAGTGATTTTAAGAGTTTAAAATATTGCTATAGACATAAAATCACTTTAAGTGATTATTTTAAAAAGCAATCCCAAACGGGCACTGGGATTCTATTTCTATCTGTCACTGTGAACAACGACGAGAAACAATTCTACGACGATGGTACAAAATCGGGACGGTTTGACGATTTTAGATTTTTTTTTCCAAAAGCGTCAAACCGACTCGTTCTCGTGCCATCGTCACGGATCATTTCGCCGAAGTCGGTCTTAGTAAGAGGCCAAGAAGGCCATAGCCTTCAGCCTCCTTCTAATTCTTATAATTTTAAGACCCTGTATCAGTTTTCATAACTTTCGTTATTGGGTTAGCCATACACTTCACATGTTTCTAGCGATTCACATGGCATCATCAAATGATTTTTTTTAGATATAAATATAATTTTTTATTTATTTAAAAAAGACTCTGTTTTGGTCCAATCCAAAACAAATAAGTATTAGATATAGTCTATATTTTTTATATATTGGTAAGAAATATCACAACATATATATGTTTTTGTTTTGTTTTCTAAATTATTTTTTAATTTATTATCGTATTATTTTGTAAACTTTATATTTATTAGAATATATTTATTCAATTATTTTATATTTTTTTAAATAATTAGTTTTTTAGACCCTAAAGTGTCAGGACTGGCTACGTTTCGTGACATTGTTCATTCTGACACCTGGCAACAATGGATTTCCAAAATACTCCTATAACATCTGTCTTGCCATTTTATACTTGCCGTTTTATGAGTCGAACTGTCACGCACTTGTCTAAATCACCTTTTGCCAATTGAAATTGAGGAAATGTTTCTATTTATTTTTAATATTTGATCCACTTCCAACAAAATCTAATTTTTTTTATATGCTTTGTTGGTTATATTATTTTTTTAGTTTAAAGAATTAAATTAGTATTTTATATGAAAAGTATTATTTTACAATCTAATAGCAAAAACGATCCGCAAAACAAAATTTGGATAAAGTATGTTTCTTTCTCTCTCTTCTATTAAAATAATACTAAACCTACATTCAGAAGGGTGGTCTAGGTTGATGCAAGTATTTCGCAAAAGAAAGTATATAGAACGTAATTAATATATTTTAACAAAAATTGTTTGATTTAGTTTTTCCTACATATAAAATAAGAAAGTAATATAATTTTTAAAAATATAATAAAATACTGAGAAAATACGATAATTATATGAGTAATAATATTTGTCACCCTTTTTGTATCACCCTTTTATCACCTCCTACGTGTATGTCTACATGTACCAATGAATTGATTTCTCTATCTTATTTAATTTTTCTCTATCTTTTATTCAAGGAAACCAAAACATATATATAGAAGAGGAAACTTCAAAAAACAACCCAATTCCATCCATACCTCCATTTTAAAGCCTAGTTAGAAATTTGTTCTAAATAAAGCCTAGTTTCTAATTTTGGTTGGTTTTTTTCTCAATTCTACCCTTTTTCCTTTTTTTTTTCAGCACTTTGTTTTTTATCATTTCTACCTAGCGGATAGATCCGTACACATAGGTACGGACTTTTTTTTGGTTTTTTGTTTTTTTAAAGGTTTTAAATCTTTTTTATATAGTCCAAATACACTTAGGGCTGTACATAATTTTCGGTTTTTGTATATATCCATATCTATCATGTCAAATGTTGTATACTAGGGCTGTACCTAAACCCATTTTTGTCAAAGGTTGTCCAAGTATGTGTCCATAGGGCTGTACCTAGGCCCGTTTTCTCTAAAATCCATATACAATAAAGTCAAGGATCATCCATGTCTGTACCTAGGGCAAGTTCGTGTACCCAATGGTATGTACACAAGTCCATTTTTGTCCTTGGGTTTGAATTATTTTTCATACATGAATTTTTCAATCTTTTAAAAGTTTCACAAAAGTGTTTAATTAGTGTTTTATTACTGTTTAATTTACACCTGCAAAATTAACAAACTAGATTAGCATTTAATTTGTGAAAACTAATCCAAAAAATGATATTGATCCCTAATGCCTAGACCCTAGTGTCTGTCCCTAATAATGTCTAGACCCAAATGGCTGCCCCTAATAAATAAAACAGTTTTCGTGGAGGACATAAAATTGGCTGGACAAAACACATTTTAAAAACAAAAGACGCGACTTAATGTGGTCTGAGATGTTTGACCCAATGTGGCTGGCCCAATGTGACTGGCCCAATATGGATGTATAACCCATGCTGGACTGCAACACCTCGACGAAAAAAAAAATTAAACGGAGAAGAAGCGTGGAACGGAGAAGAATGGCTGGACAAAGGACATCTGGCGGCGAGGGATGGCTGCTGCACAGAACGGCGGTGGGTTTTCTGTTGTAGTGAGCAGCGTGGAACGGAGAAGAAGAAGGGCTGGCGGCGAGGGATGCTACACGGCGAAGGTGGTGGAGAGGCTTGGCTACACGGCAGCGATTGAACGGAGATCTCAACAGCGATTGAACAGAGAGGAAGGTGGCTGGATTGGAGATCTCGTCGCTGCTGTTGGTAGGCTGCAGAAATGAAGATGAATCGGAGAGAGGTGAAGCCAGCTTACTGGATCTGGAATCGGAGAAATGGTGAAGCGCTGCAGAAATGGTGAAGCGCTGGAATCGGAGAGAGGTGAAGCCAGCTTCTTGGATCTTGTGCTCGTGGTGCGCTGGAATCGGAGAGTGCTGACGCGAGTGGTGGGATCTGCAGCAGCAACAGCAGAAGGTAACAAGGCTATGGTGGAAGGTGGGAAGGTGGAGGTGGAAGGTGGAAGGCTATGGTGGTGGGGCTGCTTTTTCTACCGTGCACAGTGAGAGTACCAGAGAGAGAGTAGTGAGGCACAGTGAAGACACAGAGAGAAGGTTTTGATCGAAACCCTATAGGGATATTTTGTTTTTGGTTTTTGTTTCTCACTGTATGGATTAGAATTGGTAGGGGTTTTTGTCTTTTGCTATAAAATAGTTGGGTAATAGTTGGGTAACTAATGGTTTGGGGTTGGGCTTTAATTTAGAAGTATTGAAGTCATGGGGCTCTATATTAATATTCCCCCTATATAGAAGGGTGATAAAAGGGTGACATGAAAAGGGGTGACATATATCATTACTCTTATTATATACGTCAATAGCATAAATGTACGTATTTGGTATAATTTTTATTTTCTATTTCTTTTAATTCGTTTTGTTTTATTTTTGTTTAAATTAGTTTTTTTTCTTTTTCTTTTTTTTTTCTTTATTTTATCTAGTAAATTCTTATATACAAACTGGATATATATTCATATCATATTATCCTCTATATAAAAAAAATTAATAATTTTAAAATAAATTAATTTTCTATTCTCCTACTTAAATATATATATTTTCTTACCTAATAAAAATAGTTACTAAACATAAAAATAAATCTTGACTAAAAAAAATACCATAAAAATTAGAGATTTTGACCTAAAGAGTCTTGAACACACACACCCTTGTCTTTTCCCAACCCAAACTTCCTTATTTTCTTACTAAAAACCTCAAATTAGATCTTACACTACAATCCAAAAACCTAATACATATTTATTCCTTTTTGTTTTTTCATTTTTTATATATAGTATTTCATTTCAGAAATTATTTAATTAAAAGCCTAATTGCTATACTCTCTCTTCTCTAGCCTTCTACTCTCTCATTTTTTAGATCTTCTCATGCAAGAAAAGATGACACACCAGTGAAATCGATCGGAACCGCCGCTGCCACAAAGCTATGTTCCAGGCCAGAGCCTCTTCCAGCAGCTTCGCCGGTGAGATCGATTGGAACCGCCGCCGCCACTCAGTTCGAAGGGAAAGACAGCTGGATCGAACCAGCAAGGAAGAAAGATCAATCGGAGTTTGTGTCCGCAAGCCATGAAGCTTGGTGGTTTGTGATGAACCACGTCGGGAAATGAAGTCATTCGCATCAACACAAGGTCCGCTCACTGGCTTGTTCGTTCATTCGGTCACGAAACCACGCCGGCACAACAAAGCTCCGACAACGGCGAGACGAAGCCACGCCGCTCTCCTTCGCTCTGGTAGTATTAGTTTGTTTTGAACCTGCACCGCCGCACAGCTGCTCCGCCGAGCGCTCTCCCATCCGTTCGAGTACTGCACAAATCGAGTTTCATCACCATCGAAAGCTCCAGTGAGAAGCCATGGACGCCGCTTGCGCTCACCGGAGAAGGAAAAGCAAGGCCGCTGCGAGAAGACGACTTGAACGGTTTTCTTGTGAGCGGTTCGAGATCCAGCAACGCCTCTGTGAGACGAGGGTTTCCTATGCGTGAGAGCCTCGAAGAAAAAGCTGAGAAGGACTTTTTAAACGAGATTTTTTAGATATGGTTTAACCAGTTAGTTTTTTCCATTTTTTATTGTAATTAGTAAAAGTGATACTCTGTATTTTTTAGCATTTTTCAATAATACTCTGTTTTTTACTAATACTCATTAATTCTTATTTAGACTCATTATTTTTTATAGAGTACTCATCATTTTTTGTAGAGTTATCATCAACTTTTATAGAGTACTCATCAATTTTTTTTGAAACTCTATATTTTATTCCGATACTCATTGTTTTTTCCGATACTCTATGTTTTTTCCGGTGGTCGGAGGTCGGTTGTCGGAGGTCGGTTGTCGGAGTCAAAGGTAGGTGGATAGTGGAGAGAGATGAACAGTGACATCACTCCTTTTGTCTTTTAGTGTTAGTAAAGGTATTTTAGTATTTGGTCATCTTTGAGGTCTCTTTAAAGAAGTATGATTCTCACTAGTTCCTATAGAAAAAAAATCTAGTCTCTAAAACCCTACGTGTCAATCACCCTAAAAAATTAAACAAATACTACTATAAATATTTTCTTACTATATATTATATCTTACATAGTAAAAATAATTTTTACTATAAAACTATTTTCATATTAATTAATTTATTTTTATTTTTTTATTAAGCTCGCATACTATTTTCATATTTTTAATTCGAAAACTAGTTTTTGTAAATAAAATTTACTTTAATACTTAACGTTTTTTAAAGTATGTGAGCAAAGGAAGTGGGTTGGTTGATTAGTGTGATGGTGTGTGTTTGTAAAAGCTATTCAGCTTGCAGTGGTGTGTAAGATTAATAATAGTGGGTCAGTAGGGGATTTGGATGGGTTACATGTTTGTATGACATAAAGTATGGTTCTAGATTAAAAGATCCATACCTTGATATTGATTTGAGGTGGGTTATTCGTTTTATTTTGATGGTGCACCTGTTGTAATTGAAGGCAAGCTATTCAGCTTGCAGTGGTGTGTCAGAGTAAATATAGTGGGTTAGTAGGGGATTTGGACGGGTTACATATCTGTATGACATAAAGTGTGGTTTTGGATTAAAAGATTCATACCTTTATATTGATTTGAGGTGGGTTATTCGTTTTATTTTGATGGTGCACCTGTTGTAATTGAAGGCATTGTTCATAAATCGTTAAGCTTCTTTGCAGATCGCCGGAGTCGAAGATCGCTGGAGAAGACATTGTTTCGAGTGGTGGAGGTTTTCTTATGCAGGATAGGGCTCACCTGAGAAGAAGGTCGATCCTTCTCTTGCTCAGCTCGCTGGAGGTGTTGTCATGGCTGCTGCCAAATCAGCTGTGAGCACCGGAGGATTTGTTCATGACATTGGTTCGAGTGGTGGAGGTTTTCTTATGCAGGTAGGGCTCGCCTGAGAAGAAGGCCAATCCTTCTCTTGCTCAGCTCGCTGGAGGTGTTGCCATGGGTGCATCGGTGATATAAAAAGATTAATTGTGGGATTCAATAGATACATTTTATATAAGGAATCTGTTACACAAAGTTATTTATTGTTTGTTATCTAATAAAATCGTTGACTTAAAGGGTGTAATTGGGATATGTCTAAAAATCTGGACCGTTTAGGAGGTAATATTACAGTGGACTCTATAGGGGTGGGTTATTGGATTTTTAGACTTAATTGGCTAATATCTCTTTAACCTTTAATTCATCTAGAAAATTTCAAAAATATTACTAATTTTAGAAAAACTAAATCTTCTATTATACTACTTAAATATAAATATATTATCTTAATAAAAATAGTTACTAAACATAAAATAAAACAAATACTTACTATAAACTTTTTCGTACTAAAAATTGTATCTTACCTAATAAAACTAATTATTTAGTCTAAAAAATAACATAATACTTACTAAAAATATTTTCTTACTAAAAATTGTATCTTGCCTAATAAAACTAATTAAAATCTAATCTAAAAAATAACATAATAATTACTATAAACATACTTAGTTAACACAAACAATATATCTTAAAAAATTGTAAAATTTTATTAAATATTCAAAAAATATTTATATACAAAATAAACAATATATACTATAATATCTTAACAATAAAATTTATAAGCACAAAAAATGTACCTTTTTAACAAACAATTCGTATATATGAGTTTACTATTTATTAAACTTTATCTTATGAGATTATTACCTAAAGAGTCTTGAATACACCACCTCAAGATCCAACAACACCAGTTGACTTTTTTCTTTTTACTAAAGGCCACAAACTAAATTTAAGTCCAAAATCTCAATTACATTTGTATCCTTTTTTTATTTTTGTTTTCTCCTATATATACCAATTCTTTTTCAGATATAATTTCTAGAACCCTAAAATCTCAGCCGCTATCTTCTCTCTCTTTCTCTTCTCTACTTTTTTTCATTTCACTGTTCACAACTTCATGGAGTGAGCTGGATTCTTGGCCATGGATGAGCGCTACATTATCCAACTACCAAATCGTTCCGTTTTCTTTGACCATTTTTTTAATGGGTCTCTTTAATACTATATTTTTATGTTGCTATAATGGCTTTTGATATCCATCTATATATATGTATCTGCTTTGATGCAAGCTTGGCCATTTTTTTTTAATGGGTCTCTTTAATACTACATTTTCATGTCTGACATTAAATGGCTTTTTTTATCCATCTATCTTTGATGCAAGTTTGTTGAGTACTTTCACCAAAAAAAAAGGAAAAAGGAATTGAATTAATAGGGGAATGCGTGGTGATGATAAATGGTCAAAAGATAATAAATCCATTTACTAGTTATCGGTAAAACCCTTAATTGATTAACTGACTGTGTGCTTCAGTTAATTTCTTTTGGTTTATAATTTCGTAGAAATTTTTTATGTTAATTTGTTTTTAATATTTGAGCACAAACATTGTAAAACTTGCGTGTTGTTCCCCATCTTTTTGATGAATTTGGGTATTTTCAGTAACTGGAGTAGATGCAAAGTGTGGATGAGTGGACAAAGTCTCAGTTGCTATTGATATTTGGAAGATTAATAGTATAGATAAGTGTGAAGGTTTCAGTGGATATAGTCTCAGTTGCTGTTTTTTGTTTTCTTCAGATTTTCAGATCTGGTATGACGGTCAAACGAGTTTAGTTAAGTTGTTTGTATTTTTTTTCTTTTTTTCCTTGTAATTATAATGTAATAATTTTATTTTTGTAATGTAAAATAGATTTTGTATTAAACTCTATACTTTTGTCTAGATGCTCAGCATTTTTACTGATTATACAAGAAATACTCAGCACTTTTACTGATTTTACGAGAAACACTCAGCAAGTTACTGAGCATGCTCAGTAAAGATACTGAGAAAACAAGCATGCTCAGTAAAGTCAGTCAACAAAAAAATTTGAATACTCAGCAACTTTTTTCGACACTCAGAAATTTTTTACGATACTCAACAACTTTTTTCATGCTTAGTACTTTTTCCATGTCCAATACCCCATGCTCAGAACTATTTTTTCAGACCCAGAACTATTTTTTCAGACTCAGAACTTTTTTCCATGCTCATAACTATTTTTTTCAGACTCAGAACTTTTTTTCCAGACTCAGAACTATTTTCCAGACTCAGAACTTTTTTCCATGCTCAGAACTTTTTCCGACGGTGGCCAGCGGTGATCGGCGGTGATCGGTGGTTGTGGTCGGAGCTGGAAATTATTTGATAATTAATGAAGAAGGAGAGAGAAAAATGATAAAGGAGGAGAGAGATTAATGGTAATGGAGGAGAGAGTGTAATGGTAGTGGAGGAGAGAGAAATCTATTTTTTTTGTCTTATATACACTATAAGGGTAGTTATGACATTGAACATCTTATTGGCCTCTAAGTAGGAGAGAGGAGTCACTTGGTTCCTATATGGCACATTGATTCTCCTCAAGTCTCCTTGGGTAATTGACCCTTATTTTATTCCTATAAAATTCAATAAATTCATGTAATCAATTTTTATATATGCTAATTTCATAAATCCTACTTAAACATTACATAAATGCTTGATATTATCTAATAACAATTATATTTCAATAAATTTTTTTTAATATATATAAAACTACAAAATATCTTAAGGCATAATAACTTCCATATAAAACGAAATAAACAAATTTAAACTAACAACAATAATATCTTAAACTTATAAACTAACAACGATAATATAAAAACTAACCTTTCAAAATTTGTTTATGGCAAAGATTATCTTCTTGAATAATCTAAGAATAAGCAATTAAGCATCTTATTTATAGCAAAAATCACACTAATTGGTAGTTGAAAATTAAATTTTTTTACAATTAATTCTTACCTACAAAATATAATATAACTATTTTTAACTATGAAATCATAATAAGTATTATATAATTGATTTTTATCATATTAATATCCATAAAGGTTATATTTTATAATTATATATTTTTACTTGATTCTTCTTTTACAAAAATATTAATTATGACAAGTAATATAATATTTTAACTATATCTTAAAATTTAAAAAATATCTATCTTTTTTTTCATTTAATGTCGAATTTTCTTTAACATATACACCAGACCATATTTCATAATTAAATAAAAAAAATGTGATAAAGTTATAGAACAAGGGTATATCGGTAATAAAACAATTCAAAATTGAATAAAATAATATTACTTTCTTATTATATACTCCTTATAGATAAAATAATATATTTTTTTGAATAAAATATACTTTCTTAAAACATATATAATCAAGGGTATATTTGTAATATACTTGTATGGACTAAAGTGTAATTTCTAAAATACACAACTTGTACGGTGAAAATTGCTTTGCTTATAATTATTCGCCACTTGTCAACGTCAGGCTATCCAACAACTTACATCAGTTTTTTTTGTCATTTTCCATTAAATTAAATATTGATGTACGCAAGAATTTTTCCTAATGAACACCACAGTTGTCTCTACAGCTCCGAGACATGTCCAGCACTGAGAAAGCCAACAGCAGTTTAGTGCTATTAATGTCGATACACAGCAGGTTCAAGAAGTTGTTTTGCAACAACAATTAAGTAACAAAACAGGAGGCTAACCCTCTTATTTAATGTCATCCAAACCACAATAGCATATTTTGGAATAACATGACAATCTCAATCAGTTCTAGTCCAATGCTTCACATAGGATCATCGGCGAAATAAATCATAAGGTTTCTTAAATAAAGCAAAAAAATCATTACTAGATACCTCATGAATAGACGGATGATCGTTTGCCGAGGAGATCCACCGAGCTAAAATAATCTCTCTACCATCCACGCCAAGTGAGCCTCCACTCACCTACTTCATCTCCCATAAATTCTTGAAAAGGGTAGAATCTAGCTTCTTTGGTTTCCATAACCTAAAATTAATATTATTTAAAAATATTCTCCATGAATCCACTTGATCCAAAGCGAATCCTTTTTTTTTGTTACATGGGAGAGCCACTTTGGACTCGGTGTCGTTAACACGGTTCGAACCTGCACCACTAGATTGGATGACCAAGGCTTTGGCCAGTGAGCTAATCCCAACTGGTTAAAGCGAATCATTTTTCTCCACAATCTTTCAAAGCATTTTCATTAATAATGATTTATTCCATGCACCCTAATTCTTCAAACCAAGTCCACCTTCATCTTTAGGAGTACAAATTTTACTCCATTTAATTTGCGGCGGCTTTCTCCCAATAAACATTCCAACAAATGCTCATAACACGATCCTTCACACATACCAAAACTAGAATCATAGAAAACCAAAATGAAATAACACCTTGAAGAACTGATATAATAAGTTCCAACCTTCTCGCAAGAGAAAGAGAAGAAACATTTCAATATCTTACATAACCCTCTAATTTATCGATAAGAGGGTTGTAATCTCTCAAAAGCAAAATCGAAGCTCCAATAGGTACACCCAAGTAACGGAAAGACATATCCCCTTTCTCCAAGTGAGCACTATTTATAATGTTCTCAAGCTCATCACTTTTCACCCCCACATAATAAATATTAGACTTAGTCACATTCAAATGAAGTATCAAACTATCCCTATACCTCTTCAAACTATCCATAAGTATTTTAATGGACTCATGATCCCCCTTATAAGAAGCATCAAATCATCGGAAAAGGCAAATGTGTAATCTTAAGTTTTCCCCATATTTAAAACCTTAATTCCTATTTTTTTCCAGAGCCTAAAAAATTATTCAAAAAAAAGAATAAAGAGATAAGGTGAGAGCGTATCACTTTGTCTCAATCCATTTTCTCCCTTGAATAATCCATGAACTTTACCATTAATTCCCACCGAATAAAAAGTAGAAGTGACACAACTATTATCCAATACACACATCTTTTGGGGAAGTTCAATCGTATAAGCACATTATGTAGAATATCCCAAGAAATAGAATCATATGTTTTGCAGAAACCAGTTTTAATAGTGCACCTTGAAGAGCTAATATTATTGTTATATCCCCTCAATATCTCTTGCATAAAGTGAATATTCTTGGACATCGATCTTCTGGACACAAATGCATTTTGAGCTTTATCCACAAGTTCATCTAAAACTGGATTTAGACGATCTGCAATGATCATAATAATAGATTTATAAATAAATTTACAACAAGAAATGGGTCAGTAATCCTCAACCTACCGGATCCTCCTTTTATGGGATAAGAGCAATAATAGTGGCATTGAGTTGTTTAAGTAAGAAACCGGAAATAAAAAACTCACATACCGCTTGAATAACATATTCACTAATGTGATTTAGAGATTGCTTAAAGAAGAGAGAAGAATAACCATCGGGATCGGGAGATTTATCATTTGCAATGATAAAAATCGCCTCCTTTATTTCATCATCAGAAACATCCTTACACATATCCACCCCTTGTTCATGCGAAAGAATCTTACCCCAATCGAAAACCTCATGATTAATACTACACGTAGTACTCTTGGAACCCAAAAACTCCTTATAGTAATCATTATGATCTTCGTGAAATTGAGCACTAGATGAAATAGATTCTCCATTCGGACATTGAAAATTTCAACAATAAATCTTCGCCTTTGTTTACTCTTTATGATACCATGAAATATCTTGGTACATCTATCACTCTTGATAGTATAACTAAGCTTAGCTTTTTGTTGGAGAAAACTAATCTCAACCTTTTTTTTTGGACGGTGGAAGGTGCCGAAGCACCAAAATAAGACAAAGAGGCTACAGTCAGCCAATACCAAGTTTAGAAAAGACAATAGAAAGTTCAAAGACACTAATAGTCTTCAACTTGTTTTCTGTTGCCCTGTGCCTCGCTTCCTTCGCAGCTTTATCAGCTTCTCTGTTGAGATTCCTTTTGATGAAACGAAAGGAAATTGGCCCGTTCTCAATAGATTTGCTGGGGTTGGGTATTCTACCTTGCTGCTGACACTTGCTTAATACCTTGGATGATTCCAAGGTTATCACTGATGATAGTCTTCCGCCTACCTGGAAAATTTGCACTGAACTCCACCGCTTTGAGAACAGCGTGAGCCTCTCCATCAGCCGCATAATCGCAATATCTCGTAAAGGTATTAGTTGTGTTCCTCCCATATTCTTTATGGCTACAAACGATTTCTAGACTTGTAGGTTCGAACCTATTTATAAAAGATACATCGCAGTTGAAAGTGATTTCTCCTCTTTCTTCCTCAATAGGAACCTTATCATCTCTATTTTCTATTGTTTCGAATCTCTGGTTCCTGATAATATTCTCCCACTCATTCCATGAAGTTCTAGCATAAGTTTATTTGTGGAAGTAATAATGTGTGATGCTTCAATTGCACTTCCTTCATGTAATGCCTTCATTTTTGCCTTCCAGATATTCTATGAATTTATCATAACGAAGTCCCTGGTTTTATCTTCTTCCCACCCACCTTTTTTAAAATTCTGTAGGATTTCCATAAACCATTGTTCTATATTAAGTTCCATTTCCTCCTCGATTCTTACTTGCAGTGGTGTTCCTGCCCATATTTCTTTGCACATCTTACAGTTCAGTAATAAATGTTCGACCAATTATTCTTATATATTACACCATAGACAAATCTTCGAATCTGAGCATTTCCTTTTATAGAGGTTGGATCTTGTGGGTAGCGCATTATTTAAAACTCTCCATATAAATAGTTTTATGTTTTTTGGTACATTTGATTTCCAAATAATTTTCCATATTGGGGATTTATGACTAAGGTCGTCATCTGTTGTAGTAGGTTTATTAATAAAATGCTCCTTCGTAAGAATTTTATATCCTGTTTTAGTATTATATACACAGTCTATTGATAAAGGCCAAATGTATTTGTCTTTTCCATTGGGATCTAAAATTTGGATTCAAGTGATCAAAGGTACTATAGGCCCAGGGAAAAGAGTATCTAGAATTTCCATATTCCAATCTTTAGTTTCTTGTTGTAGAAGCTCGCTAACCTTCGTTAATTTACAATTTATAGGCTTTTCAATTTCCCAATCCGTTTGAATCCATTTATCCTTCCATATATCCGTATCATTATCGTTTCCAATTCTAGAAAAACCATATATCTTTATAAGAAAACTTCCTTCCATAATACTTGCCCAACTCCATGTTCTGCTTTGTCTTAATTTAGTATCAAGTAAGTTACTTTTGTTAAAATAAATACCTTTAAGGAATCTAGTTGCTAAGTTTCCGGGACTATGCATCAATCTCCAAACTTGTGCTGCTAACAAAGTCTTATTCATCCTTTTAAAATCTTTACAACCTAGCTCTCCAATTAGTTTCCCTATTGCTACTTTCTCCCAAGCTTTCCAGTAAATTATGTTTTTTCTCCTGAATTCCACCAAAATTAGAAATAGCTGAAATAAGTTTGTTGCAAAAGGATATTGGAAAAGAAAAGATAGACATATACTAGTTAGGGATAGCTTGTAGTATAGCTTTTATGAGAACATCTTTCCCGCCTCCGATAGTAGTTTAGCTTTCCATCTTTCTGTATTTTTAAATAGTTTTTAGCAATCCATTCCAGTGAGTCGACTTTTGATCGTTTATGACACAAAGGTATACCTAGATAGCTTCCCAAATCCTCTGTTTCTCTGATGTCTAACGCTTGTGTTATTAGATCCCGTACATTCTGAGGAGTTTCTTTACTAAAGAGGATTGATGATTTGTTAAAGTTGATCCTCTGACCCGATCCCTGACAATAAGTATTAAGACTCTATATGAAAGAGTCCAATTTAGTATTATCTATGACAAGAAAAAATAGAGAATCATCAGCAAAAAGTAAATGAGTATCATAGGACAGTTACAGATGATTTGAATACCATTGATATCTTTATTTGAGATATTGTTATCAATGATGCTAATAAGAGATTATGTCATTAATAAACGGTAAGCAATACACTAAGTTTTTGTAGCATTACTTTTAACTTGGCTTCTACTACCCAACTACCAAAAGTAATATCCCTTAAGTTTATTTTAATTAAGGAGGATTTTTAGTAAAGGAGAGAAAAATGAGTATAATAAGAAAAGAAGAAAAATTATTTAATCTTGTTTAAATTAAATAAAAATAAAATAGAGCATTCATTAAACGGTTATATGTAATTGTTGTTTAGATTAGAATAATAGTAGAAGAAAATGATTATTTTATAACAAAATGACTTGTGTATCTCAATTAAAATATTTTATAAATAGAAAATAATGATAGTTTAAATCTTACCAGATAATAAAAGAATTCATCATATATGTGGGGTCACGAGGTTTTTTATGAATATTTTGATATCATTTCTATTCTAATCTCTCCTAATTAAAAGGTAGCATGTTCCAATGCGACAAAGATTATCAATAATTTACATATGAAAAAGTCTATTAAGGTCGATGTGACAAGTCTATCCAGGGGTATTTGGATTTTTGCGGAGTAAAGTGTATATATCGGTTCATTTTTATTAGAGGTAAGCAAGTCCTTAATATATGTATTAATATAGACTCATGTGTGTCTTGGATTCTTTCTACATTTTATGTTAGTACCAAACCGTAGGTGCGAGAATATCTTTGGGACGTGTCAGAGTCATCCATAGGGCCTATTCATGAACCATAAATTATTGTTGGCGATTTCAATCAAATTGGGGGCACGGAGGATAAGATAGAAGGTGTCACATTCATGAACCATGGATTGGTGTAGGCGATTTCAATCAAATTAGGAACCTGGAGGATTTTATAGAAGGTGACGATGGTACCACGAGCTTATGATGAAGTTCGAAAGATGAAAATGCAATTACGATTTGGTTGATTTGGGTTTTGAATGACTAAGATACACGTGGAACAATTCTTGGAGTTCTAGTATGAGATTTTGAAATGCCTTAATAGTGAATACAACAATGATTATTGGTGTGACTGTTTTCATTCCACGATAGTTCATCATTTCTCTCGTATTCATTCACATCATGTCCCGATTTTTAACATCTTTAATTCGTCACTCGGTCAGATAGTTACATAACGTATAATTTGTTTTGAAGCTGCCTATTGCCTCCATTGGAGTTTTAGAGGTTTGGTTGAAAATAAGTGGGTTAGAGATGGTCGTAGTCTTGAAAAGAATTTGAATTTTTTACCTTAGGAATATACGGCGTGGAAATATATCACGTTTAAAAATATTTTTCAGAAGAAGAAGACTAATGGCGAGGATTGCTGGGATCCATGAAGTGCTACAAAGATCATATAATGCGTCATTTGTGAAAATAGAGAAAAAGCTCAGTACAATGTATGAAAATGTTCTTGAGCATGAGAAGTTGCATTGGTTCCAGCGAGCTTAAACAAATTAAAGTATTCAAGGTAGTGTAACATTTGGGTTGTGATCTTTCAACACTAGTAAATAGAGGGAGCATGGGTCATTTTCGTTGAAGATTATGAATGGATTGTAAATGAGGTTGGAGCAAACATGGATTGTCGACGGGGATGTGGAAGGTCTTGCTACATTCTTCTCCTTGTCACAATGGTTGACTTTTTCATGTACTTGGATGTTATTAACAAGCTAAGAGTTTATCTGAGAATAGGGGATGAACGGAAAATGTCTTTTTACAGCCCCCTTAGAGAAGAACTGTTGCGAAAATCAGGGTAATGCAACGAGGAAAAAGATTATACGAAAGGGTCCTCAAACTACAACTTGTCAATGGCTTTTTTCATCATTGGGAACTTAGAACATATCAACTTTGTAATTATTTGGATAAATTTTATAGCGGTTTTATGTGGCCTCCCATATATCGTTATGTGATTTTCCTTCTCGATCTTTGGTGTAAATTCTTTCAATATAGATGCCCTTTTAATCCTGATATCTGCTACCCTCTCAACTGTGGAAATATCTGGATTGTTAATGTTTACTCCCGTAAGACCCTAAGCGCCTGGGTCATGGTTGAGTTTTTCCCAACTGTTATGCCTTCCTCTCTGAACTTCCTCTTTGAAATATACTGGTGGTGGTGGACCAGAAATTTGAATTTTTTGGTTATTCTTGGAAAGATCAATCAAGAATCAAAGATTTATTCTCACAAAATTCTAACTCCAACCCCTGTTACGTTTTCCTCCATCCTTATTTCATTTTGTTGGTAATTGGTAATAAAGTGGCTAGTGGTCTCTTCTATAGTCACTTCTTCAAACACTTCATCTTTCTAATTTTCTCTGGACACCTAGCCAAAATCATGCTTTTGATGGTATTTTTGGAAGTTGAGTGATAGTTTACTATCACCACAATTTATGAATGTCAACTTGATCAGTTAACATTTATAATGTCTATAACAGTATTCCATTAATTTTGCTGCTCTTATAAAAGATTCCAGATATTTTAAAGACTTCTGAATTGTCTGCGATGAATTTTATTTATATTTGTTTGTCTTACCTTTTTTTTTGAGATGTTCCTCTTTCTCCCTTTGTTTTTTCATGTAATATCTAATATCTATACTCTAATTGTAATACTATACTCACTCAGAACAAACAAAAAAAAAAAATTAGACACTCCAAAGTATTTCATATATGATTGGGTAAAGCCTTCCTGAAGCCCCTTAACTTTCCCCAAAGTGCGCGATCCGCCCTGATCTTCATTTTTCGCCTTTCTGACCCTCCATCTCAATACTTTGTGACGCCGTTAGCCCTTTTTTGGTTTTTCTGTCAGTTGACCGTTAGTCAACGCCACATGCCGCCAGGTCAGCGCCACCTAAGCTCCACGTCAGCGCCACCGGCTTTGTCATCATCGTGCCCAACTTAAAAAAAAAAATCTTTGAAGGTTTGAAGGTTTGAATGCTTCAAACCTTCAACAATGGAGGATTCTAGAAAAACAAAAAAAACAAAAAAACAAAGTTGAATCCACCCCACCTTCCTTCAACCTCTATACCTCTTCTTTAAATCATCTCCTATTGCTATTCCTCATGATTAACAATCAATCTTAACACAACTTCAAACGTATATTCAAACCTTTTCAACTAAAACTCATAAAAAACCCAAAATTCCTTCAAATGACTCAAGAAAATGAAGCTTTTCACAACTAATCAACAATGGCAATGGCCTTCGTGTAATTTATACGAGATACTTTACAATAAGATTATCATAAATTATATCACATATATAACTATACAAGGAGCATAAAACATACACTAATTAATAGATCCCTCATTACAATTCGAATAATTCGTAACTTTCGTGACACATCTGAAGTTGCAAATTCTTCCACTTTCTTAGCAGATTCTTCATCTAAAGCAAGAGTTGCTTCAAGAATTGGAAGCCAATTAGATTGTTGAAGCCAATGTCTTAAGGAGAAACTACCGTGATACTGTAAAGTAAAAAACAATCAGTCTAAATTTTCAGTTGAGTCCAAAAGATTGAAAAAGGAATAAATTGTACCCCGCCTTTTATTCATCTCTACTAAAAACTTCCATATCATAGTTATGCAACATATATTTACCTTAAATCATATCTCCAGAATAATATCTGGAATCAATATTCATAACTTTAATTAGAAACGTAATATCATTTATCTAACATTAAAAGGTTGAACTTGAACTTACATTCCGAATCAGTTTTAACCCATTTACTTCCAACACTTGCCCTAGCAGATAAATCATCATCTTCTTGTGTAATATAGCCCTCATTATCTGCATATTTAAAATATTAAGAGATGGGTATTATACTAAATCTATAGAAAAAGAAAATGCATAGATGAACACAGGAATAGGGTTTTGGAAATGGATCTTTCTAGTTTCGGTTCTGGAAATGGATCTCTTAACACATGAATAGGGTTAAATCCAGATGCACAAGCAAGGGTTAAATCGGGTTTTTAATTTTTTATAAGAAGATTCAATAAGAAGAAGAAAACAAAGAAGAACAGATTTTCTTGTTGGAGGGTGACCTGAGCTCGCCGGAGAAGATTCGAACGGAGCGGCCGGCGAAGAGAAGGACCAGCAATGGCAACGAAGCCCACATATTCGAACGAGACTTCTCTGCTCGAACGGTGGCCGGAACTGGATCTGTTCTTCTCGAACGGCATGCTGGCGGCGAGGAAAGCTGGCGGCGAGGATCGACAGCCATGGCTGCAAAGTAAAGGAGAGAGACTAGGTTTTATAAAATGATTTTGTCTTTTTTTTAATCGAGTTTTTCATTTTTTATTTGTTCGATCAAAAGCAGATGAAATGAGCTCAATTGGTTTGATATGGGATAATGGGGTGGTGGTTTGGGTTTTGTCTTTTTTTTTTTAATCGAGCTATATTTTTTTTTAGTTGCAATGAAGAACACCAAGAACACCAAAAACACCAAGAATGTGTGTATTTTAATGGGTTAGTGTGTGTGGTTTGATGTGTTTGTGTTGGTGTAATTGTGTTATAAGGTTTAAATGACAAAATTGCCCTTGCCACATTGTACAAAAATCTCAGCTGTGGATGATGTGGCGCTGACGTGGAGCTTAGGTGGCGCTAACCTGGCGCCATGTGGCGTTGACTAACGGTCAACTGACAGAAAAACCAAAAAAGGGCTAACAGCGTCACAAAGTATTGAGATGGAGGGCCAGAAAGACGAAAAATGAAGATCAGGGGCGGATCGCGCACTTTAGGAAAAACTAAAGGGTTTCAGTAAGGCTTTATCTTATATAATTTACAGATCTTGAGTATCACATACAATAAGCATCTTATGCTTCTAATATATCTTACCATCAAAAATTTCATTTTTATGTTACAAGGCAGTAATTTGTCAAGTGCTTAATAAGTTCTAATTTTAAAGTATAATATTTGAAACAACCATACATATATGATATACCTTATTTTATTCACGAAATTTTTAACAATCATAAATTCCTTTTAACAAAATTAAGACTTGCGAGAAGTGAACATTTCAAAAGCTAAATTTTCTAACAAAATTAAGATTTGTGGTGAAACCAGTGTTGTTAAAATCGCATAAAGCGCTCGATTAATCCATGAATCCAACCCAATCGAGCCTTCTGCGCTTAAGGAAACACTGAATCTGGATTAAACCAGAATCGAGCCTTTTTAATCCGCTTATGTGCGCTTTGGGCTTTGAAATGAATCGGACGCTTAAGGCGATTTTGGGCTTCACAAAAAAGTAACGTTTGAAAAAAAAACCAGTCTTAAGTCATTAACCCTAATGTTCCAGGCCTAAGTATGTCTAAACCCTAAGCCCACAGTAATCTAGAAACTATAAATTCAATGGAATGCGTATGATTTAACCATCACACAAAGTTTCAAGGTGCGTCGTAATACTATTGAATTTCTTTCTATTTCTTTTCATGTCACAGCCCAGGATAAATTTTCACTGTACTTTGTGCCCGTTTGGAAGTGCTTTTTTGGAGAAGCACTTAAAAGTGCTTTTAGCATTTTAAAAGTTTTTTTGACTTTGAAAAGCACTTTTTTGAGAAGCACCAAATAGGTGCTTCTTAAAAAAAGCACTTAAAATAAATTTAGATTTCAAAATTATTAAAAATAATTTTTTTAAATTTTGAATTTTATTTTAAAAGCGCTTTTTTACTCCAAAATAAGCACTTCCAAACGGGCCCTTTGTTTTCAGCAATTATAATTTATACTTTACAGCAATTCTAATTCATATTTTACAGCAATTCTTACTGTATTTTTTTTTTAAATAATTCTAATTCATGCTTTTATACCTAGCGCTTTCATATAGTGTTTCTTTTCAACCGTTCTAACTTCAGACTTCAGAGAATATCTCACTTAGAACTTGTGTTTTTGTTGCAGCCTTTTAGATCGGCGGCGGTGAATCTTTTGTTGGGGCAAAAAATTTGCAATCTATTTCACAGGTGAACTAACGACCTTTACTGTCTTGTTGTTGTATAATATAAGTTGTAAAAAGCCTTCTCCTTTGACTCATCATCGATCATTGATTACTCTTGTAGTCAGTACTCTCATGCACACAGTAAATGCATGATTTATGAATTTTAATTCGTATTCTATCCCTCAATTTTACTTTATATAAATGCATGATATCCTTTTTTATCAGTTTATGTATAATTGTATATAAATGTAGTAAACATGTGATAGAATAGAAATTAGTAGAAAAAAATGTATATAACAGTAAATTGTCTTTTTTGTAAAAGAAATTAGAAGAAAAGAATGTAAATAACATTAAATTGTCTTTTGTAATAGAAAAGAAGTCTATTAATTTGTATTAAATCTGCATGCATGCACTGTATTAATTTGTATTAAATCTTCATATATGAACTTGTATTAAATACATAAATTATTTTAGTTATTGTATAAGTATTAAATATATATATATATATATATATATATATTATTTTACTTTATATTTTTATATAATTTGTATTTGTAGGAAAATGGAAAACGATAGTAATAAAAAAGATATCGGATGGAAGTATGGTTATTTAAAGGTGCCTACAAATAAAAATAAGGTTACTTGCACTTTTTGTGGTAATGAAGGTACTGGAGGGATCTTTCGATTCAAACAACATCTAGCCAAAAGCTCTAGAAATATCCAAAAGTGTAGACGAAAATTCAACTTGGGATGACGTGGAAACTATAGAAACTCGAGAACCGATTAGAGGTACTAACCAAAAATCAAGTACAAGGTCAAGACTAATAGATGAGGATGAAGAAGAACAAGAAGATCTAGAGTTTGAGGAAGAAGGAGACATGGATGAAGATTTTGGTGATGAAAATTTGACGATACTTTAGAATATGACGAGGATTAATAACTACAGTCTCGGGATTAGGAAATTTAATTTTGATGATATTAACAATTTTGACAATATGTTTGTGTTTTTGGATATGTTAAATTTTTAAGTATATTTCTTTTTATTATATTTAGCATGTTTTAATATTATATTAATATATTAGATATTAATATAATTTTTAAATTAATGTATTTTAAAAACACTTCGGTATATTAATCTAGCGCTTTATCGTGCGCTTTGCGCTTAGAATTATTTTTGGACCCATCGCTTTTTTGCGCTTCTCGCCTTTAACAACACTGGGTGAAACTATCATTATTTTAAAACCCATAATCATAAAAACTAGATTACACCTAAAAAGAGTTATAGTAAATATATCATCAATCACAAAATTTATTTATATCCCTTCATCTTACACACATAACATAAAGCTTCTGAGAAGCAGTAAAAACTTAATATCCATCTCTTACCAAAAACAAAAATCAAAAATCAGCTGCAAGAAAGTTAGCTGACACAGATACCTGCACAAAGATATCAAATCATAAGTACATATATACCCCTAAAGTTTGACAAAAGGTCAAAAAAAACCCTACCTTCTCGCCTAGTTTGAATGCAGGAAGACCCTTATAAGGACATGTACCACACCGAAAAGCATCACCTAGACCACACTAAATAAACAAACAAACAAACATTAAATAATAAGCAAAATCTGACAAAATTTAAGAGATTTTTTTTTTTTGAAACCTACATTTCCACAAGCAGATTGAGGATTATTTAACTGATCCATAGTCACACCAAGCTTCACTTTCTCCTCTTCTTCAGCACGTCCACATGAACAGTTTTTGCAAGCCTTCCTTGTGGGTCCCACTTCACAATCACTTACTACATATATATATGAGTTAAAAAAATCAATCAATGAAATGTAACAGTTTAATCTAATCTAATCTTATATTATTACCAGGTGCTTGAGGTCTCTTTAAATCATCTTCTGTTAAAAGACTTTCCTCATCAATTAAATCCATATCATCTTCGATTTGAAGTTTGGGTAAAGTTTTTGTAGTTTTCTTTAATGAAAAAGATGAACCAATCTTCCAAGAAGGCTTTTTCCCAATTATATGCTGAAATAATAATATTTAATGATTAAATCATAAACTTAACGTATATATAAGGTTTAAAAAAAACACTCACCTCAATAGATTGTCCAATTTCAGAAGATTTAACATCGAGAAATCCTGCTAAAAGTAACTTCTTCTCAAAAATGGTGTTTGACTGTATTAAAACACATGATTCGATTAGTATATATCTAGAGGGAGAATATGATTATGGTTTAGTAATTAATTACTTGAGAGGTGAGGTTGAGAAGAATAGTTCCACCAGGCTTTAATGCTCTTAAGATGTCCTTGAGTAAATTATCATTTGGAAACTCAGATAATTTGCAGATGAGTATGATAATATCCATAGATGAAGGGCCCACAGGAAGTTCACCTATCACAAATTGATATTTATATGTTTAGATCCGATAAATAATTCAATACAAAGAAGAAAACACACGAGAGTGTTTTCATATAAGCTAACTAAATAGCATCAATAGCCTTCTCTAGAAATTGTAAATTCAATAATCATTTTTAAACCTGTAAAAACTGCTCGCTAACATCGAATACAGCTTGAATTATATCAATTAAATGTGAAATTAAGTAAAAAAAATTGGGGAAATTACTTTGGGTTGAAGCTTGAGTTATAATCAGAGGATCAATTTGCTCGATTCCTTCCTTCTTTACAATCCTAATCGCATTCATAACTTCACTTTGACGCACAAATGAAGCATCCGTCACGGCTAATATATCATTTTCCGCCATTTTCACCTCCTGTGCACATATTCAAATTAAAATAAGATAAAACAAAAACTATTTACACATAATTACTTCAAAATGACTAGTTTCTTATGTCAAAACCCTAAACCTAGGTTTATTAATCGAATTGGGGATTAAAAAGTGAAAAACAATTTAGTTAATCTATATATAAATTAAATATGTATAATAGAATATTACGAAATTTAAACTTTGAATAATCTCACCATTTTTAAGAAGATTCAGACGAGAGAATTAGCAGAAATGGTGCGGTTGTGAAGAAGTAAATTGTGAAGTTGGTTTTTGTTTGTAAATATGCGAAAAGAATAGGTACTGGAATATTTAGCGTCAAGAAAGTTAATGCAAGAAATCCATGGAATAAACTGGACAACGGAAAACTACAAAGGGTTTAAGAAAACAGGAGTGGAGGTAGAAAACATAAACAGGGAGGAAGAAAATCAAGATTTGTTATTTTTTTGCGACGCCTCCTTCAATAATAAATGGGATCTTACCGGAGTAGCTATTATTGGCGTTAACAACAACAACAGTACGTTATTCGAACACAGCTACAACATTGATTGTAATTCTGCGTTGGAAGGAGAAGCAAATGCGGTTCTAAAGGCCACACAAATTGGAGCACTCTTTCCAAGAAATAGAATTACCATTTCGTCTGATAACCTTGAAGTGATTCAAGGTACCAAGCAGGTGTCAGCAGTGCGTTGGAATATCCAACCCATCCTCTATAAGATTATCCACAAAGCTGAAGAGCTCAGGAAGATTTCTTTCCGCCACATCAGTAGGAAGCTCAACAAAAAAGCGGATAAACTTGCAAAGGAGGCTAGGCACGGAGCCACGGAACTACGCCGAAACACACCTAGTGTGTTCGACTTATCTTGTAAATTTAGCAAACTTGGTATTGGATAAGTTTTGATTTTGCTCGGGGTGTTCTAGACACCCCCCACTTGTCCAAAAAAAAAAAAAAAAAAAAAAGAATAGGTTGCGTAAGCTAAATATTAATTGCCGCTATTTTTATTTTCTTTTATAATTGATAACGCGGTTTAGGTTACCCGCCTTAGTTAAATAAACCGAGTTATTTTGAAAACTTTAACCAGTGGGTTTAGTACTATTGGTAAAGGGTTAAAAGTATGGAAAAAGAAAAGGAAAGGGTTTTTTCTTTTTTGACTTGAGAAGGTGCCTAAGCACCAACAAAACAGAGGAAATACAAGGTCATAAGGTCGACCTATGTTATCCAATCTCTAATCTAAAAAGTAGTACGGAAAGACGATCTATTAAGGTGGCTGAAGTAAGTTGTTCCAACGCCCTGTGCCTAACATGTTTAGCGAGTTTATCAGCCTGGTTGTTGAACTTCCTATTGATGAAAAAGAAATTAATAGGCTCAGTACCGGTTGCCTTACTTTGGATCTTCCTAATAATAGGACGAATTTTCCAATTCGTTGCTGACACCTGCTTAATACCTTGAATACACTCAAGGTTATCTGATAAAATGATCTTCCTTTTATTTTTATAGGTTTCACATTCTTGCACTGCTCTAAGTATAGCATATGCTTCTCCTTCTAACGGTGTATCACACATCTCTTCCATTATGATGTCGTATGATGTTCTAATATTTTTATTTGTCGCTCACATCCCAATACTTGTTGGCTCGTATTTAACTTTGAAGTTCAAAAGCATCGCAGCTCACGATAATATCTGCTTCTTCATAATTTGGATAAAGGAAAAATTATTGTCTGATAGTAAACGGTACAAATGATTTATCCATATAATTGACAATATTTTTATCGAAATGTTGACGAATCTGTCCGTCAACAATATCCCCGCATTATAATTTACTCAATTTCCGTTTTACGTGTTACATGTTATTAGACTTAAACATAGTTTTTTTCAAAATCAGTACTCCATAGCAAAATCATACAAAAAAACACTCTTCTTAGTATATGATGTGCAACTTGTTTGTATATAACATGCAACACATTCATAATATGCACAACTCGTTCATATATAACATGCAACCGAGCATATATAACATGTAATCCATTCTTGATATCCATAACACGGCTATATTTCATCACTTATTTTTTCATTAAACCATCTTCATTACCATCATTGTACTTCATCTGCATTATAATCATCTCAATGATCACCATAAATTCCATTTCAATTACCTTCATGTACCTTCACACCATCCTTACCGTCATCTTTCATCTTTTTACCACAAACCCATCTTCCGTCACACTATAATCAATTATCGACATCTTCTATTTATACGTACACATATACACACATAAGGAAAATCCCAAAACAATAACATCATAAACAGATATACGTCGTTGATTTTTTATATACTTATTGACAGAGTGTGCAATGTTTGATTAATAAAGATATTTAAACGGTGGAGTTTTGGTGACGATCGTCAATGATATTTGAATTGATGTCTCTCAAATGTGGCCATTGTGACCTAAAATTAGACAAGGGTCAGTATCACTGGGAGGGATGCCTCCCGATTACACTCTGACGGTCAAGTCAATAATAGACCGAGGATCGAACAAAATATGTGGAACCATCTAATTGTTTTAAATGAACATAGAGAAGTTACTTTTTGAGTCTTGTGACATGGGTATATATATGTAGCAAAATACTAGTGTACAATGTTTGGTGTTTGTCATACTATGCTTACGGGATGCTCGGGAGCTTATCATCCTCAGTTGGTTAGTGCGAAGGCTTATAATATTATGCAACATGTTAAATGCTTCACTAGTCGTGGTCATATATCGAGGCTTTTCAGCGCGGTCGGTCGAGACTCTGGTTTATTCGAAAACCTTAGTGTAGCGACCCTGAGCTAATCACTTACCAAAAAGGTGATCTTAAGATTTCTGCCACCCAAACACGTAAAGGGTGTGACAACCTCAAATTAGCGTAGTTCCCAATTACAAATATATAGCGCTTGGTGCTTTACAGATCCTACTTATGTTTACATATACAATTAAAATAGATCAAAAGAAACAAGTGAGATCCATAAACTCACAGGTTAATGTGTTTGTAGTGTGGTATTGGTGATTGTGCGCGATGGAAGAAGATGGTGGGTGGGGATGTAAGTTGGTTTGTGTGGTGGTTCTGATTACGCATGATGGAAGATGGTGATTGGAATGTAAATTTGTTATACATCAATGCAATTACTTACTAGAGGTAAAATATGGAGATCGTGTCATTGAAATATTATCCAGGGTTTGGTGCAAAAAAACTACTGTACTTTAAGTAGAAACCTATTCTTGAGATGTGGAACTTTTGGGTCATTATTCTTAAAATTTATCTTTCAAAAAATATTTAAGATATCAAAATATTTTGTTAAGGATATTTTAGTTATTACATGGATAAGAAAGGATATTTCTTAGTTTATATGTAAAAATGAAATAGACAACCTTTTGTGAACAATGAATAAAATTTTAGTATATATGAATGAAATCTTGTAAACAACAAATAAGCAAGCTATAGAGTTATCGATTAAAAAATTAGTTGGATATGCTAAATTTAGTTTGGTTTTATGTTAAACATGAGATAAGGAATCGATAGATGTTTTGTTGTGTTATATCTCCGAGAGACAAATTACTCTAATTGTAAAATGATATGATTAGACTTGATATATATTTGTTCAAAGATCACACATCTTTCACATTTTTATACAACTGATATATAATTCGGTGTATATGGATTTTATAAATGTGACATATGGTGGGGCCTAGGGTGTGATAAAATAAGATGTAATTAACGTGCAAATAACACCCTAAACTACACGGTTCTGCAAGTATACAGATCGTATGCAAGTTTTTGATAAAGATTCGTTCCGCAGAGACTACAGAGGTTAGGAGAATCTTATGCAAATACCAAGTGTAAATAATTAAAGCTAGAACAACTAAACGCAAATAAAAGTAAAGACAAATAGATTTTTGTTTGGTTTTCTAATAAACTAAAGCTAAGAATATAAAAGACAGAAAATAAATATGAAAGAGAAGAATATGAGAAGATAGCTTAAGTTATTAGCATGTAATCCCCACTAGTTTTGCCGTTCTAAACATGTAAGGGTGAATTATGTAGTATTTCCCTAATCGGTCCCAATATGCTATCGGTAGTTTAAAATAGGATTTACCTGTATCAATAAGGCTTCCTAAGCAAACTTTTCCTGTAATTGGTAAAGAGTCACAAGACTCAACCATAGTGATTATCTAGCTAGGTTGGGTTGTCAGATCAAACCTAAAACTAAACGTTATGTGCTAAACATGTAATTAAACACCGTTGTCAATGGTATCCTAATTACTAGATGGTAATTCTAATGGCGGCCGTCCACAAGAACACAGAATATAAATTCAAACACATAAACAGAGAATAAAAACTATAATTCTATTTAAAACATTAAATTCCCAAATTAGATAGATGTCAATCAAAACTAGGGTTCATACATATATGCTAAAACTTAAGCTAAAGAAATTTAGTTCATGAAAGAAAAGAAAGAAATTACAAATCTAAAGGTAGAAGAAGACATTGTTGATGACAGCTCCTTCCAGACTTCTCTCTTGTGTTCTAAGCTTCCTCTTGGTTTAAGGTTTCACCAAGGATGATTTAAGAGTGTTAAGAGGCTGTATTTATAGGTTAGAGGTTGACCTAATTCGTTTCTTTAGAGATAAGTTAAGTAATGGACTCCTAGCCCAACTCAAATTCGTATGGAAATAAAGATAAACACTGCTGCGTTGTTTTGGTCATAACTTCTTTATTATTGGTCCGATTTTGCTCCACAAGATACCAAAAGAATCGTAACAGAATTATCTAGACCCTTTAGGAGTAATTTACCAAATTCGGCCTCTTTATTAGGTAAAAACGCCTATCTTTGCAGAATCCCAGATTTAGGCAGCTTTTCCTTTTCCATCTTTTTAGCAATTATTTCCTTATCTCCAATTTCCATGCATATCTCCTTCCATAAGTTGTTGTCTTTGACTTGGACTCTAATTAATCTCCATAATTATCTTTAAAGCTTCACACTAAATAAACAATTAAACCCAATATGCTCTAAAAATAATAATTCTACAAATCAAGACTCAAAATAGGAAAGTGCACTAAAATAAGCTAAAATCAACCTATAAACTAATAAATAAGCCTAAAATGATGTCTCATGAGTGTATTTTACTATCACAAATGAGGAGACATCAAGACCCCCAACTCAAAGTTGTATCGTCCCGATACAATAAAGTAAAGAACAGTAGGGTAGTCATATAAACAAGAAGACGTCGGAGGAGAACAAGAACAAAAATATAATGAATGATCCTAGAGCATAAATTCCAAAAAATCTCATGTAGTAATGCTCACGAAATAATGCTCAAATATGCCTAATACACATGCAATCAACAATCCATAAGTTCAAGTTAAGATTAAGTTCGCAATGCCAGAATGAGAGGATGATAACTTAGTTCAGGTTAATGGCTATAGGTTGTTCATAGGTCCCAAATAAAGCATCCAATGATCCACTTACCTACTACCTAATAGCTCAATTGTTTCTCCACCTAGTAGTCAAAAAATCCTAAGGTCTTGGTTATAACTTGGCTTAAGGACGGGTGTGGTATATTTGGATAATGAAAAGTGAGCTTTTGGCTCTCTCCTCACTAGCCATCAACGAATCGCCCTAGAGCTTGAGTTTTCACTCGAAGATGTTCTCACTCAACCCAATTTATCGATGCTTTTTAATGTGCATCCCCCATAATCCCAATTATAACCTTTGAAGCTATAAAATCCACTGTGCCGGTCCGAATATATATTCTCTTTTCAAATCAATTTTTTCTTTTGTATAGCTATGACTCTCTTTTTGATGTTCGAGATATCACGCTATTTTTCATATATATATTCTTTTTCTTTTTATGCCCTTGTTGGCAAAATTAGCTCGTAGCTTCTTTTTCATTCACTATTACCCCGGCAAAGGGTTACAATAATAACAATTCATCATCAATAAAATCACAAAGATAATTCCCTAATTCCCAAAGTTCCCTAATGATGAAACCCACCACCCCAAACTCAAGCTCTAAAACGAGTGTCTCAGGTTTTGCGATTCGAGTGCGGGTCATATAGATAAGTCCTAAAACTAGGGTATGGATTATAATGTGGTTCAATAAAAAGGATTTAGAAAGGCTCAGAGGGGCTAAGACGGATAAATAACATAATCAAATAAAAGGGTGAGAAAGTATAAAGGCTTCAAGTGTTTTAATCATGAAAGAACTGCCTTATTCATTTTTCTAACTACCGGATTTCGTTACGTTTTCACTAATAGTTCATAGACAAGTGGGTTTTCAACTAATTCTAAACCTCACGTTCTACACACCAAATAACTACTCCTAAGTTTCAACGTGATTTCTTAGCATTGCTCATTAACTTTTCTATCCTTTCTTTCCTGTTTTCATGCATGCATGCTAAACAATTTTGTTGCATCTTTCAAAAGCATACTACTTACTATCATTGACCTAATAAAATCATGCTCAATAGGTACATTCAAAGATATTCTATGCCTAATTCAACCTAAAAATTTTAAATTTTATGTAAAAACGAAAAGAAGATGAGGACAACGAATCCCCAACCCCAACTCAAAAGTGAGCCGTGTCCCCACGACTCGAAAAAGACTCAGGAATGAAATAAAATTTAAAATAAAACTAACTAAACTACCTAATGCATCCAAGCTATTGAGAAAAATTAGAATGACTTACCTGGCTGGCCATAGAGATCCATCATATCATCCTCATCTTCTGAAGCTGAGGGATCGGTGTAATCATCTATATCCTTGTACAAGGTCGAATTATCTACCCTTGTTTCCAATTGCATGATTTCTACCCAAAGGTCTTTGTTATCTTCACGTAATCTTTCAACTTCGTTCTGTAACTGAATAGCCCAAGGAGGAAGATCATAAGCAATTTTGGAAGAGGAGGTAGAAGAACCTTGGTCTTGGATTTTTATCTTGTCTAAAGGCCTCCTTGATGGTGTGGACATTCTAGCAGTTAATCTCTTCTTTGGTAGTGGTTGTTCAGGTGCCTGTTCTTTTGATTCTTCAGAAACCTCATCAAGATTGATGGGTTTTTCAATGGTAGTTCCAGGCAATTTCTTATTCTTCCCAAGGATTGAACACTTTCTCTTGTATTCCATAGCGTCAGATCTGTTAGTCATGCTTGATTCACCCACAACTCAAGTTATACCCAGGATGGATTAAAATTTTAAGGAAAATCGGTGTAGCTTGATGTTGTTGCTTGGAATTGGTTAAAGAGAAAGGTTATTGGATTGATATTGGAAGAACTCTTTAAAGCTTGTTGAATTTGATGGTGTTATGATGGTGTAGTGTGATGAATTTGGTGAAGGATTGTGTTTATGGAAGATGATGGAGAGGATTTGATGAGTTGTTGTGTTTATTGTGAAGGTTTGCACAAGCTTTAAGATGTTTATATAGGGTTTGGGTCTGAAAAATTCGTGGGTGGAAGGCTAGGGTTAATCTTATAAGGTAAGAGTTTGATTAGGAAAAGAATTCCTTCTTAAACCGCCTCTTGCGGTGCACCGGACATATCCCGCGGTGTACCGCAACTTCTGTTGCTCCAAAAATTTTACCTACTAGATAATACCCGAGCTAGCACCCCGTGGTACGGGTTTTTGGGTCGCGGACCAGGGGTGCGGTGCAGGGGGTAGTCCGCAGCATGTCCGTCAAAAAACCCGCGGTGCCCAACCCGTGGTACGGGTTTTGACCGTGCGGACTAGGGTCCGGTGTACCGCGCCATGCCCCGCGATTTTTTTCGACCTTCTGGATAAAACCCGAGCTAGCCAACCCGTGGTACGGGTTTTTGGGGCGCGGTGCATCCCTGCGGACCATGGGGTAGTCCGCAGGGTAGTCCGCGCCAGACTTGAAGTTCCTCCAGATTTTTCCTTTTGACCCCAAACTCGTTTCCTGCACAATAACACACTACCTTTCTCTCCCATTAGCTTGAAAACACAATTAAAAATATACACTAACTTAAAATTAAACACTACAAAGCAAAAACAACTAATCTAAAAAGCAATTAAAACAAGGGGTGTCTCCCAAGAGCACTTTTGTTTAACGTCTTTGAGTTAGACGTGTACCTCAGGCTAATCGCATTCGACAAGGTAGATTTTCTCTCCTTGCTCAAAGTCCTCACTGTCATAGTATCTCTTCAAACGCTGGCCATTCACCATGAATGTCCGTTGCTCGGCTGGATTTTCAATCTCAATCGCTCCATGCGGTGTGACTTTGGTAATAATGTAAGGTCCTTCCCAACGGGATTTAAGCTTTCCTGGGTAGTTTGAAAATCGAGAGTTGTATAATAAAACCTTCTGTCCAATCTCGAGATTCTTTGGACGGAGCCGTTTATCATGCCATCGCTTTGTTTTCTCCTTATAGAGACGTGAATTTTCATAGGCATGATAACGAAGCTCCTCCAATTCGTTCAATTGCATCATCCTTTGTTTCCCGGCCAAATCTGAGTCTAGATTCAGAGTTTTAATAGCCCAGTAGGCTCGAGCTTCTAGTTCAATCGGTAGATGACACGCTTTGCCGTAGACCATGCGATATGGAGATGCCCCAACTGGTGTTTTAAATGCTGTTCTGTATGCCCAGAGAGCATCATCTAGCTTTAAAGACCAGTCTTTTCTTGATTTGTTCACGGTCTTCTCCAGAATAGATTTAATTTCCCGATTAGAAACTTCAGCTTGACCGTTAGTTTGTGGGTGATAACCGGTTGAAGTACGGTGTTTCACTCCAAACTTTTTAAGAAAATGTCTCACGGGAGCATTAAGAAAATGGGTACCTTTATCACTGATGAGAACACGTGGTGTACCATGTCTTGAAAAGATGTTTGATTTTAAGAATTTAATCACTGTTTGAGCATCGTTCTTTGGTGTTGCCACTGCTTCTACCTATTTCGATACATAGTCTACTGCAAGCAAAATATAAAGATTTACATAGGACGTGATGAAAGGTCCCATGAAATCTATTCCCCATACATCAAAGATCTCAACTCCAAGAATGTTATTAAGCGGCATCGCGTCTCTTTTTGATATATTACCAGTTTTTTGGCATCTGTGGCATGACTGGACGAAACTGTGACAATCTTTGTGTATGGTTGGCCAATAGAACCCGGATTGAAGAATTTTAGCTGCGGTTCTATCGCCCTTAAAGTGACCTCCATAAGGTGAACTATGACAACTTTCAATAATTTTCTCCATCTCACCTTCATGTACACATCTTCTAACCACTTGGTCACTACATATCTTCCAGAGGTACGGTTCATCCCAATAATACTGTTTGGCCTGGTGGTTCAATCTTTGTCTTTGTTGTGGGTGGAAATCTTTGGGAAAGACACCACTCACAATGAGGTTGACTAGATCTGCATACCATGGCACAAAAGCACGTTTAATAGCAAAAAGTTGTTCATCAGGGAATACCTCTTTAACCAACAATGGTTCCTTGTTCGCATTAGATCCTTCGAGCCTTGATAAGTGATCAGCAACTTGATTGTCGCATCCTTTTCGGTCTCGAATATCTATGTCGAATTCTTGAAGCAATAGTACCCATCTAATGAGACGCGGCTTAGCGTCCTTTTTCTCCATGAGGTACCTAATAGCTGAATGGTCCGTGTATACAATAGTTTTCTTCCCAACCAGATAGGGACGAAATTTATCGAAAGCATAAACCACGGCCAACATCTCTTTCTCCGTCACTGTATAATTCATCTGGGCAGCGTTGAAAGTCTTACTTGCATAATAAATCGTGTGGAAAATCTTGTCTTTCCTCTGTCCCAACACAATACCCATAGCGTGATCACTAGCATCGCACATAAGTTCAAACGGAGCGTTCCAATCAGGAGGTATAACAACAGGTGTAGAGATCAGTTTTTCCTTAATCGTCAAAAACGCTTGAAGACATTCTTCAGTAAAATTAAAAGGAGTATCCTTTTCAAGTAAAGAGCAGAGCGGTTTGGCGATCTTGGAGAAATCTTTAATAAATCGTCGATAAAATCCTGCGTGACCCAAGAAACTTCTCACTCCTTTAACAGAAACCGGAGGTGGTAGTGTTTTGACAACTTCAATTTTAGCACGATCAACCTCCATCCCTGCCTTCGAAACTTTATGTCCCAACACAATTCCCTCTTGAACCATGAAGTGGCATTTTTCCCAATTAAGCACGAGATCTTTTTCTCTACATCTCACAAGGACTTTCTCTAGATTACTCAAACAATCATCAAAACTGTCTCCAAACACTGAAAAATCATCCATAAAAACCTCCAAATATTTATCAATCATGTCCCAAAATATAGCCATCATGCACCTCTGGAACGTGGCAGGTGCATTGCATAAACCAAACGGCATTCTTCTGTAAGCAAAAGTACCAAACAGACATGTAAAAGTTGTTTTGTGTTGATCGAGGGGATCCACACAAATCTGATTATAACCCGAATATCCGTCTAGGAAACAATAATATTCTCTCCCTGCAAGCTTGTCTAGCATCTGATCAATGAAAGGTAACGGGAAGTGATCTTTCTTCGTTGCTTTGTTCAGTCTTCGGTAATCCATGCACACGCGCCACCCTACAACTGGTCTTGATGGTATGGCTTCGCCTTGCTCATTAAGGATGGTAGTGAAACCTCCTTTCTTAGGAACACACTGTACTGGACTAACCCAATCACTGCTAGCAATCGGATAGATAATTCCTGCGTCTAACAACTTGATAACTTCCTTCCTTACTACTTCTTTCATAGCTGGCATGAGTCTTCTCTGTCCTTCTATAGATCGCCCACCTTCGTTCTCAAGAATGATTTTGTGTTTGCAAACGGAAGGACTAATTCCCTTGATGTCAGCAATAGTCCATCCAATTGCTTCTTTGTTTGCGCGAAGTACTTGAAGTAGCTTTTCCTCTTGAGGACCTGAAAGGTTAGCAGAAATAATAACAGGCAAAGTTTTGTTCGTACCTAGATATGCATAGCGTAGGTGATCTGGAAGTGGTTTTTCTTCGAGAACAAGTGGACATATTATAGATGGTTGTTTCATTGGTTCAATGTCACCTGGCTCTCGAAGTAGTTCTCGTACGTTTAATCCTAATGCAGCAACATCTTCAGGGGGAATTTCGAGTTCTGGTGTTTCAGGTGCTAAGGCTTTGTCAAGTTCATCATTTAAGCTCTCTTCATTGAAGACTTCTTGCGTAATCTTTTCGATGACATCTACCTTAAAGCACTCGTCTTTCGCTTTAGGATATTTCATAGCCTGAAACACATTGAATCGTATCTGTTCGCCTTGTACTCTCATGATCAACTCACCATTCTCAACATCAATTAGTGTACGCCCCGTGGCTAAGAATGGTCTACCCAAAATGATGGGGACATTCTTATCCGCGTCGTAGTCAAGGATAATAAAATCACAAGGAAAAATAAAAGAGCCCGCGTTAACTAAAACATCTTCAATTTTACCTATTGGTCGTGAGAGGGAGCGATCCGCCATTTGTAGTACCACAGATGTAGGTACTACTTCTCCGATATTAAGCTTCTCGAACAGGGATTTAGGCATGAGATTGATGCTTGCACCTAAATCACATAATGCTTTCCCGGTCCAATTTTCTCCAATGCCGATGGGAATTGTAAAACTTCCGGGATCTTCTAGTTTTGGTGGCAACTCATTTTGACATATAGCACTGCACTCCCTAGGTAATCCAATTGGTTCCCCAGTCTCTATACTTCGCTTGTTGGAGAGAATGTCTTTCATAAATTTCATGTAGCTTGGCATCCTCTTGAGAGCTTCAACAAGGGGTATATTGATTTCTAATTTCTTCAACATGTCAATGAACTTCTTGAATTCCAGGTCATTGTCCTTCTTCCTGACACGTGAAGGGTATGGTGGTGGAGGGCGTGTACTGAGTTCCACTGGTTGTCTTGTCTTATCAGGTGTCTCGGCTTGGACACTTTTTGGTTGAACTACCTCCTTGATTGTATCTTTGATTATTTCTTCCCCCCTTTGTTCTGGAATAGGGATAGGCTCTGGTTCTGGTCTTGGTGGAGGCAGTTGCTTCCCACTTCGCAATTCAACTGCATGGCAAGAATCGTCTCTAGGAGCAATAGTATCACTTGGGAGTTGCCCTTTCGGCCTAGTTTGTAATGTACTCGCCATCTGTGATATAGTATGCTCTAGTTGCTTTATAACCTTCTCCTGAGTTCGAACTCTCTGTTGGCTATAATTTATTTTCTTCTCAACGTTTTGCATTAATTTAGTCATACTTGAAGTCAAACTCTGGAGTTGTTCTTGTTTTGCCAATTGCATTGATTATTTAGGTGGATCTTTCTTCGGTTCTTGACAAGTTTTCTTAACAATGGGTGCCTTTTTCTGAATAGATTGTGGAGGATTATAAGATTGAAATTGGGGTTGCTGACTAGTTTCTTGTTTTCTGTCCCAACTCTTTTGTTGTGGAGGTTGTTGATAATTAGTGTAGCTTTCTTGATTGTAACTATTCGAGTAATAGTTATCTTTAGGATATTGAACGGAAGCTACTGCTGGATTATTCATACATCCTGCCCACACATGATTTCTTGATCCACAACCAAGACACGAAGGAATTGTTCGTACCATATTTACCTGAGCAATTGTTCGGGCTTGTTCTGTCAGCTCTTCGAGTTGTTTAGCCAATTCCTTAAGCTTTAGAGATTCTGAATTGTTCTCCTTTACTGATTTCTTTGGCCAACTTCTCTCGTTCTCAAGAATTCTTTCCATCCCCAACTCAGCTTCTACAGGATCTAGCAACACAAAACCTGCGTTTCCTACCGAATCTGCTTTCTCTCTTGATTTGTCATTAAGGCCTCCATAAAACAAGGTTAAATAATATTCTGGCGAGGATCTATGATAGGGACACCTCGCTTTCTTCTCTGTAAATCGTAACCATGCTTCACCCAAACTCTCTTCCTCTTCTTGTATAAATTGTTCAAGCTCCAACATGTCTTTTAAACGTCTACTAACCGGATAAAAACGGTCTAGGAATCTTGTTTGAAGCTTGTCCCAATCTGGAATAATATGAGGGTATTGGGCATCATACCAATCGCTTGCACATCCGGTCAAGAAGAACTGGAACATCAAGTAATATACTTGCTCCCTAGTAACTCCTCTTACGATATAGGCATCACAGATCTGCATGAATTTCTGAGTATATCGGATCGGATCTTGATGTGCATCTCCGCTGAATAATCCATGAGACACAAACTGAGTTAACATCCCAGGATCAGGTTTAAATTTAGCGGCTTGGATTTCTGGAGCGCGAATTCCTCGTGGCTCTACTCTAAATTCGATGGGTAGCTCAAGTCTCCTTGGGTTCTCCATCTGTAACTAAATCTGAAAAACAAAAACTAAAAACAAAAAGCGTAAAATAGAACTAACTAAAAATAAAAGCACAAGATATATGCACAAGGACTAACGATGTAGTCCCCGGCAGCGGCGCCAAAAACTTGGTGGGGCCTAGGGTGTGATAAAATAAGATGTAATTAACGTGCAAATAACACCCTAAACTACACGGTTCTGCAAGTATACAGATCGTATGCAAGTTTTAGATAAAGATTCGTTCCGCAGAGACTACAGAGGTTAGGAGAATCTTATGCAAATACCAAGTGTAAATAATTAAAGCTAGAACAACTAAACGCAAATAAAAGTAAAGACAAATAGATTTTTGTTTGGTTTTCTAATAAACTAAAGCTAAGAATATAAAAGACAGAAAATAAATATGAAAGAGAAGAATATGAGAAGATAGCTTAAGTTATTAGCATGTAATCCCCACTAGTTTTGCCGTTCTAAACATGTAAGGGTGAATTATGTAGTATTTCCCTAATCGGTCCCAATATGCTATCGGTAGTTTAAAATAGGATTTACCTGTATCAATAAGGCTTCCTAAGCAAACTTTTCCTGTAATTGGTAAAGAGTCACAAGACTCAACCATAGTGATTATCTAGCTAGGTTGGGTTGTCAGATCAAACCTAAAACTAAACGTTATGTGCTAAACATGTAATTAAACACCGTTGTCAATGGTATCCTAATTACTAGATGGTAATTCTAATGGCGGCCGTCCACAAGAACACAGAATATAAATTCAAACACATAAACAGAGAATAAAAACTATAATTCTATTTAAAACATTAAATTCCCAAATTAGATAGATGTCAATCAAAACTAGGGTTCATACATATATGCTAAAACTTAAGCTAAAGAAATTTAGTGCATGAAAGAAAAGAAAGAAATTACAAATCTAAAGGTAGAAGAAGACATTGTTGATGACAGCTCCTTCCAGACTTCTCTCTTGTGTTCTAAGCTTCCTCTTGGTTTAAGGTTTCACCAAGGATGATTTAAGAGTGTTAAGAGGCTGTATTTATAGGTTAGAGGTTGACCTAATTCGTTTCTTTAGAGATAAGTTAAGTAATGGACTCCTAGCCCAACTCAAATTCGTATGGAAATAAAGATAAACACTGCTGCGTTGTTTTGGTCATAACTTCTTTATTATTGGTCCGATTTTGCTCCACAAGATACCAAAAGAATCGTAACAGAATTATCTAGACCCTTTAGGAGTAATTTACCAAATTCGGCCTCTTTATTAGGTAAAAACGCCTATCTTTGCAGAATCCCAGATTTAGGCAGCTTTTCCTTTTCCATCTTTTTAGCAATTATTTCCTTATCTCCAATTTCCATGCATATCTCCTTCCATAAGTTGTTGTCTTTGACTTGGAATCTAATTAATCTCCATAATTATCTTTAAAGCTTCACACTAAATAAACAATTAAACCAAATATGCTCTAAAAATAATAATTCTACAAATCAAGACTCAAAATAGGAAAGTGCACTAAAATAAGCTAAAATCAACCTATAAACTAATAAATAAGCCTAAAATGATGTCTCATGAGTGTATTTTACTATCACAAATGAGGAGACATCAACATACTACGATATAAAATTTAGATGAGAGTCTTTAGGCCTTTAAATAAGCATTAATTACTAATACGTCAAAGTAACGGTTTGATGAGGGGTTGACTCGTGAAAGATGAATCTGTGAGATCTTCCTAAAAGGGAAAGATCCTTTTAAGGTTGTCTGTAAGTATGGTTGATACAAGTAAGATGACGATTACGGTATTTTCAGATTCGTAGGCGAATCTTATCTACCTAATGAGGTACGACTACTTGATCTTCAAACAATTATACAGTAATCTAATTGGGCCCTTTATACGATATGAACCTTAAGAATATGTATTGAAACCTATTGTATATGTCATGCCCGAATCCATACCAAATAGAAAGTGTCATGAGTGTATACTAGTTAAGGTTTACTTAGACTATATTGTACGACTTTTGGCATCTATCCAACACGTGTATCACGTTTCTATGATCATGGCGTATGTCTTATGAGTTTCTTGGTTCTACGTGAAGAGATCAATAGACTAGTAGTGACATGTTAAACACTATTCTCTCAAATTACATATCGTCATACTCATCCAATGAGTTTCTATAACGCATGTTTTCCCACTTTCTCATTACTTCTATATTTGTTAATCAGTATGCACATGTGTGCGCCGTTTTATACATATAAAATATTTCGTAATATGCATATTTATTTTCTTAATTTATTAACAGCTTTCACGTATTACAGGGTTTAACGTTTTGATTATATGTTCGTTTACAAGTAACATTAACTCATAATTAACCATGTATATAAATAGCATAAGCTCCTCTATCACCCTCAACCCTTTGTATTCCTATCCCTATAGTCCCTCTCAAATTTTTAACAAAAATCCCTTTCTATCTCGAAAAAACTTTTATCCACTCAAAGTTTTTCAATAACACCCCATTATAATGTGGGAGAAATTTTCAACAAGTGAAAAGTTGAAGGATCTGGACAAAAAAAGAAAAACTTGAAGGACCGAATTGTCACATATCATATAACTACTATATATTGAAGTTTAGGAGCAAAGCATAGTTTCTCTTTTCATCTAACATTAGAAGAATGGGGAAGCCAAAGAAAGCAGCATCAGAATCATCTTCATCGGCAAAACCCAGTGACGAGGAGCAACTTCACACAGCAGCTAGATCAGGCGACCTCGCCGCCGTAGAACAGATATGCACCACCAACCCATTAGCCGTGAACTGCCGTGACAAACATTCTCGTACCCCGTACGCTCCTATACTTAATTCTATAATTTTTATATAATTATCTCTTGATTTTCACCCACTTTAAGTAAAAAGATGAATGTTAAACACATAAATGTATGTTTAAGTTAATTTTATTTCTGTTGCTTGAGTTACTCAATAGATCATTTTAGTTTTATTTGGGCATTTTGTCGAACACGTTGCTCTTATTGCTGTATCAACGTATTAAAATTTTGTAGGCTTCATTTAGCAGCTTGGGCAGGCCATACTGATGTAGTTGATTATCTCTGCAAGAACAAGGGTGATGTAGGAGCTTCAGCCATGGATGATATGGGAGCTATTCACTTTGCAGCTCAGAAAGGGCATTTAGAAGTTATTCGAATTCTTCTCAAATCTGGAGTTTCAATCAAATCCTGTACTCGAAAAGGCATGACACCTCTACATTTTGCTGCTCAAGGATCGTATTTAGAACTTGTAAAGTACTTAGTGAAAAAAGGAGCAAATGTACAAGCCCAGAATAAGGCAGGGAAAAGTTGTATTGATCTTGCTAAGGATAATGAAGTACGATCTTTCTTAGTTGAATACAAGAGTGAAAAAGAAGAACCGAAGAAAGATGAAGGTAAAAAGGAAGAGGAAAAAGAAGATGGTGAAATTTCACCTGATGAGACAGTGAAAAGGAAGGATAAGGAAACTGGAGATGAAAATGTGGGACCGGATAAAAAGAAGCCTAAAGTTACGTTAGATCATCTTTTATCAGATGATGTTCAAGAAGAGGAGGAAGAAGAAGAAGATGTATAAGTTTTACTGTCCAGAAACTGACTCTAGACTTAGCTGTTGTACTATATACAGTCATTAAGATACTGTGTTTTGTAATGTTGAGGGAAAATACTATATACTCTGATACTTAACTCTCTTTCTTTCTCATCCGGGACTTGAACCCAGGATGCCTAGAAGAAGGCACCGAATTAATCCATATTAAACCAATGTGCTACTGCGGCTTGTGTTGCTTAGTTCTTACAATTATATATTTTAATGATAATTGCGAATACGAATTTCAACGGTACTTTTTTTTTTTTTTTAATACATGAGAGAGCCACTTTGGACTCGGAATAAATGTCTCCAATGAGATTCGATCCCAGGACCTCTCGGTCTCTGCAGAGTAACCTAACCACTGGGCCGACTATCGATCTCAACGGTACTCTTTTTATATATAATATATGGACGATATATAGGTAATATATAATAGTATGATTATATTGATTATCAAAAAGTATGGAATACAATATAGAAATTCCTATTAACAAATAATATGCAATCCAAAATTTTTAATTTATATGGGATAAACTACAACTTATTAGATTGATCTGAATATTCAGTGAGTATTTGTCTTCTTCTCTATTCAACATCTGAGACTTTTTTTTAAAATCGTCGCATATCAATCTCATGTACCAATTTCTTAAAAGTAGATGTTGATAATATCTTTCTGAATTAATCGGTCAAATTTTCACTTGGTCACATTTAATGAACTTTTATTTCAATAGAATTCATGCATAAAGAAGAACTTTATTGAGATATGTTTGGTTCGATCACTTTTTATATATCCTTCTTTGACTTGGGCGCGACATAAGTCGTATGATATTCATATAATATTGTTAGACTCTGTTTACTTGTTGAAATATTGTATTCCACTTGAATATTCAATTTTGAGAATATGGCTTGTTAAAACTTTTCTAAGAAAAAATCAGTGGGACAAAATCTTAGTAAAGGAAAGAGATTATAATATTATTTAATACACTTATAAACTGCCTCATTAAAAACCTTGTTAGGAAACCCCAGTGGGATAAACACCTATGCTAAAGGGAAAAAAGTGTATTGCGTAAATGTCACCACCTGGTGTAAAAGTATAACAAAATAGTGTATAACTTGATATATTTAATAGGAGTAACAAACAATACGACATCAAATTGATTGACGCTTCATTTATATATAATGTATATACTTGCTCGACATATTACTTATACGAAATATTTGATAAAATTTATTGGCAAATAAAAATTCATCCATCACCGGAGACTATATCTCTTTAAATAACAAACTATTGTGCTACAACTTAAGGATCGTATCTAGAACTTGTCAAGTACTCAGTGAAAAAATGAGCAAACATAAAAGCTCACAACAGGGGGAAAAATGCTACAGGTCTTGCTAAGGATAATGAAGCACACTCTTTCTTGGTTGAATACAAAAGTGAAAAAGAAGAACCAAAATTGCCAATAGGAATATAAATGAGGAGGAAAAAGAAGATGTTGAAATTTCTCCTGATAAGACGTTGAAAAGGAAGGTTTAGGACACTAGAGATGAAAATATGGGACCGGATAAAAAGAAACCAAAAGTTGCGCTTGATCATCTTTTATCTACATATGATGCTCAAGTAGAAGAGGAAGAAGATGTGTAAGTTTTACTGTCCAGAAACTAACTCTAGACTTAGCTATATTACTATATACAATCATTGTTACTGTGTTTTGTAATGTTGAGGTAAAATACTATATACTCTGATACTTAACTCTCTCTCTCTCTCTCTCTCTCTCTCTCTCTCTCTCTCTCTCTCTCTCTCTCTCTCTCTCTCTCTCTCTCTATCACACACACACATCTGTATCTTTAAATCATGCATCACATATTCAGATCGCTTTGTTTTAGTCTAAATTCTCTGCTTTTTCTTGATTTTTTTCGTTTCTTCTGTTCACTTAACTACTTACTCCAAAAATTTGAATACCATTTGGGATATCTAGAATCATACCAAGAGGACGAGCCAGTAAAGTCCAACAAATAGATTCTGAAAGCTATAAAATGAAGCAAAACAATCTGTAAGTACAATATGTGGAGCTCAACTCAAGGTGGCAATTGGTCGGTCCAGACCGGACCGGACTAGTTCCTAAGATTCTCTAACTTATTGGACCGTACCGGTCCACCAGTTCCAATCTTACCGGTCCTGACCGCTCTGGTTTCTTGGTTGTATATAATGGGAACCGAACCGATTGTAAGAGCCGGTCAAACCGGTTCTGAACCAATTCTGGTCCGGTTTTAACCAGTTTTGAACCAGATCCACATATGATTTTTTTTTTGAAAAAAACTTCTTTAAATTTTTTTTAAGCTAGTTAAGATTTTTTTATGTTAAGGTTTTTTTTGTTCAGGGTTTTTTAAGCTTGTTAAGGGTTTTGACCAAGTTTAATAAATGTTAAGGGTTTTTTGTAACAAACAAGTATTGTTACGAGTTTTGTTTGTATAGAATAGTAATTATGGCCAATTTTTACAAAAGAGTATTTTTAACAAACTTGTTTTCTTCGAATTGGTTACCTGTTTGATAAAATTTTAAAGGTCAATAGTGAATACTAATATAGTTCAATCTTATAAATCAAATTGCACAACTAATTACACTTTCCGATAAAATAAATTACAAAGGAGAAATAAACAACTTATTACAATTACAATTAAGCTAATGAATAAAATATTACAATCATATTTCACTAAAAGAATGAACTATAATTACTCATAAATACCAAATATATGAAAGTTGGACTAGACAATTACTTCCCAACCAAATGAAAAACCATAAACCATATCAGTTAATCCAAAAAACCCTTCCTTTTTCACAAATTAGACTTTTATGCCCAAATAATATTTTCAAAAACTTTAAGATCCAAATCTAGGAAATTATATGTTACTTTGAAATTTATAAAACCTTACAAGTATATATAGTGTAAGGTATTAATGCAATGTCATCACACAACCACAGAAGTTTTATTTGGACCAAAAACATCACTTTAGAAAAGTTTAGGGACCATGTTCGCAAAGTTATCTTTTTTCAAAATACACGTCATAATTTTTGTAAAGAATTTGGTCCCAAAGAAATCGTTTTCGAAAAGTTGGGGTGATATTTTGGGAACAAATTTCATTATCTAGAATATTTTTCATCATTTTTGTATAAAGGAGGGGGAATTTGCAAAATTCTAATAATTTTAACTCATTTTTTAAAACCATCTTTTAAAACTGTCAATTCCAAAAATCCATCAACTAATTTTTGAAAACCATCACAAAAATCCGTTAATTCCAAAAATCCCTCAACTAAATCCGTCAATTCCAATAATCCATCAACCACTTGATCGTATCAAAATCAATTTTCCAATCACCATAACTTACAAAAACAACATGCGAAATTAATACTCAAAGTCCCTGAGTTATGTCAAAAACCAAACAATTCATCCCTAAATTAAGCAAAATAAACAAATCAGCCCCCTAACAATAAATTTTGCATACCACATGGACTAACATGATAAATTTCGCATAACACATGGAGAACTAAAATCATATTAACTTATAGTCTCTATTTCGCAAAACAAAGGGATTTATAGTTTCGAGTTCGCATACCAAATGGACTTATACTATCAATTGCGCATAACAAATGGACTTATCGTATAAATAACACATAATTCAAGGACTTATAGTGTTGATTTTGCATAACACATGGACTTCCATGAAAAAAAATCACATAAATCAAAGACTTATAGTATCGGTTTCACATAACACGAGGACTTATAGTCTCAATTTTGCATACCAAATGGAATTATAGTATCAATTTTGCATAACAAATGGACTTATGGTATAAATATCACATAACTCAGAGACTTATAGTGTTGACTTCGCATAACACAGAGACTTTCATAAAAAAAATCACATAAATCAAGGACTTATAGTATCAATTTCCCATATCAAATGAACTTACACATTCAACTTCACATAAACCAGGGAATTAAAGTATTAAATTCGCATAACTCAAGGAATTATAGTATCAAATTCGCATAACTCAAGGACTTATAGTATCAATTTTGCATAACACGTGGAATTAAACAATCAAATTCACCCAAATCAGGGACTTATAGTATCAATTTCACATCAAAAGGGGACTTATAGTATCAATTTTGCATAACTGAGGGATTTAAAGTATCTTTTCCACATAGCACATGGACTAACATAAACAAAATAACACAAATCAGAGACTTATAGTATCAATTTCACATAACAAAAGGACTTGTAATAACATTTTCACATATCTTAGAGACTTATAAGAATATTACCCACAGCTCCATCACCGTTCCATCAATCCTTCAATGAATTATTGATTCAATCCAGAAAATATAACATGCACAAGACAAAATGAATATAAGAATATTTATCTTCAATGCAAAATATGGATATAAATAGAAAATACAATCACATACGATGCTTACAAGTTTCAATCAATTGATGGCTATTTAGTAAGAAAATACCATCACAATAGTTCCAACAAAAATCCATGAAAACCCCCTTCTGATGAAGATTAAAAATAAAACCATGGATGAAGAGAGAGAGAGAGAGAGAGAAATCATCAATGTAGCGTAGTTTAGTGGTAAGAATTCCACGTTGTGGCCGTGGAGACCTGGGCTCGAATCCCAGCAGCCACATCATTATTTTACGTATCAAAAGAAAAGAAAATAATCATCATGGGTGAATATGAGGCGGTGAGATGCGTGGGTTTGTGTTGAGTGAGTAAATAATACAAAGTGAATGTGAATGAGATGGTTGAGTGGGTGGGTTAAGTAATTGAAGGCAGAATAAAAAAATCACATCTATTATCAGCCTGGACCGGTTCACAATAAGGTTTTTTTATAGGAACCCGACCGATATGAGATGGACCAGTTCGGTGTGACACTATTCACGCGCCTCGACTCCGGTTCTGGAATAAACCCGGTCCGGTGGACCGGTATGATAGCTAGGTTGAAGCTCAACTAACAAATAAAAATAGCGCATCTACTGTTAACTATATCTCAATGCTAAAAATATAGTACCTCTAGCTGGTATGAAAAATAACAGCAAATCAAAACACATGTTATGATGAATACTACGACAATTATAGTTAGATCTGGTAGTTTATTTGGAGTTTTTTTATTTATAACGTTTTAAAAAAATTGCATAATAAACTTATTTTAAAAAAATAATTGGTAGATTGACATGAAAGCGCTACAGTGAAAAGCGCTTCTAATTTTAAAAAAAGGCCAACGATCTTAAAAAAATCAAAGAAAACCATCAGGATCTCTAAGTTTTAAAGAATAAAAAAACGAATATTATGAAATGCAATGGAATTGTGGTGATGGAGATGGTAATTTACTAGCTGATGAACGAAATATACGTTGACAAAAAAAAGAACGAAATATACATTCTACTCTTTTTCATCAATTATTCATGGTTTACCCTGATTAATCTGCTCCCATGAATTCTTTTGGAGGCTACGAGTTTTCTAATAAAACCGGTAATTTCTAGTTTCAAGTTTCCACTCATTTTAGTGCGTAATTTTTCAAAATACAAACTCATTTTCATATGAATCTTTTTTCCCCCAATGAAATCTAGTCTTTTTGGTGTTGAGAATTTGCAAATTCGGGGTTTCTTATGTTTTATTTATGTATAAACAACGTTTGAGTAGGGTAAACTCAGTTACTTATTTTTTGTACAACCCTAATGTTATCAAGTTGTTTACTGTAAACCTAGGATGAGCCATAACCGAATCATCAATGAGCTTCAAGATTCTCTTCAAACTTGTGTATATATTTAATTCAGAAATCTGTGTATTTTACCGCTTGGTTTACTTTTATGTGCACATAAAATAGATCTAAAAAAAAACAAGTAAGATTGTTGGCCAATTTCTTTTTTCTTTTTTAAATAGGATCGCTTTTTAGAGAAGCCTTTATTCTAATAAATGGGCTAAGTTATGTGCCCTTATGGATTACGGTAGTTAAGTTAAAGAAACTCTTCCAAAAATCGTTTACACATTAGATTTGTGATTATTTTTTTAAATACGTTTTCTTGTAATTATTTCTTTTAAATGAGGTAGAACTAAAAAACTCGTTTATTTGTTCATAAGGAAAGTACTCCACTGAGATCGATAGTTGGCCTAGTGGTTAGGTTACTCCGCAGAAACCAAGAGGTCCTGGAATCAAATCTCAGTGGAGTCAAAATGACTCCGAGTCCAAGTGACTCTCCCATGTATTAAAAAAAAAAGGGAAGTACTCCACTCAATATGAACAGATCCGGGCTAGAAAATAATGAGAGCTAATTGAGCAATATTTAGAATATTAAAGTTTCAAAAAGTTGAAGGAAAAAAAAAAAAAAAAACCACAGCTGGAACTTGAACTCAGGACCCCTAGAAGAAAGTATCGAATTAATCCATATTAAACCAATGTGCTACTGCGGCTTGTGTTATTTATCTTACAACTAACTTATCTTACTCGATGTATTTGATAATGAACAAACACGAATTTTGACGGTGCTCTTTTTATATATAATATATATGGTAATATATGATATGATTATATTTATTATCAAAAGGTTTATAGAACAGAATAGAAATTTTTAATAATAAATGAGGTAATTAGAGAGAAATGTCTTCTTAATTAGGTTTTTAATTTTTTTAATCCTCTAATTCTTTTATTTAGAGATAAATGCCTTCTTAATTAAGTAATTAGAAAAAAACTTCCCTTAATTATTTAGTTTCCCTTTTTACCCAGTATAAATACTACTTATTATAAACTAGGTAATTAATTCCCCAATTATTAGGTTACACACTCACGCACAAATTAGATTCTCTCTCTATTTCCCTCTCTCTCTATTTCTCTCTCCTCTAACGGTTTTGTTTTTTTCAGCATCTCCATTAACGACGAACGAAGCTCACTCACAAGCTCACTCGTTCACTCACGATTATTACTCAGCAATTCGCAAGATTTCTTCTTCTCTAAAGGTAAACTAACATCTCTTCTATCTCTCACGCTCTCTATCTCTCTCGTCTCTGTTTTTTTCTTTTAATTTTTTATTTCATTTTGTTGTTTTGCTGATTTGCAGGTTTGAGTTTCTATATATACGTATACATGTGTATGTATTCTCTATTTTGAAAGCATTTTGATTCACATTTTCATCCTACTTTGCAACTTGAAGCAATTCTACTGTTTTGAAGGTTTTTCTCTTCTAATTGCTTGTTTTGTTATGATTTTGTGTTTATATTCTTAGTTTTGTTCATATTTTGCTTTGACATTTGCAAATTTTTGTGTTTAAACTCTTTTTGTTATGATAATGTGTTTACATTCTTCATTTCTTCATATTTTGCCTCTTTTTCTGTAAATTTTGTGTTATATTCTTCATTTTGTTCATATTTTGCTTCTACATTGCTAAATTCTGTGTTTAAACTGTTTTAATCGCAGTAGATTGTGTGTTTGAGCTGTAATTCTGTGAAGAAGTTTGTGTAGTCGCAGAATTCCATGTTTTAAACATGGAATTCTACGCCTGCACAGATTTTTTTTCCTTTTCTACTTCTTCATTTGTTTGTGTTGTTGTATTCTAGTTTTATGTCATAACTTGTTTTCTGCAGATGGTTATGGTTGTAGTAAATTTCGGTTCTCAACGTTATATGCGTTCGTTTGATCTTTTCCGACTCCCGATTCTGTTTTCGATTACGTGTTTCCACGATTACGTGTTTCCACGATCCCAAGTAGCATACATTTGGTGGTCACAAAGATTTGGTTCTGAAAAGCAACCGTTGGAGTCAACTAATCAGTCACGTCGGTCAATGCCAAAAATTGTCAAGTTTCTCTATGATTATTATTTTTATGATCATTATATTCTTGTAACAGTTGTTCAATATTCACCGGTTTGACAATTTTTACAGTTTTTATTGTTATGTTTTGGATCCTTTTTGTTTTTATATTGTGTTGTTATTCATTCCTTTATAATTATTATCTTTCTGTATAGGTTTCGATTCGAGTAGCTTAAGTTGTTAGTGTGCAGGTTAGTAAATTTTCATGTTCAAACATGGAATTTCATGTTTTCAAACATGGAATTCAATGTTTCGAACATGGAATTTTATGTTTTCAAACATGGAATTTGATGTCTCCTCATTTGTGATAGATTTATATTAGGATGAAACATCATTTTTAGTGATTTAGAAGTCATAATAGTCGATTTTCTTGAGAACTAGTGCACTTTCCTATTTTGAGTCTTGATTTAGTAAAATAATATTTTTAGAGCATATTGGGTTTAATTATTTATTTAGTGTGAAGCTTTAAAGATAATTATGGAGATTAATTAGAGTCCAAGTCAAAGACTACAAGATATGGAAAAAGATAAGCATGGAAATTGGAGATAAGGAAACAAAAGCTAAAAACATGGAAAAGGAAAATCTGCCTTAATCTTGAATTTCTGCCCCTACGACCACAAATCAAATTATATCTCAAAAACGGTGTGGAATTTTCAAGAGCAAAGTTGAAGATCTTTCCGAGACGATGAATTTAGTGTACTCATACGCGTCAAACGGATAAATATTGAAGCTTCTAGGACCAAAAGAAAAACGAACCTGATTTCATGTTTTTAGGGTTACGAATTTGAGTTGGGCTTGGAGTCCATTACTTAAACTCTCCTTTACGAAAACGAATTAGGTTTTCTAAACACCTATAAATACACCCTTATATCACTTGTAAATTATCCTTGCCTCATAGTAATTAGTTCTTAAGGTTTTATTCTTCCAAGTTATTGTAGAGCAAGATGATATCTTTTATTATTTCTTTTAGTTTATTTCCTTCAGGTATGAACAAAACTCCCCATAGCTTGGGTTTTGCATCATGTATAATCTATGAATTCTAATTTCTTTCTATCTAAGTTTCTTTGGGAATTACATGTTTTAATCTGATATTAGTTGTTTACCTTTATATTTGTTTATGTGTTTTGATTTAATTACTGTTTTCCTTGCTAGTGCACGAGTATAGGATTACGTTAATAGTAGTTAGATGATCACCTTAGATGGGTGTCTAATTATTGAAACACCACATAACGTCTAGTGTCGATATTAGTCCTGACAACACTGATTCTAACTAGATAGTCATTAGGGTGTGAATTAATCACTATCACCATGTATGGAAATTGATTGCTTAGGGCCTTAGCAGCGTTTGATACCCCTATTTGAACCAGCCTCTTGGTGTATCCGTAGCCCCCTTAGTCGCTCTCAAAGTCTAAGGTATGGGAATTTAGAATCCTGACTAAATATATAAGAGCTAATTATCTCCCTTATTAACTAGATCTAATAGAAAGAATTAGAAAGATTAGTGCATACTAGCAAAACCTAAGCTACACTTCTCATCTCATATTCTTCGTATTTATTTTATTGTCTTTTATTTTCTCAGTTTAATTAGTTAATTTCGAAATCTATTCCCTTTAATTTTCTGTCTTTAATTAATTATTGCTTACTCGTTATTGCTACCCATTCGACTAGCACACTAAGTCCTTGAGAACGAACTCAACTTATCAACTAAAACTTGCATACGTCCTGCAATACTTGCAGTATTGTGCATGTCTAGGGTGAGAGTGCTTAGTTTTCTTGACTTATATTTATCTTATTTTTATCACACCCTAGGCGACACCAGAATTCCATGTTTCAAACATGGAATTTACAAGTCATTTTTATGTGTTGCGGATTTTGCCTGCCTTTTTGAGTTTTTTGTTAGTATCAAAACTGTTTTAATCAAATCCTTCACAATATGAAATACTAATCAATTTTCATTTCTAATCAAATTCTTCATAATACTTAATAAACTAACAAGTCATTTTAAACATTACAATCTAAAACATTCCAAAATAAGTTCAATTAAATACGAAATACTCTTTTCAATACAATAATAAAGACGTCAACACATTCATCATTATTCTTTTAGATAACTGATTCTTTTATCTTTGTTTTCGCTAAACTGCATATACACTCTTCAATGAACATAATCCACTGAGGGGTTGCTCATCACTTAGAAAAGCTAGTAGTTCTTCCTTTTCACTGCTTGTATTTTATCATCTTCTTGTTCATCAGTAAATCTTCTTCTTGGAGGCATTTTTACTTGTATTTACACAAACTTCAACCACAAGAAACAAATTAGTAGTCTTGACTTGATAAATTTTCTTCTTGGTTCCATTTTCACCTGTTTTACACAAACTCCCAGCACAAGAAAACATATTAGTAGCCTGAATTGAGTTAATTCCATGTTTAATACAGTTATCAAAACATGGAATTTCATGTTTAATACAATTATCAAAATATGGAATTTCATGTTTTGATAAATGTATTAAACATGGAATTCCATGTTTAATACAGTTACTAACAACATTCTGCAGAATTCTATATTATGCAGTAATTACACTACAAGGTCCCTAAACTACACATTCTATCTATAATACATTTATCAACACATGGAATTTAATGATTTGATAACTGTATTAAACATGGAATTCCATGTTTAATACAGTTACTAAAAATATTCTGCAGAATTCCATATTATGCAGTAATTACACTATAAAGTCCCTAAACTACACATTCTGTCTATAACACAGTTTTCAAAACATGTAATTTCATGATTTGATAATTGTATTAAACATGGAATTCCATGTTTAATACACTTACGAAAAACATTATGCAGAATTCTACATTATGCAGTAATTACACTGTAAGGTCCCTAAATTACACAATTTGTCCTTGTTTATCTATATTTTACAGTATTACATCAAATTTTTGGAAATAATTGCAATATAGGTCACTGTTTTACAGACTAGTCATGTTTAATCTTTTTTTTTTGTGTAGGTTAAAGAAAAGGAAAAGGAAAGTTAACGAGTTACAAATCTACTCATCCATCTAAAAAAGTCAATCATATTACTAGGGTGCCCTGACGAAACGTCGATTCCCTTCCTTGTGAGCTTTGCAGCTTTATCGGCAATGCAGACGAAATCCCTTTTGCAATGAATAATTTTCCAAGATGGAAACCGTTTGGTCCAATTGAGTGCTTCATTGATCATTGGTCTTATTCTCCAATTAGAAGCCCCACCGTTATTTATTCCTTGAACGACTTCAAGGTTGTCGGAGTAGAACGAGCAACTCCGGTAATTGAGCTCCGCTGAGGATCTCATGGCCTGAAGAATGGCCCAAGCTTCACCTTCCGTGCTTGAATTAACCCTCGCCCTTTTGATCACCTTATGTTTAATATTGCCTTCTTTTGAAATACCAATAGCCACTATTCCAGCTGGTTCCCAACTGTTATTGAAGGAGGCATCATTTAACCAATTGATATCCGTATCTTGCACATTCATAGGATCATGTGGGACTTCCTTTTGTCCCTTGTGATGCTTTGAGTGGTCCTTTCCTATTTCGTTCCTTTTACCAAAAAGATGCTTCACCATAATTTTCGTATTACTGTTGATTTCGTAAATGTTCCACGGTTTTTTCTCATGGAAGCCCTTCATTCTTGCTTTCCAGATATTCCATATCGTAATTAGAATAGTGGCTGTGACTACTTTTTTGTCCCAGCCATTATTGGAATAATTCTGAATTATGTCTTTAATCCATTCACTCACACTTCCCTCCCATTTCTCATCAATTTTAATTTGCAGTTGAGAGTTAGCCCAAACACCTATACTAAAGGGGCATCTAATAAACATGTGTGCACAGGTTTCTTCTTCTCCTTCGCACCATTCGCAGATATCATCTTCCTTGCATTTCCTTTTTTTCAGGTTACTTTTGGTTGGGATAGCATTATTATGAATTTTCCAGATGAAGTTTCTAACCTTAAGCGGAATGTTAGAATCCCAGACAATCTTCCATAGTTCCTTATCATTATCTTCTCCTACTGCCGAGGACTCACCCTCCTTGTCAATCTCTTTTTGAACCAACCTATGATAACCGGATTTGGTTATATAATCGCCACTTCTTGTTTCTGGCCATATAAGTTTGTCCTCCTTTTCCAGCTGGAGGATTGGTATCTTCCTTATGTCCATTATGTCCCTGCCTGTGCAAAAATCCTTAAGTATATCAAAATTCCAATTGGAAAGGTTGTCGTTGAACCACTCCGCCAGTTTCTCTAGCTTACAGTTTTCCGGTTTTTCAAGCTTATACCCTTTCCTTATCCACACATCGTTCCAGATGTTAACCGTAAGGCCATTTCCAACCTGCCAGATACATTCGTCCCTCAAAAAACATAAGCCCTTATATATACTTGCCCAGCTCCACGATCTTTTATTCTTTAGTTTTGTGTCCCACATGTTACTATTTGGATAATAAATCCCTTTCAAAACTTTTGCGACTAAAGAGTCCGGGTTGTGTAATATTCTCCATGCCTGCTTCCCTAGCATAGCAATATTCATTTTCCTAAATTCCCTAAAGCCAATACCTCCCATCTTCTTAGACTTTGCTAGCTTCCCCCATTTAAACCAGTGGATCCTCTTTTTATCGCCCGAATTCCACCAAAAGTTGGAGACAATAGAACTGAGCTTTTTGCAAAAGGAGACCGGAAACTCAAATATAGACATTGCGTAGTTTGGAATAGATTGCATAGCGGCCTTGATTAATACCTCTTTCCCTCCATCTGAAAGTAATTTTGCAGTCCAACTTTCCGCTTTTCCCAGAAATTTATCCATTATATACTTAAGGTTTTCTGTTTTGGATCTTTTCAACGACATCGGAATACCCAAATATTTGCCCATAGAATTAGTCAACTCAAGTCCTAGTGTATTAGCGATATTCATCGCTTTATCCTCCGCAAGACCCTTGCTAAACATGATAGTAGATTTATTGAAATTCACCTTCTGGCCAGAAGCCATGCAGTATTTAGCTATCACGTCTCTAAACGCCTCAATCTCCTTGTCATTAACTTCTAAGAAAAACAGCGAATCGTCGGCAAATAAAAGGTGGGTAAGCCTCGGTGCTGCCCTAGCTAATGATATACCCTTGATGTTTCCTTCACGACCCTCATAGTTCAAGAGACCCACTAGTCCCTCCGTAAGCATAGAAAATAAAAGGGGAGATAACGGGTCTCCTTGTCTCAGGCCTTGGGATGGCTTAAATTTCTTAAGTCTATCGCCGTTAAATTTTATTTGGTAACTTACCGATGAAATGCAGTTGAAGATCAGATCCCTCCATTTCTTGCAAAAACCCAGATTCTCAAGGATCTTCATTAGGAATTCCCAATTGACTTGATCGTATGCTTTGGCCATATCTATTTTAGCAGCTCCGTAGTCATGTTTAATCACTCTAATCTTATTTTCGTTCATATTAATCACATTATTCTTTTACATTCATCATAAAATCCTATTATAAACTCTAGAAACTACCAAAATTGTTATTTAGTATCATTATTTTCCTAAATCAAACATAAATCAGTACAAAAATATACAAAACCACACAATAAACACTTACGAATCAAAAATCAATCTCAAAAATCTTACAATAACCATAAAAATTGGGTTATAGTGACTTACTTTTGTGTTTTTTCTGATTTTGTAAGGTGAAACTTTGTTTTTATTGCTCTCCTACACTCTAGGGCTTGTTTTTTGCTATTTTTCGACGCTTTTTTCGGTTCGCCGTCGATCTTCTTCTTCTTCTTCTTCTTCTTCTTCTTCTGTCCGCCGTCGATTTCTTTTTCAGGAGTCGTGTGTGTTGTGTGTAGTTGTGTGTAGTTTTGTGTGTGTTTTAGACGCTTCAGGTTTTTTTTTTTTAAACAAAAGATACACACTGGTTTTTATTTTTTTAATTGTTAATTAGGGGTAGTTTTGGGAGAGACTGATTTCTATAAAATGTCTTATTGGGGGCACCTTTTTTTAAATAATTTTTTTAATAGGCATTTACCTCTAATTGGCTCATAATAAATAATATGTAACTCTAAATCTTAATTTATATGAGATTAACTATAACTTATTAAATTAAGTTGAATATTTATATATAGGTTTATAACATCTCTTTCTTCTCGGATCAATTCCTAAAAATATTTTTAGTTAAAACTTTCCTAAAAAAATTTAGTAAAAGAAAAAGAGTTTATTTCTTTATACGTTTTCTAAAACTAACTTATTAAAAACTTTTATCAGCAAACCCTATTAGGACAAGATCTTGATGAAGAAAAAGAGTGTAGTGAGTATATGTCTGCTTCTCTTTTCAACGTCTCAAGAAAGATCTTAAAATCGTCGCATATCAATCTTCTGTACCAATTTCTTAAAAGTAGATGTAGATAATGCCTTTGTGAATCAATCGGTCAAATTTCCACTTGAGCGGATTTAATGAACTTTTATTTCACATTTCCTCTAAAATTCATGCAGAAAGAACTTTATCGAGATATGTTTGGTTCGATCACTTTTTATGTAACCTTCTTTGACTTGAGCGTGACATAAGTCGTAACTTCTTCATATAATATTGTTGGACTCTGTTTACTTGTTGAAATATTGTATTCCACTTGAATATTCAATTTTAAGAATATGGCTCGTTAAAACTTTTCTAAGAACAAATCAATGGGACAAAATCTTAGTAAAGGAAAAATATTATAATATTCTTTAATACACTTATAAACTATCTCATTAAAAATCTTGTTAGGAAACCCCAGTGGGATAAACACCTATGCTAAGGGGGAAAATGCATTGTGTAAATGTCACCCCTAGTAAAAGTATAACACAGTGGTGTATAACTTGATATATTTTATATGAGTAAAAAATAATACGACATCAAATTGATCAGCGCTTCATTCGTATATAATAATTTTAATTGCTCGACATATTACTTATATGAGATATTTGATAAAATTTATTGGCAAATAAAAATTCATCCACCACCGGAGACTATATGTCTTTAAGAAACAAATTATTATGCTACAACTTACTATCTTATATAAATGTTTCCCTTGTAGCACATTCATTTCACAATTTGGGATTTTCATGTCGTACAAGTGAAATTAATTTTTTTTTCTTATGTATGTATTTGATGTCTCGTCTTTATAAGATAAGGAAATATCAGTTTGTAGGATTATTATGTGACGTAATATTTTGGTACTTTTTGAGTTTTTTGCGTTAGTTATTTGCGCCAGGACAGCTGGCAGCAGGCCATTCCAGGCGCCTCATCATAGCAACGGGGATCGAAACTACCAATAGGGGAGACGAGGAAGGCGATGTGAAGGAGAGTATGCGAGCCAGGATTCTTTTCTCTCGAAGACGACTCTAACATACGCAGAATGGTGGAGAAATAAACACAAAGAACAAGTCTCTAATTGCATGTATTGCTTGGAATTATATGTTTTTGGCAACCCTTTGGACATTGTGGACGAATAGGAATAATGTTATACTTATAGGTGTGGAGAGACTAAGCCCCAATATGTGCAACAACTTTTAAAGTGTCACCTGCTAAGTCCTTGAATTCCATGTTTAATGGTAAGATTCGAGAAGAGTTGAAACTGGAATATATTCCCCTAACAAGCATAAATGGAATTATTTGTGTAAAACCTTCACAAAAAAATCATAGAAAATGGTTTTAAAGCCTGAACAAATTGTATAGTGGCCAATTTCTCAAATAAACCACAACCTTTTATATGGTTAAAACCATGGTTGACATTATGATATACAATGGAAGCAACATCGAAAAGTTGTTATAAGTACATGAGACTAAGGTTTATATCTTTTTGAATTTGAAACTGAGGAAGCTTGTTCCAGAATTCTACGTTAATTATGGCATGTAAACAACAGACCTTTATTAGTCAGGAAAAGGACCCGCAATACACATTTCAAAAAATCCAAATTAGAAAAATTTCTAGTGTGGGTCAAGTTAAGAAAGGTCTCAAGGGAATTACGGTCAAATAAAGAATTAAGTGTTGTAGATAGTACTTTGGATAAACTTATACAGTTGGATTATATTAATACATATCACACAAGATTAAGTTATGCCAGAGTGCGTGTCGAAATGGATCTTAACAAAAAAACTCATAGAAGATTTTGATCTTGATATGAGAGAGGGTAAAGTAGATACAATGATAGTTGAGTATACTTGGAAGCCAATATTGTATCAAAAGTACAGACTACTGGGGCATTCGGATAATACTTGTAGAAATACCAAAGAGGTTTGAGTCCAAAAAAATGAGAAAAGAAGCCAATATTGTGTCAAAAGTGCAGACTACTGGTCAACTAAAGACACGAAGTGAACAAGCCAAGACTTGACCTTTGAAGTGAAGACTGGGCAAAACTCCTACAACCATTGGGTATTGGGGCTGAAAAGAATTAAAATCATACCTCCAAAATAAAAAAAAATTGGCGAAATGACTTAGCTCAATGGAGATTGGAGTTGAGAAGAAGTGAGATGCGAACCTCCAAAATTAGAACCAGGCGTAATGCATGAATCTATTGGAGAACGAGTTGAGAAGATGAATATTAGATACTTGATCTAGAAATTATTGGAATTTTTGTACAGGGGGTAAAGATGTACGTTTTAAAAAGTATGGGGTAATCTATCAAATGGGTAATAGTATAGTGGGATCTGAGTGTATTTAATGTATTTTCTATATCTAGTTCGATATAAATATCATCTGGAAAAAAATGAAATTTTATAAAGTATAAACAAAATTCTATATTTTCTCTCAATTTTTTAGTTATAATATTTTGTTTTTATAAAAAAGGCTTCATTTTTTTAATTGAGATGGAAATGTTCCATTGTCCATTGAATTGATTTTTCAATAGTATCTTTTTTCATTTTCAAGGAAACATAGTATCATGAGAGCGTACTCAAGCAAGAAGAGATTCATTGGTACTAGAGGGCGAGAACATATTGAATTTATTCAGGGGAGCAAAACACCAGATTCTATCATTTTTGGTTTTGGTAAAGTATGGCAAAAAGGAACAATTCTGCATTAGATATAACAGTCACGCAGTGATTATGGACAAGACAACAGAGAGAACCTAGGTTAGAGGTTTTTTCAGTCGCTCTTTTCAATTGTGGACAATATGTTCTTTTCGTTTTTGTTACCTCGTCTAAAGGCTCGGGGAGAGGATTCCATCATAACTCTACAAAATCCAGCCTCTGATGAGGTGATACGTGTTGCATTATTGCAAGTGCAACCTCACAAGCCGCCAGGTCTAGACGGAATGACAACGAGTTTCTATTAGAAATGTTGGGATATAGTGGGGTCATCGATGTACGCCATGATTAGACACACTCTTGACTCAGGGGATTTCTCGAAGTAAGTCCTTGGGACTCTTATCCATCTTATTCCCAAGTAAAGATCCATAATACATTACACAATTAAAGCCGATAAGTGTAATCAACGTGAGTTATCAAAATTTGCATGAAATTCCTCGTGAATTGTCTTCGTCCAATGTTAGCGTATCACATCGGCCTGTATCAAGTAGCTTCCTACCCATAGTAATAGGTAAGATGGACTGAGAAGCATCAAGGAGTACTTATTATTTTAGGAAGAACACTGAAGGGTTTCTACGGCAAGATGATTAATGAGTTGCCTGGTAAACTACCGGGCTGGAAAGGAAAAATTCTATAGTTAGTTGGACACATCACATTAGTATAGTCGGTGTTAAGTGTAATGCCCATTTACATTATGCAGGTGGAGAATTACCACATTATGTTTGTGACGATGTGATCGTATCGTGAGGGATTTCATTTAGGGTTCTTTGGGAAACCTGAGAAAAACGAGTTGGGTTGCTTTGGGAAAAACCTGTGCACCAAAGAAAATGGGTGGATTAGGATTTCGTAAAGCGGAAGAAATATATTGGGCTCTCCACAAAATGCTTATTTGGAGAGTGGTACATGATTAATCGACTTTTTAGACAAAACATTATGTCAAAAATATTCCAAGAACAATCTCCTTCCGTACGTGTCTAGGTCGTCAAACTCACTAATTTCTAGAATTATCGTGGAAGGTATTATCATAGTTAAACGAGGATTCCGATAGTTACCATATAATCGTAAGTGTATCGCTCTTTGGTTGGACATTTGTAAGGGGATATACCTCTAGTTGAATGTGTTCTCACTCTGATAGGTAATGAAATCTATTTTAATTAGATAATTGACTATGTAAATGTGAGAGAAGATAGACTGAGATCGATTCCAACATTTAACTCCAATCACACAAACTATCGATGTTACGACGATAAGGATATCTTCAGATAGAGGGGCTTGTGGTGTACTATCATGGCTCAAGGAGACACATGGACTCTATACGCTTAAATCAAATTTCTTCGAGAATCCTCCACCCGTTCAAGAAGTAGAAATTGATTGGAAGAAGATTTGGAAGTTACATTGTCCTCACAGAATAGAGTCTTATTATGGAGTGCGACTTAAGAAATATTAGCTTCCGACTAATTGCTTATGAAATTAGTCATGTGCACACAAGCTAGCCTATATCACCTATATACCCAAAAAAGTTGGAGATTGTTTCAACAAAATTATGTTCATGATGGTGAAATCTTAATCAAGAAAGCTACGGAATATTATGAAAAAGTGAAAAATCTCATTCTATAAAACATCTTTTTTATTATAATTTTTAATATCTATTTTTTTTTTTTGGTCAATAATATCTATTTTTCTTACTAATTCATTTTATTCATTACTTATTATTAGAATATAGAACCCTCAGATGTAAATTAATAAAAACTCTCTCAAAAGTCCCATGAACCCACATCACTTCGTGTCCAAAAAAAAAAAGAACCCACATCTATGCTCACCTCTTTAGTATTGTTGATAAAAAAACTTTTATTGATTTAATAAATATAAAAAATCAACACTGTAACACATTCTTTTCAATTAACTATATATTTTTTTATCTTTTATAACCTTAAATACAAGATTAACAATGTCGTTCCATTTTTTTCTCCTTAAAAGTTTTAATAAAGAGATTCAACTTCCACACCCCAATCTGAAAAATAGAAATATCCAGAGAAAACTCAGAATGACTCAATTATCATATTCAACCAACTAAAGAACATTGTCATATTTAAATTTATAAAATTATACAATTTGTTTCACTCTGATTAAGGAGGAAAAAAAAGCAATTGCGTTAATAATCGGGATTGATCCGCAGGAAGCCCATTATGAAAAAATCCTCTATTTACAACATTAGAGAGACTCTTTAATGAAACTACAAAAAAATCTTTCACATTTATAAAATTGGATCGACTCTGTGAAAAAGATAAAATAGTTCTTTGTTGTTAAAAGAAATTACGTGTAAAATATATTAATAAAATTTGTTAAATAAAATGTGAGATGGATTTAGTAGACAAGTACCATAGAAAAAGGTATTCATCTGTGGATACATCTCAGCGGTTGTCTGGCCGCCGCTGATTAGATCAGCTTTCTCTTTATGCACTATTGCTCATGGCCTTGCTATATCATCAATTTAGCCAAACCTTTTGATGCATAGTGCATAGTACAAATTTATATGTAAATCTAAAAAATATTTATAAATATAAGAAGAAAAAAACTAAGTTTAAAATGAAACAGGAGGAAAATGGTGGCTATGCCATCAACCCTAGAGAGCTAAATTACTGATGAAGAAGAGAGGGATAGTGGAGTATTATATATACAATGGTGCGTGTGTTTTATTAGGGTCAACTAACAACTTGGGCCGGCTAAATTCCAGCCCATCAGAGGGTATTTTTATTTGGTCGAACCATAGGCTTAAAGAGAGTGTTTGTTGAGCCTTATATCAGATTTTCCCTTTCCATTTTTTTCTTGAGTAATGATATTTGTCATCTTTTTTGTATCACCCTTTTATTACCTCCTACGTGTATGTCTACATGTACTAATGAATTGATTTCTCTATCCTATTTAATTTTTCTCTATCTTCTATTCAAGGTAATCAAAACATATATACAGAAGGGTGATAAATGGGTGACATGAAAAGGGGTGACATATATCATTACTCTTTTTTCTTTTCTAAAGGAGCTCGTATAACAAAGATAACAGGAGAGGTGCTTTTTTTTATTTTTTCAAACCCATAGGCTTCACACCCCTTTAATTATAAAAAAAAAAGGTCATCCATTTTGCTAAAGGTTTTAGCCTTGGAAAAACATTGAATTATGAAAGTAGATTCCTATTAAGAACAATGGCTACAAGAGAGTAAGGGTTTTCGAGGAGGGTCCATGCTTACTTAGAAACCAAGGCAAAGTTGTAAGTTTTCAGATTCTTGATTTTTAGGGCCCTTAAATTTTAGGAGATACCAATTTCTCCCAACTTATCTAATAGATACCAGAGTCCTTCTTATTACCCTTAAAGAGTTTTCTAATTAAAGAATTAATTCTTTTAATCACACCTGTAGGAAAAGTGATGAGGGGCATGAAATATGTGGAGGATATGAGGGTTGATTTGCCATCCAAAAAAAGAAAGGAGTTTTTTTCAGTCTGATAGTTGTGAGGAATATAGCACATAGAACTTCCATAACTTTAGCTCTAGAATTACCCCGCCAATAAGGATACTTAAGTAAAGCCTTAAATCTGAACTTAGAGCATCTTGAGTTATTCAACTAAATTATGGAGCATAGCATGAGTATTAAGGTTGTCTAGAATTGAGGATTTATTTAAGTTAAAGGACAGTCTAGAGGCAAAACAAAACTTGAATATTACTTCCTTGAAATCATGGATTTCAAACACATAGTACCTAATAAAGAACAAATATTCATCATTAAAGAGGAAATGGTGGATGGGAGTGTAATGCTTATTAATAATGATTCCTCTAATGTCCCAGACTGCAAGTTGATGATCTATGAGGTAGGATAAATAATGGGTGGCAATGAAGAACATGTAAGGTTATAGGGGGTCCCTTTACCTTAGGCCTCTATGGGGGTAATGCTTATTATCATTCTCTTGTCATATTTTAAGTAGGATGATTGACCTATGGGAGCTCGGAGACAACTTTTATGCTCGATAGGGAACATGTGCTAGCATCTTATTCAAAAAGGCCATAACAAGAAAAAAATTCCTAAAATACCCTTAAAAAACTACATAAAGACAAAAAACAAGTGGAAGAAGCACGGAACACCTAGTCACTTAGTATCGAGTCACTGGGTTTAGTATTGTTCATCTCTGACCACCACCAGCACTGCCACGTGGGGTGTACTCAGTGTTTTTACTGAGTATTATTTGAAATCACTGAGTATTATTTAAAGACCACTGAGTACTAACAAAAAACATTGAGTATTAACACATAATCACTAAGGATTAACGTGAACTCACTGAGTACTACACTATATCATTAAGTATTACGCAAAATAATTGATTATTAACATAAAATGCCTAATTATTAACGCAAAATCATTAAGTTTATAATGAAAATAACAAGCCAACGAATGAAGCTTCCTCCTCCTCGAACCATCAAATCTCACCGAAGCTTTGAACCAGCTCAATGAACATAGATTCTTTCCCATTGACGGACCAATTTGAACCTCCATTAGCGAAGGACATATGTGGATCAAAATCTCTCTTCTGCAGAATTGTTGAACGAACAAACGAGAAGCTCCATTGAAATCAAAACTTCAAATAAGGAGATCGTAATCTCCGTACCTCAATTAAAAACACCTAGATACTATTGAAAGCCATTAATGGCATAGATCAAAAAAGAAAAGCTCACGGGAATATAATTTGGGTAAGATGTATAGAAACTAGAAAATTAGGGTTTATAGGTGTGTTATTGATGTCTCCTCATTTGTGATAGATTTATATTAAGATGAGACATCATTTTTAGTGATTTAGAAGTCTTTCTAATCGTTTTTCTTGAAAAATAGTGCACTTTCCTATTTTGAGTCTTGATTTAGTAAAATAATATTTTTAGAGCATGTTGGGTTTAATTATTTATTTAGTGTGAAGCTTTAAAGATAATTATGGAGATTAATTAGAGTCCAAGTCGAAGACTACAAGATATGGAAAGAGATAAGCATGGAAATTGGAGATCAGGAAACAAAAGCTAAAAACATGGAAAAGGAAAAGCTGCCTTAAATCTGAATTTCTGCACCTACGACCACAATTCAGCTTATATCTCAAAAAACGGTGTGGAATTTGGAGAAACTATCAAGAGCAAAGTTGAAGATCTTTCCGATATGATGAATTTGGTGTACTCATACGCGTCAAACAGATGAGTATTGAAGCTGCTAGGACCAAAACAAAAACGGGTCTGATTTCATGTTTTAGGGTTACGAATTTGAGTTGGGCTTGGAGTCCATTACTTACCTTCTCCTTCAAGAAAACGAATTAGGTCTTCTAAACACCTATAAATACACCCTTATATCACTTGTAAAATCATCCTTGCCTCATAGTAATTAGTTCTTAAGGTTTTATTCTTCCAAGTTATTGTAGAGAGCAAGATGATGTCTTTTATTATCTCTCTTAGTTTATTTCCTTCAGGTATGAACTAAACTCCCCATAGCTTGGGTTTTGCATCATGTATAATCTATGAATACTAATTTCTTTCTATCTAAGTTTCTTTGGGAATTACATGTTTTAATCTGATATTAGCTTCTTACCTTTATATTTGTTTATGTGTTTTGATTTATTGCTTGTCCTAGAACTGATCACTTTAGGCTTTCTTAATTGTAAGTAGATGATCACCTTAGCTGGGTGTCTAATTATTGAAACACCACATAACGTCTAGTGTCGATATTAGTCCTGACAACACAAATTCTAACTTGATAGTCATTAGGGTATAATTTTTATCACTATTACCATGTATGGAAACTGATTGCTTAGGGCCTTGGTAACGCTTGTAACCCCTATTTGAACCAGCCTCGTGGTGTGTCCGTAGCCCCCTTAGTCGCTCTCAAGGTCTAAGGTATGGGAATTTAGAATCTTGACTAAGTATACAAGAGCTAATTATATCCATTATTAACTAGATCTAATAGAAAAAATTAGAAGGATTAGTGCATACTAGCAAAACCTAAGCTATACTTCTCATCTCATATTCTTCGTATTTACTTTATTGTCTTTAATTTTCTTAGTTTAATTTAGATATTTTGAATTTATTCTCTTTTTATTTCTTGTATTTTAATTAATTACTTCTTACTCGTTATTTCTACCCATTCGTATAACACACTAAGTCCCTGAGAACGAACTTTCTTATCATTAAAACTTGCATACGTCCTGTAATACTTGCAACACTGTGCCTGTCTAGGGTGAGAGTGCGTTGTTTTCTGACTTATATTTTATCTATTTTTATCACACCCTAGGCGACACCAGTTATAATGATATATGTGTATTATATTTAGTATATATATTGGGTAGTTTGAGAGTATAATCAGTAGTGGGTAAAAAGACTGATATTGTAAAATCTTAATATTGTCCATTTGCTAAAAGGGATCAGACTGGGTAGGGGTATTTGGATCTTGATGAGGGGTTTTTAAGACCCGTTGGGTAAAAACTCAAAAAATAAACGATAATACTTGCCCGAGAAATATCAACTCCGGCTACGCTAATATAATGCGGCGAAAACTTCAAGGATGCGATTTAACTGGTCATTCAAAGAAGGTTTATAGGACCCAACTAGAATGGAAGAAGTTCAATCACTATACTAATGACCACCATGTATATCAACTCATAAACAAAATCATTTCTACAATGGTTCAATAAGACATTTACATTTCTAAAATGGATCTTGGAAGCCTCCAGATGAAGTGTATTGTCACTAGGTGATTGAATGAATGAGTGCCATGATAAGCCACCAAATAAAACCATTTGTCATATACCAACCACCTCAATGCCCAAATTAAAAAATAAAAAACTCAACAACGAGTTAAGGACAAACACCGTCAAATACCCGCTCACTGTCAAAAGTAAAGAGACTGATCCAAACTGTGACTCCACCTTCTCGGCCATCTAGAATGTAGGTGTAATCGATCTACTAAAATAGTCACTGATAGGGTTTGGCTTGCACTAGGTTTTGAATCGCCGTTGAATTAAATTTTGGGGTTTATCGTATGTAAGCGTATAGATATATGTGTGTGTGTGTGTGTCCGCGCGCGCGTGTACTTGGGAAGAAGAAGTGTGTGTTATGGTGTTTTTTTTAAAAGTTATGAGGTTAATTAGTACTTTTATATGAATTTGATTTTTTTTTTTGCAATTTTTTAAATTTAAGAGGTTTTTTGTGTGTTCAAAATGAGTTTTAATGTTAAAAATGAGGTTAAAGTTCAAACATGATTTTGCCTCATTTTAGAGGAAGAGTAGTTATATATACCATCCAAAATCATATCACCCAAATACCACCTAATGACGTGGCGTGAATTGGTTGGTTACAAATCTTTAATCTATTTATTTTCTTGATCTAATTAAAAATTTGTAACTAACAAATTCACGCCATGTCATTGGATGATATTTGGATGATATGATTTTGGATGGTATATAATTACTCTTAGAGGAAATATATTACAATGCTTATGTCACATGTTATTAAACTTCATTTTCCACGAAGGTCTTAAAAGTAACATTGGGTATGATAAATTATATACTTTGGAAAATCCAAAAGTCTCTTTGAGAATTCTTAGGTACCGAGTGGATATTTTTCCTAGGTTAAGGATATAAAATTATTAACCATGTATTTAATGGGTCTTTATTTTTTTTATTTTTTATTACAACACAGGTCCTAAAATCGTGGAATAAAGCAAAATTACATACTTATCAAATCATCAAAATCTAAGGCAAACACCCTTCTAGGCGTCTTTCAATAGTACACTTCCCGCGTGAGTGTTCCCTAAATACCATCTAGAGGGTCTTTATCTTATATAATACTTACCGAATATCCTGAAAACGACGTCAAAGGTCAAGTATTACATTATAATTTATGGTATTCTAATAATTACTTTATATGTGTCTTTGTTATATATCCTCTTTTGTGATATTTTAAAAAGAATTAGTTCATTGCCTCTAAACTATTTATAGTTGAACTCCATTTTTAGTGTTAATTACAAATATTCCACTTTCTGAAGTAATGGGGACCAGTACACACAAGTATTAAGAAAGTACAATATAAATACTGAACGAAGGAACATATGAAACTAAAAAGATAGACGAGAAGCAACCTGCAACAATGATCACCAATCACTCACAATCGAAGTTACAAAATCATTCATGAAATGTTATTTTACCAGAAAAACAAATCAAGTTATCGAAAGGGAAAACTGAGCAGACAATAAACTCACTAAAAGCACTATACTGCAACCTAAGAAAAATATTTTAGTAGAAATAAGTGCTTGACAAATCAAAAGACGATATAACATTATCACTCTTTAGAGTAACATAAAGAAAATCAACGAGAGTCGGACCCATAAAATTGGGTCTAACCCACAACCAGAAACCGACCCGCTAGACGTCCCACAACACCACATATAATCACCCGAAAAATACATGAGTGAATCTTGAAACACGTAAACAACCGATAAGGATAAATATCGCTTGCCATGACATTTTAAAACCCCTAAACACAATAATAAACACATGCAAAAATGGAGAAATAAAAAGCAATCTAAGCGAGCAATAATTTAGTATGAGGCCTCTCATATGTTGTATGGATTTTCAAACAGGCATTACATTTACTTGTGATGCGTATTTTGATTACCCATACAACCCACATGCATCAGTATTGCTGAGATTCATAAGACAAGTAATGTAAGAATTGAACATTCAAAGACGAACTTATGTGAAATAATTATTGAAGGGGATACACACGCAATCATCATAGCACTTGGAATTTGTAGGGATTTACAACACGAAAAGAAGACTGTCTTTTCGAATAACCTTGAAATTATTCAATGTATTAAGCAATTGTCGGCAGCTAGCTTGAGGATCAGGTCGATATTGAAAAAAATCAAACTCATGGCTGAAGAGGCAGAAGAAGTCATCTTTAAACACATACCTCGACATCTCAATATCCAAGCAAATAAGCTAGCAAAAAATGCAATACACAAGGCAACAACTACTTCAGTAGATGTGAATAGCATCCAAAAGTGTTTTAACAAGAAAGAATCGACTGATTGATATTTAGATAGGTAGACAGTTAGGCTTTATATTTCATAAATAGAAAAGCAATTTAAGAACAAAAAATGGATGAAAACGTCATTGAACTATAAATGGAGAATACAAAAAATAACATTAGTTTCTTACACCTATAACAATTCTCTCATCACTATCGAAATATAAACAACCACTTCTAAAAAACAATCTAATATAAGATTGAATATAGATAATAACATATAAACCAGGCCTAAATAATTCTTTAAACAAAAAGAATGGATAGGTCATATAATTAGGGGCAATTTATTTAAAAAAAATAAACTTGGGGCACTTTCTATTAAACTAACCCACCTACTCAAAAATATAAAAACCCCCCAAATTCTCCAAAATCATAATCTTCCCTCATCCATTTTACCCACACCCACTCAAAACCCCACCATGAACCTCCTCTCTCTTTCCCCCCACCCTCTCCCCTCCACCACTTCCGCCACCACAACCACCACCACCACCTCATTTCCACCTCTCAACCTCCGCCACTCTCTCCTCCCTAAACCCAGAACATCAATCCACCCTCCACTATGTCGAAGAATCAGATCTTCCCTCATTTCCCCACCTCAAACCAAAACCTTCTCCGATTCTCTTGACCTCATTACTCCCACCATTCATATGTCCTCCCCTCAGACACCCGCCACCGCTATGCGTGGTGCCGAAGCTGACGTCATGGGTCTGTTATTCCGAGAAAGAATTGTCTTCTTGGGTAGCACCATTGATGATTTTGTTGCTGATGCTATTATTAGTCAACTCTTATTGTTAGATGCCGTTGACCACACTAAAGATATTCGTCTCTTCATTAATTCTGCTGGTGGTTCTCTCAGGTACACATAATTATACCATTTTATTATTCGAATGAGATTGTGGATCTTGAAATTAGGGACTTATAGTGCAAGATGTTCTAATTTTCAGTGCTACAATGGCGATATTTGATGCTGTACGTCTCATAAGAGCGGATGTATCAACAGTAGCATTAGGAATAGCAGCTTCAACATCTTCAATAATCTTAGGTGGAGGAACAAAAGGCAAAAGATTTGCAATGCCAAATACACGAATCATGGTACATCAACCTTTAGGAGGAGCAAGTGGTCAAGCAATAGATGTTGAAATTCAAGCGAAAGAAGTTATGCATAACAAGAATAATGTAACAAGGATTATATCTGAATTTACAGGTCGTTCATTTGAACAAGTTGAGAAAGATATTGATAGAGATCGTTACATGTCTCCTATTGAAGCAGTTGAATTTGGAATAATCGATGGAGTTATTGATGAAGATAGTATTATTCCATTAATGCCTGTTCCTGATAGGGTTAAGGCTTCTACATTCAATTATGAAGAGATTAGTAAAGATCCCAGGAAGTTTTTAACCCCAGAAATTCCTGATGATGAGATATATTAGCTAGGTACTTAAATTGATAATATTGGTTATGTTGGTTTTAGTATTAATTATAATTATTTTTTTACAGGCAAATTGAAGCTATTTCTGATGGACTTGTATTCACATAGTTGTAACAGGCTTTGAATTTCTTGTCAAGATTTGGATGAACATCTGAATGTAATAATATTCAGGGCCCGTTTGGAAGTGCTTATTTTAGAGTAAAAAAACGCTTTTGGAATAAAATTCAAAATTTAAGAAAATTATTAAAAATAATTTTGAAATCTAAAATTATTGAAAGTGCTTTTTTTTAAGAAGCACATATTTGGTGCTTCTCAGAAAAGTGCTTTTCAAGGTAAAAAAAATTCTTAAAATGCTAAAAGCACTTTTAAGTGCTTCTCCAAAAAAGCACTTCCAAGCACTTCCAAACGGGCACTTCCAAACGGGCACTCAGTGTACTATATATACTACTTTGTTAGACATTGTTAATCTTTGTGATATTAAACAATTTGAATGGTGAAATTTTAGGATCAGGAAAATGTTGTTTCTAGCTATGAATAGTTTATGGTAAATTTTCTTGACTAAAAAATAATTGTATTTTGAATTTGGACTACAAAAGTTTGATACTTTTTGAGCTAGAGCATAAATGACTAGAATACTAGATACAAACTTGCTTCTTTGTTTAACTTTAAAATATAAATGAGCTGAAGTTGAAGTCAAATTTAGACGAGTTGAATATTTGATTTTTTTTTTTTTTTTTGGACGCTTAATACATTTCAATTACATCAGTATTCTAAATTTATTAGCCTATTCCTAATCGAGAGAATTGAGAAAGTAGTGAATTAACATTGTTCCCCCCTTCCTTTTGTGCCCTGTGTCTGACTTGCTTCGCTAAGTTGTCTGCCCGACCATTAAAACGTCTGGGGATGTGCTTGAAGAAGACTTGGCCTATTTCCTTTGCCAGTCTTTTAATCTGCCAAATCCATGGTCGAAGTTTCCAACTAGCAGCCGACACCTGCTGGGTACCCCGAATCAGTTCGAGGTTATCCGAGAAGATAGTGACCTCCCCGTTCTTGTCCTTAATTGCCTGATTTAAAGCTACTATCACCGCTTGCGCTTCCCCTTCCTCACTCGTATTACACGTAGCAATTGCAGAGTGGTCCGTTCTTTTACCCGTTTCTTTGTCTATTCGCACCACTCCGATTCCAGTTGGTAGATGAGGTCGCTCAAACGATGTATCACACGTAAATGCAATGCGCGTAGTGAAATTTAACTCTTCCGTTGGTCTTTCTGTTACATTCGTTGTCTGTTCTCCTGGTGACTGACTTGTCTCCCATTCTCTACCAAACCATTCACCCATATGCTTGTTTGCGGATCTAATGATACCGTCAGTGTCAATTTTCTGGTTTGTATGTCGACTTTTCACCTTTGACTTCCATATGTTCCAGAGTAACAAAAGCACATATGATATAATCACTTCCCGTCTCCACCCTCCTTGAACAAAAGTATCAACAATCGCCAATATCCATTCCCCCAAATGTTCAACTGTTTGACTGATATAGATTTGTAAAGCAGAGCCCGCCCAGACAATCTTAGCAATCTCACATGTAAGCAACAAATGTTCAACCGTTTCCTGTTCCATATTACACCATTGGCACTCTCCGTCCACGTCGCAGTGTCGTTGTACTAAATTTTTTCCTGTTGGTATAGCATTACTACAAGCCTTCCAGGCAAAAATCCTGACCTTTGTGGGTATATTAGAATGCCAAACGGCAACCCATAGCTTGCTTTCAATTTGTACCACGTTAGACTGTCCCGGTGTCCTTGATATTTCTGTCTCCGTAATTATCTGATAGCCGGATTTCGTTACATATTCTCCATTTCTTGTGTGAGGCCATATCCATTTATCTGGTACCTCTTCACCATAGGCTTTTTCCCTTAGGATAATTGGTATTATTGGCTCCGGAAACAATTCATCCAATATCTCCGTGTCAAGTTTAAAACAACTTATGATTGAAGCTAAAGTTTTCATAACCAGTTGGTAAAAGATTGTGTATGATATTGATGATAAAAAGGAAAACTCAAATGAATTCAAACTAGTTTTTTTGGGTTTGAGTTATTTATGAACGATTTTAAGTTTGAAGGGAAATTTTTCATATATAAGTTGGGTAGAGTGAGTATGATATTAATAAGAACAAAAAAATCAAAATATATCATATGAAATGAGTTTTTTTAAATATATATACTTAGGATATTAACCTTTACCACGTAAAGTCTTATGGATATAAAAGAGTTTTTTTTTTTTGGTTTTGGCTTTATTTTAATAAATAATTGGCAATTAGACATGAGGGAGAAAAGAATTGGAGGTTGGGAGAAAAGAATTGGAGGTTCGGCACTCTGGCCGAGATTGAGCTGCCACTTTTAGTTAAAGACGATTAAATAATCATTAGATAGTCGATTAAAGACGTAAGGCGGTGTCTCGAACACCATCTCTTATCTAAACCCATAATTAAGCAAAGGCGGTCAAGTGAAAATTATGGGTCTCCTGTCTTTACCTTGCGACCATCACAGACAGTAAAGTGTGATTCAATACGATACTTTCTATTTTGGGTATCTCACCGAACCAAGATTGCTCAACAAACAGAATCACCCGTGGGTCCAATCGCCACGGTGTAGCAGAAGTAGGTCTGACCAGCATATCTGTTTGTTGGCCCTATAACGGAAAAAGTAAATACGTATTAACAAATAATTATAAATAAATTATTTTTTATAAAAAACTTACATTATCTCACACCATTTGACTTTTATGTCGAAACTTCGTCCGTTTCCATAAAGCTCGTTTGCATCGCTGCTCGAAAAAGTCATAATATCCTAGCAAGCAGTAAGGACCAAATGAGTAATTAAAATAAATATTTAAATAAAACAAAGGAGTAAAAGTGCAGTGAAATAAAATTAAAAGGACTAACTTTGCAATTAAATAGATACAAACGTTACTTTTAAAGTCTAATTACATAAAACTAAAAGGGCTAAAAGTATAACTAAATATAACTACAAGGAATAAAAATACAGTTATATAAAATTAGAAGGACAAATTGTGCAATTAACTAAACAAATAAATTACTCTCAAATTACAATTACATATACTTAAAAGGGGCTAATATTGCAATTACATATAACTAAAAGGACTAATAGTGCAATTATATAGATTAAAAGAACCAATTGCACAATAAACTAAAAACTTAAATTACTTTGAAATTGCTATTACATACACTTAAAGGGGTTAACATTGCAATTACTTAATCCTAAAAAGACTAATAGTTCAATTATATAAAATTAAAAAGACCAATTGTGCAATTAACTAAAAATATGAAACACATCTAGTTATTTCAACAATATATCACATAAAACACTAATCTAACATGCAATTATAAATATATAACTTATATAAAATTCGCAATTTAAGAAAACAAAAAAATCATGATTTTGAAACCCTAACCTTAAATCTTAGGGTGAATAAAGGCAATTGATGATGTGGGCTTGAAAGAAAGTTTGATTCGACTCGAATAAATAAATGGGAGGTGGCACGGTGGCGGGACGACGACAACACTCCCTCGGCGATTTTGTCTTTCTTTACTTCCAAAATGGTTTATGAACTGGGTTCTTTAACTTTACTTTTGTGAAAGGCGGTGTTTCAAACATTGCCTTTCATTAAACCCGAGAAATACACTAAAGGCGGTGTTCTAAACACCGCGTGCAAGCGAGACTATTTTACAAAGAAGGCGGCGGTCTAAAGACCGCCTTTGCTTAATTACGTGTTTAAGTGGTAGACGGTGTTCGGGACACCGTCTTTCTTCTTTAATCGTCTGTCTAATGATGGGCGGTGTTTTAAACACCGCCTCTAAGAAGAGGCGGCAACTCGATCTCGGCCAAAGTGCCAAACCTCCAGTTCTTTGCTCCCATATGCCCAATTGTCAATTATTTGTCAAAATAAAGCGAAAACCAAATAAAACTCGGATATAAATATAAGTGTTAATCACCATAGATAATTAATTTATATGTCTACTTAGCAGAAAGTTAGGTAATATTTTCATATTTATAACTTTTTAATATTTATCCATAAACACTTTAAATTAAAAACTTTACATGATCTTCAGTTATAAATAAAATCATAATATTGAATTATGACTATGAATACTTATATCTAATACACTAACGTATTAAATCTTAAATTAAATTTTATTTTTGATAGGTAAAACATAGTTGCACTTGTGTTAATATATATTGTGTACCATGGTTTGTAGACTACATGTGTATTATGTCCAAATCGTAGCCCATAAGATGATGTTTGGTTCGACTCATAGTCGTATTATGTTAAGTTCGTAACTTTTATTTTCTAGTATATCCTTGTTTTTGTTTGTCTTGTAAATCACAAGTGAAACTTTAACCTCCACATAGATTTAAAGAATAAGGCGGAGCGAGGTTTGGGAAAGAATAACATAGCGCCAAAATGGGTCGTGGAAACTTTTTTTTTTTGGAGGACATAATGAAGAGTTTGATAAACATGTTTTAAACCCTTTTTCTTGACACTTTTAATTTTTTTGAATACAATGTCCTAGGACAGTTTAAAAGCACACTAATTACCCCCATGAGGATTACTATTTATAACTATAGGTAGTATCGAGACGCTTTATCTCGTAATAACAAACGCCTCACTCTTTTTTACTCCTCGTGGAAGATCATACACCAATTTTGATAGGATGCACTCAATTTTGCCAGCCAATCTACATAAATATTTGCCTTTCTCTATATATCCCTTCACCTCGTAATGTAAGTTTAGATTTACTATAGCCTTTATGCCACTGATCAACCATGCTCTTTGTTTTCTTCATCAGTAGCGCCATTAATCATAATTATAACATCCCTCGATTCGACCTCGATAATCACTTTATTTCCCCCCATTCGTTCTATCCAATTCAAACCATCATATAGAGTGACTAACTATGCCACGGAAGGAAGTACACGTCCCAAACTCCTCACAAAACCTCCAACCCAATCACCATTAACATCCATCTCTGAACCCCGACTACACACAACCTACGCATCGGGTTTAAACTCCCATCCATGTTAAGTTTCAAGTATTGCAACAACTCCACCCATTTTTTCAACTCCACGGAATTAGATTGGGGTTCTCTACCAATGGGAATCCCACCCTGGGAGTTCACATAGTCCCTCACGAGTCTTTTAGCCTTTGAAATCAACACATTCGGGTTTAGTCTCTCCACGCTTGTAAATGTCACATCATTTCTATTGATCCACAATGTCCAAATGGTTGACGAAACATACAATTACAACAAATACCTACAATTAGAGACTTGTTATTTACGTTTATCTTCCACTGTTTCACGTATGTTAGAGTCCTCTATGGTAGAAAAGAATCCAGGCTCGCATACTCTTAAGTCACGTCCGCTTCCTCGTCATCCCTATATGTAAGGTTCACCGCCGTAGATGTGACGAGGCGCCTGGAAAGGCCTGCTGCCAACCGTCCCGGTGCAAATATTATTTTCCCTGGGTTTGATTTGATCGAGTTGTTGTCCGACTAAATGAAAAGCTTACTCCTGCTGAATTTGGGTGTGTGTACAACTCTTAAACTGCAGCTGATTGTCCCTCTATTAGTTCCTGCGATGCATTGATCCCCCAATTCGATACTCAAGTACATGCATCCAAAATATATCACGTTTGACATTTAATACCTTGTATCCATCTCCCAAACTCCTTTTATGTACAACTGTCATTTCTTATTTGATCTATATCGTTTCTAATTCAGTCTTGTACATCTATACACCTGAAGGGCCTTTTGTGTTCTTCCATCCCCCTGAACCATTCGTTATTTTATCCCAGCCAAACATCTCTTACGACCACAAAATCACGAAGCAAGTGTTGTGTCGTGTCTTCCTCTAACCCACACCATGAACATGAGTAACTCGAACCTACTCCCCACAGGCCCTAGTACTATGTGTCGTTGGTACTATTTTAAAAATTGGCCTAGAAGCTAGAAGGTAGTTTACCTTACGAAAATGGTTCAGGCGACATCCAGTCGCTCCCTGAATGTCTCAGGCGAGCCTAGGCGGATCTAGATGTAATTAAGTGGACGCCTAGGCGGTCTGGTGGCCAAAAAATTAAAAATCAAATTCATTTTTTACACCAAAATTATATAAACTTATTTTAAAAAATTAAAATTATCCTCTAATGAAAAAAAGTAACAAAAAAATCATAGACAAACCCAAAAAATATCCAAATATAATCGATTATCATTTACCTTAATTGTATTAATTATTTATCTAAGAAATGATATATGATTGTGTAAGTTTTCTCCAAGTATGTTTAGTTATTATTTTGAGTGTATTGTGTGGACTTAAAGATAAATAAACTTGTAATATATAATATTCATAAATAAAATTCAAAACCGGGGAGAAGAGAAACAGCTAGGCTCCGCCTAGTCCTTAGGCGCTCGAAGGTGGTAGACCTCCCGCCTAGCGCTTAACACTTTTTAGAACACTGAATTGATGGTAACATTTACTTTATAACTTGCCATATCAAAACCTTTACCCTCTCCAAACATCTGAGTTTCCACAACTTACTCCAAGCCCTCCTCCCAGCTTGACTTGGGTCTCTATAACACGTAATTGCCGACGTAGATGTATATATCCCATGCGCTTCATATCGCCTCGAGAGGTACTCCCTCTTTCCATTGTCCCAATCGATCGTTATATCTGCAGTTTTCATAAGCTTCGAGGTTGGTAAGCATGACTGTAACTTCTCGCGGTCTCATGAACCATTTCTATATCCAAGACCATAACTTTACCCTCTTTCTCACTTAACAGTGATGATCACAACAAATAAGCGGTACCAAACCCAACAATGTATCCTCTAAAAAGCAATACTCCTCCCATTTTTATGCCCTATCATGATATCTGTTTTAACACGACAATACCTTCCATAATGGCACGACATATTTGCAAATCTAGTGTCTTCAAATTGTACTAAAATATACTTTACCTGAAGTCTAATCGCTTGCATCCAAAGTACATTGTCCTCATGCACCAACTTCTAGCCCAACTTTCCTAGAAGTACCTTCATCATTACCTTGGTCTCGCGCAACCCTAGATCCACCTTGGTTTACATAGTTATTTCCAAGCAACTCAATGAATCCTTCTATGATCATATGCGATCCCTATACGAAATCTTTGAATTTTGTCTAAATCCTTGCACACATATCAAAGAATTTTTTTCGATTGCATCACATAAATGAGTAATGCACTCAAGATTACTTCATTGAGTATAATTTTCCAAGAAGTAGCACACTCTTATAAGTAGCACACTCAAGATTACTTTAGTGAGTGTAATTCACCAAGAAGTAGCTTCTAACTTTCTAACTATCTTCGCATCATGTTTGTCAAATCATTATGGAATCCCCTCAGACGCCTTCCCGAAATAATAGCAACCCCCAAGGTATCTTCCCAAACCTGTCTTTATTTCATATCCACTCATCCCCATAATGTCTGCCACTATATCCTCTGTCACATTTCTCAAGAAGTAAATCAATGATTTCTCTCGACTAATTTATTTACCTGCATCTTAACAGAATCTAGTGATAATTTCATTCAATAAAAACATCAATTTAGTCGAAACTTCAACATAAATCATCAAAAGGCATGAGAGATAGGGCCCCCTGAACAAAATCGTAAATGTCTCCATTCTGCACTTTCCAATAGTTGTTGTATAAGACGGTATAGCCTCTTTATGCATATTATAGACAAATATGGTGAATGGGGGGGGTATACTTGACGTATTCCTTTCTAGGCGTGGTTCCCCGTTATATACGACTAGAACCTCATTATCTTCCATCCCTGACATGATAAGTGATGTCTCCTTCTCTGGTACCCCCAATGGCACCAAAGACTCATGTATGATTCTCTACTTCAATCTATCATACGCCTTAGTGAGATCGATTTTCTTGACCATGAACCATTTCTTCCCTTTTGTATGTCTCATGAAGCGATCGGCCTCTAGAACTATCACAATATTATTAATCGTCGACCTCCAGGCATGACACTGATAAGGCCCTGTGTGCAATCTATGGACCAAAACTTTAATACAAATGTTAAAGCGTACATTGATTAAGATAATCGGTCCTAACTTGGTGATATACTCTAGAATTCTCTCCTTCAAGATAATTGGAACTAAAGATCCCAAGACACCTTCCGGAAATTCTCTTAGCTGTAGCGCACCCTTGATCATGTCAAATACTAAATATCACACAACTTCCCACCACTTACGGTAGAAACCCGCTATCATTCCATCTGGACCCGGTGCTTTGTGTGAATGTAATTAGAAAAACGCTACCCACACCTATTCAATCGACACCTCTTCATTCAACTCAATCAATAACTTTTAGCCAATCCCTATGTAGACTAAGAGTTAGAGTTACCTATTATATATTAATATGGAGTTTCTAATTTGTAATACACACATTTGTTGATAATCAATAATCAATATAATCATATTATCTTTCACTCTATATCATTCATATATGTATACCCCATTTGTTCGAAAAATAATGTAAACTCACACATATTAAGAAACATAATAATTGTATTCATCATTACAAAAATATTTTTCATTAAATGTTTTAATATTTTAGTTGTGTATTGAAAAGACAATTTTTAATATTTTAATAAGGATAATATGGAAACCCTCTCTATTCGAAAAATAATATACACTCACACATATTAAGAAACATAATTATTGTATTCACCATTACAAAAATATTTTTCATTAAATGTTTTCATATTTTAGATGTGTATTGAAAAGACAATTTTTAATATTTTAATAAAGATAATATGGAAAATATAGAAAAAATGTAGAAAAAAAGTATTTCAAAATTTCAAGTTAATAATATTTTTAAAACATTATTTTTAATATATATACATTATTAATGGAACATAATAAATTTACAAAAAGAGTATCATCAATGTTTGCACTTTGCCAACTAAGTATCAAATACAATTGTTTGTTTATAATATTATATTTGTAAGATCTATAACGTAAGCTGCTGTAGCACATTGGTAAAGCCTTGGCAATTTACTTGCTATGCTAATTCGATGCTTTCTTCTAAGCATCCTGGGTTCAAGTCCCAGCAGCGGCATATTCTTTTTCTTTTCCTAATCCATATACTAGTTATATTTATATAATTTATTTGTATAAACATTTTTTATTCTTTTATTCATCACCGTATATTAAATTAGATAATAAACAGATTTGAGTGTAATTGTAAATTATATTACTATCTTATGCTTAAATTTTTTGCAATGCCTATTCAAATTCTTTAAAAAATTTAGACTCTAATTTAATTATTGTATGACTATTTATCTAAAATATAATTGACCAGACTATTTTTCACATATATAAAGTCATATAAATTAATCAAATCAATAATTGCAATTAACATAGAAATCGATAATGGGCCAACTAACGCCATGGATATATCAAAATAAGGAAGAAGAACCAAATTTCTGGTTCTTAGTTATACTTATTTAATTTATTTGTATAAACATTTTTTTATTTTTTATTCATCACCGTATATTAAATTAGATAATAAATAAATTTGAGTGTAATTGTAAATTTTATTAATATCTTATGCTTAAATTTTTTACAATGCCTATTCGAATTCTTTAAAAAAATTAGACTTTAATTTAATTATTGTATGACTATTTTATTGTTCCAATATTAAAATTATTATATATAATATAAAAATTTATAGTAAAACTAATTTACAAATATTGACTCAAAACCTTTTTAAATTTATATAAACTATCTAAAATATAATTGACGACTATTTTTCATATATATAAAGTCATATAAATTAATCAAATCAATAATTGCAATTAACATAGAAATCGATAATGGGCCAACGAACGCCATGGATACATCAAAATAAGAAAGAAGAACCAAATTTCTGGTTCTTGAATCGATGACTCAAATTTCAATCAGAATGTTTGACAACCAAGGAGTACAGACTAAGCTATTCTAATAACAAGACTAAGAATTATAGAAGAAGAAAATAGAAACAATTCGCTAATTTATGTATTAATTATGATATTTTGCATCACTTCTGGTAGATTTTATTTTCTTTACCAGTTTTGAAAGTTAAACTTATGTTCTTCAAATTTTGAATGGGTATTTTATTGATCATATAAGTGATTGGTAAAGGTTTTGAACATTAATGACCAATAATATACTTGCTAGAAGTAACACCCGTGGTCGGTAAAAAAATCAATAATTTTTTTGTTTACCCAAATTTAGCAGAGACTTGTGGTCGCTAATGTGTATGTTCTAGCAACCACTTTAAACGATTGTTAGAGACGTGAACATTAGTAATGGTTGATGGTGTGATGGTTGTTGATAACTCTGTTTTGACTTCTTGCATAAATAAAAGGACTATGTTTAAACTCTTTAAAGCTGGATACTCTGCTTCTTGTTGAAATGATTAGGCCATTAGGTCTTTTGTTAATGCATAGTTAGGATCCTTGTATTTTAAACCTGAATTATCTATGTTATTGTTCTGGAATATGTGTGGTGTTTGACGACTTTGGTACAAGAAATTAAGATGCATAAATCATAAATCAATAAATTATTTGGATATGTATTAAAACATTTAAATGTATCGAGTCCAAACATAATCAGTATGATTTTAAGTTATAACTTTATTACCATCTTCCGACCATCTATAAGATAACCATTACCTCCATAAATCCCAACCTCATCAAAAATTGGCAAAGTTGGGAGGAAATTCTGAAAAATTATTATGCATATATTTAGCAATAAAAAAATAGCATCTCTATGGACATTATTAATCTTTCAATAAATAAAATCTTTTTCAAAATTCTACTTCAATATCCTATGTAAAGCGTTGCTAAGTGACTCCATAATTAATGGATAAGTTATGATTTGTTTTATTCATACGCTTTTATTTATTGAGAACAACGACTACAAAAGATAAACATAAAATTTCATTACGAATCATGCAAAAATAAAGTACAAAATAACATATCTTTGTACATCTTATCGAGTCATATATCTATCTTGTAACTGTCAATAAATAGTATGCACATCGTATGCGTGTACTATGTAACAACTTTAAAAATTGAATTGATCGCGTTGTCCTTCATTTTGTATTATTTGAATCCTTTGTTGATGCTTAAGTAATAATCTTACTTCTGTATTATTCACGTAAATTTTTCATCAAGGATAGATTAAAAAAAAGAGGAATTGGTGTCAGATTAGATAGAACATGTGGTTACTGCTTTTTCTATTGTAGCTTCTTTAAAGGTAAAACAAAAATTGCACATGTAACTTTGCATCCAAAGGCCTATACCAAAAATAACTAGATTTTAAAATACCTAATGTATCAGATAATGTAACTACAACTAAGGTGACAAATGATATACACTTATTGTGACATAATAATTTTGAAGTCCTTATAAAAGGAAAAAATAGATTTGTCTACAAACAGAAGGCAACAAAACAACAATCGGCTTTTCATGAAAAACTTCTTTGACAACATCTAAACGGTTGAGCAATAACTCGAATTGATGAAGTAAAATAACAAGCATTCACTAATCAAAGATGAAATCAAGATTCATTGAAAGATACAAAGACTGAATTAATATGTTTTTTGTATTAGGTTTTGTAATTTTTAGGAATCTTTATGACTTTTTACAACCCTAACAAAACCTAATCGAATTGATGTGCATAATATAATTATGCAAACAATTAAATTTAAAAAAAAATATATCTCATTTGATACAATGATCCTAATCAAACTGATGAAGCTGTGAGAAAGGTGAGAGGGGTGAGAGGTTTCACATATATGGTTTTGTGGTTTCTTGACCGTGGGTTTGCACGTGTAATTGATATATATATCGACAAATTTCATTTTTCCACAACCTTTTCATAGTTTTTCACTTATTTACAAATATTCTACTGATACAATGAAAAGGTTTTCAAATCTAATTATTAATTAACAAAAAACATGAAAATCACTTTCATGTTCTCCAATATAACACTGTTTTCATTTTATTTTTCAGAAAATCAGTTTTGTTTTCTTTCTAGCCAAACGCGTTTTTATTAGTGTTTTGAGAAATATTAAAAATAAAAACGAAAAATAACCACTCATTTTTCACAAACCAAATAGAATCTAAGTGTCTTTTTTTCTTTTTAATTTTAATAAATAATAGTTTAAGATATTTTTGTCGATTTTGATAAAATTATATAATAGAAAGATAGTCTTATAATTATATTTAAAAGAAAAAGTTTAAGTATCAAATCTTAGAACAAGCAATAATACCTATAAAATATTCTATTTGTAAGAGATAGATATCTAAACCGTTGTAGCGCTTTGGTAATACGCATTGCAAAATGCATTGATTTCGACGCCTTCTCATCTAGGCATCCTGGGTTCAAGTCCCAGCAGCGGTTATATATTTTTTCTTCTTTTCTATACAAAAAGCATTGTCACATTAATTATAATAATTTTTCATACTTAACTATAATTATAAAAATAAATATTAATTAAAACAAGATTTGAAAAAATTATTAAAATATTTTTCAATTTATTTATTATTACTTTAATTATATATATCAGGACCGTGCATAATTGATTCAGCGTATATTTCTGAACTATTAACACTACATTTTGGGCTAAAATGGGCAGTAAGGAAAGGGTACAAGGCGATGTATATCGAGATTGACTCTAAGGAGCTCCATGCGCTTGTAAAGGGTGGTGGAAGCTCAAGTAGTCGCATTTCGTGTATAGAGCATGAGTGCCTGGAATTAGTACAAGCTCATCCGAATTTTGAAGTCACACATATCTATCGTGAAGCTAATATTTGTGCGTATGAATTGGCTAAAGAAGGAGCAAAGGAGCTTTCAGAGATAATCGAGTTCGAGGATCCCCCAGATTATTTGTGGAACCGTATTACAAAAGATAGGAGTGGATGCGTGACTCGTAGAGTTGTAATGGACCCACATAAAGGCCGTTTCTTTCTTTCTTTTAGTTATTATGTAGCTATCGGCTTTATGCCTCTCATCTATGCAAAAAAATATTTTAGATTAATTTTATGATTTTATATATTATAGGAATATATAATTCTATTTTGTATATTATAAGAACACGTAAAATTGAATATCAAAATTTGAAAAACAAAAGAATTTTTTTTTTCATAGATGTAGATATGAACTTGCTCCACTGAAAAATGCGATTATTTTTTTATCTTTTTGATTTTTTAGAATTAATTATGAATTTTCAAAAAAATTAACTAACACGACCGTATGATAAATCGACAAATCTAAATTTGTGTGTTATAGCAATACATAAAACGGAATACCAAAAATAAAAAATTCGAAAAAATTCATAGACGTATATATTAATTTGTCCCCTCTAATTTTTTTTTTTTCAAAATTAATTATGATTTTCTTTTTAAAAATAACGTACACATATGTATGCTAGAATTAGTTGGTACTGATGGGTGTCGACGAGGTTGGCATAACTAGTCGGTGGTGGTTGTTAGTGAAGGTGGTGGTGGTTGGCGAAGAAAGTCGCAAGTGACGGTGGTGGTCGACGGAGAATGCCAGAGTTGATGGTGGTGGTCCGTGGAGCATGCATGAGGTAGTGGTATAAACGATGGAGGTGGTTGAATTTTAAAATAAAATAAATAAATACTTATATTATGAATATTATATAACAAAATAAAAAATTTAAAATAAAAGTAAGAAATAATTGAACATTAATTCGTATTTAAAAGATCGATGCTAAAATTATCATATAAGTAATGACTCCGAGTTCAAAGTATGTCTCATTCTCATGTGTAAAAAAAATAAAATAAAATTGTGAAAGTTGTGCCGGTTAAAGAAATTTCACCACAAGGACTTATTTGACAGATTTTTTAAACTTTAGGGGTTACCTATACAGTTTTTGAAACAGTGAACCTCTTGATAACAGGAAAACCTGCAATGCTGCAAAACCTTCACGTAAGCACCGTGCTAAAAACCCATCTCCAATAAATGGAAAATATTCAAGCTTTGCATTCAAAAACCTCCTTCTTATGGCCATTTCATCAAAGGTACTATCTTTTTCACTTAAACCCATTTCAAAATTCAAATATTTCTACTCATTTTCAACTTTACCTAAAACCCTGATTCACCAATTCACCAAAGCATTTCAACAAGATAACCTCGACATCATTGACCCTAAATCCTTGCACAAATTACAACCATGCCACGTGGAACCAATTTGTTATAGTCTTAGCTCAAACCCTTCTTCGGCAATTAAGTTCTTTCAGTGGTGTGAGAGTTTCCTTGGTCTTAATCACACATTAAAATCATACGTTGGCCTCTCTCATTTGTTGCTTAGTAAGCGTATGTTTGATCAAGCGAGATGGGTTTTCAACAAAATGGTTCAAAACTACAGCGAATTTGATTGTGTTTATGTGTTCGATGAAATGTTTGAAAGGTACGGATCAAACAAAAGTACAGTCTTTAGCTTCTTAATTGAAAATTATACTAGCATAGGGTTAATTGACCATTCCGTTATGTTATTCTTCCGAATATCTAAAATAAATATTCCAATTTCACATTACGCCTTATCAAAAATGTTAACTACTTTAGTTAATTCAAACCGTATTGATATAATTACCGAAGCGTGTATTCAAATAAAAAACGGAACAAGTAAAGAGCATTTCGATGTATATACATTCGTGATGAATCTTTTCATAAAGAATAATCAAGCTGAGTCATCATTAAAGTTTCATAACAGAATGATTTCAAGTGGTCTCAAGCTCGATATAGTAACTTGTAACAAGATTTTAAAGAATCTTTGCAACACTAATTCTACAAAAATCGCGTATAAATACCTTTCGGTTATACTAAAGTTCGGTCCAAACCCAAGTATAGTAACTTTTAGCACGTTAATTAACACATATTGCAAAGAATCAAGATTAGACGAAGCATTTAAATTATATAATCTTATGCTATCACATAATATATCTCCAGATTTAGTTGTGTATAGTATCTTAATAGATGGTTTTTTCAAGCTCGGAAAACTCGAAGAAGCACATAAACTTCTCTCAGAAGCGTTAAATCGAGGTATAAAGTTAGATATAATTGTATTTAGCTCAATTATCGATGGATATATAAGTAATAAAGAGCCACAAAAGGGCATTAAAGTCTATAACATGATGTTAAAAGAAGGTATATCACCAAATACGATCACTTATGGGATTCTTATAAACAGTTTATGTTTAAACAATCGTGTTCTAGAAGCTTCCGGAGTATTTTGTCAGATATTGAAACAAGGTAATGAGCTTTCGATCATAACTTATAGTAGTTTAATCGATGGATTTTGCAAAATGGGTAATATAAACGAAGGGTTTAGATTATATTATGATATGGTTAAAAACGGTTATAATCTCGATGTGGTAGTTATAACTGTTCTTATAAACGGTTTAATCAAGCAAAATCAGATTAAAGATGCTATAAGATTCTTTTATCATAGTATCGAGAAAGGTATAATTCCGAATTTATATACATTTAATACATTACTCGATGGTTTTTGTAAAAAGAAACAAGTTAAGAATGTGTTAAATATGTATAAACAAATGAGTGTTTATAATGTTTATCCGGATTTAGTTACTTTTACAGTAATTATAAACGCTCTTTCCGAGAAAGATAAATTATCGTTTTTTTTTCAAATGATTAAAAAAGGTTTCGATTTTGATGTTGTAACGTATAGTGTGTTAATCGATGGGTTATGTAAGGAAAGGAATCTTATTTATGGGTTAAGAATGTTCGAATTTATGAAAAGAAACGGTGTATTACCTGATATAGAAGTGTATAATGTTGTAATAAACGTGTTTTTTAAAGAAGGGTGTTTTAAACAAGCGATTGAAATGTTCGAAAATATTGAAAAAAGTGGTCTAAAACCAGATATTGTGACATATAATACGGTTATATCTGGGTTATGTTCGATGAAGAAGTTAAATGAAGCGGTAAATTTATATAAAGAGATGAAAGTAAGTAATGAAATTACTTTAACTATTTTAATCGATGCGTTTTGTAAAGAAGGAAAAATGAAGGAAGCAAAATTGTTGTTTAATAAATGTTTGGTACGTAATGTGATTACGTATACTTGTATAATCGATGGGTATTTTAAGACATGTGATTTAAAAAGTGGGTTTGAATTATATGATGAGATGATGAGTAATGATAAGATTTGTCCGAATATTGTGAGTTATAGTGTTTTAATTGATGCGTATTGTAAAAGGGGATTAGTTGAAGAAGCGTTAGAGATTTTTAATGTGGCGTTAAGGAGAGGTTTGTTTAGTGATTTGATTGTGTATGGGATTTTGATTCGAGGGTATTTTAGGAATAGAAGGTTTGTTGAGGCGGTTTTGTTGTATGATCGTATGGTTGAAGATGGTGTTTTGCCCGATGATTATGTATTGAGTATGATTGAGGAAGCTAGATTATTGATTAGTCATGAAATTTGATTTTTATTTTATTTTGTGATTTATTGTACAAAAGATTATACAATATTTATTTAAATGGAATTTAGTGTTAGTTACTTATACTAACAAATTGTTCAACGCTTATTAAAGGAAGTTTGGTAAAAACAATTGGTACTTTAGAAATGGAATATAGTTTTATCATCATTATAATTATATCCTTCAAAGTATTCATGATAATCCAATAGTTACAATTATATTATATAAGTAATATAGGAGGGGATAATTCTAAATAATGAAGGTAATTGAAGCTCAAACTTACAATTTTTTTGTTTGTTTAATAATTGTGCTAAGAGTAATTTAATGGGTATAAATGCAAAGTTGGGTAGGGTAACTATCCTTTGTTGTGACAAGGACCCGATAGGGGTAGGGTAATTTTGTAATCGCGTTTTATCTATCTATATATCTATGTTTGAACAAAAAAAAAAAAAAAACGTCTCTAAGATAAATAATTATGCATAAAATATAAATGCTAACGATATGCTTGTGAATTTGCTCCACACAAATTTTGTTATGCTTGTACTCTCTGCCTTTTACGTTTTCGGAGTACTAAATTGAATTTTAAAACTTATGATGTTATGACTGGTGTCACTTTTTGTAGTGTCTAGAGCTGGTGGAAGAGCCGATCCAACGAAAAATTCGTGTAGCTAATTTACTATCGGTGAATACTAGAGGTGGAAATCGGAAGGAACGGATCGAAAAAAGGGTCATTCAAAAAAATTCTAATTTTTTCGGAATAGATTTTTTACATTCTAATTCTTATCTAATCTTTCAAAATTGGGAAAAACAATTCCGAATTCGGAATTTCGAAACTTTGGGTTCAAAATTTTGAAACTTTTGGTTCTGAAATTACGGAACTAAAGGTTATTAATCGGAGCAATAGTTTACAACTTATATGAAAAGTAATCGTAGTTTAAAACTAAAGTTATAAAACTTATACGAAGAGTAACAATAATTAAAAACTAAACTTAAAATTTGCACAAAGTAACAAAGTAAGTATTGTTACTTTTCCAAATACATAAAAAAACAAATATTGCAAAAAAGTCTCGGAAAATAATCATGCAATTATGTTCCAAAGAAGTCTTGCCTCCAAATCTCATAATGATCATGCAATTTTGTTCCAAAAACAATGTTGTAGCTAATTGATGAACCTATTCAGAAAAAACTTAATTATTTTTTTGGATTAATCAAGTCTTAAGTTGATTCATAAGTATATTTTGAAATTTTTTTTGGAATATAACTAGAAAGTATATATAGAAACCAAGTTGATTTTCAAGTTTCAAAACTTTCCAAGGACCAAAGAAACACACCATTAATTTTCACGTTTGAAATACTCTATGCAATATTATATTGGTATAAAATTTATAATTCGAAAATATAATTCAGAAATAAAATTGGATCGGCAAACCCAGAAAATTCGAAAATGTATATGCAATTCCCATTCCGATCCGGTTTTTCGAAAAAATCGGAATTTCGAAACCTTAAAAATCTGTTTTGAAATCGGAATTTTCGGATTAGAAAAGTTGGAAATCAGAAAACGACTACTGAACTTTTGTCTCGATAGGTAAGTATTCTTTTTAATGGACAGGCTTCGCTTTATATTTGTTGCATACATAGTAGTACTTGTTTTGTTTTACAAGGTTGAGGACTAGATTTTTTTCTGCAGGTGAGACATCGTTTGAGGAAAAATTATGGTATTGATGGTAGGATGTGGTGTTTTCTTATAAAAAACCTGAGGCAAAGATTATTCCTTTTAAATGGATAACGGTTGTCTTGAACTTTTTTCTTTTTGGACTTACTTGTTGTAATAGGTATAAAGTTTTTCGTTTTGACAAAAATAAAAAGTATAAAGTTTTCATATTTTTCTGCTGAACCTTCTACTTGTTGGTGTGATTGGATAATTTTTAGGGGTAACAATACATCTAGTTGGAAACCTTCCCCTCTAGGGAAGTATACGATAAACTGTGATGCATCAGTTAATTTAAAAACTAATTGTACTGCTATTTCTTGTATTTTAAGGGACTCTACAAGTTGTATGCTTGAAGGTTTTTCTAAGGATATCAAAGTTAATTCTATTATGGAAGCTGAAGTTAGGAGGATTTTAGCAGCTACTGAGATGGCTTCAAAGATCATTCAATGCCAAGTTGAAATATAGAATGACAACTTATGTATTATTAATCAATTTAACCGAGGATGTAAACTGTTTAGCATTACTAGAGTATTGGTTAAGGAAATTATATTTTGTAAAGCTAACTATAATTTCAAGATCTCTTTTATTAAGAGATCAAACAATAGGATAACGGATGTGGCCAAACAAAAGCTAAGAGGCAATTTTTTGGCCTTTGGAACTTGTTCCAACTTCCCAATTAGCTACTTTGATTAAGAATAATTTTGATCCATTAGGGATAGGCTAAGTTGTAATGGACCTTTTTATTAATGTATTTGCATTCGACTAAAAAAAGATTGGATAATTTTTGTTCTGATGTAAAGTTTTATGAGATTTGTACTCCGCCGGTCTTAAATACACTTCTATGTTCTTTCTCAATTCTATTTACCTTATTTTCTTACTAAAAACCTTAAATAAGATTTTACTATGTAATCTAAAAATACATTTACGTTCTTATCTTTGTTTTTTCTATATATATATACTAAATTTGTTCACAAATATATTAAAACCTTGAAATCTATTTTTTCTCATCTTTTTTATTTTCATCCATAAACCTCACTTTTCTCTCTCCATTTTCCTGTGAAAACTCCATGGAAACTAAACTCCACGAAAACTACAGCTTGAGAAGAGGTCGAGCCCTCACGAGCTCAAGAAGAAGTCGCACACTTCGGTGGTGAGAGCTGTTCGATGCTCGCGAAGCTCCGAGGTGAAGCCATGTAGTTCTATTCGTTGGAGAACCACAGCCGGAGATACAGAAGACTACCGCAGAAGGAAGCTCAGTTGACCGCCGCCACTCGCCTGAGCACAGGTCATCAGGGTCGGACATGGAGAAAAAGGCAAATCTCGCACGAGATCCGTTCTCAGGCAGCACGACAGATGGCTTCGGCGAGAAAAGCCGCTCACCTTGCACATGATCCGTTGTCTGTTCAGAAGCCACGGCGTTCGCGAGAAGACAACGACGAGAAGGTTTGCATCTTAGCAGCAGTTTCACATGTGGGTTTGAGTATGACTCTACGTTCGAGCTCTGACGTGCTCCGACGATGGTCGAGCTCTAGCACGAAGAAGAGGTGTGAAGTTGCTCCGGTCTTCTTCTTCTCACGTCGCCTGAGTTCTTTTTCTTTTTTATTTATTTTTTTGTTCGCAAGATCTGGTTTCCTTTTCTCTTTACGTACGAACGTGTATGTTATAGAGTAGAGTATTTGTTAGTTTTTGTTTTTTCTTTGTATTGTATTAATTAATTATATTAAGGACTGTAATATTCTTTTCCTTAGCTAATAAAATTTAATTTTTTTTGTTTGTGTTATTTGTAAGTTCTTTTTTACTGACAACTTAAGACATGCTAAGGCCAACGATTAAAAAATGATGCATATACTAGATGACACTAAGAATATATGTAATTGTAATAGCAAAGCACGAATGAACAAGACACTTACTTCCGATAAATAATCGACAATCAAAAATATATACAAGGCGCCGCAAAGATATAAGGTTTGTGATGAAAAACAGAGCATGGATTAGGAGAAGCGGTTTTAGCAGAATTTGATGTTTATAGTTTTGGATTTATGGTGGTGGAAGATATTACAAGTACAAAGTCAAGAAGTGAAATGTATAACAGAGATTTGAGTCTGAATCGATAGGTAAATCTAGGGGTGGAATTGGAACGGAAATTTCCGATTTCCGACCGATTCCGATCCAAAAATTCCGTATTTGGAATTGTTTTTTTACCATCCGATTTCCGAATTTCCGAATTCCGATTTTTCCGACTTTTTTTGGATTGGAATTGGAATAACATATTGAAAATTTGGAATTTCCGAAATCCGATCCGATTTCTATTTCCGGTTTTTTTCCGGTTTTTTCCAATTATTTTTTCCGAATATTTTCCTAAATAAAATTTTATATTTTGAAATTTTATATATATATTAATATATATTATATATAATATATACATATATGTAAATTTTAAAATAGTTAACTATAACCCTAGGTAAACCTAAACCCCAAGTTTTTTTGATGCACTGCTATAAATGTAAAACGATTGGTCATGAATTTAAGCGGTGTATGTATTATGATCAAGCTGAGGTGACTACAGATGCCGAGGTGATTAAAACGAGCAAAGAAAATTTCAGAAATTTAGCTACTGTTGCCACTTCAAGTCAAGCTAAAATTGGTTCAGTGAAGTCATATATAAAATCTGTAGGGACGGCTGACAAAAAAATATATGCAGGGACTAATTCGCAATTTATAGTAACTAAGGGTGCCACTAGTAATATGGGCTAAAAGTAGAACTTGTCTTTTCACCTCAAGTGTTGTAAAATATATACTCTTTTTTATTTTTGTATCTTAAAACTAAATAAAAAATAAAAAATATACAGGGACTGATTTGCAATTTAAAGTAAGTAAGGGTGCCACCAGTGATATGGATTAAAAGTAGAACTTGTCTTTTCACTTCTTTTTTTCCAAATCTGCTACCTGCTTGTACGAATTTAAAGTGTAAAGGGTGGAAAAGAGATTCACGGGTATATTTTTAGGAATTTATTCTTGGAAGACATAACCGACCTTACTGCTTCAATGTTCATGTATGCGAAATGTGGTGATTTGGGTAAATCTTGTAAATTTTTCATTTTAATAAAAAATAAAAAGGATACAATTGTTTTGGATAAAATGATAGTTGCTAACTCAATGCATGGTAAAGGAGTACAAGCCTTGTCTTTTCACTTTTGCAAAAAATGATATTCTTTTTTATTTTTGTATCTTACAAATAAATAAAAGAGAATTTCCGAAAATTCCGAAATTCCGAAAATTTCCGGGTATTCCGAAATTGGAACGAAATTTTGAATTCCGATTTTTTTTGGATTGGAATTGGATCAGATTTTCCTCTTCCGAAAAAAAATTGGAAATTTTCGAACAATACATTTTCCGATCCGATCCGGCCGATTTCCAGCCCTAGGTAAATCATTCATCTTCACTTTTGTCATCCTTTTGGACATCTATATAAAGTCGTGCCTGCTTCTATTTTCAATTTCTCATGGGTAGTAGAAATAAGTACAATATTCCATATGGTCTTTATATCTCAACTGTAATTCTTTTTTATTAAAAAAAAAAGAAAAAAATCTTTTCACTCGTTTTGGGCCATTACCATTTACCACTATTTATCTCACCAATGTTGTCTAAGAACTTTCTTTAGGGAATACTACCAACTTTGTTTTAGTGCATAAGACTGCACAAAATTTGGAAATTTTACATTCATTTTCTTATTTGTTGTAACTATAATTGTGTTTCTTTCTCTTTTGGTACAAAATATGACAGTTTGGTTTAGTATTTTCTCTTCATGGTTCTTATAATTTGCATTTTTGATAAGTCTAATTGCCACACTATCTGAGAACGGTAGCATGAAACTTCCCTATAAATTGATAACATTTCTGAAGATAAGACATGGACAAACCTAATGTAAAATAATTTTTTTTTTTCGTTTGACGATTTTGAATGTGTATGTAAATAAGTTTCGAGGACGAAACTTTTATTAGGGGGGAAGAATGTAATATCCCAAAATTTATTTGGGTCAAAAAAAAATGATAATAGATTAGTCAAACTTTATTACTTAATAATTTTAAAAGGAGCAATTTTGTAATTTTGAAGAAAAAGAAAGCCATCCCTCTAGAATCTTCACGTATATATACATATAGCTCTATTTTTATGGGAGAGGAAGAAGGAATGGAAACAGAGAAAAACAAAAAGAAAACTTTGATATGAAAAGAAGACCATCTCTAGTCTTCTCAAGCCATTGATGGATTGAAAGGAAATAATGATAAAAGAGCTCCCTAACATATAAAGGTTCAGGTGAGTTCTCTGTTAAATTTGTAATTAGAACTTTTTTTGGAAGATTTATTGATATTATAGTTTTTCTGTAATACCATGGGTTGGACAAATTTTTGTAATAATTGTTCAAATAATTACCCAGACTTATTCAGGACTTCTATTAAGGCTGAGGTCATGAATTTTGAGGTTTTGAGTGGAATTAAGTTTGAATTACCCTCTTATATGATTTATACCATGAACCTTATATTTTCTCTAAAGAGCATTTATATAATTATACCCCTGTTAATTTAGGTTCTATCTTGGCTTTTCTTTTTGTTGCATATAATGGAATTTGTCTAATTGTAAAAGTGTAGAAGTATTCTTGCAGGTGTATGCCATCTATATATTTTTCATAAATCAGAGGTACAAATTATACACTGATTATAACGTAATAATCTTTGTTGATTATGATTAGTAATCTTTTGATTATAGCTTAATAAACTTTGTTGAAAAGTGATCAGTAATCCGTTCTAGACATCTTGTTTAGTTCATTCTTACGAAATTCTACCGTAATTTATTTATTGTTGAAAGATATGTTGTGTTTGCCCAAACAACTCTTGGATTTGTAATGGTATGTGTGAATTTATATATGTTATGTGAGGGGTGTACTTATCGTCTAATAAAGGTTTGGAGCTCAGTTTTGACCGCCGCTGCACGGGTTAAATGCAGTTTTTGACCGCCGCTGCACGGGTTAAATGCAGTTTTTGATTTGGACCGCCGCGACAGGTAAATTGTGTATCCGTAACTTATGATCGTCTAATCATTTTGGGGTAGTCTAATCGTTCTAAGGATTGTATTATTTGTGTTTTCGAAAACTATAAGTTGTACTTAGCTACACCGATAACAAAAATAGATTGACCATCACTGCGTATTTTTATGCCAAGTTGAATATCTTCTGTTCTTGGGTTTAATGCTTCATATTATTTATTTTGTTTGTTACCTTATTCTCTTTTACAGTGTGAGTAAGACCTTGAGCATATAATTATTGTGAAAGAAATAACCGGATCACGAGTTACAGGTTTGAAATAATAGTTTATGCAGAGATTCATTTGTTTTGCTTGTATTTTGTATTTTGATTATGAGAAAGTTTGGAAGGATGCCAAAATTATAATAATTAGTAGTTGTTCCAATTTCATTTGATAAAGGGATTTAGAATATTGGAAAGGAGAAGTGGCCTTGCAGGCTTATGAGTTTTACTCAAAGACTTGCGGCAGTCTCGTCCCGAGATCTAATCTATATAAATTTTTGGGGCGTGACAAAGTGGAACAAAGAAAATCACTGAGTACTCAGTGTTTTTTCTCAGAATAATCAGCAAAACCATGGAGTACTTTGTGTTTTCTTTCCGTTACTTAAAGAAATACTCCGATACTCATTATTTTTTCAATACTTATTGTTTTTTCGATACTCCATATTATTTTTCGATACTTTATACTTTTATTATGATACTCTACGATTTTTATTCTTTGAGTACTCTGTAAAATCAATGCGTACACCATTAGCAGCGGCAGCGGTTGGTAGTCGGTGGGTGGTGGTCGGAAATGAACAGTGTCAACACTCAATAATTTTTTTTGTCTTTAAGTGTTTTTTATATTATATAAGGGTATTTTTGTGTTTGATCATCCTTGAGGCCTGTTTGAAAAATTAAGATTCCCACCATTTTCTTTAGAATTTAGACCAAATCTCCAAAACCCTAATGTCATTCACCCAAGTCTTTTTGAATAATTTTTGCTGGACTTATCTATAATAAATATAAAGTTTTATTGGATAATTTTTGTTTTGACTCGAGAAAGAGCTCATGACCGTGAAAAGATATTTTCAACCATTAAAGTAAATTTCAGACTTCCACCATTATTTTAGAATATTTCTTTAGCTTCGTCATGTAACCCATGGACACTTAAGAAAGTGAGTTCAATACCACATTGTACGATTTTATTGCTCCAGCTATATCAAAGTGGCTTCTAATGTCTATGTCAATGATATATTTTTGCGTTGATGGCTCGTCACATTGATTAACTCATGTTAACCTACATTACAAGAAAACACACAAAATAATTGAATCACTTGTGATCAATAATATGAAAGATAACATGTATGTAAAACGTAGATCCAGGGATTCTACCAAAACCCTGCTACTTGGTTGTGCATGTAGCTTCTTAAAATCCGCCAAAACCTGGTAGATAGAATTTAAAAAAAATAACGGTCCCCTGTATGAATCGGTTCTCGTAAGTAGACAAGCAAATTATATTATGAGTGTGTTTCAGGTGTGGGGTATCACAGTATTTTTGTGTATTGTGATTTTGAAATACACAAATTCTACACTATTTTTGTGTATTTCAAAAATACAAAAAAAGACTTTTTTATGTAATTGATGTCTCCTCTTTTATTCTAATTATATGCCCTTAGGAGACATCAAATCGGGTGATTATTTGACTAATTCGATAGACTTTTAGTGTTAATTTGTTATATTTCATTTTCCCTCCTTGGATTTTAGTATTTTTCATTTATTAAGCTTTTGCACGTTAAATGGTTTGTTTTAGTGTAAAGTTTGTAGGTCTCTAATACTAGCAAGGAGAGTAATCAAGAATTGAAGTCTTAGATCGTGTAAAGGAGTCAAAGGCGAGAAGAAATATCCCGAAGAGTTGACAAGTTAAAGCTGCAAATCTGGAAGGCTGATAGTAATTGCTGATTTCGAGCTACTTAAATATGGATTCACCCTTTGAGTTGTAAAGAAGATTCGTTCCTTATCGAGTTAGGAAGATTTAGCAAGTTGAATGAGTCAATTCGGGGTTAGATTGAGAAAGTTACAGCCGTTTTAGTGGAGGGTGTTGATGTCTCCTCATTTGTGATAGATTTATGTTAAGATGAGACATCATTTTTAGTGTTTTAGAAGTCAATAATGTCGATTTTCTTGAGTTTTAGTGCACTTTCCTATTTTGTGTCTTGATTTGTAGAATTATTGTTTTTAGAGCATATTGGGTTTAATTGTTTATTTAGTGTGTAGCTTTAAAGATAATTATGGAGCTTAATTAGAGTCCAAGTCAAAGACAACAACTTATGGAAGGAGATATGCATGGTAATTGGAGATAAGGAAAGAATTGCTAAAAAGATGGAAAAGGAAAAGCTGCCTAAATCTGGGATTCTGCAAAGATAGGCGTTTTTACCTAATAAAGGGGCCGAATTTGGTAGATTACTCCTAAAGGGCCTAGATAATTCTGTTGCGATTCTTTTGGTATCTTGTGGAGCAAAAACGGACCAATAATAAAGAAGTTATGACCAAAACAACGCAGCAGTGTTTATCTTTATTTCCATACGAATTTGAGTTGGGCTAGAAGTCCATTACCTTAACAATTCCTCAAGAAAACGAATTAGGTCTTCTAAACACCTATAAATACACCCTTATATCACTTGTAAATCATCCTTGCCTCATAGTAATTAGTTCTTAAGGTTTTATTCTTCCAGTTATTGTAGAGAGCAAGATGATGTCTTTTGTAATGTCTTTTAGTTTATTTCCTTCAGGTATGAACTAAACTTCCCATAGCTTGGGTTTTGCATATGTATAATCTATGAATTCTAATTCTTCTATCTAAGTTTCTTTGGGAATTATATGTTTTAATCTGATATTAGCTACTTACTTTATATTTGCTTATGTGTTTTGATTTAATGTCTTTCCTAGAATTGATCACTTTAGGATTGTTTTAAGAGTAGTTAGATGTTCTCCTTGACAGGGTGTTTAACTATTGAACCACCACATAATGTCTAGTGTCGATAGCAGTTCTGACAAAACATACTTCTAACTAGATAGTCATTAAGGTTTGTTTTAACCACAGTATCACCAAGACTTGCAGTATTTGCTTAGGGCCTTAGTGGCGTTTGATAACCCTATTTTAAATCACTTCTTGGTTGTGACGTAGCCCCCTTAGTCGCTCTCAAGGTCTAAGGTAGTGGAATTTAGAATCCTGACTAAGTATTACCAAGAGCTAATATTCTCCCTTATGAACTAGATCTATAGATAGAATTAGAAGGATTAGTGCATACTAGCAAAACCTAAGCTATACTTCTCATCTCATATTCTTAATCTTTTACTTTATTGTCTTTATTTTCTTAGTTTTAATTTAGTTTTAATTCATAAAATTCGAAAAACCAAATATTTTATTTACTGTCTTCTAGTTATTTACTTTTACTCGTTATCTGTTCCTACGCGTTTAACACACTTAAGTCCCTGAGAACGAACTCTACTTATCATTAAAACTTGCATACGTCCTGTAATACTTGCAGTACTGTGCCTGTCTAGGGTGAGAGTGCATAGTTTTCCATACTTAAATTGATCTTATTTTTATCACACCCTAGGCGACACCAAGTTTTTGGCGCCGCTGCCGGGGACTTGTGTCTCGTTAGCGTGTGGGTTATCTATTTCGAGTTTTAGTTTTTAATTAAGTTTTTACTTTTCAGTTTTTAGTTTAGTTTTAGTTTTTATTTTTCCAGATTTACGCTTGTGGTTTGCTTTAGTCTTTTTCAGGTTTCACAGTGTTTAATTCTTGGCCTCCCTTACCGGAGCCTGAGAGGAGCTTCAGAGCTTATAACAAAAGAATTCGTGAGGAAAGAACCTTGAGGAGAGCTATGGCAGACATACATGATAACAATCCGGAGTTAGTTTACTTTGCACCAGGAGGACCTCCAGCATACATTCCACCTGGTGTACAATTACCAGTAGGAGAAGGTAATGGGCAGAACAATCTCAATAATCAACAGAACCGAGTTGAACAAGATCTACCTGATCTTATTTTTATCACACCCTAGGCGACACCAAGTTTTTATCACACCCTGGCCTTAACATACCATTCCATGTTCAACCCATCGGTTACCGCCCTCCTGAGATTCCGAATATCAAATTTAGACCCGATCCGGGTATGCTTAGTCAATTTCAAAGTTTCGGACTCTATACTGGTACTGCAATTCAAGATCCGGTAAAAGCGATTCAGAAGTTTATGCAGATTTGTGATGCCTACATTACTCCTGGCATTACACGCGAGCAACTGTATTGTCATATGTTTTCGTTTTTCTTAACCGGAAGAGCTAGCGATTGGCTAGAAAGACAACCACATGGAACCATTCACTCTTGGAGAGAACTTCAAGCCGCATTCTTTAACCGATTTTATCCGAAGAGCATGAGACTTAAAGATCAAACCGAGCTTGCAAGATTTTCTCAAGAAGATGGAGAAACAGTGGGAGAAGCATGGACAAGATTTCAACAAAAATTAACAAGATGTCCACTCCATGGCTATACACCTGCTCTACAACTTGCTATATTCTATGAAGGACTTACTGAAAGAGGTAGAGAGAAGGTAGATAACATTGGAAAGGGTAATTTTGTGTCCATGAATCACAATGAAGCTTCCGAGGTGTTAGAAAATATTATGGAACAAGAAAGAAGTTGGCCTTCAACGCGAGCTTCTGCAGCAAAGACCCGAGGAACGCTTCGTTTAGATGCAGAAACTGCGAATTCAGCTCAAATATCCGCTTTAGAAAATCAAATCAAGGAGCTGAAAATCGCGATGGAGAAGAATTTAGCTGCTACAAAGGTAGTACAAGAAGCACAAGGTTGTCAACAATGTGGAGTGAACGATCATTCATGGGAAGAGTGCGAATCAAATCCGCAATCTGTTTATTTTATATCCAACCGATGGGGCAACCGCAACCATCCGGGTATGCAGTATTCAAATTCACAAGGGGCCGCTAATCCTGGTCAATATCAATCGCGACCCCAGAACAACTCTTACCAACCAAGAGGTCAGTACCAAAACCAATATCAGAATCGACCTACTCCTCCACAACAACCTGCTCAAGACGCCTATACTGATACCTTAGATCAAAAAGCTTTACCTCAGTATCCGCAAGAAGGATCTATGGACAATACACAGATAGTACAAGCTCTAGACCGTTTGAACACAACTATAAACGCTCAAGACGAAAAGGTCAGAGGACATGATGCCATACTTCAGATGCTAACTACTCAATTAGACCAAATAAACAAGCATCTAAAAGAACAAAAGGAAGTAAAGGCAATCGAAGGAGGTGAAAACAATGTTGGGTTCGAAGCTTGCAAGGCTATATGCCTTGAAATCGAAAAAGAAAGGGAGGAAGCACCACATGCTGCCATTAGTGCCGTGGAAGTTCCCATTATTGAAGAAGAACCAACCGAGTCTAACCCCGAGGAGTCCGACTGTCTAGAAATTTATCATTTGGAAAGCGATGAAGAGAGAGACGAGTTCATAGAGTTACTGAGAAAGGTGCAAGAGGAGATTCGTTCAATGGTAGAGTATGCAGCGGAGTTAGCAAAGGAGAAAGAGGAAGAAGCCTCAAAGGAGGAAGCAAAAGATGAAGTGGCACCTGCTGTGCTAGAGGAGAAAGAAGAAGAGAAGGTGGAATCGCCACCTAGTGTTCAACCAGTATCATCAAATATTCCTGATACAAATCCTAAAGATGACACTGTTCTCAAGACATTCGTAGAGGCGTACCAACCTGAAAATATCAACGCCCAAATGCTTGAGATTACAAAGAAAGGACTTACACCGCAACAAGTTTTTACGCAAGTTATTCCTGATAAAGAAGCGAGTGTAGAGATCCCAAGAGAGAACCTGAGGGTTTCGAGAAGAAGTGAGAAAGAGCTACCTACTAAGCTTAAAGATCCGGGAAGTTTCAACCTTCCTATTCAATTGCATGGTAGGCTCAAAGTGAAAGCAATGTACGATGTGGGTTCTGGTGTGAATCTTATGCCTAAGTCCGTGTTCGAGAGACTTGGACTTCAAAAATCAGAGAAAACTCCAGTGAAGTTGCAGTTTGCTGACAACTCAGTGAAGAGGACATGGGGAACAGTGGAGGACGTCTTAGTCCGTGCAGGTAATATCGCCATCCCTACTGACTTTGTTATTCTTGAGTTTGATGCAGATAAGCAGGTTCCGATCATACTTGGACGGCCCTTCATGGCCACAAGTCAAAGTGTGATCAACTTCCAAGATGGGACCATCACCCTTCATGCTAAAAATGTATCCGAGACCTTCTATGTCTTGGGTAAGAAACCGAGGAAGTTGGATCCCACCGTACCTATCATCCACAGCCTTTCACATCACAAAGTCCCTCCTGAGGAAATCCACTTAAAACCTGTGGATACTGAGCCAAACATTGAGTTTGGGGTTGGCCATGAAGTCCTATGGAAAGCCCACAAACGCGAAAACAGGCCACGAAGTTTCAAAGACTCGTGGATGGGACCATTCATTGTCACAAAGGTTGTTTCAGCCAAGGTGATAGAAATTCGCCCCAAAACTGGGGTCAAGCGCAGATTAGTTGACGTTCATAGCCTTACTCGTTGTTGGGGAGGCTATATTCGCAAATCTTGACAGAGGTAACACGTCTAACTTTGAAAGACGTTAAACAAAAGTGCTGTTCGGGAGACAACCCGAAGTTTTTTTATGTTTTCATGTCTTTTACATTCTTAGTTTAAGTTTATTTTAGTTGTTTTTAGTTGATAATGCATATTTGAGAAAGGTATTAGTGTTTTTGGTGTGTAGGAATCGGAGAAATCAAGTTAGGGAACGCGAGGAAAATTTTTGGAGCGCAAGAAAGCACCCCGCGGACTACCCTCACGGACTACCCCATGGTCCGCAGGGATGGTCCGCGAGGTCAAAACCCGTACCACGGGTAGCTACCGCGGGTTTAGGTCAGAAACACGAAAAAATCCACGGACTACCCCGCGGTGCACCGCGCCATGGTCCGCGCCCCAAAAACCCGTACCACGGGGTGAGTACCACGGGTATTTTGACGGAGTTGACAACAGAAGCCGCGGTGTACCCTCCGGTACACCGGACCCTAGTCCGCGAGCAAAAAAAAAAAAAAAAAAAAAAAAAAAAACCCGTACCACGGGTAGCTACCGCGGGTTTAGGTCAGTGAGCAAAAATTTTCGAGCATCAGATGTCACGGACTACCCTGCGGTGCACCCCATGGTCCGCAGGGGTAGTCCGCAGCGCAGCCAGAGGAGAGAGAAAGTTACGGGATTGAGTTATAAAGGAGGTATTAAGCCTATTATTCCGAATTTATTAAACCTTAACCCTCTCTTTCTTCTCCACAACTCTCCTAACTCCATTGAAGCTCATCAAAACCTTCACCAATCACCAAAACACTACCCAATCATCAAGTAAAACACATCAAACCTTCTCTCCACATCATTACAAGAGAGAATCAAGCTACCAATCATCACCAAATTCATTCAAATTGAAGAATCAAAGAGCCAAATTTCACAAATTCATCACACAATTTCTAAAAATCCTAGCCTACCCATTACAAATCATCCTCACCCACATAAAGATTCATCACCAATTCACCCATCCTAGGACAAATCAAGCTTGTTCATCCATTAATTCAAGAGTTAAAATTTAAAGGGTTGCTAAAGCTTTGAGTTGGGGGTTAATTGAAGATGACTAATAGAACATCAATCTTATCTAGCAAGAGGGAGGTGAAGAGTAACAAGGGATTGGATTTAAACAAGAAGAAATCAATTGACAAAGGAGATAGTTCTAAATCAAAGGGTAAAGATAAATTGAAAAGTGGGAAACCTTCGTATGATAGTAATGGTAATAAGCTTTATTTTTATGCAAAGGAAAGAACACAACCTCAACAAAATCCTATACCTATAGAGAAAGTGGATACTTCAAGAGCCTTGAAGATTTCTGCAGAAAAACAATTAGAAGAACTACCTTTTGCCTATAAGAAAGTATTCAAGGAGGAAATTAGAGATGGAGATTACAAGAGATTCTTTGAGCTTGGTGAGAAATTGGGTTGGTCTACGTTCATGGTAAGCCGTTCTGAATTATGTCATGAATTAGTTTTGGAGTTCTATCTAGGCCTCTTTAGCCGAGATAGTGATTGTGTTCCGATTAGAGGAAAGTTAGTTCCTTTCACAGTTGAGGAGATTAGGAACCACTTCAAGTTTCAGAAACTGAAAAGTTTTTGCAAATTTGAGGAAGCAGTTGCTAAACGAAAAATCTTTGATAAGGAATTACTTTTTGAGCATGTTTTAGACAAGGAGAAAGTGCAATTACATACGGGAGAATTGAAGGCACCTTGGCCTTACAAATATCTTCAAGCAGATGCTAGAATTTGGCATAATTTCCTTATCCCTAATGTCTTTGGAAACACACGAACTTTGGAGGTGACCATGAAGAACGCGCTACTGTTGGACTGTATTTTGAGAGGAGAAGAAGTTGATGTGGCACAGTTGATCTATGAGGAGGTGATACGATTTTCGGTCTCTCCTAAATCGGTTTATAACGTTAAATTTCCAACTATGATCACGTGTCTTATGCGAAAAGCGAATATAGTATTGGGTGAAGAAGAGAGACTCGAGTTCAAAACGAGTTATATTGATAATGCTTGGATCAAAGAAAGCCTTCGAAGAGCGGGTTCTACTCAAGTCTCGAAGGAAGAAAAGGAGCAAAATTGGCAAGAGAAGATGGAGGAGCGTTTAACGAAATTTGAAGCAGCTCAAACTTCCTTAGTCAATGATGTGGCACAAATCAATGCTAATCAAGTGCACATCATGAAACTCCTTGAGCAATTAACGAAAGGTCCAGCAATTCCAATCTTGGATATCAATGATGCGAGGCAATAGCCTCGAGAGTATGTTCTCTTTCTTCCTTACCATTTCTGTAATTATGCCTATCTGCTAATTTTAATTTCTGTTTTCGAGTCATTTTTTCGAGTCGTGGGGACACGACTCATTTTTGAGTTGGGGGTGTGGGGATTCGTTGTCTCTCATCTCCATTTTTCTGTTTTTGAGTGAAATTAAAATTTTTGATGCATGGGAATTAGATGTAGAGTGTGTTTAAGAACTTGAAAGCATAAGCTCAGTAGATTAATGATAGTAAGTGATATGTTTATGAGCTATGTATTTGTATGCTTTGAGTATTTGCAGGAAAACACACGTTGATAGTAAAGAAAGATTAGTGAGCAATGCGATAGAAAGTATGTTCGATCTCAGGGAACCTTGAGAAGTGTGTAGGCCGTGAGATCCAAGCTAGTTGAAAAACCATTTGATGAAAGTGCTAAAGGTAAGAAATTTTCTGAATTACATAGTGTAGAAAGTGATCAAGGCGGTTCTTTCATATTTTTAAGCCTTTGAAGCCTTTTTATACCTTCTCACCTTGTGATTTTGAGTTTAAAAGTTATATCCTTCTTAGCCCCTTCTAGCCTTTCTAAACCCTTTTTATTGAAACACATTATAAGCCATATCCTTTAGATTTTAGGACTTTTCCATATGACCCGCACTCGAATCGCGATGCTTAGACAGTTGTTTTAGAGCTTGAGTTTGGGGTGGTGGGTCCACCATTATGGGAATTGTTGTTATGTTGGGATTTTTGAGCTTATTATTGTGCTTTGTGCTTTATATTGAGGATGTTTCACAGCATTGTATTGTAACCCTTTGCCGGGGTAATAGTGAATGAAAAAGAAGCTTCGAGCTAATTTTGCCAAAAAGGGCATTAAAAGAAAAAATATATATATGAGAAAATTAGCGTGATATCTCAACATTAAAAGAGAATCATAGCTATAGAAAAGAGAATTGATTTGAAAAGAAAAGAAAATATATATTCGGACCGGCAAAGTGGATTTTTATGTGAACATCTTAAGCTTTAATTGGGTTATTGGGGATGCTAAATTGTGCATCAAGGAATTCATTGGGTTGAGTGAGAAACGTTTATGAGAGTAACTCAAGCTCTAGGGCGATTCGTTGATGGCTAGTGAGGAGAGAGCCAAAAGCTCACTCCAAATTATCCAAATATATGATCATACCGTCCCTAAGCCTACATTACAACCGTAAAGACCTTGTGATTCTTTGTTATGTAATTAAGAAGTGATCGAGCCATTAGAGATTAGTTAAGTGGATTCTTGGATACTAGTAAGGTTTGATGAACAATCTATAGCTCTTAAGGGGAACTGAGTAAAGTCCCAATCCTTCTTACATTGCGAAACTAATCTGATCTTGAAATCAAGCCGTGTTGACTGTGGATATGAGAAGTATACAGGTATGTAGTTTATGAATATTATTGCATGAAATTTTCTGAGTTATGTGCTTTAGGTTTATTCTATATATTCTGCTATGCTTTTCCCTTGTGTTGAGAATTTTATAAGTGTGTATTTCTAGACGTCCCTATGTTTTTATCTTTTATTGTATCGGGACGATACAACTTTGAGTTGGGGGTCTTGATGTCTCCTCATTTGTGATAGATTTATGTTAAGATGAGACATCATTTTTAGTGTTTTAGAAGTCAATAATGTCGATTTTCTTGAGTTTTAGTGCACTTTCCTATTTTGTGTCTTGATTTGTAGAATTATTGTTTTTAGAGCATATTGGGTTTAATTGTTTATTTAGTGTGTAGCTTTAAAGATAATTATGGAGCTTAATTAGAGTCCAAGTCAAAGACAACAACTTATGGAAGGAGATATGCATGGTAATTGGAGATAAGGAAAGAATTGCTAAAAAGATGGAAAAGGAAAAGCTGCCTAAATCTGGGATTCTGCAAAGATAGGCGTTTTTACCTAATAAAGGGGCCGAATTTGGTAGATTACTCCTAAAGGGCCTAGATAATTCTGTTGCGATTCTTTTGGTATCTTGTGGAGCAAAAACGGACCAATAATAAAGAAGTTATGACCAAAACAACGCAGCAGTGTTTATCTTTATTTCCATACGAATTTGAGTTGGGCTAGAAGTCCATTACCTTAACAATTCCTCAAGAAAACGAATTAGGTCTTCTAAACACCTATAAATACACCCTTATATCACTTGTAAATCATCCTTGCCTCATAGTAATTAGTTCTTAAGGTTTTATTCTTCCAGTTATTGTAGAGAGCAAGATGATGTCTTTTGTAATGTCTTTTAGTTTATTTCCTTCAGGTATGAACTAAACTTCCCATAGCTTGGGTTTTGCATATGTATAATCTATGAATTCTAATTCTTCTATCTAAGTTTCTTTGGGAATTATATGTTTTAATCTGATATTAGCTACTTACTTTATATTTGCTTATGTGTTTTGATTTAATGTCTTTCCTAGAATTGATCACTTTAGGATTGTTTTAAGAGTAGTTAGATGTTCTCCTTGACAGGGTGTTTAACTATTGAACCACCACATAATGTCTAGTGTCGATAGCAGTTCTGACAAAACATACTTCTAACTAGATAGTCATTAAGGTTTGTTTTAACCACAGTATCACCAAGACTTGCAGTATTTGCTTAGGGCCTTAGTGGCGTTTGATAACCCTATTTTAAATCACTTCTTGGTTGTGACGTAGCCCCCTTAGTCGCTCTCAAGGTCTAAGGTAGTGGAATTTAGAATCCTGACTAAGTATTACCAAGAGCTAATATTCTCCCTTATGAACTAGATCTATAGATAGAATTAGAAGGATTAGTGCATACTAGCAAAACCTAAGCTATACTTCTCATCTCATATTCTTAATCTTTTACTTTATTGTCTTTATTTTCTTAGTTTTAATTTAGTTTTAATTCATAAAATTCGAAAAACCAAATATTTTATTTACTGTCTTCTAGTTATTTACTTTTACTCGTTATCTGTTCCTACGCGTTTAACACACTTAAGTCCCTGAGAACGAACTCTACTTATCATTAAAACTTGCATACGTCCTGTAATACTTGCAGTACTGTGCCTGTCTAGGGTGAGAGTGCATAGTTTTCCATACTTAAATTGATCTTATTTTTATCACACCCTAGGCGACACCAGGTGTACACCAGTTACGGTTTTTAGTCTTGAAGAGTGGATTTGGGCCATTTATTATTTCATGAATTCACTTAAAATAAGCCCAAGTCCGAATTATTTAGTATAAATAGACCTTTTGATTTTATTTTTACACACAACTCATTTTTTAGCAAAGTCAGAAACGTCAGAGAGAAAGTCAGAAACGCCATAGAGAAAGTCAAAAGCTAGGAAAAGGAAGAAGTCAAGAGCTGGAGAATTCATCTTCTCCAAATCACAGCCAAATCCAAATTCCTAATTAGGTTTTTTTTTCTGTAAAACATGAACATCATTAATTTTATATATTTTGTCATTATTTCAATTATGAGCTAATTTCCCTTTGTACTTGAGAATCGCAAATTGGGTTAAACCAAAACTAGATTAATTTATGTTTTTCCCGATTTGGGATTTAAGAATTTAAATTGAATTATTATTTTATGTTGGCTTTTATTTTATGCTTTATTTATTATCCTTAGAGTCATGAACTAAGGGCGAGTTTTAGTATCTAGGCTATTCAATATAGTGGCCTATTGATCACCTTGACGTGGGGTTTAGATACAGAACTAGGTAATTGCCGTTGGTATCTGCCAATGACCTGACATGCTAGTCAATTGTGATCAATAATATAAAAGATAACATGTATGTAAAACGTAGATCCCTGGATTCTACCAAAACCCTGCTACTTGGTTGTGCACATAACTTCTTAAAATCCGCCAAAACCTGGTAGATAGAATTTTAAAAAAATAACGGTCCGCTGTCTGAATCGGTTCTCGTAAGTAGATAAGCAAATTATATTATGAGTGTGTTTCAGGTGTGGGGTATCACAGTATTTTTGTGTATCATGATTTTGAAATACACAAACACTACACTATTTTTGTGTATTTCAAAAATACAAAAATACATTTATGTAATCCAAAATACACAAAAATAATTTTATGTGATCCAGAATATATTAAAAGGAAGTGTGCGATTTTGTGTGTTATGGTAACATTCAAATAAAAAAATTGGTGTCTATGTATTATTGTAACACAAAAATCATAATTTTGTGTATTATTATAATACATAAAATCACAAAAAAGGAAACAAAAGTTTGGAATTGGGAATGTAATTTTGTGTATTACAGTAATACACAAAAGAAAGTTGTGTAATATTGAACACAAAAAATCATATCGTTGGGATGGAATGAAAAGGAAAATATTAAGACGGTAAAAAAGTGAATAGAAGAAAGAATTAAAATTGTGTTTCTGATAGTAAAAAATGTAAGAAAGTGTTTGATATAAAAGAAATAGGAGTGCGGGACTGATTTTTATATTTTGTGTAGTACAAAAACACGAACAATAGTTTTGTATATCCATGTAACACACAAAATCACAAAAAAGGGAGATAAAGGACTAATAAAACAGAGTTTGTGATTTTGTGTGTTCTAGGAATACACAAAATTCACTTTTTTGTATTACTCGAACACATAAAATAACAGAGAAAGGCAAAAAACGATTAATATGACGGGGTATGTCACTTTAGCGTCGGAGACCCTAAACACCAAACCCTAAAAAACGTAACCCCTAAAAACAATAAAACCTAAACCCTAAATCTTAAACCCTAAAAACCTTAAACCTTAAATACTAACCCCTACAAAATACTAAACCCTAAAAACCCTAAAACCCCTAAAACCCCTAAAGAGAAGGAAATGATTGAAAATTGTTATGTTAGTTTGTGTTACAATGATCTTGTGTGTTCATGCAATACACAAAAAAATTGTGTACAATAAGAACACACAAAATCACAAAGATTGGTTAAAATTTGAAGGAAAAGAACAAGATAGTAAAAAAAAGTGGCTAGAAAAAACTAAAATGATGTTTACGAAAGTATAAAAGTGGAGTGACCTAAACCCTAAACCAAATATTTAAAAACACTAATCCTAAACCTAAAACCCAAAAACATAACCCAAAAACCATAAAACCAAAAACCCTATATGAAATTTGTCCAAATTTAAATTTATTAAATATCCATTTTATTCAACCTCTTATCTTAAATAATTCTCATTTCTAGATCATTTTTTCTTAAAAATGCTATTTTGTGTTATATAGGAGAGCCCCTTTGGTCTCGGAGTCTTTGACTCGGTTCAAACCTGCACCACTAGATTGGATAACCAAGGCCGTGTCCAGTGAGCTAATCCCAACTGGTTTAAAATATTTATTTACACTAGGTTTAATACACTCAAATTTAATCATTAATTTTTAAATTAAATTTTGTCCAAGTACCTTTAGGTACGGAGAGTTCCCTAGTGTGTGTGTGTATATATATATATATATATATATATATATATATATATATATATATATATATCAAAACTTTCATAATAACTACATAAAATATATACAACTGTTAACAAATCATCTAAACCTATATACAAATGTTAAAGAATAACACAATTACGTTGATCCCCTATTATAAATATATCATTGCAAAGCAAATAATTGCATATTTAAGCCATGCAAGTAAAGTGTCACTAAACAAAAACCATTTAATTACATAATAAATAAATTAGAACAACTAAAATCATAAAAAGACTAATAGAGTTATACTTATTAGATGTCAATTAGATATGGGTTACAAACCATTCACATTTTCGTCTTTATGTCCATAAATGTATCATATGAAGGGTCATATATTACCTATGAATATACGACCCTCCTATTATTGTAAAGTGAAAAGTTGTATGAAATGCATAGACAATATACTCTATTCTCTCCTCTTCTTTTGTCTTATCATACGTATTAGTTTACAACATGTTATCATCACGAGTTTACTCTTTTGATTTAATGAAAAAGGTAAGTGATTTGGTAAAATTTATCTGAAGCCTACATAGAAATTTATATGCTGGAATCATATAACAAATTTTATAGACCCGAAACCTACAATGAACTTTATATGCCGAAAGAATATAACAAACTTTATAGGCTGAAAGCATATAAAAACGTTATATGCCACATACAATTATCTTATAAGTTTGAAATATCAATCGCAATTTATATGCCTAGAGTATAGAATAAAAACTATCTAAAGGTTTGAAGCGAATATCAAATTTTAATGAGTTAAAACACATATCAATGTTTTTAAGGCTCGAAACCTAGGTCGGAATTTTAAAAGGTGAAGTCTGGAATTAATTTGAAGACTCGAAACCTACATAGATTTTTAAATGCTCGTAGGCTCGATTAAATACTAACGACACGAAATCCAAAACAATTACAAAAACGCGAAGTCTTAATTCAAATTTATGGGTTTGAAGAGAAAAGTGTTATATGATGAAGAACTCATATGGATATCATAGATATTTAAGAATTGAATTGTGTTAAACAAAAGGAATATGGACTATCTTTGTGAAAACTTAATAATGAAAATATACTTCCAATTTCTATGAACACGGAGTTCGATAATATACACATTGGTGGAGATAATTCTCACGACCTAAAAGTTTGTTCATATATATAATTTATGAAGCAATATTATAACCCAGAAGTTCGTTCATACATTTTTTCATATCATTAAATAAATATTTCTTTAGTATTGTAGAATTTATTTTAGTAACACAATGATTTTATTCATAAAAAGACATAAATTTAGGGGGAGATTAGTTGAAAAACTAAATAATTTTATCAAGTGCACAAATTATTTTTGGAAACTTAGTAAAAGTTGTCATGATAAAGGTTTCAAACCCACAGTCTCGTTTGGAAGTGTTTGAGGTCTTACCATTTGAACAATCTAACCATTTGTTGATAAATTCGGAAAAAGAAATTATAAGTACAAGTTCTTGTACTAATAAATTAATTGAGGATTTCGAATGGATAAATATAATATTACCTGGTTGAACATATATTTGTCTCCTAGTATCATATTACACATATACACTTAAAGTAGCTATATCGCGAATATAAGTTTTGCAAAATATTATGAGATTGTTTGTCTCGTAAGCCAGCAAAATAATGAATTGTTGCTATAAAAATTATAATTCACATTTCCATTACTCAATACTATTCCTTGAAGTCATTAGGATTACTTTCCCAAAACGAATGTAATAATATTCAAATGTGTATTAAAATAAATATTGTGGTGATAAAATTTGATAGAATAAATTCACATTTTCTGGCTCAAGACCATTCCCTGTAGTGGATGAAATTGCATTCCTTGTAATGATTGTTGCATTTTTTCAATCTATTTGAAAATGGACATGTAAACAAAAGGTAGGGTTAAATACAATTAAATATTGTATTATTTGGCTAAAACTATTCATTGTAGTGAATAAAACTACATTTCCTAAAAACATGTTATGTCTTCTAATGTGTATCGGAATCAACGTTGGGGTGATAATAACTCCACCCGAGGTTGAGATCATGATATTGTGTAAAGTTTGCTTTGCAAGCAAGTTTTTATAAACTATATATAATTTTTATGTATATATATCATTGTTTTTACTATTATTGTTGTTAATAAAGTTTAAAGTAAATTAAAGTCATAAGAAAAGGAAAAGGAGATGACGACAACAAGACTTATCATGGAAAAAAATAGAAGCTAAGCAAACAAAGAAAATGCGAGGCAAATTATTTCATGAGAGTACAAAGAGAAAAAGGGATATTGTCGTTATCCTTCTAAAATTCAAGGTTATATAATTATACTCATGAAGTAGATATTATTGTAGGTAGTAGTTTTTTGCGAAAAGTTATAGTAAGACCTCTTACACATTTTATGTCATAGATATACTCTTGAAGTAGTAATATCGTAAGCGGAGTTTTTTTGAATATTATGGTTCAAAACTATATTTTATAAAAAATAATGACTTTCAATTCAAATCATGAAATACGTTTAATTCATCAAAGTGAATAAAGCTACATTTCCTGAAGTGAATGTAACTGTGTTCATTATCTAAATAAATAGACGTGGGGATGTCAAAATAAGTGGGTTAAATGTTGTATTCCCTCATCTGAAATTATTTCATAGATATATATTCACATCTTTGAAGCAAGTGCACTATTTTAAGCTTATATAAAAATTAACCTGGTAATGGAAATAATTGAGTGACTTAAATATTAGTTTTCTTAGCTAAAAATCATTCGTGGAAGTGAAAATTGCGGCATCTTCCAATGTGACTAGAATTGACATCTTGGTTACCCAAACTCCAGACGAGGTTAAGGTCATGGAAAAATCAACTCTTGATTCCATAGTATTATGAATATTGTTAAGAAAGTCAAAAAATAGTCATCACGAAATGATAACCATGAACATTATCAATACAATGAAACTATATACTGGTATTTTAACTGTCATACGTTATACCATTTAGTTGATCTAATTTGAAGTTTTAGATGCCCAAAAATTATGATACTTGTGGTACAAAATTGACATAATTAGCGCATTATAATCCCAAAAGAAATTTACTAAGTTTAAAGATATTCGTCGAAATGAAAATCTTGTATAAACCATGAGTGTTTGTGATAATGTTTATTTTTGTATTATTTCCTGAAAGTTTCACCAGAAGTGTGTATGAGGAAAAAATTCTGGTATTTCTTCGGGGTTGTATGCTATACAGATTTGAGCAGTTGAAACCCACATTGTGCAAAAGAAAATATGTCACAATCCAAAGAACTTTGTGTTATTACATGATCGACTTGGTCACCTAGTAATAATAATAATATGTCGAATAATAGATTACTTACCCGGTCTCTACTTAGAAGAATCAGAATATTCTTGTACCAAGTGACTACCCATATGTTTTATATTCTTCAGTAAAATTAAATTGACTATCCCAACTGGAGATTTGGGATTTATGTTGATTTTGTTTCTCTTTAAATTATTGGATAGCTCGAATCCTTAAAAGTTGATATCTTAAAACACACGTTGAAGAGTGTCACTTAAAAGAGATGATATCCCCCTTATTATGGAGAGAGACAAAGCAACATGAAGTTGTGTGACGTATCATAAAATACAATTTACTTTATTATTTTAATCTACAAACTAAAGATTATTAACTTGAAGTTAAATTAAATATCCATTTGCAAATAATTGCAAAAAGTATAACCGATGCATTCGCAAGTATGTAGAATATTACTAAATCCCAAAATATGTTGTAAACGCTTCAACATAGGTTCTTATCCATATCGACACATAACATAACGCATGAAGCGTGATAAACCTCTAATGCATCTAACCAACACATGAAGTTTAGTAGATTTGTAATGCATATAACCAACGCATGAAGCGTGGTAAACCCATCGATTCAAAATATTACCATTCCCAGAAGAAGAAAATCTCATGAGTCAGTGATGAAATAGTAAATATTGTGGAATGTGCACTCCCGTGATACGACGAGAATTATTAAGCCAACTTATGTTGGCATATGCATTGCTTTTAAAGAAAGTAATAGTCATTGAATAGACCAAGGTACCTGAATACGAGAAAAGTAATGTAGATTATACGTCTACTGACAATATTTAAAACTGTGAGATAGATAATGGGATTAATATATTTTTATTTAATATAGCGCTTGAAATAAATAATAAGCATCCTAAACCACAAAGTGGTAAAATATGTCGACAATAATATAAAAGGTAATAGTGAATTTTTGAAATAAAAAACTCTACTTGAATCATAGAGGTTCATGCGGAAACTTAGAATTAATTATGGGGAGACGTCCTCATTCTTATGTTATTAATATGGTGTAGTGGTGATTAGATTGATATAAAAGTTTTTGACAAACAAAGTAGGTGCCCGATGCACCACAGGTTCCTGAAGCATGATAGGTTCCCAATCACGAAAGAAGTTTGAAAGCACAACAAGTGCCTGATGCACGATAGTTGCCTAAAGTACTTAGAGCGTTTAAATATGAATTCCACAAAGATAGATAAGTATCTGGAGTATAAAAGTATTTGAAGAACATAATTTATTTAAAGCGCATGTGTGATATTTGTGAATTGTACTCTTTTTCCTTCACTAAGATTTTTACCCACTTGGGTTTTTCTAGTAAGGTTTTAACGAGGAATGCCAAATATTCATTGTAAACTCATTTTCTCGATCAAGAAAATGATATTATTAACACTCAATACCCTCAAGTGAAAATCAAGAAGATTTATTAATTAAAGTTTTATTAACGACATCATAATACACGTTTGCAAGAATCTACCGTATAAGGAAATATGTAATGTCGTAATCATAGAGAATATATTTAAATAATGCCCTTTTTCCTTATTAGATAACCTAATTAGATATGAATTATAAACTCTTCATATTTTCTTCTTTATGTCCATAAATGTATCATATGAAGGGTCATATATTATCCATAAGTGTATGACCCTCCTATCATTGTAAAGTGACAAGTTGTATGAAATGAAAAGACATTACACTCTATTCTCTCCTCTTCTTTTGACTTATCTTACAAATTCAAAATAAAATAAATTTGAACATATAAAATACACAAAACTAAAGACTAATTATATTTCCCATAGATAGAAAAAATTATTTTTATAAATTAAAAACATATAAAAAGATATAAAAAAAAGTATAAATCAAATATTTTTAATACAAAGAATTAATTTTGAAACTAAATTAACTTAGAAATGAAAGAGGTTACCTTAAACAGCCCAGAAAGGGTATAATATATCCTTAAAGTAACCCAAAACTCTAAATAAATCATGGCTTTGGTCCTTTTTGGCATTAAAAGCCCCCAAAAATTATGCTTTAGAGAAAACTCTCTCACGAACGCTGCATTGAATGCATTATGTACCATCAATATCAACCAAATTTTCCAGACGTTAAATACACAATAACCATCTAAAATCAATTGTCACAAGAGAGAAGATGATATCATCGATCGCTGCCACATTCTCTCTTAATCTCACCATAAGATCACTTGGTACTACCAATAGCTCAATAATCATTACTATGATATACTATATGAAATTAGACATTATAGGATTTTGTAGATGAGAGGTGTCAAAGAGGCTAAGTATAGTGTATGAGAGAAGAGAGCATAGATCGATAATGGGTGGTGGAGAAATGTAGATGAAAAGTTAGGCTTTTGATTGTTAGGGTAAATGTCAGTCGGATTGGGAAAAAGTCGAGGTAGGATGGGTAATGTATACGTTCAATTTGTTATATTAATTTATTCGTCTAATACGAATATAACCGAGTTGGTAAAAAAATTGGCCTATGAGATCGATAGTTGGCCTAGTGGTTAGGTTACTCCGCAGAGACCAAGAGGTCCTGGGATCGAATCTCATTGGAGTCAAAATGATTCCTAGTCCAAAGTGGCTCTCTCATGTATTCAAAAAAAAAAAAAAATTGGCCCATTTCGGCCCTGGCCGGTAGGTTTTAATGAGTTGGTCAGCTTTTTTTAACTGCCGCTCACCCTTAATATAAAGCAGCTCATAAACATACTACTTTCTATCATCAACTTACTAAGCTTATGCTTTCAAGCTATTAAACACATTCTACATCTAATCCATCTCTTAAAAATTTCAATTTTTTTAAATTTCTCTAAAAAAACAGTAAATCACATAAAAATAATGGAGATGAGGGACAACGAATCCCCACCCCCAACTCAAAAATGAGTCGTGTCCCCACGACTCGAAAAGACTCAATAAAGTAAAAATAGCAAATAGTGCATATAGAGAAATGGTAAGGAAGAAAGAAAACATACTCTTCGAGGCTATTGCCTCGCTTGATTAATACCCAAGATAAGTGATTTCCTTGTATGTAAACTTCATGTATCACCAATTTCGCTTTCCCTTACATCCTCTTGTGCTCCATCCCAATCAATAACACTCTAGATATCTCTTGTTTCTCATCTTCTCCAACTTTGTTCTCGAATATTCTCTCATGAGAAGGTGTTCATCCAGGAATATTTTGTTGTGGCAACAACTACTAGCGTCCCAGAAGCTTTGCCCATATTTGGTCAAAGGGTGCTCGATTTGTAGAGGTTATGGTGTCTTCCTTATGAAATTAGAAACCTTTTTGCTCTTTGATTTCACCACTGCATGCTTTCCTCTACTTACTTGACCCGATTTACCTTATATTTTATCCCAAAGTAGTACCCATCTCAATTGATTTCTTCTAGAACTCACCCAATACCTTGCATTGATTCTTCATACCCTTTAACAATATCTTCGTTCTTTTCATCATCTCTTTTGACCCCCAACTCAAAGCTTGAGCACTCTTGAAATTTGTAACTCTTGATCATAGGTGGAACAAGCTTTATTTTGGTTAGTAAAGGTGTTAGGATGATAAATCTCTATGTGGGTATGATGGAATCAAGCTTTGATGATATGGGTTTAAGGAATTTTGGATGAATTTTGAAAATTTATGCTCTTGATTCTTGGATTCTAGATGTTTTGATATGATTTGGGTGGTTGAATCCTCTTTGTAATGATGTAGGGAAGGATTTGGATGTGAATTCATGGTGATTTGGTTGTGTTTTGATGTTAGGTGAAGCTTTGTTGAAGCTTTAATGGAGTTGGGAGAGGTTTGGGAAAGAAGGTGAGGCTTAAGGATTGAGAAATTCGTAATAGAGCAACCTCTTCTCCCTTATAACCTAAAAAACGCAAAAATTTCCTCTCTCCAGCGTTGTCGGGCGGTATACCGGGCCCCAGGGCCCGGTATACCGGAGGTATTTTTCTTCCAGATCCTCGTTACGTCAAAATACCCGAGTTGTGCACACGTGGGCATGGGTTTTGTCCTAGGCGGTATACCGGAGGTAAGGCCCGGTATACCAGAACTTCTGTTGTTCGACTTGGGACCTCTCGGTAATGAACACGTGGTGATACCCGTGGCCACGGGTTTTCTGACCTGCGGTATACCGCCGGTAGGGCCCGGTATACCGGTGGCAGGTCAGAGAACTCCCACAAAAATTTCGTTTTTTGCTTCCCGAACTCGATTTCTATGCTACCTGATCATCAAAAACACTAATACCTTCCTCAATAATGCACTATCAACTAAAAAATTGTGTAACTAAATAATATACACTAAAAAACTAAACTAATAAAGCAATTAAAGCTTGGGGTGTCTCCCAAGAGCATTTTTATTTAACGTCATTTAAAGTTTGACGGGTTACCTCCATTATCCCTTGATTATGTAACCTCCCCGGCAGTGGGTGAGGCTATGTATGTCTACGGTTCGTAGCTTTTGACCTCTCAAAGGTTGTATCTCTATTAATTTTGGTGTCACTACTCTAGTAACAACAAATGGTCCCATCCACTCATTTTTGAAACCTCGTGGTCTATTCTCTTGTTTGGAGGCCTTCCAAGCGACTGTGGTTCCGACCCCAAAGTCATGTTTAGCTTTCTCTTTCACGGGTTCATGGTGGTGTTCCTTCTCTTTAACCTCTTTAGATACTTCTGGAACAATAGGGAACTCGAGTGGCGCCTCCTCTAGTTTGTCCAAAACAAGGGATGGTTCATAACTTTCTTCTGTTATGAGAGCCACGTTTTCAATCTCGATCTCTACAATCGCATTCTCATTTGTTTCCGGAATAGCTTCTTTGAATACTTGTTGCGGTGTGAGTTCTTTTGTATTACTTTCAAGCATTTGGGTGTAGGCTTTGTCTTTACACACCTCTACAAATGCTTTATCGATGTCACTGTTTGAATGATTCGTCGTTATTGGATTTGGTAATGACATCACTGGAGTACTAGGTGGTGAATCCATCCTAGTATCTTCTTCTTCTATCTCTTTTGTAACCAAGACCTCAATATTTAATTCCTCTAAACTCGACTTGGCTGGATTTTCCATGGATGTAATCTTCCCTTCACAAGATTTAATTTCAATTTCGACTCCATTACCAACAATTGACTCATTTATGCTTAGGGTGGTTGACTCTTCTATTGTTGGAATCTCTAGTTCACTAGGTGCAACTTGTGACGATTCCACTTCCTCCTCTTCTTGAAGGCTAAACTCTGTAGCTACATCGAACCAAACATCGCTATCAATTTGAATGGCTTCATCATCTAAAATTGTACTTTGGCCCGTTTGCATTGATGGTACTTGTTGTAATTGCTCAATTGTTTCTGTGAGTTGCGTCAATCGTTGCTCAATTGATTGATGGTTTTGTTGCATGACTTGCACTAATGATATGATAGCATCAATATTCGCATTACTCTTTATTATATTATCCGTTGTGGCCTTCATGAAACAATTGAGGGAGTCCTACAACTTCCTGAGCCTATTATAATGATCTGTCAAGCTCCCCCTTGTCGAATTCGTGAAAGTAGATATTCTATCAAAAGAGTCTTGCAGTTCTTCTAACCACCACTGTGGTGGAATTTGACCTTGAGAACGAGGCATCAAAAGTGGTGGATTTTGCTCTTGATAGGGGGAAATTTCCATACCTAAAGAAAAACCTGAAAAGAGACTAAAACAAAACAAACGTAAAACTGAAAACAACTAAAACTACCAACCAAACTTAAACACAAAATATAATAACCGCTTTAAATCCCCGGCAGCGGCGCCAAAAACTTGGTGGGTCCTTGTATGTTATAAAATAATGAAATAAAAGCAAAGGAATAAAGGATCCACAGACCGCAAGTGTACGGGTCGTACCAAGTTATAGATAAGTAAAATCGGGATTATCGTCTCCACAGGGATTTAAAAAGTTATTCTAAAGTTGTGTTCAATATTAGAATAGACAGTTCTAATTGTTTTAAAAAGATAAATAATAAAAGAGTTTGTTTTCTAATTAACTAAATAATAAAATAGACAATAAAATAAACAATAAATAATTATGCAAGAAAGATAAGGATATGCAAGTATGAATATATCCTATTGAATCTATGATTACTAAGAATAAGGGTGAATGGGAAATTTCACAATAGTCGGGAATCTACTATCTCCTAGCCCCCGTCAGGGTGGACCTAGAAGCTATCCTACGGTATTACAAACACCGTCAGGGCGATAATAAGCTACTTTCAGATGAATACTATTTTACCCAATTGACTACATGGTTAGTCAAACACGTCAGGGTCAAATAACGGATACCACGCGTCTATTATCTAAGTCTGTAATTAAACCCCCCGTCAAGGTGATCCATACGCCACTATATGGAATAGCCTAATTACTATGAGCTAAGTTTAATTCATGACTTCAAAATTAGTGATGAAAACAAAATAATAGTCAATGGAAATTAAGAACCAATTCAATTAAATACTAAAATCCCAGATTCAAAGTAAAACAGAAAAACAATATTCAATGGTTCATATAATTACAATCCTAAGGAGAAATTATGCATAATAAAACTTCTTGAATAAATAGCTTAGAAATACCTCATAGACAAAATAGATCTAATACTAAATTACCCAAAGAATAGAGATGGAGAAGTGTTGAATTGATGTGGTTAAGCTCTAGCTCTTGCTTCTTCTTCCTCTAGACCCTCTTGATTGCTTCTATGATGAATTATTTGTGTATATTAAGTTTATGCAGTCAAGAGATCATTTTCTAAGGTTTAGAGCTGGTATTTATAGGTGCTAGGTCGAATTACTTGGAGTGGAAGACAAGACAAGAACTCTTAAATTCGTAGCCCTAAAATCTAGGAAAGGTAAGATTCTGCTGCTGATTTGTTTTGGTCATATCTCCTTCAATACTTATCCGTCTGAGGCGTTCCAATATATGAAACTGCTTGTCTCGGAAAGAGCTTTCTATTGGCGTAGACCACTCGTCCAGATTCCTATCCAATCTTAAGTTATGGACTCATCTTTGAAACGTGGCTGGAATTTCAGATTCATATGGCAGCTTTTCCTTTTCTTAGTTGAACTCTGTTTCCTTCTATCTCCAGATTTCTTCAAGATCTTCTTTCCTTATCTCCTTAGAATTGATTTAGCATCTAATTTATTTCCATATTATTTCTAAAGCTTCAAATTAAATAAATAATTATACCGCATATGCTTTAAAAATAATAAATCATTAAATCAAGACTAGAAATAAGAAAGTGCAATTTAAATTTAGGAAACTCGACTAAGCACACTAGAAATATTCTAAGACTTTAATTCTCATTTCTCCTCCTTGGATTGGTTTCTCATGAAATTGATAAACCTACTAACTTTACACTCAAAATAGGTAAATTAACGCACAAAAGCTCTATAATGCAAATAGTCTAATTCCAAGGGGAGAAAGTATAATATTGCAATTTAAGCACAAAAGTCAATATGAAAAGACCATTTGCACCCCAAAATGATGTCTCCTAAGGGCTTATATTTAGACCAAAAAGGGAGACATCAGAAGTCTCCTTAAAGTGTTTTTCCCCAAAGAATTCCTACTCAATGAGGTATCTTTTGTTTTGATAGGTCATACCTTCCAGGTTAGGAACATTTATGGCATGTAATTAATATTTTAATCGACTTTCTTATAAAAAAATCATTTATGAATATTCATACATAAGAAGAAGAGGGTTACATATGTCTAGAACCTAAATATTAGAGGCCCAATTTAATTTTTTATATTTTCCACTATGCAATACTTGATGTAGACCTTTTTTGTTCATACTTTGATTACACTGAACAAAATTATATTGGTTTTTTTCCCAAAATTTACTTCCATTAAAACTAAACAACTTATTAAAAATTAACCAATTTCGGAAGGAACAACCTCGTTTCTAATAATCTCATCTACCCTACTTGAGTATGCACAAGTGTGCGAGCCATTCATGTTGCAGAGTTGCTTATATTTGGCTACCTCATCAGCTAGATTATTCCTATCCCTACTAATCCATTTAAAGATAGGTTTACATGTTTCTGAAATAAAATAAACACTCTTAATAATATTACAAAGCTTAGGAATAGCAATAAAGGTATTATTCTCTAAAGGAAGCATCACTCTTTGGCAGTCACTTTCAATAATTGTTCTTGAGTCTGGAAGATCTTGAGCAATTACACAAGATTTAAGAATGCCTAGAGCTTCAGCTTCAATTGGAGACCCCGCCTTGATTTCCCAAGCTTTGCAGTTAAGTACCTTGCCGAGGGGATCTCTGTTCACATAAGAAATAACAGCTTTATTACTACTAAAAGCTGCATCACAGTTGATTTTAATAAAATTTATAGGAGGAGGAATCCATTTATTTTCGCAGTTCTTTTTAATACCTCTATATTGTTGAGTTATCTAGCGTATTAAGTATATGTTTTTCATTCATGTTATCCTTCAGTTTACTACTAACATCAGTAGGATAATTCATACTTTTATACTCATCCCAGTCTTTCATAGCCCTGTTCATAACTTTCATAGGGTCTAGCATATTACATTTGTATTTATTATCATTTCCCGCCTTCCAAATAAACCAAAGTAGTGTACAAATTTGTTCCAGAATAAAGGTGTTCTCAACTTTTTGTTTTTTCATATTGTCTATTAATCTTGCCATCCAAGAGTCCATTTTGTTGGAACTCTGGTTGCAAGTTAATATATTAAACTGGGAAGCGAACCATATAGCCCTAACCCAATCACAATTTAATAACATATGTTTAATACTTTCAGCCTCTTTGTTGCAAATATCACAAATAGGTGTTTTTAAGACCTTCTTTTTATAAATATTTTCATTGGTTGGTAATAAATTCTTAACCACCCTACACATAAAGTTTTTAATCCTTGGTGCTACTTTTAAGTTCCATAGCATTTTCCAGATATGTGTACTAATTTTGTGAGAAGAAGTTGGTTTATTATTGCATTTATTAGATATTTCTTTATCCTGTACTTCTTTAAGGAGTTGATAACTTTTCTTAACTGTATAAGTACCATCAATATCCTTATCCCAGTAGGGTACATATTTATCCCCATAGTAAGGAACAAAAGTGTTTAGGATTATATTAGAAGTGAGAGTCAAACTCTTGTCTAATAATATCCTCATTCCATCTCCTTTCATTTTGAATCATTAAATCATTTACTTTCTTAGCCAAACCCTTATTGGGTTTAATTATTTCATTCTTACCTTGTATCCAAATATCATTATGTATGTTAACAGTATAACCATTTCCAACTTTCCATTTTAGGTTATCTTTAATAATATCTCTTCCACTCAATAGGCTCCTCCAACCCCAAGAGGGTGAGCACCTCAGTTGAGCTTCAATAAAGGAGGTTAAAGGAAAATATTTACCCTTTAATACTTTGTATAATAGGGGGTCTTGATTATTAATAATATTCCAAGCCTGTTTTCCCAAAAATGCAAGATTCATGAGATGTAAATCTCAGAATCCTAATCCACCAGAAAATTTAGTTTTTGTTAAAGATTCCCACTTTTCCCAATGTATGTTTTTCTTACCATTACTGCCCCACCAAAAATTTGAGATTTGAGAAGTAATTAGATCACAAATTTTTTGTGGGAGGACATATAGTAACTTGGTAATGCTTATATTACAAATTTAATAAGAATTTCTTTACCTGCTGCTGAAAGAAAAAAGTTCTTCTAGTTTTCAGTTCTTTGTAATGTTTTTTCAACTAGGGAGTTTAAGTCTTTTACCTTGGACCTACTCCATTTAGTAGGTAAACCAAGGTAGTTACCTAGGTTATTGGTAATAGGCATATTAAGCCTTCTAGCAAAGGTATTTTATAAGTAATGTGGTGTATTAGGGCTGAAATTTACACCACATTTATTTAAATTTATTAATAACATCCTTAAATCCCTCAATTTCAAAGTTTGTTGCATTCATAAAAAATATACTGTCATCTGCAAAAAGCAATTGTGTAACCGAAGGGGACAATTTTGCAATTTTGATTCCTTCCATTATATTTTTTTCTTTTTTATCTTTAATAAGTAGAGTCAGAAGTTGAGTAGTAATACGAAAGGGTAAAGGTGACAAAGGATCCCCTTGTCGTAAACCCCTTTGTGGTTTATCAATATCTACTGGAAATCCATTTATAAGTATCGCATAAGAGACAGAGTTTACACATCCTATGAATTTACTAACCCATTTTATACATAATATCTTCAAGACAGTCTCATTCAACATTCTCATGCACCTTTTGTATATCTGTTTTAACAGTCATATAGTATTTCTTGGTATCCCTTTTATTTTTAATGAAGTTAATAATTTCATGGGCAACCATCGTATTCTCTTGAATATGCCTTCCAGGTATAAATGTTGATTGACTCTCGTCTATCAGTACATTCAATACCGGGTGCATTCTATTCACGAGAATCTTTGCTGTAATTTTGTAAATAAAGTTAGAACAACTGATGGGGAGAAAATGTTTAATATTAGTGGGATTCGACATTTTAGGTATCAAAGATATAAATGTTTTATTTAAATCCTCAATAGAGCCCACATTATACCAAAAATCGTTAATAACTTTAATAATATCAAGCTTTATTATATGCCAATATTTCTTATAAAAAAGGCCTGGATATCCATCTGGGCCTGGGGCTTTATTGCCAGTTCAGAAATAGCCTTCTCAATTTCATCAATATCAAATTTTTTATTGAAACTAGGGGTGTGCGCGGGTCGGTTTTGGATGAAAAATGCTCAACCCACAAACCGCCCGTTCTTATGCGGGTTTTGGAAAATGAGACCCGCACCCGCCCAATCTATTATATAAACCATTGAGTTTCGGGTTGAGCGGCTTACGGGTGCACTGCGGGTGATTTAGTTTAATAAATGAGCCAAATTTGTATCCATAATCATTCTGTGGATCAATTTTATATTATAAATGAATTTCACAACAAAAAATATACTTTAGTATATTCATATACACTTGAAATCATCTCTTATTTTTAAATATATAAAATGATATTTTAGGAAAATAAATTTATGAATTAAAAAAAAATAGAGATAATATCATAATTTAAATGAAAACAGATTCATTAGATAAAATATATTTGAAATACTAAAGGAAAAGGAATAAAAAAAGAAATAAATTGGAAATCACAAGACTATACTATTTTATTTGAATAAAATGAGCAATACAAATTTTTCTAATAATTTATACTACATGGTAATCAGGTATATGCGGGTTTGCAGGTTTCAAGTTTAAAATCCACAACCCACAGACAGTGTATATTTTTTTCTAAAATGTAAACCGCAACCCACCCAAAAAAAAAACTAACCCGCATTATTTCGGGTTAGTATAATCGGTTTGGTCGGGTTATGCGGGTTTTCTAACCCGATGCACACCCCTAATTGAAACTATCATTCATATATTTCGTAATCACATGCTGAATGTTGGATAAAATGGGTTCATTATCCCTTTTACCCACAGTTTTAAAATTTTTATTAAAATATTTCTTAATTTTTGTACTAATATCAGTGAAGTTTTCAACCCATATTCCCTCATCATTTGTAATTCTATTAATAGTATTAATTTTCCTTATTTCTTTAGTAGAGGCATGGAAAAAGTTTGTATTTTATCCCCTCTTTTGAGCCACATATTACGAGATTTTGACGCCCAAAAATCTTCCTCCTTCTTCCATAATTCCTCTACTTGTTTAATAACATTGTTATAATCAGTCCAGTCTTTAGTAAGAGGGTCATTATAAATAGCTTCAAGTTTCTGAATGTGTTTATTAGTCATTTTTTTTATTCTTTTTGAATTTATCCTTACTCCATTTTGTTAATAAGAATTTACATCTTTCAAGTTTATAAATGAGTGCATTTCTATGAAGGCCATGAGGGCAATTTTTAAGGTCCCACACTTTCTTAATTATTTCAAGACATTCAACTTTCTCAGTCCAATTATATTGATTAAACCCAAACTACAAGCCCAATGTTTCATAATTTATTTCATTTCAACCTGACAGGGACGGAGCTACATTATAACTTTTGGGGCCCGGACTCTCCCAAATTTTTCAAAAACCGTTTTTCAATCTATATAAAAAATAAATAATTTATAAGGTTCATCCCCCCTGGTTTCTTCCCTGCAACCTGACCTACATTTATACAATTATAAAACTACATATAACGTCTCTTAATTTTTCTTCCAAACAACCAACATCCAACTTTCTAAAATCTATCATTCCAGCCGACAATAATATTTCAGATTATACACATCAAGCAATTCTGGATACTTCTATCTCGTTTTTTTGATATTGCAAAAGGTAACATAAGCATCAAATTAAGGATCTCCGCTCTTTGATTTTCTGTCTAGAAAAGGTAATTTCAACCTTAGTTTCCATTTATTTGGATCTATCGATTTTCAACAAAATATCGAATATAATGGAGTTGCCATGGCGTCCATACTTTATTTTTTTTAATATTATATTTATTATTTTCTAATTTTTCTTAATTTTCACTTGATCCTCAACTTGTAGATTTATATTAGGATTTGATATATTTTATTTGTATGGATCTTCTATTTTTTCTATAACAAAATATAAGTTATTTTATATAATAGAAGGATTTGTAGTTTAATTAATTCAAAGTAATAATAATTGCAGAGTATAATGCAATTTTTGCAGAAACTAGGGGCTTCTAGTGTATTTTTCACATAACCTGAACCTAGGGACCTTCAGTGCAATTTTTGAATAACATATGGACCTTTAGTGCAATTTTTGTATAACCTAGGGACCTTCAGTTCAATTTTTGCATAAATTAAGGACATAAATTGCAATTTTTTGCATAACCTAGGGGCTTTCAGTGCAGTTTAGCATAACCAAGGGATCTACAGTGAAGGTTCTGCATAACCTAGGGATCTGTACTGCAATTTCTACATAAGTCTGATATTTTTTCACATGTTTTTACGGAGGCCTGGTGCTAAGAATGCATTGGAGAAGATAGTTTCAGGTTATCAAGTAGTGTATAGCAATCACACTGATGATGATGCTATAATAAACAAGTGTAGGAGTGCTATTACTTATATCAAAAAAGTAGACAAAGAATCTTCATGAGCTAATCTGTTAATACTATATCAAGATTAGCTCATGAAGATTCTTTGTCTACTTTTCGGATATAAGTAATAGCAATCCTACACTTGTTTATTATAGCATCCTCACCAGTGTGATTGCTATACACTACTTGATAACCTGAAACTATCTTCTCCAAAGCATTCTTAGCACCAGGCCTCTGTAAAAACATGTGAAAAAATACCAGACTTATGTAGAAATTGCAGTACAGATCCCTAGGTTATGCAAAACCTTCACTGTAGATCCCTTGGTTATTCTAAACTGCACTGAAAGCCCCTAGGTTATGCAAAAATTGCAATTTATGTCCTTAATTTATGCAAAAATTGAATTGAAGGTCCCTAGGTTATACAAAAATTGCATTAAAGGTCCATAGGTTATTCAAAAATTGCACTGAAGGTCCCTAGGTTCAGGTTATGTGAAAAATACACTAGAAGTCCCTAGTTTCTGCAAAAATTGCATTAAAGGACTCTAGGTTGTGCAAAAATTGCATTAAAAAATTGCACAATCTAGTTTCAGCCGCTCCCTGATTGTCTCAGGCGAGCCTAGGAGGATCTAGATGTATCCAAGTAGCCGCCTAGGCGGTCTGGAGGCCAAAAAATTAAAAATCAAATCCATTTTTTTACACAAAAATTATATAAACTCATTTAAAAAAATTAAAATTATCCTCTAATGAAAAAAAGCAACAAAAAAAATCATAGACAAACCCAAAAAATATTCAATTATAATCAGTTATCATTCACCTTAATTGTATCAATTATTTATCTAAGAAATGATATATGACTGTGTAAGTTTTCTCCAAGTATGTTTAGTTATTCTTTCGAGTGTATTGTGTGAACTTATAGATAAATAAACTTGTAATATATAATATTCATAAATAAAATTCAAAACCGGCTAGAAGAGAAACGGCTAGGCCCCGCCTAGTCCGTAGGCGCTCGAAGGTGGTAGACCTTCCGCCTAGCGTTTAAAACTTTTTAGAATACTGAATTGATGGTAACCATTACTTTATAACTTGCCATATCAAAACCTTTACCCTCTCCAAACATCTGAGTTTTCACAACTTACTCCAAGCCCTACTCTCATCTTGACTTGGGTCTCTATAACACGTAATTTTCGGCTTAGATGTATATATCCCATGCATTTCATATCGCCACGAGAGGTACTTCCTTTGTCCATTGTCCCAATCGATCATTATATCTACAGTTTTCATAAGCTTCGAGGTTGGTAAGCATGACTGTAACTTCTCGCGGTCTCATGAACCATTTCTATAAGTATAATCCAAGACCACAGCTTTACCCTCTTCCTCACTTAATAGTGATAATCACAACTGATAAACAATACCAAACCCAACCATGTGTTTGTCCAAAAAGCAATACTCCTCCCATTTTTATGCCCTATTGGGATATTCGTCTTAACACGTCAATACCTTCCATAATGGAACGTCATATTTGCGAATCTAGTGTCTTCAAATTGTACTAAAATATACCTTACCTGAAGTCTAATCGCTTGCGTCCAAAGTACATTGTCCTCATGCACCAACTTCTAGCCCAACTTTCCTAGAACTATCTTATTCATTAGCTTGGACTCGCGCAACCGTAGATCCACCCTTAGTTTACATAGTTATTTCCAAGCAACTCAATGAATCCTTCTCTGATCATATACGATCCCTATATGAAATCTTTGAATTTTGTCTAAATCCTTGAACACATACTAAAGAATTTTATTCGATAGCATCACACAAATAAGTAGCGCACTCAAGATTACTTCAGTGAGTATAATTCTCCAAGAAGTAGCACACTCACATAAGTAGCGCACTCAAGATTACTTTAGTGAGTGTAATTCGCCAAGAAGTAGCGCACTCACATAAATAAGTAGCACATTCACATAAATTGCATCACAATTTTGTACCTTCTAACTTTCTAACTAGCTTCGCATCCCATTTGTCAAATCATTACAGAATCCCCTTAGACGCCTTCCCGAAAGAATAACAACCCCAAGGTATCTTCCCAAACCTCCCTTTATTTCGCATCCACTGATCCCCATAATGTCTGCCACTCTCAAGAAGTAAATCAACAATTTCTCTCGACTAGCTGATTACCCCGCGTCTTAACAGAATCTAGCGATAATTTCATGCAATAAAAACATCAAATCAGTCGAAACTTCAACATAAATCATCAAAAGGTATGAGAGATAGGGTCCCGCTGAACAAAATCGTAAATGTCTCCATGTTCCACTTTCCAATAGTTGTTGTATATGACGGGATAGCCTCTATATGCATATTACAGACAAATATGGTGAAAGGGAGGGGGTATCCTTTACATATTCCTCTCCAGGCCTTAAAATGGGATAGTGGTTCCCCGTTAAATACGACTAGAACCTCATTATCATCCATCACTGACATGATAAGTGATGTCTCCTTCTCTGGTACCCCCAATGGCACCAAAGAATCACGTATGAATCTCTACTTCAATCTACCATATGCCTTAGTGAGATCAATTTTCACGACCATGAACCATTTCTTCCCTTTCGTATATCTCATGAAGAGATCGGCCTCCAGGACTATCACAATATTATTAATCGTCGACCTCCAGGCATGACATTGATAGGGCCCTATCCTCTCGGCTAGGAATGTGTGCAATCTATGGACCGAAACTTTAATACAAATGTTAAAGCATACATTGATTAAGATAATCGTTCCGAACTTGGTGATATACTCCTTCGAGATGATTGGAACTAAAGATCCCAAGACACCTTCCAGAGATTCTCCCAGCTGTAGCGCACCCTTGATCATGTCAAATACTAAATATCACACAACTTCCCACCACTTATGGTAGAAACCCACTATCATTCCATTTGGACCCGGTGCTTTGTGGGGATGTAATTAGAAAAACGCTATCCGTACCTCTTTTATCGTTACCTCTTCATTCAACTCAATCCATTAACTTGTAGCCAATCCCTATATAGACTAAGAGTTAGAGATACCTATTATATATTAATAGGCGTTCTAATTTGTAATACACACATTTGTGATAACCAATATAGTCATATTATCTTTCACTCTATATCATTCATACATGTATACTCTCTCTATTCCAAAAATAATGTACACTCACGCATATTAAGAAACATAATAATTCTATGCACCATTACAAAAATACTTTTCATAAAATGTTTTGATATTTTAAATGTGTATTGAAAAGATAATTTTTAATATTTTAACAAAGGTAATATGAAAAATATAGAAAAAATATAGAAAAAATGTCAAGTAAATAATATTTTTAAAACACTATTTCTAATAAATATACATTATTTATGAAACATAATAAATATATAAAAAGAGTATCACCGAAATTTGCACTTTGCCAACTAAGTATCAAATACAATTGTTTGGTCTATAATATTATATTTGTAAGATATATAATGTAAGTCGCTGTAGCACATTGGTAAGCCTTGGCAACTTACTTGCTATGCTATAATTCGGTGCTTTCTTCTAAGCATCCTGGGTTCAAGTCCCAGCAGCGACATATTTTTTTTCTTTTGTTTTTCCTAATCCATATACTAGTTATAGTTATTTAATTTATTTTTTTTCTTTCTTCTAAGCATCCTGGGTTCAAGTCCCAGCAGCGACATATTTTTTTTCTTTTGTTTTTCCTAATCCATATACTAGTTATAGTTATTTAATTTATTTTTTTTCTTTTGTTTTTCCTAATCCATATACTAGTTATAGTTATTTAATTTATTTGTATAAATATTTTTATTTTCTTTTGTTCATCACCGTATATTAAATTAAATAATAAAATAATTTGAGTGTCATTGTAAATTATATTAATATCTTATGCTTAAATTTTTTACAATGCATACTCGAATTCTTCAAAAAATTTAGACTTTAATTTAATTATTGTATGAATATTTTATTATTTCAATATTAATATCATTATATATATTATAAAAATTTATAGTAAAACTAATTTACAAATATTGACTCAAAACCTTTTTAAATTTATATAAACTATCCAAAATATAATTGACCAAACTATTTTTCATATATATAAAGTCATATAAATTAATCAAATCAACAATTGCAATTAACATAGAAATCGATAATGGGCCAACTAACCCATGGATACATCAAAATAAGGAAAGAAAAACTAAATTTCTGGTTCTTGAATTGATGACTTAAATTTCAATCAGAATATTTGACAACCAAGTATCAAATACAATTGTTTGTTTATTATATTATATTTGTAATATTTAAATAACATAAGCCGTTGTAGCACATTGGTATGCCTTGGCAATTTACTTGCTACGCTAATTCGGTGCTTTCTTCTAAGCATCCTGGGTTCAATACCCACCAGCGGCATATTCTTTTTCTTCGTTAGTCCTAATCCATATACTAGTTTTAATTATTTAATTTATTTGTATAAATATTTTTATTTTCTTTTGTTCATCACCATATATTAAAGGATTATTGACTAAGAAACACTTTAAGTTAAAATTAATACCTTCTTATCCCAACTATCATTTTTTTACCCATAAAAGGTCACATATATTTTGTTTTTTCCTTTTTTTTCCCATAAAAAGAGTCGTTTGAGTTATGGTAAGCTTCCCATTACTCACAGTTCATTAAAAAAGACGGTGTCTTTTATGGACAAGTTATGGTAAGCTTCCATGCGACCATCACCACCCCCTCCATAAAACTCCGTCGACCTCCACCACCTTCACCAGCCACCGACTAGTTTTGTCGCGTCGTCGCCACCAATTACCACCAACTAATTCTATACACATACGTGTCACTGAATTTGAAAAAAAAAATCATAATCAAGTCCAAAAATTAAAAATATAATAAAAAATATATCTTTGGACGAGGCAAATTAATATCTATGTCAATGGATTTTTTTTATTTCGATATTCCGTTTTATATGTTGTCATAAGACACAAAAGAAGATTTGTTAATTACACTACAGTCTACACGACCACATCTGTTAATTTTATAATAAATCATAATTAATTAAAAAATATATAAAAAAATGCATTTTTGGGGAAAGTTCATATCTAAATTTGTGAATTTTTTTTAACTTTTATTTTTATTTTTTTATTTTAAATTCGATATTCAGTTTTATGTGTTCCTATATAACATAAAATATATTAATGTATACTTATAATACAAAAAAATCATATAAGCAATCTAAAACATTTTCTTTTTCAATGGAATCAATTTTTTTTCTTTATGCCATATACCGTAACCATAAATTCTCAACCCTAAAAAACAAAAAATCTAAAATCAATAAACTCTAAACCTAAAAACTCTAAACCCTAACCATAAATCTAAAAATACCAACGCTTACCAAACCCTAAATCTAAAACTCTAAATTTAAAAATCTTAAACCTAAACTCTAAAACCCTTAAATGCTAAACCCTAACCTTAAATAAAAAAGAAACAATAACCCTAAACATGTAAAGCCTAGAGCCTAAATCCCAAAAGAAGAAAAAAAGACTAATTGACGGGGTCTGTGATTTTGTGTGTTTCGGAAATACAAAAAACCTAGGTCTGTGAGGCCCATGAGTTAAATAATTGCATATATATACACACACATATATATATATATATATATATATATATATATATATATATATATATATATATATATATATATATATATCTCTATATTATATTTCGAAGTTTTTCCTACGGTTTGGATTTACCCACTTAAGTGGTGGCCAGGATTGATTCTGGCCTCACTTATTACTTTTTATTTTTTTTTAACTCGAAAACGTTCATATCACCAAAGTTCAGAAAAAAAAAACCCTAAACCCATTCATCTCACAGCCGTACAGCTCTGCCTCTCGTCGTAGCCTCTCTCCGTACCTAACTTCGCCATCATCACACGCACCTTCTCATTTCACCGCCTTTCGCCGTTCATAGCTCGCCCTTCTTCTGATTTGAACGCGAAATATCTCGCCTTCAATTGGAGAGGCCTCGAATCTCCCTCGTTGATCATCTCACCGCCTCATCTCCGCCACACCACCTCCGTTCAACGCTCTCACTCACCGTACATGTTTTCGTTTCATCTTCTCTCTACGCCTAGCTTCGCTTCTCCAAACAAACACAGAGGTATAGCTAAGAGCTTTTCGTATCATAAGCTTCTTGAACAGCTATTCAAGTTTACCGTACTCAAATTGGACGTCTCCTCTTTCGGTAAATCCATCAAAACTACTCGCTATTCTTTTTATCATTTTCTATATTTTTCATGACCCATATTTTGAATATTTTGATCATAGGTATAAGTGTTTCGAAGAATGTTACGGTGGCGGAAGTTAAGCAAAGGATAGAGGAAGTGTTTGAGTTTTGGTCTGAGGAGAAAGGCAAGATCTTATGGTATGACTCAAGCTATGATGATTGCTTTTACTTTAGCTTAATTTATATAATAGGATTATTTTATGTAATTTATTTGCATTATGATAATAATGCTTCTCTTTTTTTTCATACAACTAAGGTCAAATGAAAGATCGGTAAGAACCGGTACGCTTACTAAACTTCCGAAAGAGCGCCCACTATAGTACGAAGTGTCGCCTATCCACTCCAATCGCGCGTTAAAAACTTCCATAATCCCTCTAGTAGGTCTATACACGGGGAGGTTCCTCTCTCGATTCGGTTCCCTTCTTTATCAACCAATCGCTCAAGAATTCTACTCACGAAACACATGAGAGATCTCAAAATTATCATGATTAGCAAGTATGCTTCCGCGCTTTTTAAACACTTTATACAACCAATCCCCCTTACTCTCGCCGTCCTTCACTAGCGCGTGTAGCTCAAGCGAATCGCTCTCAATGAAGGTTATCTCATACTTACAGCTAACCGTCATGGATAAACCAAAATGTAACGCAAAAAGTTCTGCTTGAAAGGCCGACTGAACCTTATTAGAACATGTAAATCCTCCTAAGAACTCTCCATTACTATCATGGAATAGACCTCCAACTCCCGCTCTACTAGATCCAAGTGATAAGCAGCCATCAACGTTCAATTTAACGCCTAAGGTCGGCTTAACCCACTTCACTAACGTGCTTCTTGCTGAAATTATTCCCCTGTCTCACTCTCTTCTCCAAGCTCGAACGCACCCAAGTGCTGTATTCTTAGCCATGCATCTTAATGTTCTAATCGGTTTCTTGCGTACATGTTCCTCAGAACATCTTTCATTCTGATCAATCCATATATGTCAACAAATCCAGGCCCTCCTCAGACTCTTTATAATCAAGCAACACCTTCCACCAATCAAGATCAAGTGTCGAGTTAGTCACTGAGTACTTCATGATGTCGCACCTTCCATGTGACGCAACATCACATTGCTGCACTGTCCAACATCATCACGTGAAGGGACAAGTTGCTGCACCAGAATTTCGCTTCCACTTTGACAAACTTGAGCACCTGGAGCATTATTTCGTTCAAATATACCTCCCCTGTGATCAAAACTTTCCCTTGAAGCTACTGTTCCCTGGAACATACCATGTTAAACAATCTCCTCCAGTCCCATTATTAATTCCTCTGTTCAAGCGTGTTCCCTCACGATGGCTGAATATCCAAGGTTCTGTGGCACTTGCCTACTCGCCGCCTTTTGTAACTTTGCTAAAGCTGACCATCTATCCCACAGTTTATCGTAAATTTTACAGTCACAAAACAAATTTACTGCTGTTTCTCGAACTTTACCCACACCCTTTACATAGTGGCGATACGTTCACACGGCACTGTGCAAGGTTAGCCGCAGTTGGCAGATGATCCCATATATTGTAAAGAGATAATTTCTAATTAATTAAAACTCTGTACTTTTTATTCACAAATTATCAACTTAATTCCCAATTAAACACATTATCATATTTACCTTCCATTATTACCCTTATATGATTTTTAATTTTTAATTTATTTTTAATTTATTTTTAATTTATTTTTATTTTATTTTATATTTGATTTTTTTTCCTGATTTTTTTTTCGAAATGTTTTTTTCGATCTTTTTCCCAATTTAAAAAAAAACGAAATTGCGGTTTATGTGTTGCTAAAACACACAAATATAGATTTATGTGTTTCTATAACACACAAAATCATAAAATCGATCTTAAGGATTCTCTTTTTTTTAACAAAATTGTTTTTTTCTCTTTATTAATCGTATTACACTATTTTTACTCGTTTTTAACTATCTTGATATATTATCTTTTTGTCCAACACTTTTTGTTATATTTGTGTGTTTATATTTTAGGGTTTTGTGTGGTCAAGGTAACACAAAACTTGATTTTGTTTATTCCATTTCTGTGTATTCCTGGAAAACACAAATCTCAGAATTGTGTATTCTTAGAACGCACAAATATCAGATTTGTGTATTCATGGTACACACAAAACTCAAATTTGTGTATTCATGGAACACATAAAACTTAAATTTATGTATTCATGGAATACACAAAACGTGATTTTGTTTGTACCAGTTATGTGTATTCATGGAGCACACAAAACTCATAATTGTGTATTCTTGGAAAGCATAAATCTCAGATTTGTGTATTCATAAAACACATAAAATTTAGATTTGTGTATTCATGGAACACATAAATCGAATTTATGTATTCCTGGAATACACAAAACTTGATTTTGTTTGTTCCAATTCTGTGTATTCCTGAAACACACAAATTTCAGATTTGTGTATTCTTGGAACGCACAAATCGCATATTTGTGTATTCATGGAACACATAAACTCAAATTTGTGTATTCATAGAACGCATAAAACTTAAATTTGTGTATTCACTGAACACATAAAATTCAAATTTATGTATTCCTGGAGTACAGAAAACTTGATTTTGTTTGTTTCAATTCTGTGTATTCCTGGACACACAAATTGTGTATTCCTGGTTAGATTTGTGTATTCGTGGAACACACAAAACTCGAAATTATGTATTTTTGGAACGCATAAATCTCAGATTTGTGTATTCATGGAACACATAAAACTCAAATTTGTGTATTCATGGAACACATAAAACTTGAAATTATGTAATCCTGAAATATACAAAACTTGATTTTGTTTGTTCCAATTCTGTGTATTCTTGAACACATAAATCTCAGAATTGTGTATTTAGGAACACATAAATCTTATATTTGTGTAATCATGGAACACATAAAACTCAAATTTGTGTATTCATGGAACACATAAACTCGAATTTATGTATTTCTACAAAACTTGATTTTGGTTGTTCCAATTCTGTGTATTCTTGCAACACACAAATCTCAAAATTGTATTCATGGAACACATTAAAAAAATCCGGGAAAAAATCGGAAAAAAAAAATTCGTGAAAAAAAAATTGGGGAAAAAATCGGGGAAAAAAATTTGGGAAAAAATTTTGAAAAAAAAATTAAAAATTAAAATAAATAAATATTATTATAATTAATTAATAGGCCTATGGGTATTTTTGTAATCTTCTAATTTTTTGTGTTTAAGTGAGAATTAAGTTGAAGTTGTAATTAATTGTGAATTCTTACACTCTCCGTGTAATTAACTGGGTGTTGTCCCTATTATAAAACATGTGTGAGATATTGATGCTTATTAATTATACTTTTAAATCAGTGAGATATGTTTGATATAATTTATATGTATAATAATTTAAAAGCATAAAACATAGTTAAATAAAAATAGAGTAAATACACAAAGACCTCTATGTACTATTACTCGTTTGACATATTACTCATACTTTCTAAAAGGTGTCCATTTGCCCTTTGTACAAAAATTCTGTGCCAGTTTACCCCTTACTAACGTATTTCTATCAAATTTTTTTGTTAACTTATTGTTAAATTATTTTTTAATCATTTAAATTAATTTAAAATTTTAAAATTATTATTGTAACCCATAACTTTGCAAAATCAAAATAAACCCTCCAAATATTTTAATGTTTTCACAACCCCAAAATTCAGAAAAATACCCACTCCTTCTTCTATAAATTTTTTAATTTTTAAATTTATAGATTTCTTGAATTTTAGTAGGTATTCTTGGTGTTTCACCAAGAATACCAAGAACACTATAGAAATCTTAAAATTCATAAATTTAAAAGTTATATAACCAAAAATGACAACATATAAATAATTAAATCAAATCATCAAATCAACCCTAATCAACACCAATCATCAACAAGAATAAATCATCAAAACCCCCCCAAATTAAAAAAAAAAAAACATAAACATAATTATTTTTCTCACCTCAATAACATTCTATTTTCCATAGCTCAAGAACTCATAAAAAAAATTAAATGGGTCAACGCATAGACTAACGGCCAAAATAGAATGAAATGGTAAATAAGGGGAAATGGGGCATGCAATAATAGTTTGGATACCAAAAACGACCAAGGTTAGAGAGTATATAAAACTACTCGATAAAACAATGATGTCATGAAAATCGCCTTAACTGTTAGCAGTTAGCAATTAAAGGTGACAAATGGCATTATCAGCATCAAGCTCGGGTTCATTGTTTAGAGCAACTGCAATGTATCAGTTATTAAGGCATCGTGTATCAATAGGGTAGTTAAAGTAACTTCCCAAAATAAGCTTTATAAATACGAGTCATAGTGTATAGCAAAATAACCATTGTAATATGGGAATTTACGCCTTTATCATTTTTTTTGGATTACATCGGAGACCCCATGGGTCATGTTACAAAACACAAGGAATCACGCTAAGTTATTACATCATTAAGTAGAGCGGGATTATATAGAACTCTTGGGGTCTTAAACCCCATACGATCTTTGGTTAGCAAGGTCCATACGCCATCCGGAGGGTCTTCCAACATCTCAAAATCATCCCTATTCTTCCAGCTCGTCTTCGCCAACCACTCGGCACACGCGTTCGCCTCTCTATATATGTCTCTTACGATAAACTCCTTATTTCTATCTAGTGTAGCTCGAATAATTTTAATCCATTGCGCTCCCGGTCCTCGTCCATCTCTTACACTCTTAACTAAGTCAATTACTTCCCTCGAGTCTACTTCAACTATTGCCTCATGAAAGCCCAAACTGTCTAACAGTCTAAGACCCTCGCAAAGTGCTATAATCTCCACAATAATCGGAGAATCGCTATAAATTTTCATGCGAAAACCGCTTACCCAATCTCCATTACCATCTCGAATAATCCCACCACCGCCACCTATTTTCCTCCAGTTGCTATAGCTACCATCCGTATTCAATTTAACACCCCCGTTGGGCTTAGACCATCCAATCAATGAAATTGAGGAATTCTTCGTTGCTTTCGTACCAGGCAATTGTCTCCATGCTCGGGTGATCGAGGTAGCTATATGCTTTGCTTTCTTCACAATCACCGTTGCGTTGGGGAAGCTCTCACCATTAAATACTAGTTGATTTCGTTGCTTCCATATAGTGTCAATTAGCGCTCCAAAAAATACATTTCAATTAACTCCGCAAAAAATCAATTTATTTGAAATGTTCTGATCCCACCAAGCACGATCCGTAAGGCTCGAAAAACTACTATCTTCATTTCCAATCTCTTCTTCCAGGTGCTGCAGCTGTTCGCCTCCTAGTTGTTGGTGATGGCGCTGCACCTCGTTTCCGTCCCTCTCCTCGTTGACATGTCCAGCTGTGCTCCTATTGGTGGTCTCGGTCCTGAGATGGCCTTCTTCGCCTTCCACCGCAGCTCGCAGTTCAGCAGGGTAGCTATAGACTTCAGTTTCACCCTCCAAGGACCTGCAATGCAATAAAGAAGAGTTAGAAGTTAACACCCTCCCCCCATCCCCCAAGTCACTAATCCGTCCAGGGGCAATGAACGAACCATAAAAACACCCCCCTGGAGTGTTCCCCCTGATCCCAAGGTCCTGACCATCAACAGGTCCCCCTACTAAACCCAATTTAATCAAACTATTTTTAATATATTCCCATATATTTCTAACAACACGACAATCTCGAAATAAATTAATCGCACATTCAATCTCTAGGTTACATAATGGACAAAGTGAAGAAATATCCATACCTCTTTTAACAAGATTGTCACGCGTTGCAATCCTATCTCGCACCGCTCTCCATATAAAGACTCGAGTTCTTTGGGTCGATTTCAAGCTCCAAATTTTCTTCCAAATGGGTTCTATTAAAGGTTCGCTCGGTGAGTCCCGCCACTTCACTGATCGTACCGAAAACACCCCGTTCACTTCATGCAACCACAACACCAAATCCTTGGAATCCTCCTCTAATTCCGATCTAGCGTCCGCAATTTCCATGAGTTTGGTTGGTGACAGTAGGCTTTGAAAGTTCATCCAATCCCATGATCCATCCGGCCTAATATAATTGCTTACTCTTTTGGTCAAATCGCTTGCTTCAAACACCCATGTGACATGATCTATGAGGGGCGAATCCCCCACCCACATTTGCACCAAAAAGACACATCCCTCCCGCTATGTATTATCCATCGAGACCCTCTTCTAACTACATCTAGACCTTCCGCGATGGCTCGGCACATCCTCGAATCGGTTTGTTTGATTAAATATTGCAAAGGAGGTCCTTTAAAGTATTTTTCTCTCATTAAAACAGGCCACAAGGTACAAGTATCGTGAATTACCTTCCAACCGAGTTTCCCCAATAATGCTCTATTCATATCCTCCGCATATCTAAAACCCAAACCTCCCTCTTCCTTTGGCCTACGCACATCCTTCCAAGCCACCCAATTAATACTCTTGTTATCCTCCGGCGAACCCCAAATAAATTCTCTCCTAATTTTATCAATTTCCTCGCAAACATAGCTCGGTAGCTTCTCCACTTGCATGATATACATAGGGGTAGCACTAAGAACCGCCTGAGCTAGCGTAATACGACCCGCTAAAGAAAGTGTGTTACCCTTCCATTTTGCTAATTTCCCGCATAGTTCAATTATAAGCTCCCCAAAAAATCCCCTTGGTCGCCGACCCGAAAGGATATGGACACCTAAATACTTTCCAATCCTATCACTCCGTTGATAACCACTAGATAGTGTTATGTCTCTAGCAACATCTTCTTCCACATTTTTCGAGAAATATATAATCGATTTCTCCTTGCTAACTGTTTGCCCCGCCTCTTGATAGAAGATATCTAGAGATTCCTGTAACAATGAAAAATTATTTACGGAAGCTTCTGCAAAAAGAATCAAATCATCTGCAAAAAATATATGTGAAATAGGAGACCCCCCTGAGTTTAGATAAATCGGTTTCCATGCTCCTTCACGCACGAGTCCTTGAATGAGTAGTGAGAGGCGTTCCATACATATGACAAATAAATAAGGCGAGATAGGGTCCCCTTGGTGAATTCCCCTCTCAGGCTTAATCGCCTCTAACTCTTCCCCTCTCCACAAAATGCTTAACTCATTATCCTCCATCCCCGATATGACCACCGAAACCCACATAGGCGGCAATCCTAAAAGCTCCAAAAACTCCTTAATGAAACTCCACTTGACCTTATCATACGCTTTAGCTAAGTCTACTTTAATCGCCATGTATCCCTTCCTCCCTTTGGCATGCCTCATAACGAAGTCAACTTCATTAACCAAGACTATATTATCAATGGTGGATCTATTAGGCAGAAAACTACTTTGATAGGGGCCGATACTCTTTGCCAACAGAGACTGCATACGATTCACCAAAACCTTCATACAAATCTTGTAGCGAACATTAATCAAGCTAATGGGTCTAAACTGAGTAATGAGCTATGGATTATCTATCTTTGGAATCAGGTGAATGAGCGTCCCTAACACCTCCTTTGGAAATCTCCCGGACTCTAGCACACCCCTAACCATATCGCAAACTGAGGGACCCACAAAGTCCCAACATCTCTGATAGAAACCCGCTGTTAGACCATCTGGCCCAGGAGCTTTATGTGGCGACATCTGAAAAACTGCTACACGTACTTCCTCATCTAAAACCCCGCTACTCAACATCTCGATGTCACTAACTTCGAATCTTACCGGATGAGGCAATCGCGAACCCATACTAGAGTCCCCTTCTTGCGAAAACAGACCCTCAAAGAATACTCTTACCCATCTATTCTCCACCTCTAGGTCCTCAATCCATTCCAGGTTCACATCTCTAATCTTAAAATCCACAAATTTCTTTTTCTTAACTTGTGCGGTACAGTGGTAGTATCGTGTGTTACGCTCCCCAGAGTTAACCCATTCGGTATCTGCTCTTTGAAACCATAGCAACTCCTCTTGCTCAAGTAAGCTTTCGAATTCACCAACTAGTCTCAACTCTAAGCGGATAAGTGATGAATTATATGCCGATTGAAGTGCTTTCTGAATACCTGCTATTCGTGCTGATAACCTCTGTTTCTTGCGAAAAATGTCTCCAAAGAATTCGAATTTCCATATCTCCAATTCTTGCCTCATGATTTTGATGTTTTCACTAAGTGTCCTCCCCTCTACCCTCCACTTCTTTTCTACTAATTCTCTGAAACTCTCGTGATGAAACCAAGCCGCCTCGCATCTGAATCGTTTCCTCTTAGGGAACTTAACTATCGGAGCATTTAACGTAACCAAGATAGGAACATGATCTGAATGAACTCTAGGAAGGTGTGAAACCATAGACGATTCAAACATCTCAAGCCATCTTCTATTTCCATAAGCTCTATCCAGTCGCTTGAGTATTCGCATACCCGAATTCCACGAGTCACTCCATGTGCACCTCGGACCTACGAAACCCATATCTTCCAAACCACACTTATCTCTCCAACTCTCAAATCTAACCATACTCCGATTTACCCCTGTAACTCCTCCCACTTGATCTTCTGGTACCCCTATCTGATTGAAATCCCCTATGACAAGCCACGGTTCCGATAAATGAGTCGACGCCTCCTCCAAAGACTCCCAAAAGGCATCTCTAATCTAGCTTTTCGGGCTCGCGTAGACTGCAGATAACAACCAAGAAACACATGAGACACCAGAGATTCTTAAATTAATTACCTGTTTACTAGCCGATAAAAGCTGGACCGAAACTTCCGAATGGTTCCAAAGAACCCAAATACCGCCTACAAAACCAATCGCATTCTATGTTTGCATTTTATGTTTTATAAGTTGATGTAATATATAACTAATTTATATACGACTGTCATCATTCTTTGCTAAACTTTACCTTATGTTAATTCAACACAAACATACTCACTCACGGACTCACTCATTCTAGTTCATATAAATTCTATATGGTAGAATTTATTTTGTCAAAGTAGACTTAAGAAAATAAGAAATAATGTGTCAACCATTTATAGTTAAGAGGGGGTAATGGTATGTTTTTCCAATCTGTTTTTATTTTAAAATTTTTTTTATTACTTTTCATTTTTAAAATTTTTCCAATTCTAACAAAAAGTTATACATATTTGATAAATGTTGTCTTATTACCTTTTTTTGTGTGTATTTTAATATGATGAATATTTATGTTATTATGTCCCTAATTTTAATCATCTGCATTGTTATATGTATCAAATTGAAACATATCTCTTAATACAAGTTAAAGCATTAAAATATTGATACTCCTAGTTATATGTACATGTGTATATGTTAAACATGTTTTTATGCTATAACTTTACATGTTACTTGTCTCTAAATATTTTTAATTGTATTATCATATGCTTTTAAACTCCTATAAAATCCAATGACTTGGAAAGTTTAATGACTTTTGAATACCTTTAAATTTTAATGGATTTAAAAGAGTCTTGATTGAATACATCTAGATTTTAAAAGAGTTTTTAAAATCCTAATTGAATACCTCAAGATTTTAATAGACTTTTTAAAATCCTAATTGAATACCCCTGAACTTTTAAAATCCAAAAAAATCCAATAGACTCCCAGTTGAATACACCTCTCTTAAAACATATATCTTGAAAATAGCTAAAGCATTCAAATATAAGTATTTCTTACTACATGAGTATTTGTATGAGTTAAATATTTTTTAAATCATAACTCTCTGTATGCATTGTTTTTACAAAAGTGTTCAACTACAAACTTGTCAGGATATGTATTTAAAACACTTCATGTGTTAAAAGAAAACATTTCCAATCATCTCTTTCCATACTAAAACACATATGTGTCGTCATAATTTTCTGACATGTTTTATATTATAATTTTTATGTATCCTAAATTTAAAAATGCCATGACCTGCTAATTTCTTAGAATTTCAATATGAATATATCTTGTGAAGGAAGTTTTGTAATTTGCGACAAATAAAAATCCTTAAGTGCGCTAACAGTCCCAAATCAGTATTCTGCCCATGTCGAAACTAGTATGCCGACCATGATCAGGGTGTCGATTTTAAAAAAGAATACGGTGGACTTAAAAATTATGCGACAGCCTTTTAAGAATATATTTCTTGATCAAGGATATAATAAGATATTATATTGGTCAACTAAATTGAGATGTTGCTCTTCCTAAACCGGTATTATCGATGGGAGCAAAATTTGTAGAATTTTTATGTCACGTAGAAAAATACGTTTGGGCATGTAAGAGCTATAAATACCATGTTCAGTTGAGAATTTATTCACCTCTTCATCTTCAACATTCAACATTCAAGGGTATTTTTCAGATATCATTCAAGAGATCTCAAGCGAGTAACATCATTGTCTAATCTTCATCTTCATTAGCTTGATAACATCTCATTAGAAATTGTACTCATCTTATAATATTCATCATACATAAGACTTTGTTCTTTCTCTAGTATAGGAATGGAAGATTCTAAATAGTAGAGATCATCTTGTAACATTCATCATTCATAAAGACTTTTTCTTTCTCTAGTATAGGAATTGAAGATTCTAAAAGGTAGAGAAGAGTAGTTTAGAGGTTGAGGATAAGCCTGGTAAAATCTCCATATATTTTGTTGTTATTTCCTAGTGATGGTGGATTTTGTCAAGCTATATAACCGGAGAGAGGAATAGTGGAGTTCATTTTGAGTTATCTAAATGAATATAAAAAAATAATAAGGATTTGGGTTTAATATATATGGATAATTGTGCCTAAAACGATAATAGATAAAGCGACATCAAATGGAAATAAAGATCGTATATATTGCACTAACAAACACTCGCAGCTTATGTCTTTTGTATGGTACTTCTTTTACTAGAATCTATCCTCTAAACATAAGTGTGCAACAAAAAATAGCATGAAAACTTGATTGTATCATTCATTAGTTTAACAAGTCATATGTACACACACATATAGCTTCTGAAAAAAAAGAATCTAAATTATCGAAATTGCACAAGAATACGCGCAAAGTTACATAATTTCTGGTAGACCAATTCTTTTTACATACTGTATAGTAAGCCAACTCATAAACGAAAAATACGCAACAAAAAAACACGTTCTCTTTAATCGAACCATTCTCAATGCACATATTTCATCTAAACGTGACTTTAATCTATGTAATACTCCAATTACAGTAAACGAAATTAATGATGTTGAAAAACCAGTTATTACTCCTATTAATGCATCCCATCTCCAATTCACCATTGATAATGATCCATTAACATATAATGACTTTAATACCCTCATACACCTGTCACAACAATTAACCATTAAATCAAACACTATTAAAAAAATTCACGTTTAATTAATACTTACAGAAGAAAATATTCAGTAATAGATGGACGATTCGGTTTACACTTAAAGAAATTATCTTTATATATATCCACTTTAGAGATACCAAGTGTATACCAACAATTATAAGTTTCGTTCACCTGGTAAAAGGATTAAATTGTCAAGTTTTATGAGTAATTGTTGAAATGAATTTGATATTTTTTACCTTGAATGTATCTTTAGTTAACCAAGCAATGCTAAAACTGGGTCTACAATGATTGGGAAGTGCTTCATTTGGAGCTTCGGTATATGCGAATCTAATTTGACCCGAATGATCTATATATTCAACCTATTAAGCAAATTGATGAAAGAATTTTATTCTTGAAAATAATTAAGAAATAAGAAATTATTAATTACCTTAAACACGGAAGCCCAATAATAATCGTAATGGCATCGGAAGTTATTTCTTTCGGAAGGGTGAAATACAAGTTTAGCTTTATAATCAAATACACCTAGTTCACATACTTTAGATGATCTAATGTCCACACCTGTAATATATACATATAATGAAGTCACTTACTGTATCTAAAATCTTCAAATCATAGTAAACTGAACCTTATGTTAGTAATAAATTAGTTAATTCTCAAATTTATAAAGAAAAAATTGGGAAAATTGAAGATAGAACACTTACTGCTTGAGAGAATCTTGCACTGAGAAGAAACAGAGATGGGATTCCATGTAGGCAAATCGGAGGCAAAAAGAAACAAAAATGAACAAAGCAACGAAGCTAAGAGTGAAAATAAGAGTAATCCAAAACAGTATCCAATTTGTTTGCAATAATTAGGCCTTTTCTTTTTCTTTTTCTTCTTCTCATTATCTTCTATTTTTTCAGTTGAATCCATATCAATACATGTAAACGGAGGGTAATTTGGGTATAATTTAAGGGGTTCCGGTCACCGGAGATGGAATCCGGTGATCGCGGTTTGGATGGTGGTGATTGTTAAAGTGCGGTCAGATATTTCATTTTAGATGCTTATGGGGGAAAAGTCTTTTGGTTCATTTCAACTTTGCTCCCTCAAGAAATTTTATATTTGGGATTTTACCCTCATTAAATTAATAGTTTCGACTTTCATTGACACATGTTTGAAAAAAAACATAGCAACATGTTTTAAGTTTTAAAGGTCCTAAAAGAATTAATTATTTTTTCTCATTAAAAAAATTAACAATTATGAAAGATAATGATTGTAATGACGTGGCTTTCACTTTTGGATTTGTTTTAATAATTTAGATGGATAAATTAGGTCTAAACTTTATTTTATTCGTCTTATATAGAATTATTGTGTCATAGTCTTATTTTACCCAACTTAAATGAAACGATTGTAGTGTATTTCTAATTTTGGTTTGCCTGCCTACATTGAAATTGTTGTATAATAGTCATATGTTTTGACAATTGAGAAATACTAATTTCAACGATTTGGAAAAATAAAAATATTAGTGATTTTTAATTGATTAATTGATTGATGCTCAGTGTAGAAGTATTAAATGAAATATTTTTACGGGTGATTGGAACAAGAGATTTATTAAAACCGCGACTTATATTTTTTTTTAGCAGACTTAATAGATTTGGCTTTGGATGATTATATACATTTTTGTTGGTTTTACTCTTTATTTTCAATTGTTTCACATGAATATAAACAACATCCTTCAAAATATACATGTGTTGTATTTCTATGATGTAGCAAAATCTAGTATTGTCTGATTTCCGCTTTCTCGTTACTTCTTCGACAAGCAGAATAGACAAGATCTCTGTGGTCCAATTTTATGAATTTAGAAAATATTTTTAAGAAACTATTGAATACCTCTATGGTGCAGCAAAATCTAGTGTTATCCAAATGAATTTTTCTCTTATTTATGTACTTTACAAAAACTCTGATCACTATTTTGCTTGATGAGATTTATCCTATCAAGTTTTTGCTTTTTTTTTTCTCTTTACTCTCCAAAAATTCTAGCCAAGAACACCACTATGTTTGAAAGGATTTAACCTATCAGATTTCTACATTCTGTTTACCTCATTACTCTACAAAACCTCCGACCGAGAATAATACTCTGTTTGATGGGATTTGTCCCATCAACTTGAGAATTATCCCATCAAAAATCTCATTCACGGATCACATTTTGATGATATGAATTCCATCAAAACTCTTGTTGTACAATAATATAACCTCTCTTAACTAATTTATCGAACACTTCATATGCGCCATAGTGGTTGTTTCTAACTTTCCAAAAAATGTACGAAACAACCCAAAATCTAACCAAAACACTACAAAAATGAAAGAATCCAATAGTAGTCCATAGTATTAAAACTCGTCGGAGAAAGAAAATCCTTGTTTTGCGCGTTATACCCTAGAGAAGGAATATTGATTTGAATTTGGCGTGTGGTGGTTCAAAATCATATTGATGTTATGGTGATTCTCAAAGTCGTGGTTGTATATTGTAGTACTGCATGTAGTGTTGCTGGTGATGGTGCGCAAGTCAGGTGGAGGGGGCAAAAGTGGTGGTGCCGAAATGATGGGGAGTGGTTCTTGAATGGTTTTTTACATGAGTTGGGATTATAAGGAGGGTAGGGTTGTAAATGAACCAAACTGCTCGTGAGCCTCTCGAGCTCGGCTTGAAGAAAAGCTCGTTCGAGATCGGCTCGAATTTAAACAAGCTCAAGCTCAAGCTCTATTTTAAGATCGATAAGTAAACAAGTCCGCTCGAGCTCGGCTCGAAAAGCTCGTTTAAAATTATGAATTATAAATTAATATATTATCTACTTATAAATATATTATTAAATCTTCAATGTCAACTTAGATATTTTTTATTTCTTTAGACATTTATTTTTCATTAATAGTATTCTTCATATTTCCATACCACACACTCCATCAAATACCAACCGTTCATGAAAGTACTATTTCAACGGGCTATTTATTGTAGAAGGCCTACCCACTATGTGGGTTTATAATAAAAAGCCTCCTATAACTAGACTCATTACAAACTAACTAATAACCCAAACCTACCTAAACTACCCTCCCACCCATTACCCAACATAGAAAAGCTGAAATCCCAAAACTCTTTCCTATTAAGCATCGAGACCATAAACCATCCCTCTCTCTCTCAAACCCACCACCACCCCATTATCAGCTTCTCCATTCTCTCTCTACCCCTCCATTCTCTCTCCCCTCCATTCTCTCTCTGTAACTACCCAAACAACCGTCCCCCACCACCAACATCACCATAGCCCCCGATCCCCAACATCCCCCCACCTCCTTCTTCACCATGGCAACCCCCACCCTCTCCTTCTCACCGTCTGCTTCCCCCTCACCTTCATCGCGCCGCCGCTCAACACCAGCGAAGAAAAACGCCTCCACCGTGGAGTTCCGGCCACCATGAACGTGCCCTTCCTCCTCCTTCTCCCATCGACGCCCTTCTCCTCTCACCTAGCACTCCAGATCTGACATTTTCCGGAGCCCTGCTGAACTCCAGATCTGGGTTTTTTCAGTCTCGCTGCAACACCGCCGTCGCCACCGTGGAGCTGCATCAGATCTCCGTTCGTGAAGAAGATTGGAACATCAAGCCTGCTGCTGCAGAAGATTAAAAGCACCACCACCATTGCCGAACTGGCCCAACAAATCCACCGTCGTCGCGCCACCATCACCACCGTTCGCAGCAGCATCATCACCACCGTTCGCAGCAGATCTCGAATATGTTTTGGGGTTTTTGATCAGTACTGTGATCTGCAGAGACGCATGTACAGCCCTAACCCACCTCGCCACCTTCCAACACGGGCTGCAACAATACCCACTATGGGGCCAGCCCAAGAAACATAGCGTCGTGGGTCCAGATCCAAAACGAATCCTGGGTTACAGATCCATCGAGTTCTTGTGTTACATATCAGTTTTTTATTTTTCTTTTTTAGTTCAGTCCTCGTGTGTAATGGGCTCAGCCCCTGAAGGGGTAAATGTGCTGATGGGGCCAGCCCACTGGTTTTTGTGTAATGGGGCCAGCCCATTAAGGGTGTTAACTTGTTGATGGGGCCAGCCCAGGGTAGAGTTTGGTTGTGATGGGGCTGGCCCATGTAAGGGTTTTTTTTTGTTTTTTAAAATGGGTACAGCCCCTAAATGGCTAATTGGGTTTTTTGACAGATTCAAATGTAAATTGTAGGCCCAGTTTATGTTTATTACAGTTGTAAAATGTTTGCCTATAAGGGTACAACCCATATCTGTTAAATGATTCTGTTTTGTATTATGGGGCCAGCCTTCTTCTTGGATTTAAATGTGTGAATTAGTCTTCGTGGGTACAGCCCGTATATTAAAAAACTCAAAAATGTGTGTAAAGTAGTCTTCGTGGGTACAGCCCGTATATTAAAAAACCCAAAAAACTTAACAATCAGTAACAACTTAATCAGAAAACGAAAAAAAACACCACGGGTCTGTACCCATAGGTCTGTACCACCGACGAATTACATTTGTTCAACTGTACAAAGGGTAAAAATGTCAAAAACCTAACTAAACAATTGGGATTTGGCCTTATAAAGTTTTTTTTTCTTGGTTTGGCTTTAATTTATAAAGTTTCCAAAAAGTAGGCTTCAATAAGTATTTTCCTCTATTTCAACCATAAAAAACAAATTGTTCGTGAGCAACTCGTGCTCGGGTCTAAAAAAGATTGTTCTATAAGTTAAACAAACAAGTTATAATATTTCTAATTTGGATCATAGGAAGCTCGGGCCCAGCTTGTTTAAATTTGAGCTGGGCTTGGCCTGGCTCGTTTAAATTTAAGCTCGGCTCGGCTCGAGAAATTAAACAAACAAGCCTGTACATCTAGTATTCGGCTTAGCTCGTTTGCAGCCCTAGAAGGGGGAGAAAAGAGAGGGGGTTTGACAATGAAATTGAAATAATAAAATGGGTTGATTTCAATTTTATATTATTATAATAATATATGGGTTTTAACCTATATTTAAAAAAAATATGAAGGTCTAATGGGTAAATCATGTGAAAAATTTAATCTAATAACTTTTATGTAAAAAATTTGGGTCAATGATTAGATGGGGTTTATTTAGATGTTAGGTTGTTTTGGGTCATTATCTCTTTTATTTTTCGTGAAGATGGTTCATTATAAAATTAGTCACAGGTAAGGCAGCAAATGAGTTGATACCCTCCCCAAGAGCGGGTTTGAGTTCGCTAAGGGTTTGTTTGAGTTTGCCTCGTTAGTTAAAAAGCCAAAATCAAGCTTTAAATTCAGACTTGTTTACTAAACAAGACAAGCTTAAACTTATATAAGATCGACTCGTTAAGCTCGTGAACAGTTTGGTAAGGGTTATTTAAGAGCTCGTTAATAGGCTTGGTAGATATATTCAATTAAAAGTTATCAATATATCTATATTTATAAATATTCAAAAATTCAAAACTACGTAAAACTTTTGTATATGTAATTAATCATAACTAAAACATTCGATATCTAATAAGTATTTTTCTTTTATTTTCTTCAAGTCAAATTATGTAATGTATTGTATATTAGTTTTACTTAAATTCCTTTTAAATTAGCAACGATCCGCCAAATAAATATATATCAAAGAAAACTAAACAAGATTTAAATGAGTCTTTAACGAACGAAGTCGAATCGAACTCAAATTTGGGAAAATAAATTAACGAACCTAGCCCAAGAAAGTTAAAGTTCAGCTCGACTCGATTCGTTTCAAACTCAAACCAAGCTCAAACTCACTAAAATATTACCAAACCAAACTCAAGAAAATTAAAGTTCGACTCGTTTCGATTTTGAAGCCCTAGTCATAAGGCATATTTTATCACCTTTATCATAAAATTTATATTTGAGTGTTGTTCTCATTTTCACTCGACAATCATTATCCATAGATTAATTATTCATAAGGAGGCTAGAGAGATTTTAACGAATGAGTCATTCATCTAGTATTTTGATCTACTTAGGCCCGGCCGAGGCGTAAACGAGAGATGCAGCCGTTTAAGGCCTCTGATCTTTTGATGTTTTTCGAGGTCCCGGTCATTTAAATGTATTATGTGTATATATGTATATATATATATCTTCTATTTAAATAATTAAACAAAAAGAATATTGTTAGTTTGGTAATAGTATAATTTTTTTTTCTTTTATGAAAGAGGAATATACGTTTTTAGGCCTCAAATTTTGAAATGAAATTTTTAGAGGCCTGGTTAGATGTTACGTTTTTTAAAGGTCTGGTTATGATTTTTTTGGTTTCTGGTTAGATTTTTTGGGGGTATATACCCACTATTTTTTGGGGTATATACCCACTATTTTCTGGGTAGATTCTTTTAATTACGTTATAAGTCCTTGTTGTTCAAAATGTTGTTCAGGTAAGTCCTTTTTTCCTTGTTCAGGCCAGTCCTTTTTTCCTTGTTCAAGTTAGTCTAAGGTGGTGGTGAAGAACAGTTCAAAGATGAAGATCCATACCCACTAAAAAGTAAAAACAATGGATGAAGACCCACAAAAACAACAAAACAGTGGATTTAAACCCAAAATAAAAAGCAAAACAGTGGGCTTATACCCCCAAAAAAATTCGCATATACCCTACTTTGATGTACCCATATCCAGCAGTTGCCCCAACTGGTTTTTCCCTGCAAATAAAAATAACAAAAACACAATGAAACAACATATCTTTTTGGAACAAAAAATCAAAACAAAAAAAGAAAAGAAAAAGTTGAAAAACAATCAAACATTAACGGTGGTAAGGATGCAGATCTGGTGAGCTTCCACTGTCCACGGCGAGGGTGAAGAACGGCGGCAGATTTGAATTGGAAAGATGCAGATCTGGGTGGTAAGGATGTGGTTTCTTCCGGTGAGGTCCACTAACAGTGGAGAATGTACCTGATGTGGAGAATGGCGGAGTGATTTGGCCTAAAAATGACCACAGGATGGCGGCAAGATTGGCCTAAGAATGGCCACAGCGTGGTGGCGAGATGGACCTGAGAATAGCCACGTAGTGGCGGCGAGATTAGACGAGAATGACCACGGAATGTCGGCGAGATTCGGGAGGCGCTGATGGGATGTTGGTGGGAAGGTGACCGGCGAGGAGAGTAGGCCGGGAAAGGAAAGCGGTCGAGAGAGTGTGGGAGAAACGGGATGAATTGGGTTTTTAGTTTCTAAACCTAATAGAAGAGAAGAGCATAGTTTTATAGCTAGTTAAATTCTAAGGGATCGTTACTAAGAGACCTCTATTTAATAAACACAAGTGTAAAGGGACCTTTAAACCTCTTTTACTCTTTATGAAATCAAACCATACTAGAGTAATAATATTTTTATTTATAATCATAACATTATTTTATAAGTTCACATTAAGCCTCCAAAATATCATAACTAGCAGTAGATCTACTATTTTTCTTCGCGATTTCGATCTTTGTAGTCAAAAGAGGGCAAAACGTGTGTAAATTTTAGGTCGGCACGTTTTTCTTCGATTCAGTTTATCGTATTGGACATTGGTACAATTGTACAAACTGACAACGTCACATGGTTGGTTGGATCTTTTCTTTTTTTCAAACGGTTGGTTGGGTCATTATGTTATCCCTTATGGTCACGAGAGTTGGCCGGCTTATTATAATGTCTCGTATTATTACTTGCAAGTTTCTTACTATTTTGTTCGTTTCATTTATTATTTGTACTAATTTTGAACTTGCTTCTAACACAACTTTTATAATCTCCTACCATTTCATGTTACAAGAAAAACATAGATGAAATTCTTTTTCTGTTCAAACCATAGATGAAATACTTGATAAACGTTTAAACAAATATAAACTGGAAACTCTAGTAATATTTGAAAGATGAAAACGTTAAAAAGAAACAATAAGTTGTGTATATACATAAATAATGAGCTATAATATTGAAGATACTTCATCAAATTACATACTAAATAAGTAAATATGAATGTATTCTACCAAAAACAACTAATAATTATCAGAAAAATAGTTATTAAGCAATCCTTTTAATTCATTCGCTCGACTATATTATAAGTTTCGATTTCATTAAGGTTTTCATTCCGAAGCAGACCAGAGTTTCTTTCGACAAATCAATATATTCTCTTTCTCTTCGCCTTCTTCTGTGTTTTCTTTACGACAATTCCATCTCATCCCTTTCGCAATAGCTGAAATCGCGTCCACAAAATAGCTCGATTCTCTAATAAGCGCATATCCGTTAGGTCGCAAAATTCGATCCATCTCCAACATAACATACTTCATCTCACATCTGCATAACAATTTATAACCAAATCATAAGCTACTAAAATTCACTGCAAAGAAAAAAAAATTAAATAAACATTGTAATACCTTTGACTTTCAGCAGTAAAAAAACCATCAAGATGAAGAAGATCATATGTTCGAGGGTACGTCGAAAAAGCCTCACACCTACAAATACATTAAATCAATATAGCGCGCATTTTCCAAATGATGTAATAAAAATTAATATTACCAATCTTGATAAGTTCCGATAAGACCCCTATCGTAAATAACTGGCAGAGTATTAAGCCCGAAAGTGGAAACCACATTCATAACCCAAACAGGATCATCAATTAAAACAGAGGCAAAACCTCCATATTTCGTATTCATATCCATTATATTCCGTATATTATCCGTTCCAAGCGCAGGTAACAATTTTTTATAATGCTTAATACGCTTGTTCCATTTACTATTATCCTCCTTAAAACCCGCTGCTTTTCCGCGAGTACTTTCAATAACACGCTGAGGAGGATCATTCAACCTTTGAGGCCATTTCGGGAGAGTATTTAGCGCTACTTTTTTATAATTCGGGTTCGGAACCACCACACAAGGTCGAAACGGAGTATACCAAGCAGCGTCAGGTTCAGTTCCATCGTCACATTTCGGCGGATATTTATCCGGCGCATCGAGCTTACTGTAACATTCATTGTCCGCTAGCTTCTGCCACACGGCTATATCGTCTTTTTTATTGTATATCTCGAAACACATGGACGTTAAAAGCTCTTGTAATTTATTATAATCTTTCTTTTGATGCTCGATACTACTATTCCATCCTTTCCATCGATGAAAATAGTTTACCGGTGGGCCCGAGAGTACCCAAAAACCTCCCGGACGGAGTATACGATGTACTTCTAAAAGGTAAAGTCCACCTACAAAAATAATCGTTAAAACTAAACAATTCTGTATATTTAAATAAGCTCACTAACACAAATACAATACCAAGTTCTGTCCATGGGATAAGACATCTAGAGCAATGTGCCATATCAAACGAGTTTGAAGGGAAAGGTAAACGTTGCGTCGAAATAATTCCGAGAATCGCGGGTATTCCACGTTCAAGAGCGAATTGCACTTGCGCTTCATGATTATCACGTGGTGCTAAAGAAACTGTTAATATCCCGCGATCTAGTAGATCGCCTCCCCAACTAGCGACCCCGCACCCGGTATCTATAGCGGTACGGATCGTGCCATCTGTCATTTCTGGGATTAGATCTTGCATTAAATCAACGTAATGACCAACCCCATTAGGAAACATTGTACCCCCGCCAGGGAATAGGAATTTATCGCCTTCTTTTTTTAACCAATGTTGATTTGATTTTTGTTTGTTAATCCAATCGTACGGAACATTCCTGATACAAATTTTTAGTGTTACATGGTTTAAGATAATAAAAAAAATAGAAACGATTTTATTTTTATTTTTTAAAATTAAATTACCTGTACCAACATTGGTTTTTACTTTTCGGCCATTTAATTGGTGATTGATAACCATCAGGAGGAGGAACTAAGCATTCCTTCCTTTGAGGTTTCGGAGGGCAATGTCTTTCTAGAAAAGAAAATCGAAGCTTACTAAACTTTCTCCATCTCTGTTTAAAATTCAAAAAAAATCGTTAACAAAACAATCCAAGTTACGGTATTATGAATAATTCATACCTTTGGATCCATGCAAGGAGTGTAATCTTGATAATCCATGCTACATTCAGGAAATGAAACGTCTTTAATTTGTAAAGGAGTGATAGTAGTAGTTTTAGTAGATACTTCAACTTCGGATATTTCCTCTGTTTCGTTTATATCTTTTTCAGAGCAAAGTGTTTTCCCGAGATAAAAAGAAACGGCACATAAAGCAACGAGCATGAGTAGCATTGGGATTTTTGTCGCTTTTTTGTCAAGTTTTCCATCTTTCCCCATGGTCGTTAAGTTTTTAAGAGTATCTGCAAGATTGAGAAAATCACTATAAAAAACAGAGCATAGAATAAAGACTTGAGTTGAGATTAAATTGAGATCTGGAATTAGCTACCGAAAGATTACACTTTTTCTACCAAATTATTCTTTAAGCTTTCCACATAATAAAGGGCCCAAGTGTTTACAAAAGTTAGCCATTAAAATAAAGGGCCCTCTTGATTAACTTAAAGATGAGAGAAAAGTGAAACCAACCAATTAAGTTCAACATCTAATTGAAAAAAATCAGTAAAAGTCTATAAAGGAACAGGAACGAGAGAGAAAAAGAACATGATTAGTAACAAACTTTGACATTTATGCACAAACAATTAAATAATGTACCTCAACTATTTAAGAAAATGTGTAACTATATAAATTGCCCAAAAGGGGAGCTCCACTATATAACATAATAATGCCAGAGTAGATTATATTTTTACCAAAACCAAAGATTTACCAAGGAAAGAGTTAAACTTTAAAGACCGAGACTTTGGGAAATTTTCACCTTATAGGGATGTATGTAATCAAGATACGAGTCATTGGACTCTTAGATGTAATGAAAAAAGAAAAAAGATTCAAACTTTACAGGTCCCACTACTCAATATCAAGAAAATTATAGAAAAACACTCACATAAGCAAAACACACAGTATATTTACTGCAATATACGCATTTTAGCATATTTGAGAGAAAAAGATTCAATTTTTACGAAAAAAACCCATCTCAAAACTTTAAAATCTTTGTTATAAACACATTAATCACCTAAAAATGCAAATGACATTACATTAAACCTGTCTAAAATCAGATCTTTGGACCCAATTAAAGGGTAGGCTTTTATTTTATAATATAAGAAAGCTCGGATAAGATTCGATACCACTGCAGAGTACTCTGGTCACCTAATCGACAAGGCATATACAATATCCAAGTAAAGTGAATTACATAAAGGCATGCTTTAAATCATATAAGACACAGGTATAGTATGAGAAAATGAGGCAATTATGAGAATGTGGTAGCTGGAACATAAAGATCTGAAAGAATGTACCTTGTTTTATGATGAGTTTGTGTATCTAGAGAAAACCTTAAACAATGATAACATTGGAAAGAGATAATTGATTAAGATTTAATCTTTTCAGGAATATAAGATCAACCCACCTCACAAATGGTGGATTAATGAAGAAAACGCGTATAGAGATATTAAAAGAATGTCGAAATGAGAACAGTGTGTATACTTAACGAGAGAGAAAGGGAAGCACAGAGATTTTATTCATATTAATGTCGTGTAGGTGGATGGGAGAGAATGATTTAGTTAATTATATTAATAAATAAACAATACTCCATTGTAATAAGTATAGTATTAAATAAAAAATGATTTAGTTAATATATGAATGGGCGATATTGTATTATTCATGGAATCAACTGTCGCATTCAAAATGCGACATGGCATTGCTTTTCAATATTCCAAGGACGGTGGATAATGAGGATTTTTTTTTTTTTTTTACATGGATGGGGATCCGGAATTACTTGCACGCACCACGACTAATTTCACCGGGTATACATGTCTTCCCATGTATACTTTCAAGTAAATCAAAACTAAGTTACCCATGTTCATGGAGTAATATTGGATATCACCTCGAATCAAATAACTCTTTTATCGCCTCTTATGTACCAATCATAAAAAAGATAGAGAAAATGATAAATCATTAACACTACCCAATCCAATTGATTTTTTTCCAACGGTTACATTGTTCCCAACAGCAATGCCTAAAGATTCATAATCATCATGTGCTACATAGCGTAACTCAGCGTCTTTTATATTAGGGCGGAGGCAGGAAATTGTGTTAGGGGGGGCCAAGGGGGTTCGGGGGGCATCGCCTCTGGAAAAAAAATTCACCGTATTTGCACGATAAGTCTATATATTATGTAAAAATTGCAAAATAGGTCCTTATAGTGTAAGGATTGCAATATAAGTCCGCATATTAATTTTTGTGATTAATAACCCGATAAATTTCTTTTTTTACAAAATAACACATATTTTGTTGTAAAAAATAAAATAAAATATCATTAAATAAAATAATTTAAAGTCTAATAAAATAAATCTTAAAAGTTAGGGGGAGTCAAATAAAAAAATTTAAAAATATTATAGGTTAATTACTTATAAACTTTTTTTCTTTTTTTAAAGTAGTTATAATTTTTTTAAAACCAGGGGGCATGGAAACCCCCCCCCCCCCCCCCCCCCCCCCCCTCTCCCCAACGTGCCTCTGCCCCTATTTTACATGAGCCTAAAAAAAGTAATTTTATTATTTTTCAAAGTACTTGTATATTTTTAGTAGTTAGACATCTCACCTTAACATATGCATGCCATACTTTATCAAGAGCAGTAATCATCTTTGTCTTTGGGTCAAACCCAGAACCAGAATTAAAGCGTTTAAAGGTCGCAAAAGAATTATATCAATTCTTAATTCATTTCAGTCGACTTTGATAATTATTGTTCGTTTTTTACATTGGAGTGAATTAAGAGTTGGAATATCTTTTCTTCTACTGTTTGCTTGCTTAGACTTCCACTATTATCACGTCATTTCTGATTAACAGCACCTACCATACTATCTAATAAAGTATCACTCTCTTCTTTAGACCATTGTGCATAAATTTCCTCTTCTTTAACATTGTGTAATTCATCCCCATTCACATGATAACTAAGGACACTTTACATGATATAAATAATTCACATTATAAAAAAACTAATATGGTCATATCTGTATTAATAGAATACTAATATTTATCAATCTGCATATGGTTTCTTGCATTATATAGAGTTTTTTTATTTCTAACATTTTGTAATAAAATAATTGCAGCATAAACGTGAATGGAAAAATATTTGCGATATTAACATCTAGGCGCTCCTCTGAGGAGCACCTCATTCACTTAATCACTTAATCACTTAATCAGCCCATTAATCACTTAATCAGCCCAATAAGTCCATTAATTATAAGGCGCTTCTTAGAAAAGCGCTTTTATTTAAAAAAAAAATTACTGCCATCGATCTTTGGCCAATACTTAATTCAAAACAATATTTACAATGAATTTTTGCTGCAAAACAATTACACATATGCAATATAACACCAATTTGCTCATTCCAATAGGCTTAACAATGGCCAGTATAAAAAATATAATAAATTATACTTAACTCAGAGAATTTTGAAAACTTGTAAAAATGATGATATTTAGATTAAAATTAGATCAATTCTTTAAAGTTTGTGAAGTTTATGAAATAATTTTTGAAATTAGGTGATGAAGATTACCTTGTATTGCTGCCTAGATTTCTTCTATATATCAGTAAAACTATCTTTAATGATTGCGCCAGATTAGTTAATTTTCTTTTAATAAAGGCGCTTCTTAGAGAAGCGCCTCATAATTAAATATGGGCTGATTGATCTATTGGGCTGGTTAGTTTCGGTGGGCTAATTAAGTAAGTGAGGCGCTCCTCGGAGGAGCGCCTATACGTTAGTCTCGCAAATATTTTTCCTTATAAGTTTATGATGCAATTATTTTATTATAAAATATTAGAAATAAAAAAAACTCCATTATATACTCATACACACTAGGTCAGTAGATATATTAATATAGATATGACCCCATATTTGGCCGTCCCATATGATTTTCTTTTTTTGTCGGACGTCCATGACCGGAATGAACAATTATTCTCAAGAAATACAAATTGAAGAGAATTTATTGAACATATTCTCATGATCGATTGCACAACTACTATGCGGTGTCTACTCTACACTAGAGTACCTCTTTAACTATACAATATTCATTATAAAGCAGCAGTGAAAAAAGTTAATGGACTATATAGAAATGCAAAATTCTAATTCAATATAACAGCAACTCAATTATATAATCGCACAACTCAAGGTGGCAATCAGACCAGTCCTACGGACCAGACCGGACCGGCCGGTGCCAAAACAGCTCGAAACCACCGCTACAGGGTGAACCGGACCGGACCGGACCGGACCGTCCTATCTCTAGATTCGGTTCCCCTAAAAAACCCTCTTTCTAGATCGGTCCGAACCGGACCAGACCAATAAGTAATTAATTTTTTTATTATTAATACCATCGCCTTAACCTTACCCACCCCACCCGTCCCCAATTAATTCACCCTAACCCACCACGTCTCATTTACTTCCTCTACTCTAACGTAACAACTACTCTCTCAAGTACTCTACCTCTCATCTTCATCCTTACGCATCTCTTGAATCTTTTGAATCTGTATTCTATATTCTGTAATCTCTAATCTCAAATCTCTAATATCTTCGGTTATTAATCCATGGTGGATTTCCGAGTTGTTATTCTTCATCAGGAGAGTTTGAGATGGTTTTATGTTATATTCTTAAATTCTAACTGAGAGATTCGAATTGTGTAAGTATTCATTTGATATTTCCAGTTTTATATATATAATATATATATATTATGTTAATTTTCTTGATTCTTATGTTGATTTCTCTTGTGCGTGGTTGATTTCGTGGATTCTTATGTTGATTTTTTTTTTTGGATTTTGATTAAAGAATGATGATGGAGTTATGGGTAATATTCTTTTTAGTCCCTTCTGTTATGCAAAAATGATTCTGTAATTCGAAATTATCCCAGTTTTTTGTGAAATTGTTATGGAAAGTCCATAATTTTTGCGAAATTGTTACTATTAGTGCTTGATTAAAGTGAATTGATACTATAATTATCTGTTTCATGATATTTTGATAGTCAAAATCACTAGTTTTTGTGAATTATATATTGTAATTCAAAGTGTTAAGAGGATTTGACATTATGAGTCCTTATGTTATGCAAAATAGGTTATTCTAGCCCTTTTGGCTTGGAAAATTGACCCATATATTCTCTGATAATATGCGAATTGGTTGTGGGAAATACAAATTGTTAAGTCACTGGTTTTTGAGAAATTGATATTGTAATTCAAAGTGTTAAGGGGATTTGACATTATAAGTCATTATGTTATGCGAAATAGGTTATTCTAGCCCCTCTGGTTTGGGAAATTGATCCATATAATCTCTGATTTCTGTGAATTTGTTGTGGAAAATACATATTGTTTATCGAGTATGATACTATAAGTCACTGGTTTTGAGAAATTGATATTGTAATTCAAAGTGTTAAGGGAATTTGACATGAATTATTGTTCTAGCCCTATGGTAATGTTTTTGGTAATTTTTTTGCAGATAATGAATTGTTAAGATCAAGTAGTTGAGTGATTTATTGAATCGACGGAACAAATTTGTGGGATTTTAGGATTTGACGGGTTTAAAAACCCCTAATATTTACAAAAATGATGAAATACCTTTATTAAAGATAACTTTCTTTACGAAATTGCCCCAAATTTTTCTAAAATGGTTCAATTAGACCAAAACGATTTTAAAACATCTTTTTAAGTTTGTGAAATGATGATTATAGTTCTGAAAATTTACAAAATGGTCCTTAACTTTTAAGAGATGTTTTTTTGGTCCAAAGTGCTTTTTGGCGGTTTTATGATGACATTGCATTAATATTTTAAATTGCAAATGTTTATTATTTGCAAAGTAACATTTAAGTGTCAAGATGTTCTACTTAAAAAAATTGAAAAAATAATTTGGGGTTGATATTTGGATTTGTGAAATTATTTAGGTTTTTTTTTACATTTTCTGATTTGGTATTGGATAAAGTGGATACTACTTAACAAATCATTTCAAGTTGAAACTTTTAATTATTTCAATGCTTTTATCTGGTTTTTAATTATTTAATTAGTTGTTAAGTATATTTTTGTATATTTCATTTATATTTTAGATAGATTATATTCTTGTAGAATTAACTAATTGTGTCTTTTAGATTACTAGGTTTCGACTATTACAATGTTTATTCAAACCTCAACTATTAGAATTCTTTCTAATATATTATTGAATTCAAACATCAAAAACAATACTTTATTAAATAAACATTTTTAAATAAAGGAAAACTATGATTCTAAAAAAACATCTTTACTCATATAAATGAAAATGTTAAACCAAACTTAAATAATACTAATTATTACACGGTTTTTAAATCAAATAAGTCAAACAAAAATGTTGAACCAATCTCGGTTAAAATAATACAAACTAAGAAGAAAAAATATTTAATACAAACAAAGAATAATAATTTAAAAAAAAGTCAATACCGGTTTGAAACCGGACAGATCAGGACCGGAACCGGAACCGGTACGGAGCCAGTCCACCCAATTCTACTTGTCTGCACCATTCTTCTATACTCATGGAACCTACCGGAATAAGGCAGGCCCGTTGGACCGGAACGGACCGGTAAGGCCCAGTAACGTTAAAAACCGACCGAACCGGTCCGGACCGGCACGATTGCCAGGCTGACGCACAACTAACAAAAATATAAGCGCAAAATTCTTCACACAAAATTCCTCAACTAATAACTATGCTATCATAATACATAACCTTAAAACATATGATTAATCAAAGCAAAATAAATTTTATATTCATTAAAATCGAATGAAAGAAAAAAATAAAAATCAATAAAGAGTTTTTTCTTTTACCTGACATGTTTGTTTTTTTATTGAAAACTGAAAACGGTATGAAATCTCTTCTTCTTATTTGTATTTTGAAGACTAGTTTTTCATATATATATATATATATATATATCCTAAGAATTTTATAAAGTTCAAAAGCAAGAGATTTTATAAAAACATAAGATTTTACTGTATTTTAAAAACTCTTAATTAAAAACAGACAGATTTTTAATGATTTTTTAGACTTCTAATTGAAAGATTATAGATTTTAAATGATTTTTAAAATCTTAAACTGAAAATTTCAGTATTTTTAAAATCTCATAAACTCTAATTTAATAACACTATAAATATTTAATGATTTTTTTAAATTCTTAATTAAAAACATTCGAATTTTAAATAATTCTTTAAAATTTTAATTAAAAATCTTTATTATTTTTAAAATCTAAAAAAAATCTCATAAACCTTAATGACTATCTTCTAACTAAAATATCCAAATTTCATTAAATATTTTTTTAATCATTTATCACTGACTCGGGGAAGGGGCGCCTCTTGCCCACCCAAGATCCGCTATGCTCATGTGCATCCTAAAATATTTTAATCTACCTTAGATTGCAACCGACAAAATAAAAATCTATATTAGATTGCACTCAATTTTGAATTATACCTTTATTTTTTGTTCGTCTAAATATACGTTTAAAATATATATGTCCGTATCGATGTTCCTTTTTCTATTGACTAATTTAAGAAAATTATTGAAATTGCCTTCGAACCCCATGTTCTTTTGTTTCGTTGCAGATCACGTGACACGTGGTGCTAGGCTATTGTAGGTAAACTTTTAACCATTAATTGCTTGTCCAACTCCCGTGGTCATTTGAACAAAAAAAAAAAAAAAACTCCCGTGGTCAGATACATATTTTAGACTTGAAACCGTTTTTAAATTAAAATTAAAATATTTATAAAAAGTACGTTTAACATTTAAAATCATTTTAAATAATTATTATAAAAATCACTTATTTTTTTTCTTAAAAGTAATTTTAAGGATCTAGAATATTTTTATAGAGTTAAAATTACTTTAAGTGTTACTTTAAGAAACATTTCAAACAAGCTCTAAACCTATTATAACATTGATTTATCATTTTCAACTTGAAAGTATACTTGTTCAATTGTTAACCCTATTGCATCAAAAAAAATTCTAAATCTATCGTTTTCTAGTGACTTTGATTGTTTGGTTTTGGATTCTCTACCTTAGTGTAGTATCGTATATAGATTTAGAGTCTGGGTTCTTTGGAATTTTGTTTTCTAATTTTAGGTTATTTACTTTCTGATCCTCGATTAAAATTATAGGTTTCTTGATTTAAACAGACTGTGAGCTTAACATGGTTATTGTTTGCATGATGTTGGTTGCAACTGCTCGGTGTTATATATCCTCTGAAAATTTTGATCCCAAAATTGGTTTAACCATTAAGTGGTGTTGTAGTTTTTTGATTGAGTTTTTTTCATGTTTTGAATCTCCCTAAGAAGTGTAGTTATCTTGTTTTTATTAGTGTTTGCTTGTCTCATGTTTTAGCGTTCTCTTAGTTACCAATCATGTATTAGGTACTACTTGGCCCAATCCAATGTAACGTCTTTATATATTTGCACCCTCGTTTTTAGTTGTGATGAGTAAACTGTCCTATAAATTGACGAGTCATCTAGACCTAGCATAACTTCCTGCATTACTATGTGATTCGTTATGCACCCCCTAGTTGAAAGTAGTTGATGGTTATCAAGTTGTTGGAAATTACTGACGTTATTATTTGTGAGTATGTCAGTTCTAGCCATTTTTATACTATTGGGATGTTCTTTGGGTTGGTATTAGTATTTAATACTTGATCTACATATAAATCTTCAATGTCATGATTTTTTTTTTCGTCTAGAGGATTCATAACTATCTTTAAGCATATATGTTGGTCGTTGTCTTATATAGTTGCTTTCTCTTTATCTATAAGAGTTTTTCACCAAACAGATCTTGAAAACCCCTTCTTATGGTCCAAGCACCCAACCCAATCTACTCTTTATTTTGAAGATTAATTAGAATACTTAATACTATACATTTTTTTTCTCACAAATTTTCGTCGCCATTTTACCCATTTTACTACGATTTATACTAAATTATACACATAATATAAATAGCCCTAAAAAGGGGCATTTCTTTTTAAGAGCCCCAACAACTATGAACTTTTATTTAAAAGACCCCTCCCTTATAAGGTAGTTAGTATCCAACTAGTATGTCTAATAATACCATCACACCCTTCTTCAATTTTATTTTCTCTTACTATACTGACAAATGAATAAACCCAAAAACAAAACCCTAATAGGATGACAGAAAACACACAAATCAGTTCTCATTCCCTAATATTTCTCATCCTTTACCTTTTCCCTTTCAGTTCTCTCTCTTCACTTTCTTACTACGCTGCTTTCCTGCACCAGAAATCGGTCACCAATATTGGACCATTCTCTACCATTAAGAACTCCCTGCCGCAGGACCACTGCACAGTCACGATCGAAGTTCTCCTGCACAACCAAATCTAGTCTCGCCGCCGTGAATCCATCCTACTGCACCAAAAAATCCGTACTCTCCTTCCTGATGCAAAAATCCGCTCCACTGCACGCCGCCTTTCGTGACCATCTCCGCTGCTAACCTGAAAAGCGCTGCATACAAGATAGCCACCTCCATTCGTGGTTGTTCTCCACCAGCAGATTCGTTTGACTCTTCATATATGGCGCTCCTCCTCCAACGCTTCACCATCTGCCTCCCATCTTCGCTGATTTGAACCAGGCCCAGATCCAACGTGTATGAAGAGAAGGTATAGGGTTTGATTTTTTTTAATCCTAGTCCAAGCAAAAAAAAACTAGTCCAAGTGCGTGTGAATAGAAGACCTCCGACCTTCGCTGATTTGAACCAGGCCCAGATCCAATGTGTTTGAAGAGCAGAGATGGGGTTTGATTTTTTTTAATCCTAGTACAAGCTGTCGACAAAAAAAAAAATAGTTCAAGCGTGTGTGAAGAGTTCATTTCTGGTTTCTCAGTTTTTTTTTCTTTTAAATTCCAATAATTCCAATATTTTCTGTAAAAAGATTTATTTTTATTTTAGATCTAGATTTAGATTTCTTTGGAATGTACCAAAGTGGTTTGGCATATAATAATTCGTTTTTATCGTGTTTGGAATGTACCAATGTACCAATATAATGTGTTTGGAATGTACCAATATAATGTGTTTTCATAGTGAAAAAAATTACCGTAATATAGATTTGTGTATTGTTTTTCCAGAAAAGCATTGTTTGGCGCGTACCAAAGGGTGGATTTCAACACGATAGCTTTGATCTGGGTTTTAAATAAATACTGTAATAAAACGTAAAATAAACATAATAGCATTTGGTGCTTAACAAACTGGAAAATTGATCTGTTTGGAATGTACCAATTTGATCTGTTTGGTACGTTCCAACCAAACAAATGTTGGTGTATACCAATGACAAATTAGCTAGGGGTATAAAGCTAAAATTCTTAATAGGATTTTCTAACTAGAGGACTTTATAAGTTTCTTTTCCTAGTTAGGCTTTTGTTACTAATTTTTGTGAATTTCAGGCTTCACAAAGTAATTTCCTCCCCTAAAAACTATCTTACCTTCTCTCCTCTCCACACCCCAACCCCGCATCTTTTCTTCTTTTCTCTCTTTAATCTCTGCAACCTTTATCATCTCTTATCTTGACTTACAAACCGCATCCATGGATCATCACAACGTCAAAGCTCATTCATGAATCTTCGAACGTATTTTCGCAGACATGCTTTAGTCAAGCTTTATTAATCATGGATCTTCGACAGAGATTCTATCAAGCCTTCGTCCATGGAAGCTGAAGATCAGAGCCGTGAAGGTTCACAACTTTTCAAGTATCAGAGTATTAATGGTGTTTTGTTTTGCTATTAATAAAATATTTGTGAAGAAAATTGGTATAAAATAGTGGCATAAATTGGTATAAAATAGTGGGCATAAAACCAAGCCTCATCTTATCTTCATTTTGGCCTTGCCCATGACTTTGCTTTTAGTCAGGTTCTTTTTAATCTTTTTGCAAAAGTTTTAGAAAAAGGTAGGTTTAAAAGAAAAAAATAATCAAATCGATCAGTAGATCAACTTTTACTTCGAACTGTAAAGTACTTATCTTGTTCACCCCTACATTCCGTCTTGCTCCCCCCTACATTATGCCTTGTGGCTTATACATACAATGTTTCTCTAAGTGGAAGGGTACGTGCATGAGTAAATGGATGGACTGATAAAAAAAGAAAAAAGAAAAAAGAAGAAGGAGATTGATGTATTCATTGATATCACATTATTAGGTGAGCCATCTCCCATCTGATCACATATCTAGTAGCAAAGGAAAGGGACACATTACACATAAAAATACATACAGTTAGGGCCACTCACCTTAAATTATTACTTGTTTCATGTTTCCAAGCGAGTATGCCTTCAATGTATTTTGGTAGTGGAACCTTAAACTTTTTACTCATAAATCATTATTAACTATACAAAATTAAAATACAATACTACAATAATACTATTATTGATATCAAGATGGTTACCCGTGGACCAAAAAAAAAAAAAAAAAATCAAGATGGTTACCCGTTAGACAAAAGTCTAACCCGAGATCAATTTGAGCCTTATAAAGCTCAACTGGTCGAATCCAATTTTTAACCCTTATTAAAAAAAGTTGACTTGTGCATTTAGATTTTTGCTTTAAATTTTAATAAAAATATTCGAGTAGGCCGAATAACCCGACCATGTAATTAGAATTTTTTGCTTCTCTTATATACAAATCCAAATCCATGTTTTAGAACCGGTATTTATTTTATATGTTTTTCTTTATTGTAAAACCCTAATCTCTGTAAATACTATTTTTACTTAAAAATAACTTTGTGATCTTTTGACTATTTGTATCAATACCGAATTATTTGAATTTGAGTCTTATTTCTTATCCTCGATTCGTTTCCTCACTCGTCTTATTCTCGATTCTTTCGTGAAACATTAGATTTTATAACCTCTTTTGATACATGAAGATAATAGTAAGATTTCAATCTTATTTATTTTATATCTAAACATAATAAATATTTTAATACTACAAATAATATTATTTAGTTAATAAATTGTTTTAAACGCAAGAAATTGCAATTCGTCATTATTTTCTTATATTTATTAAAGTAATTAATTTTTTTCTCCATTCCACAAAATATATATTTGGTAATCTTTCTAAAATTAATTTAAAGTTAATTTGACAAGAGTTTTTTTTTTTTTTTAAGTTTAAAGGATATACTTACTTATGGCTAATTAATATACTAAGACAAGTCTTTTTATCTATACTAAGTATTGTGTAACTACTCCATTATGGAAATATAATTGAACTTCGATAAGTAAATATTATTTTACAGACGATGACACATGATCCTTGTCTTTGACCTATTAAATTGAAATGGAAAAGTTACCCTTCTAGTATTCCACTAGCAGACTTATGAATATTCGTCATACATGGTCAATAGTATTCAAATTACCTTTACATATATATTATTCACTTAATCTCAAGCACCAACATGAAATTAATAATACCAGAATATGCTACACTACATATTACTCATACAGTGTTAGGTTAATTAATACAACATTACCATAAAATTGATGCCTACTAGATCTTTTTTTCCGTGTACATGTCATGACTAGTAAAGCAACATACTCAACATACAAGATATATAGGGCTGTGATTGGCGCATACACATAGGTTTCAAAGTATAGGCACTTAACATTATCATTACATCCATACACACTCAAGATTAAGAGTATCCGATCCTTAGTAGCTACAAGACACTTTCTAACTAGTAAAGTGATTTTTGTATGTCCCTTCTATACATGTCCACATGTACCGGTGAGTTTGACCACATATTTGATTCATTCGGTGACCATAGGCATGTCACTCAACCTCCACCATAACCTCCATGCAGTCAAACTATCAAACAATTATTACTTTATCAAAAAGTTTCATGACGTGAATATCTCGAGGTATCAAACTATCAAACAATGATTGCTTTATCCTAAAGTTCTATGATGTGAGTATCTCGAGGTATCAACCTACAAGTTTACGACATATGTGCCGTTATGCTGATAAGCCGTCATATCTTAGCACTCAAATATCAACTGACCTTATACTATGTCATTATGTATATGATCGCCATTTGCACCAATTGCTCATAGAATTAATCATAATGGCTAAGTTACCATTTATATTTGTACTTTAATTAAAAAGTAATTATCTTGGGCATACAATTCCAACACTGTGTCTCTATGTAATTTGAATTCCTTAAAATTCTCTAAAATTGGGCGGCCAATATGGATTTATTCATTATAAAAACTAGTGAAGTCTAACCCTCTATGACTATGAATTTTAGTTGTGGCAATCTTATCCCAAATTATTAATGAATTTTTATCTTTATGACTAGAACCCCACAAAAACTTAGAAATATTCCTAATAATTTTTTGCATGAAGTCTTTAGAAGGAGAAATATAGACATGGTATATTTAGAAATAGTTCGTAAAATCTATTTTATAAAGACCTCTTTATTGTATTCTGATAAGAGAAGCACTTTCCAGTTTCCACCCACATGCTTTATGAATAACCTTATCATGTAACCAATGAAGGGTAACCACTTAAATCTATCGTAAGCCATTGAGATTCCTATATACATACCATCAAAACGATCACTGAATATTAATCATGTATGAAGTGTTGTCCATTTGCTTTGAGTCCTTTACTAAAGGGTGATTTATTAAATAAGGCCCCACGACTATCAACTTAATAAAGTAAGGCCCAATTACAAAAATCCATTAGAAGCTAACTAGAAAGGGATAAAAAACCCACACTACCCCTTCCCTTCTCTATTATACACTGAACAAAAATCAAAAGCCAAAACAAAAAACCCTATTAGGATCGATGCCCTCCTTCCCCCCTCTCTCTCTCTCTCTCTCTGCTCACTGTGTTCCCCCTCTTTCTCACTGTGAAAACCGCCCCTCCCTACCTTCCCCGGCCTCTCTTTCCCCCTCAGCCTTCCCCTTCCTTCTTCACCCTGCACCGAGCCTTCCACCACAACCACCATCCCTCCAGCGCTGCACAACCCTTCAGATCTACCCCACCGAGCACCGCCATCCCTCCTGCACCGAGCACCGCCATCCCTCCAGCGCTGCACAGCCCTTCAGATCTACCCCACCGAGTACCGCCATCCCTCCAGCACCGAGCACCGCAAGTCTTCTCCACCACCACCACTCAGATCCACCGCCACCATGATGTGATTCGCCACCAGACAACCTCCTCACCATCACCTCTACAGATCTGCACAGCAAAAACGCGCCACCTCCATCAGAGAAGACGCTGCTGCTCAGATCCATCGCCTCTGCTCAGAGCCACCGATTCCCACCATTACTGCTGCTCAGATCCACCTCTTCCCACCCTTCTGTTGCTCAGTTCCATCGTCACCATCCTGTACCAGCACCAGCACCACCTCCACTGTGTCGATCACCACCACGAGCCCCAGCACCAGAAAAACACCACCATCATCTCCTCCCATCACCCCAACACTGTTCTCGATCTGTAAAGCTGCTCCATTTTTTTTAAAACGTGTGTTGTTACAGCCTATGTTTGGGTCCAGATGTTTGGGTCCAGGTTATAAGGTCCAACCCATTATGAGCTTTAGAATGTTTAGTTGTGTCTAATTTAAAAACTTAAAAAAACCTGTTAACTGTTGGGTCCATTTCAGTAGGTCCAGCCCAAATGGTATATTATCTTGAGTCCAGCCACATTGGGTATATTCTTAGGGGGCGGAATTGAACAAATTTGACTTCATTGGGCATGTATTTGGACATACCGGGTTTGGGTACAGCCCGTAGAGGTCTAGACTTGGACAAAAAAAGCTAGGGTACAGACCCAAAAGTACATGATTTGAACAAAAAAAGCTATAGGGTACCGACCCTAGGGTACATGATTTGAGACGATAAATATGAATATATAAAAAACGACAAAAAAGTGTCACGAGGACTTGTAATGCAAGTAAATGAACAATGGCTTGACATAATTTCTTTGACATAATAACCAAACCTAACTTCATTCTAGACTCGTAGGTACAGACCAATCAAAAAATGTAGGTCTGTACCCACATGTACAGCTCGATTAGAAGAAACAAAAACGAATTAAAAAAAAAGGGTAAAGTTGGAAAAAGTTTACCCAGAAAATAAAGTTAGGCCTTAGTTAGTAGGTTTTTCTAGTTGAGCCTTTAATACTCTTTTAGTTGGTATCTAGGCCTCAATTTGTGGATTCCTCTTTACTAAAATATATATTGTACTTACGAAGATTAAAACTTTGGCCCGATTATCTACAAGAAATCCAAATACATTGCTAAAAAAATCAAATAGCTCAGAACCTCTTAGTCTCTACGGAGTAGTCTAACCACCAGACCAACTATCTATCTCCTCTAACATATAAATTTATCACTAAATCTAAATTATTGGGTTCTATAAAATTTTAGAGTAATGATATATATCGCTTATACCCGATCCAAAAAATCAAAATGTATTTAATTATTTAAAGCAAGATCGATAGTTGGTTTAGCGGTTAGACTACTCTAAAGAGACTAAAAGGTCCTGTGATCGAATCTTATTAAAATCAAAATGATTTTGAATCCAAAATGACTCTCATATGTATTAAAAAAAAGCAAAAATTTAATTTATAGGTTTTTAAAATATAAAAAACAAATATAATAAAATTGAGATTTTTTTATCTAAAAGAAAATAGGACATAAAATGACCGTCTTAGTAACTTCCTTTAAGAATCGATCCTATACCACTAAGGTTGAGTCCAACAGGCTCCATGTTATAGATTTTTGCTATAATGCGGAGTTGACTCTCCTATTTTATACTCTCCAACAACCTCTTCAGAATATTGACTCCAACTGTATACATCCCTACACAATAACTTTTATCGCCACATATGGCGATTGCTACATCTTTATTTGCTACTCCTTTCGTCCATCTTTATTTGTCATTCTTTCTAAAAAGAGGTGTTTAACAATATTTGTCCCTTTTATATTATCAAGACATTTTTTCTCCCATTTTTCCAATATCACCCTTAATTAATTAGTCTAAAGCAATGGTGCATTAAATGACATTCTACTCAATGAATAGGGCAATATAGTAAATAGAGAGTGTATTTAATGTTCTTTTTAATCTTTGTGCCACAAAAAGTAGGACAAATAAAAATGGACGAAAGAAATACAATTTTTTTCTTTTTCTTTTTTTAGTTATGCTTATGGTATTAAAAAGTTAAGTCTACTACTGTTTTTTAGTTATTTTTAATTGTATTTGTCCTTACTAATTTACTTTATCAAACATATTTTTTTCGGTCATATATCTTTTTTGTTATTACCTCTTTCCTTTCATTAATACTAGTTATCTTTTTTCATATCTTTTCTGTTTTTATTAAATTTTTGTATAAGTAATTAAAATTAAATAAGTCTAATATGCTTTGTTTTTTTTCGAATTTATATTTATTTTAGCTAAATTTTATTATAAAAAAATAATAGTTAAATAATTGAACAAATTTTTTAATGTCAATTTATATATATTTGATTTTATAAAATAATTATAAATTACATATTATTATTTATTTATAAATATTTAATAATAACTAATAATAAATTTAAATTAATTTGAATATTATTTTAATAAATTAAAAATTAGATATATAATAATAATAAATAAAGTTTTAATATATTAATAAATTTATTGAAATAAATTTGAATAGGGATCCTGACAATTGGGATTTGTTGGAGTAAAATTGTTTTTAGAAGTTAACATTTGATAGAATATAGGTGTTTGATTTTCAATTATAGCTAAAAATGTAAGGAGCTATTATACTACAACTTTTAATATATTACTAATGACTTAATATAATTTAAGTGGAAATAAACTGTTAATTAAAATGATAAAATATATAAATTGACAATTTATTTATACATAAACCACGTTATATCATGAATATTCTAATAGCATAATCAGTATTATTAAATTGTCGCACACATAAGTTTTGCTTTCATTATTATGTCTTCGACTTTTAACAAGTTTTTAGATGGAGTGAGTTTCAATTAATCATCATTTGATTTGATTTGATTTGCTAGTAAGCTTAATTATAATGTGCAAGTAAAAAAAAAAAGAACAGGATCTAACATGCCATCATAATAATTAACTTTCAATTCTTGAGCCATCACAGTAATTTTTGAGTAATGCTATATATCATCTCTTCACCTCTTCACCTCTTATGTAGAACCTACGTGGCATTAAATTAAAGAGAAAAAAAAATTATTTAAGAAAGAGAAACATCATAATTGGTTTTTAAAATCTCCACATAAACTCCACATAAAGGATGAAGAAATGAAGGGGTGATATATAGGATTACTCGTACTAATTTGTATGATAAAGCCTCAGTGAAGCTTTTTATTTTTACCTAAAGTACAGTAGCCGCTTCTTATCTTTAAAATTTCTACATGTGGCCTTTTAATTTTATTTTTCAGTCACCGTTAGACATTTTTTAAAATTTCTATTAGTTGACCGTTAGTCAATGCCATCTGGCGCCACGTCACTCTACCTCAGCGTCATCTGGCCTGTTAGCCTATGTTGTAGAAATCATCACGTAGACGTCAACTCCCTCTTTAGCCGCTCACACTTAGTAAAAATGTTAGGCATTTTTTCCTAGCGCCTTAGTTGTTGTGGAGTAAGCACCCTTCCTGCTTAGGGGCCGATTAATGGCAAATTATGGCCTCATAGAATAAAAAGCATTTTTAGAACCTAATTAAAATATTTGTAAAAATGATTAGAAATAATTTTAAAATTTAGAATCATTTTAAGTGCTTTTTTTAAGAAGCACATATTTGGTGTTGCTCCTAAATGTGCTTTTTAGGGTCTAAAACATTTTTAAAGATCTAGATTCACTTTGAAGCGCTTTAAAAAAAACACTTCCAAACGGGCATTAAAATTGGTTGGATACCGTTTTATAAAATTACAATCATTTATTGACCAGTTTTCAATATTGAATTGATTCTTTACATATACCCTTCAAACAGAGACCGAGCAGATTTTTGATATTAGGCAAGCATCTTAGAAGGCAGAGATGTGTTGGTTCAAGAAGGGATCATCCAAATTGTAAATGGGCACCCGTGGCTGAAATCAGGTGTAATAAGGGATACACCCTGTAACCCAAATGTTAACACGCTAGATCAACTTATGAAGGAGGGGGGAGACTCATGGGACTCTGTGTCCGGGATGCTAACTTTGCTGATCCTGTACGACGAGAGATTGAGAGAATGCCTATTCTGCGGAGGTAGGGACATGATACGTTCACATGGCCACACACTTAGTTTGGAGTGTACTTTACCAAATCGGGGTTCCAAACACAGACCAAGAATGCCATCTCAGATTCAGCACAATCGTCCACGTATGGCAAACTAAATAACCCAATAGTCTGGAACACAGTGTGGAAATCAAGTGCTTCGAATAAAGTGAGTATATTTGTGGAAGGCATGTAAAGACATTTTACCGACCAGGTAAAACCTTAAGACTAAACATTGCGCTACGGATAACTGGTGTTACTGGTGTGATGAACAAGTGGAAACAATTAATCATTTGCTACTTTCATGTGCAGTTTTCAAATAGGTCTCGGTTGGTTCGACTTTGCCAATTAGAGTAAAGGAGCAGTTGGGGGGAGAACTGGGAAATTGGACCGTCAAAGTATCTAGTGTGATTGGATACATAGGGTGGGACATGAGGATTGTTACGACCTACATTCTTTTAATAGTATGGAATATATGGAAATGCAAGATGAAGGCTACTCACGAGAATAAGCACCTTGAACTGAAACAACATTCTTAGGGCGGCCTATTCGGGGATGAAAGACCTGTTCAGAAACGATTGGGTTAATTATCCGAAAATAGCCAGACAGGTACGACCTAACAACAACACCCATGTTTGGAATGAGAACGAGCTTCTGGACGTCCAAGCATCGTAACATGCGATGTTTCGTTTGTTTCTCAGGCAGAACCCAATGACATTGGGATAGTGCGACTGGACACCAGATCAGATAGGCACCGATTTTTTTTCCAAATCGATTTCGGTCGAATCGGCGATAGAGGGTTTGACAAACAAAACTGCGATGCTTCTCGATTTCCAAAGCCTATGATGAATACAACTATGCAAATAGAGCTATTTCTGAGGCTAATGTCCATTGTAATCCTATTGAGATTCATGATTCATACACTACTGTTTTGAGCAATAGTGATAGTTTTAACTCTAAAACTGGTTGGTTACCTCCTAGTGTAGGGAATTTTAAAATAAATTGTGATGCTTCTTTTAACTTAATAACTAAGCAAGCTTCTATTGCGTGTGTTATTAGGGACTCAAAGGGAAAGATGATAGATGGATTAGCTAGCATTGTGGCTGCAAACTCTCCTATTGAAGCTGAGGCAAGAGGGATTCTTAGTGCTTGTGGATTAGCAGCTTCACTACCTCTAGGATCAGTTGTAATAGAAAGTGATAGCTCTTTGTTAGTTAATCAAACTGTATTAGGAGCAAAATTGTCTAGTGCTACTAAGGTTTTGGTTCTTTGTATTCGTAGATGTAAATTTTTGTGTAATCTTAAGGTCTCTTTTGCCAAGAGATCAAAGAATGCTTGTGCTGATTGGGTTTCTAAACAAAAGCTCAAGGGCTTGTTGTTTAGTCTTTGGAACTTAGTTCCCCCTCCCCAATTAGCCAAACTCTTACTTGCTGACTTCCAACCTCTAGGGATTGGATGAACTTTTGTAATCTTCTTTTAATATATGTTTCTCTTTCGACCAAAAAAAAAGAAAAGAGGGCCTAACTAGAAACCCATTTCACTAGACTTGGAATCGACTAATAATTGAAATAGAAGAAACTTTTCTTTTCTTCCATAAAATAAAATAGAAAAGAAAAAATCCCACTTTCGATATTCTTCGACTTTAGATAGTGACAAGAAACTAGTGTCTCTTCAATATATCGTCCTTTAACGTCTTTTAGTAAAATCTGAGCTTAAGCCCTAAAATAAAACCTTAGTTTATTTAAAAAAAAAAAAAAACCGAGCTTAATCCCTAGAAAACCTCTTCATCAGAAGGTTCCAAAACCTTCATTGCTTAGATCTTCAAGCTTCTGGTAAGTATTAAAATTACAGTAATATTGATTCAAATTTCATTAAGTCTTCACGTTTTTCATTTCATTCAATTGTAAGAAAGGTGTTTATATATATGCGCGTGCAGACTTACGGACGAGGTATCGGTTTTTAGCAGCTAAAATGAAATCAATTGCTTAGAAATAGATACATTTGAATTTAATCTGCGTAGTTGTATTAGTTAGCTTAATTCCTTATTCTAAATTCATCTAATCCATTCAATAATTTATTTCCTGATTCAAATTTTTGCAATTCTAATACAAATGCAAGACTGAGCTATGAATTTTCGAATTAGTTGTTGATTCATTTTGGGTCTCTGTAGATCACAAAGTCTCATTTACAAAATGGGCTGGAAAGCAGCTCAAAAGCTTATACATCACTGGAAGATTCTCAGAGGCGATAATGTAAGTAGAAAAAAATAAATAAATATTAATTAATGTGCTTATTGCTTAATCACTTCCTTTTTCTTGGTTATTTTCAGGTTATGATAATCCGAGGAAAAGATAAAGGAGAAACTGGTGCTGTTAAGCGTGTTATACGCTCTCAAAATCGAGTTATAGTTGAAGGAAAGAACTTAGTAAGTAACTTTTTCACATTTTTAAATCTAACCATGGTTAAATCTTAATCTCTTCACTTCTCGATTATGCAGGTGAAGAAGCATATTAAGCAAGGACAAGGACATGAAGGTGGAATATTCACAGTTGAAGCTCCATTACACGTGTCTAATGTCCAAGTTGTAGATCCAGTTACAGGGTATGAACATTTCGAGTTGCTATTTTTGTAAAATTGGTGGGTCCCTTATGTAATTTTTGTACAGGAAACCAACTAAGGTTGGGTATAGGTATCAAGAAGATGGTTCAAAAGTTAGAGTTTCAAGAGGTATTGGTTCATCAGGATCTGTAATTCCTCGCCCTGAAATTTTAAAGATTAGAACTACACCACGACCAATAATAGGTAATGCTACACTTTATATTTATTAATTCATGTGGGCCCCACCATTTTTAAATAGAAACAATCATTGTTTATATATGCAGTTGGTCCTAAGGATACTCCATTGGATGTTGTTATGGAGAAGACATATGATGCTAAAACTGGAATGGGTATGCCTGCTCTTTAAGGACTTGACTAGTAATTTTTCATGAGTATTTTAGGATTTTGTTTTATTTGGAATAATAACTAATTTGTGCAACTTTGTTGTAATGGATATTCATCTATATTGGTTTGGTTTCTTGTTAATGTAGTTGGTGATATTTTATGTTGCTTATTCTGTTAGAAAAATCGGATATATTTGGGAAATTGTTTGAATTTTACATACGAAAAGAAGTTTAGTGTTATAGGTTATGGATATTTACATTAACTATTGTTTATAAGCATAGTCTATGCTTGTTATCTCAAACTTTGATGGTGAATGGGAGAAAAAGATACAATAATATTTAGGTATGATTTTGTTATTATATATTAATTAGATATGTATCATCCAGTTATGTGTTTAATTGTCCTGTGCCTTTGAATATAACGATACTACTTCTAAAAAAAAAAAAAATTAATTATTGTAAGCCTAATAGTGCTAACCTTAAAGAGAGGATTGTCAATTGGCAAGCGTCTTGTTTATTCAGCACTTAAAAGGAAGTATAATGGTCGAATCTCTTTTTCTTAACGGTTTAAAGTGAAAAATACAAGGTTTACGTAAAAAAATAAAAAAAAATAAGAAGATTGCCATTTTCCCGTCCAAATTTATTTGCCTCTCTTTGTAAATAAGCCATCCAATATTGTATTACAATATTAAAACAATTTTTTTCAATATTCATATTTATATATTATTTTTGGTTTATGATTTAAATAATGATGTATCATAAAAAATGCGACAAACGATTATATAAAAGCATGGGGCTTTGAGCGTGACGGGGGTTTGTTTATTTCCGCAACAAGTGTTATGATAAAGTGGGTTAAGCCATTATCAAGGGTTAAATTGAATGCTGATGGGTCTTATAACCTGGAGAGGAGATTGGCAGGGGTAGGAGGTCTTTTTAGGGACCTAACGGGGGAGTATATCTTTGGTTTATCGGGCAGTTGTGTTGCGTGTTCTCCGTTTGAAGCGGAAATACTTGCGTTACATTTCGGTTTAAATATGGCATTATGTCGTGGATTTACATCTCTTATCATTGAAATCGACTCGTGTGAGTTGCAAACGCTAGTGAAGGGCGGTGTGAACTCAAGGAGATTTCAAATTATATAATTAACGCTTGTCGGGACATGCTATCTTCCAAGGAAGGTTTTGAGCTAGTATGATGCTACAAAGAAGCAAATATTTGTGCGGATTGGCTAGCAAAGCGAGGAGCATTTTTGTGAGGAAGGGCCGGTTGCTTATCAACATCCACCTGATGGGTTTTGGCGTTTCTTAACTAGGGATAGGTGTGGTTAGACTACACCTAGAGTTGTTTTAGATACACAATAATTTTTAGGAAGTGATCTTCCTGATCTTTTGACCTCTTATGTAACAAAAACGAAGTTATTAGATAATTTTTTTAATTCATACACTAGTATGCTTGAACAATGAAAAAGATCAATATATTCCTAAATAATGTTACATCATTTGTCCCATTAACAAATAAGTAATGCTAGGTATCACTCAAAAAAATATCACCTAAACATCATCCATAATGTGGCAGTTAATTGATCCAATCATGGAAGAGAGAGAGAAAAAAGTAAATCTAGAAAGAGAAATTTCATGATTGGGCCACTTAACTGACATGTTTAGGTGATACCTTTTTGGGTGATACCCAATATTACTCTTAACAAATAAAAGCCCACCCCTAAGCAGCCACTAATCAACCCATTAGACCTCAACTGAAAAAAAGAAAAACAACAAAAGACCCACCTTCCTTTCTTACGCACTGTGAACATATAAAACCTAAAACAAAATACCCATTAGGGTTTATAAATCAATACTCTCTCCTTTCTCTCCCACCTCTTTCTTTCCTCCCGCTCTCTCATCTCTCATGCACAAGAAATATGTCTCAATCGTGCTTCTCTCAAACACAAGAAAACCCCTGGCTCTGTGGACCATTCTCCACCATGTAAACCAAACCTCTCTCCAGTCGAGAATACAACCGTCATTCATGGACCACCGCCTGCCCAGGTAAAAAAGCCACCGCCGTTCGTGCTCTATTCTCCACTGCTAAAAAAGTACCGTCGTCGTTCGTGCTCCATTCTCCTCTGATAAAGAAAGTCGTCGTCGTTCTCCACTCACTCTCCTAAAACGGTCGCCGCCGTGTACCATTCTCCATCATTTTCAGAGATCTGCTGTCGCGAACACAAACAAAGAGATCTTTTCAGATCTGCCGCGATGAACACAAACAAAGAGATCTCTTCAGATCCGCCGCGTGGACCATCTCTCCCATCCAAGAAAGTTTCGCCACTCCGTCGCCGCCGTGACCATTCCTCCAACATCTTTTCAGATCTGACCTCATGCTAGCGATTAACACAGATAAAGGTGAAAATGTGTTCATTGTTTTTCAACATTCACTTTTGTTTTTGTTTTTGTTTTTACTTTCAGTTAGTCTTTACTGAGTGGCAGATTTATATGTAGTACTGTTAGGATATATCATTTGAAATTATTTGAGTATTGTATATTATACGAGGACCAAATATGTAAAGTGTTTATAGCATAAATGTAGAAAGAGAGAAAATAATAAAAGGTCGTTAAGATAAAGGTAAAACAATAAAATCCAGGTCATATTTAGACAATTGAAACTAGTATAGGAAAATATCCTATACTTTACCAACTTTATTTGTTTTCCATTAAAAGACGTTCCTTGAGATTCCAACTGGTCAAAACACCCAACTACTGGAGGGTAAATAAGGAAATACACACACGTCTTTTTACCAAACACATTTAATAAGATTGTTACTCGAAAAAACATAGAAAAAACATAGAAAAAACTCAACCTTTCATTTTGTTTGGTTCTCGACACATTGCTCAGTGCTGAACCATAGAAAATGAGCACTGAGAAATGTGTCGAGAAACAAACAAAATGAAAGATAATTTTTTTCTATGTTTTTATGAGTAACAATCTTATTTAATATGTTTGGTAAAAAGACGGGTGTATAGTTTCTTATTTCCCCTCCAAGTGGTTGGCTGCTTTGACCAGTTGGAATCTCAAGGGAACATTTTTTTATGGAAAACAAATAATATTGGTAAAGTACATGATATTTTGCTATACTAGTTTCAATCATCTGAATATGACCTGGATTTTATTTATTGTTTTACCTTTATCTTAATGACCTTCTATTATTTTTTCTTTTTCTCTATTTATTCTTTAAACACTTTACATATTTGGTCCTTATATAATATGCAACACTCAGATATATTCAAATAATATATGCTAACAGTACTATATATAAATATACCCCTCAGGAGAGACTAACTAAACAAATTTGTGGAATACAATGATATATATTTAATATATTTTTTGAATGTTAATTTGTATTTTCCTCTCAAAACATCTCATTGACTCATACTTTATTGAAGTATGGCACATGTCCATTTCAAATAGAATTTGGAAAACTAATCTCTAAACTTTCTTATTCCAAATCTCTTTTTTTTTTCTTTTTGCAATTAAGGGTAATATAATGTCTTTTTTTCTAATTTATATACATCTTACAAAGCATTTTTTTACTCCATTATGTTTTTTATAATATGTTGTTCAATATAAAATTAATAATATACATGATAAGGTATAATTTGAATTTCTTATTCCAAAATATTTTCTTTTTAATTTACATATATTTCTAAAAGTTTGTTCTTACCTCAATCCGTACCAAATGAACTATTATGTGTAGGTCTGCTTCAAACTCTCAAATTCAAATTCATTTACATCTCCATCCCCATTTTCTTTCCTTCTTTCTCTCTCTTCAGATACAAACACATTTCCTTTCCCCCTTTCTCTCTCTTCTGATACAAACATATAACACATACATAACACTTATTCTTCACTGTGAAACCTAAATATAAAAGGTTTAATAGATTTACATACCAAAAAAAACTAGAACACTGAGGATAAAGTGGAAAAAATCATTAAAATCCACTGGAATTCATATATTCATAATATTTACATAGACATTATCAACTTATCAATATATCTCATGTGATCCCAATTTGGAATAGACTTAAGAGATTAAACAATAGAAATATCACAAAAAGTTCTTATGAAAAAGTTTGAAGAGCTGAATTCTCAATCTCATAGTAATTGAGAGGAACACAACTATATATAATTCTGCCCAATTGGAGAATTTTTAGAATAAGGAAGTACTTTATTGGAAAGAAAAATCTAGAATTCAATGGGTAAATTTGGGGGATAAGAATACAAAATTCTTCCATAATACCACTAAAAATAGAAGGAAACACAATAAAATTCTTAGAATTATGAAACCTGATGGTACTTGGATTGATAACCAAGGGGAAATTGAAAATCTTATTGGCGAACACTATACTAAATCCTATACTGCAATAGTTCCAAGAAATTATCAACAAATCCTTAATAAGATACAATCTTATGTTACTGAAGCTATGAATAAGATTCTTGAGCTACTTGTCTCAATAGAGGAAGTAAAAGAAGCTGTCTGGGGCCTAAGGAGCAATAAATCCCCTGGTCCAGATGACTTCTCAGATAACTTTTACAAGAAACGTTGGCATACAATTAAATATGAGATGATAAGAAGTATATCTAAATTTCTATGGAACAAATGTGATCTTACTTAAATAAATAAAACATATATTACTCTTATTCCTAAAATAAAATCTCCTGCAACTATTGGGCATTTCGTAGCAATTAGTTGCCCAAATTTAATTACAAAATTATTACTGCAATATTGGTTAAAAGGCTAAAACCTTTTATGAACAATATTATATCTTATGAACAGTCAACCTTTATAAACACTCGTAATATCACTACTAATCTCATTATAACCCAGGAAGCTTGTACACTACTTAAAAAACAAAAGAAATTCTAATACTTATGCAGCTACTATAAAGGGAGACATCTTTAAGGCTTTTGAAAACATAGAATGAGATTTTTATTTGATACTATGAAGGCAATTGGTTTCTCTAATCTTTGGATATCATGGATGGAACAATATATTAAAACTTCATCTCATGCAATTCTAATCAATGGTAATCCTATAAATATTCCTAAACCAACTAAAGGGCTGAGGCAAGGGGACCCATTGTCCTACTTACTCTTTTGCATTGTAACACAAGCTCTTCTTGCCCCAATCAAAGATAAAGTAAACAAAAATCTTACCACCGGAATAAATTTGAGTAAATTTTGTCCCAACTTAACTCAAATATTATTCGCAGATGACAACTTATTTTTTCTTAAAGCTTAACAAAATGAATTTCAAAACTTCAAGAATGTGATGAATATGTATAGCTTTGATTTAGGGCAATGTATTAACCTATATAAGAGTGGAGTCATTTACAGCAAAAACACTCCACCAAATATTGCTCATGATCTCACAAAAAATCTTGACATGAATCATCTATCAAATCTTGACAATTATTTAGGACTACCCTCTAACTATGGTAGGTCCAAAACCAAGGCCCTAAAATTGATCATATAAAGAGTGATAACTGAACTTGATAATTGGAACTATAAACTCCTTCTTGAGGCTAATAAATAAATCTTAATAAATGTTATAATTCAATCCATCCTAGTTTACATTATGTCTATATTTCATATACATGATGAAATATGTCATAAAATCACCTATCTTATTGCTTCTTACTGGTGGGGTAACAAAGAAAACACTAGAATTTATTATGAAAATGCCCAAAATGGAAGGTGGAATGAACTTTAAAAACTTCTCACAAATGAATATAGCATTCTTATCATCTTCAACCTGGAAATTTAACCAGAACAAAATCTCTATAGCCTATAAAATCATTAAAGGTATTTACTTTCCTCATGAGGATTTTGTTGATGCAAAAATTGGATATAACCCTCCTGAGAATGGAGAAGCTTACTCATAGGTAGATATACTTACTCAAATGATACCTTATATCCGCTGATATTGTATAACCTATAGAAAGAAATAGGACATATACACAAGACATATATGTATCTTAGGCATATATTCACTGATAGATCATAAATCTATAATGAAAAGAAATTTAGGTCATATATTATTATTATGAGAACGTATAACTTGAAATGAAATAACATATTTGGTATTTAAAAAAGTATTTTATGTGCATATTTATAATTATTACATAACTTACCTATTCATTCGTTTAAATTTTTTTACCTCAATATATTGTAGATTTCAACATATCATACCAAAATCGTATTTTCAAGATTATGAAAAGACCAATTAAATTATTCAATATTTTCTGATATTTTTGACATTTTTTCACATATATCAATAAAATTATTTTTATTATATGATAACATGGCAACCCTCTCGAAACTCAAATTTGTCTCTCTCGACCTTTCAGGAGACAACTATTTATCATGGTACCTGGATGCTGAAATCCACTTGGATGCTAAGAACCTTGGGGATACTATCACGTACGAAAATAGCCACCGTACATGATCGTGCTAAAACAATGATTTTCATTCACCATTATCTCAATGAAGGTTTAAAAGCTGAACACCTCACTGTAAAATATTTACGTGACCTTTGGTAAAATTTGAAAGAGTGATTTGACCGCCATAAAACAGTGACAATTCCTAAAACTCGTTATGAGTAAATGCAGCTTCGAATGAAATATTTTAAAACAATAGTTAGTATATTTTGCCTTATTCAAAATCAAATCCTAATCAAAATTTTAAGGAGATAAATTCAATGACGAAGACATGTCAGAAAAACATTCTGTGCCTTTCATGCCTCAAATATGCTTTTACAACAACAATATCGAGAGCGAGATTTCAAAAATATCATGAGCTAATCTCACGCCTTCTTGTGTCTGAACAAAATAATGAACTTTTTATGAAAAATTATCAATCATGACTTACTGGAATGGAAAGACGTAATTCATTTCGAATTAGATTCAATTGCAAAACGTGAAGTTTTTGGACCTATAGTTCAAACCCCTTAAAATGTAATCTCCGTTGGCTACAAGTGGGTATTCATAAAAAAAATGTAATGATTAATAATGAGATTGTAAGGTATAAAGTATGACTTGTAGCACAACGTCCCTCGCAGAGACATATGATTGCTTATGAAGAAACACATTCTCTCACAATGGATGCAATTACTCTTATATTTTTTCTTAGTTTGACAGTATCTGAACGATTCATATGCGTTTGATGGATATGGAAACAATTTACCTTTATGGATCAATCGATGGTGGCATTTTTATGAAAATCCCTCAAGAAATAATTTGCCTTAGCATATAACACATACCTCAAGAAATTACTCAATCAAATTTCAAAGATCCTTGTATGGATTAAAATAAATATGGTACAATAGTCTTAGCACATACTTTCTCAAAGAAGAATATGTTAACTATAGCATAATTTCATGTGTTTTCATTATATCTGATTTTGGATTTTTTATTATTGCAGTTTACGTCAAATCATTTATAGGGGCTCTTAAAAAGCTCACAACAATGACTAATTTATGCAAGGAATTTGAGATGAAATATCTTCATAAAACAAAAGTTTTTCTTTGACTTTGACATTTATGAAATATTTGACATTCAATCATTTTATACTGAAAAACTCCTTAAGTGATTTAACATGGACAATATCATCCATTAAATTTTTCAGTAATTGTACATTCACTCAATTCACAAATGGATATTTATTTTTCATGTGATGATAACAAATAAATCTTGGTCCAAAAGTACCATATTTTAGTGCAATTGGTGTATTAATATATCTTTCTAAAACACCCATCCAAATATTTTCTTTAGTGTAAATTTGTTATCAATAATATAGTTTAACACTAGTAACGAGACATTAAACACATATTTGGTTATATTTGTGGGATACATGATATGCGATTACTATATCCCAAACATCGAAAATACGAATTGGTTGGTTATGAAAATGCCGAATATTAATTTGACTCACATAATGGAAGATCACAAACCAGATCTTTGTTCACTTTTGGGAGCACTGCTATCTCATGGGGCTCCACAAAACAAATCATTGCAACTACATCTGTAAACCATGCTGAGATACTAGCATTTCATGAGACAAGTCCGAGATAAGTTTAGTTAAGATCATTGACTCAACATATTCAAGGGCAATGCAATCTTTCAACAAGCAAACAAAGTCCAACAATATTATAGGAAGATAATGATGCTTGTATCATTAAGTTAAAGGAGGCTACATCAAAGGTGACCGAACCAAGCACATCTCACCAAAGTTTTTCTTTACACATAAAATCCAAAGAATTGTGAAATATATGTTCATCAAATTCGCTCAAATGACAATCTAGCTGATTTGCCCACAAAGGTATTACCTACATCTACATTTAAGAAATTGATACGAAAGATTAATGTCATGCAAAATTTTTAAAATCTTTCTTCGGATACCGACAAGAGGCGGAAGATAAATACAACTACACTCTTTTCTTTGATCAAAGATTTGTCCTAATAGGATTTTCTCATATAAGTTTTTAACGAGACCGAAGCGTATAATTTTCCTTTTCACTAAATTTTTTTTCTACTAGGTTTCTAAAGTAAAGTTTTTTTTTTTGCATACATAAGAGGCTTTATAAAAAAGCCGAAGTTGACAAAAAAATCAACTAATCCCTCACAGAGGGTCTAAAACTAGCCTAGGAATCATACAACCACTCCTATCACTAGTAATATTTTGCCAAAGATAATCTGGGGGGTCCACCAATGTCTTCGGTTCTCCATCTAGTAACGCACCTCTTTTAGCTAAAAGATCTGCACATTTGTTTGCTTCCCGATAAATACATTCCAGCTCAAAACCTGGATTATTACCCATCATAGCTCTACAATCCCTTCCAATATGACAAATCCAACTCTTAGAACTACCACCGCCCTTCACTAGCGCGTGAAGTTCTCTCGAGTCGGTTTCAGCATATAATTCCTTGATGCCTATACTTAATGCCCAACGTAACCCATAATGCAAGGCTAACAATTCCGAGAAGCTCGGTGATTTCATGACACATGGCCCAGAAAAACCTGCCACAAAAGTACCATCTTCATCCCTTAAAATTCCTCCAATACCCGCTCTATTTGTCTCTATATTATAGCACCCGTCCACATTTAACTTTAGCTTTTCCTTAGGTTTTATCCATTTGATTAGCTCGCTTCTCGTCGCCTTGAAAATTCCCCGTTCACCTTCCTTACCCCACGCTGATACGAAAGAACAAGCAATCCTCATCGTTTCTTGTTTCAAATTAGTCAAATTTGGTGAGGCATTTAACCTCTCAAAATAGCTTCATTGCATCTCGACCAAATTACACTTAGCGCTGCAATAAAGATCAATTTCCACTCTACCCCACCAAGCATATCTTTCGCGTCTAAGTTGGCTAAAATCCAGTTTTTCACGCTAACCATTCTCGCTTCAAGATTCTGCTGCAGATTTTCTGCAGAGTTATGTGATGCTGTTACTTCAGCAGCTCGAAACAGCTCAAACACGCTACTGGACAGGCCTGTTGCACCCGAGTTGGAGTTCTCAAAAATTGCAGGAATAGTCCCTGAGTTGGGCGCTGCTGCTGACGCGAGGGAAGAGGAGCTGCCGCGCCTGTGATCCATTGCTTCAGTTCGATTAGTGCTGCTGCAGCGAGGAGTTCTAATGCCTAACTCGCTCCACAATTTCTTTGCCACTTTGCAGTACAGTAGCAGGTGATATAAATCTTCTTCCCCCTCTCCACACACTTGGCAAAATGCATCAGTAATAACATTTCTCCGAACTAAATTAATCGCAGTAGGCAACCTATTAAGAACTAATCACCACATGAATACGCGCATCTTTTGCGAGCATTTTGCCTTCCAAATCTTGTCCCAACGAAACGATAAATCAGGAGTTTCATTACTTAAGCTCGCAAAAGCGGATTTAACTGTAAAAATTCCGGAGACCTCGTGAACCCACTTAAACTCTATCTCATCCACACTTTCCTCCTCAATTACTCCATTTCGGAGAATATTCACCCCCGCCATTAAAGCTTTACAAATACTTGAATCTCCAGGCTTAATTTCTTTTTGGAGCAGCCCGTTTTTAAAGTATTTATGTTTAAAAACTTCTACCCACGCAAGCTTTTGGTTCTGAAGGACTTTCCACCCAAGCTTCGCCAATAATGCTAAATTAAAGTTCCTCGCACCCCGAATACCTAAACCTCCATTAGCTTTCGTTTTACAGACTTGGTTCCACGCAACCCAATGTATTTTTCTTCTCTCATCTGAGGATCCCCATATAAAGTTGCGCACTATTCGGTCAATTTCATCACATATATACATCGGCAATTTCATTACTTGCATTTGGTATGTCGGTATTGCGCCTAGTACTGATTGAGCAAGAGTTATGCGTCCAGCTAACGAAAGAGACTTCGCCTTCCAAGCCGCAAGTTTCCCCCTTATTTTCTCCAAAATACGTTTATGATAGCCTTTAGGTAAGCGCCCCAAATGTATAGGTGTTCCCAGATACTTCCCGAACGAATCACTTAAACAGAAACCACTAATATCGGCTAACTCCAACTGCAACTCTATTGGTGTATTCTTAGAGAAGTAGATGAGCGATTTCTCCGCACTTATAGTCTGGCCTGCTTCATTACAGAAAAGATTTAGAGTCTCCTGTAGTAAATTAACCTGTGAAATAGAAGCCTCACAAAACAAGATAAGATCGTCAGCAAAAAATAGGTGAGATAATTTTGGACCTCCTCTTCCCATGTTAATTGGCTTCCAACTACCATTCGCACATAACTCTTGTATTAAAATTGATAACCTCTCCATGCATAAAATAAAGATATACGGAGAAAGTGGGTCCCCTTGCCTAATACCCCGTTGGGGCTTGAAAGGCATTAATGGTTCCCCATTCCACAATATCTTCATCTCATTATCCGCCATACTTGTCATTATAATCGAAACCCAACTCGCCGGAAACCCAAAACTTACTATCGTGTCTTCAATAAATTCCCACCGAACTTTATCATATGCCTTTGCAAGGTCTATTTTAACTGCCATAATACCATTCTTTCTTTTGAGATGTCGCATTCTATGATCCACCTCTCGAACTAGAACAATATTATCTGTTGTTGATCTTCCCGGAAGAAAGCTACTCTGGCAAGGACCAATCTTTTCCGCTAACAGAGGTCTTAGTCTATTAACCATAGCTTTCATAAAGAATTTACAAGGAGAATTTATGAGGCTGATTGGTCTCAAGAGACTTACCCGATCAGGATCCGCTACTTTCGGAATTAAATGGATAAGTGTGCCATTCAAATTCGAAGGAAGGCGTCCTGAAACAAGAGCTTGACAAAACATATCTTCAACAGAAAGCGCTACTGTATCCCAACACTTCTGATAAAATGCAGTAGACATTCCATCCGGTCCTGGGGCCTTTAACGGATTGGACTGGAACACTGCCTTACGTATTTCATCTTTAGTAAAAGGTGTATTTAGTTCTCTTGAAATATCTTCACTTAAAGGCTCAACTCTAGGAAGCGCAAATATTCCAATAGTATCTTCCGGACCTCTATATAGCAACTCAAAATAACCTCGAACCAAATTTTTTAGCTCCGCTTCATCTTCTACCCATTCATTGTTCTCATTTAGTAATCTACAACATTTTGATTTCTTCTTCCTTATAATTCTCGAGAGATGATAATATCTGGTATTTCGTTCTCCATCTCTCACCCAAATATCTCTAGATTTCTGGAATGGCATGATTTCTTCTTGTTCCAACACGCTTTCGTATTCATTCATTAGCCTTTTACCCATTAGTCTTAGCGAAGAATTATAGGATACTTGAAGAGATTTCTGTACCCCTCTAAGTCTTGCCATCAAAATCCGTTTCCTCTTATGAATATTCCCAAAGCTTTCAAATTTCCACTTCTGAATTTGATTCTGAATATCTTCTATACCCGAACCGATTCCTACTTCATTACCTATCCATTTTTTCTGAATGAAATCCTGAAATCCCTTGTGAAGACACCAAGCAGATTCAAAACGAAACTTACGAGCATGTAATGACTGATTCTGTGTTGGATATATTTGTATTAAAATTGGTAAGTGATCGGAATGGACCCGAGGTAAGTGTAAAACACGCGCCCTCGGAAATAAATTAATCCACTCCGAATTACCATAAGCTCTATCCAACCTTTCCATGATTCGCTGCCCAGTGTTCCAGGAGTCACACCATGTAAAGCGCGGTCCCTCAAACCCTAAGTCCACCAATCCACAACTCTCTCCATTCTTCGAATAACTCCATTCTTCTCGATACACCTTCTACCCCTCCTCTTTTATCCTCTTCTTTCCCAACCTGGTTAAAATCCCCTGCTATAAGCCACGGAACTGTTGAGTTGTAAAACACCTGGTGTAAAGCATTCCATAATTCCAATCTTTCCTTGTGATGTGTACGCGCGTAAATCACCGAAAAAATCCACGATTTGAAATTCACTTGACTCACTTCCACATTTATAACTTGTTTTCCAGCTGATAAAACGAGAACTGAAATGTCTGAATTATTCCATAATATCCATATTCCCCCTTTATAACATTCGGAATCGACTCGAATTGAGTTATCTTTTTGTAAGGAATTAATAACTCTATCTGCATTGACTCCGCTTATTCTAGGTTCCACTATCACCGTTAGCCAAACTTTATTGACCGCCATCATTTCTCTAACAACCCTGCGAAAATTATCACTTGCCGCGCCATGACAATTCCATACTAGGATGTTTAAAGGTTGTTTAGAAAATTCCCAACCGCTATCTGTATTAGCTTGTACACACATTAGTAAACAAAATGAATTGAAAAACGGAGAGGGGGACACCCGTAATTTATTCTGAAGATGTGGACATTTCCACATCGTCTCTTGATCGATCTCGCGGCTCCTGTGTTGCATTATTCTCCACCGAAGCTTCTGCATGGTTTCCTAAATGCACCAGGTCCCGCGCTTCAATGACATGTTGTTCATTACTAGGCCCTCGTTCATGGTCCAAATTGCCTAAGTTACTCCTCATCTCGGCTGTAGCATTGTCCAGAGAATATTCATTCCCATGTTGCTGCTGAGTCACCAAAGAAGTTTCATCAACTTTGTCCAAATTTGCAATTAAGTTCTCCTTCATTCTCCCTTGTTCACTGACCGCCCCATGTGCCCTCTCTAACACCGAATTATTTTTTAAAATCATTACTGATCCAGAACTTCCTCCCGCTCCATTATTTGTTCCATTTTTTTTCCTGATTTGCTCCTTTTATTAGTGTTTCTTGATTGACCTTCTGTTTCCACCATTATACCCGCTGAGAATTCTCTAACTTCAACGACCGAATTTAGTTCCTTTTGTTGTTCAAAAATTGGGGAAGCTATTATTTTGTGTCCAACCAAACCTCGACTCTTATCGCGCTCACCATCACCTCCCATAACATTTTTTCCCTTATTATTTTTCGCACCCAACCCAGACGATTGTCCTTTACTCTGATTATTTTTTCCATTCCTACTATCTATACCCCACACGATATCATCAATCCGAAGTGCCTCATAACGTGATCCTAAACCTTTCGAACCAGTTACCTTTTGCGCATTCTGACCACTATTTATTTTCTCTTTCCCGTAACTTCTATTATTTCTTCGCACCGTCATCCATTCGCCATATTTTTCCGTCGGTTCTTTCTGCCTTTCTTCCATTAACCCCACGGCCCTTTGCGATGTTTGTGAATTCTCATTTACCCCGCTGTTTCTTGGTGCGTTTGGCGGACAATTTTCTTTTCGATGTCCAAATTTGCCACACCCATAACATATAAGGTGTAACCCTTCATATTCTACTTTGCAAATGTCCGAACCAATACGTACTTCTGGCTCTAACGGTTTACTTAGATCAATTTCTATTGCTAGCCTTGCATAGTTACCCCTAAGTCTCCCTTTCGTAAGCGGATCAATTCTGACTGTTTTTCCAATCTTATCTCCAATTTTTCTCAGTATTCTCGCAGTATAATTATGCATTCCAACATTTGACACTCTTACCCATGCTGTGGTCGTGGTAATAGAGTTAGTAAGAGCATTAAAACTTGGGGACCATTCGCGAACTACTAGATAGTGATCTAAAATCATCCAAGGGCCTCCCGATATTGCGAAATTAAGGTCATCTCTATTTTCGAATTTAACCATGTAGTACCCGTTTCCCACATCTACTAATTCTAATTTACCAACTGGGTTCCATATTTGGCGAAGTTTATTCGATAAATACGTAAAGCCTACCTCTCTTCCCAATAAACGTACCACCACAGTGTTCCTCCATAAACGTATTCCTTCTCTGATTTCTTCTCTTGTTCGTAGTACAGTCGGAATTGAGTCTTCAAATTCTTCCACATCGTCCTCTACAAGTGCTTCCAATTCCGTGAGGTCTTCTTCAGTTGTGGCTTTTTTCCTTTTTCCTCCTCCTCGTCTATTATTATTGGGATAATGCTATTGCTGCCAGTTAACAAATCTTTCCAGCCTCCCATTTTGGTGCCTGAACTCACATTAGTCTTCCCACGGTTGGCTGTGGGATTCAGAATGGGAGAATAGTCCTTGTTATTGTCTTTAGCCAAAAGCGCAGCAGAAGGTCTTGCATTTGTGTTGCTGGCGTCGGTTTGTTGCATTTATTCCACTACAGTGGCTCGCTGGCGTTTTCCATGGCGTAACAACCCAACAGTGTCGAGTAGAGGTGGAAAATCATCGTTTGTTTTCTCTGTCATGGTGGTGTCTTTCTCTTGCATGACCACATGGGTCACGGTTGAGGCTTGTCCTGTCGCGGCAGTGTTTTCTGGCTGAGGTTGGCCGTCCGGGAGTGCCGGCGGCGGCTGCGGTAAAGGGTCCATCGTGAACGGTGAAAGTGGTTTCTAGGGTTCCTATATTTGTGGAGCTTTTTGATGTGATTAACGTTTCTTAGTAAATATATATTATTAAAGATAAAATATTCAAGGAAAGTTTATAAACCTTTAAGTAAATATTTAATTTAACCCATTAACTTTGCCGTTAAGATTTATGATTACTATATATATACTCTTCAAATACATACATTGATAATCAATAGAATTATATCTCCGGCCTTCATCACAATAAGAAATATTTTCTTGTTTCTCTTTGAAAAACAAAAATTGTGTTTTTCTTTTCAATATAAAAATCAAAGGGCACAAACAAAAACCAATTCATGTAATTAACGGGATGACAGGTAATTCGACTAAAAAAACAGGATGACGGGTTCTAGGAAATACAAGAAACCTCGCCTACCGTAACTTATTACCCTATTCTACGAAATTTATATTTAAAACTTTGATATACAGTTAGGGATACTAGGTGGATTGTGGAACAATGGAGGCGACCTCTGTCACCGATTTGCCAACTGATCTATTGCGAAAGATTACGGCAGAGCTCAGCTTGGCTGATCAATTTCGCTTTCGATTCGTTTGTCGAGATTTTCTGACGTTACCCTTTCAGAATAGCTGTGTCATCCACAAATTGCCATGGTTGGTTAACTGGAAAGATACTAATACACGTTCACAAATAACCTGGAATCTTTACGACCCCATTCATGAGAAGCCTTACACGAGTAGTCAAATAAGTATTGGAGATGACAAGCTGATCCCTTACTGTATAACTTACAAGGATGGATGGGTGTTTTTAGCAGTACAAAATGGAGAAAATACAGATTTAACTTCGTTTATTTTGTTTTCACCCTTCACTAAACAAGTCATCAAGTTGCCTGATTTCTCCCAAGGTACTTGGCAAGATGGTGTAAAGAGTATCACTTTTTCCTCGGACCCAACTTCTAAAGAATGCGTTTTCTTCTTATTGTTTTGCTGTCAGAACAGTGTAGTTATGGTGAGTACATATAAACATGGTGACAAAAATTGGTGTACTACAAAAGTGAGGGCTAATATTGATATATCATCGCATCTTCAAAGGCAGAGCGTTATGTATTTCAAGGGGAATTTGTATTGTTATAATCATTTGTTTTTGGTAGTCTACAATATTGCTTCTCAGAATTGGAATTCCACTTTCATAAGTTGGAGAACTCAATTTACTAATGAAAATATGGAGTCCTATTACCTGGTGGACATGGTGGAATTAAATGGGGAATTGCTAGTGGTATGCACAATCAAACATGGAGATAAATGGGGGATATTTACGTTTGATAGAACATCTCAAAAGTTAGTTGTAAAGAATAGTTTACCTAATACCGCCTTGTTTGTTGCTCGTAACTTGATCTCTGTTCCAGCAATTGGGAAGTTTAAGCATATGGAGAACAAGATCTTTTACTATAACTCTTATCTTGTGAAGAGTATGTTTTATAGCGTCATAGATGGAAAAAGTTACGATTGTGAGGGTACTGATCAATATGAATTCTTCGTGAGAAAACATTGTTCGTCAGGACATTGGATTAATTATCCTCCCCATATAATTGCAAAAGTGTAGAATTTTCATTTGTTACTTGCTCTATTTTCCTTTGTTATAGGTTTGTGTTTATGATTCATCTAGATTGTTAGTTGAAAGGAATTATTTAGCCTCTCTAAGGTTTTCAAACTAAGTACCTCATCGTTAATTTATTTGTTTGAACTTCATTAATTTTGTGTTAGAATGGTATAAATCTCTTCATCCACAACATACTTACTATTGAACTTCGTTAGTTTTGTATTTACCTTTCACAAAAGAAATCATGGTGTTGCCTAATTGCTAAAATGACCTTCGGGATCTTTAGAAAAAGATTATCCCTTTTCCATCAGATCTAACTTCTAAAGAATGTGTTTTCCTACAAGATTGGTGAAATTACGTTGAGCACCTATAATAATGGTTATGAAAAATGGTTTACTACATCCCGGTTTCGATTAGATCGTCATTCATCTATTGAGGCATGGTGTATATCAAGGGGGTTTGTATTATTATGATAATCCTCCTCTTCAATCTATGGCGTTGTTCATCGGCATTAGAATTCCTTTGTTACTATGACAATGTCAAGTACTACCTTGTGGAGTCAAATGAGGGAGTTGCTACTATTATGTCAAGTGTTTCAATCAACTAAGATCTAATAGTTGTCACCACTAACCTTACCATAAAAAATAAAAAAAAAAATTGTTTCGGCAAGATTCAAACCACACCCCACAGGCTTGTCAGCAATACAATCACAACAGTTATGCCTAGGGGCCTAATAACAGTATCTTCAATTGTACTTGAGGAGTCTGGTAAACTGATAGAGGAAGGTATATACAAATGTTCACAATCTCTCGTTATTATTCCTATGATTTTGGAAGTGTTAGGGGATAAAATATGTGGAAATTTCTTCATCATTTATCATGCGGTCTACTGCATTTACCTATATATATATTTAAGCTACTGACCCACATAAAATTCAATCAAACAAAACCAAAACCTACCAATTCATCAAATCAAACACGCAATTAAACAGTACAACATTTACATTTTAATTGTATTGTTTCAAAATGCAAAATCTTTTACTTAACAAAGTGGACTAAACGGAAACACAGAGACTGTTGATTTTTAAAAGTTTACATTTTTTGAATCATATCAAGTAGCTTAGGATGTTTAAATATGATTTCATAAGTTGTTGCATCTACTGAGAAACCATGTTTTCTCATTTCCTTGATTGATTCAATTGCCTCTTCATACTTTTTTTTCTTCATAAACCCCTGTATAATAACATTGTAGGTCACACTATTTGGGGAGAAACCCTTTTTCTTCATACTTGAAACCCACTCTTTTGCATCTTTAAACCGTCCTTCTCGAAAAAGTCCACCTATCATGGTATTATGTGTACGTATATTAGGCTTCAAACCTTTCGATGATAGCTTGTCAAAAACATCTAATGCAGCATCAACTTGGCCATCTTTACATAATCCATGTATAATAGTTGTATACATCACAATGTTAGGAGTTATATTGCTACTTTCCATGGACTCTAATAAAGATATAGCCTCCGTAACACGTCTATTATTGCACAATCCGTTTAACATTATTCCATATGTAACAAAGTTAGGACTAATTACTCCCTCAACCTCAGATTTCATCTTCTTGAATAATTCATGTGCAATGACACATCTACCCTTCTGAAACAACCCTTGTATCATACTGCTGTATGTAACAGTATCAAGTTGTAGTCCCTTTGAAGGAATATCTTGAAAAAGTTGAAAAGCTTTATCAACCCAACCTTTCTTCACTAAACCATTGATTATACTGTTATACGTTTGAATATTAGGCTTTAATCCTCTACCTACCATTGTACTTAAAACCCCCATAGCTTTCTCAATCTCACCCCTTAAACAATATGCATCTACCAATGCATTATATGTAACTACATTAGGTTTCAGGCCTCTTTCAATCATAATCTCTATAAATCTTTTTGCATCCTCTACTAAACCTTCCTTTCCATGTGAATCAACCAATATGTTAAATGTATATACATTTGGAACAACTTTATAATCAAACATCTCAATCAACAACATCTTAGCCTCTTCCTTCCTATCAAACTTACACAATCCATCGATCAACGAAGAATAAGTGACAACAGTTGGATATATGCCCTTATCTTTCATCTCAGAAAATAATTTAAGAGCATCATCAACCATGCTATCCTTGCATAGACAATCAACAATGGGGTTATAAGATTGGATGTCAAGTTTAGAAATTTCCCTTTTTTCAAATACTCTTAGCAATTCAAGAGCCTTAAGTGTATGTCCATGTTTACAAAGACCATTTAGCACGATCCCAAAAGTAACTTCATTAGGCTCACAAAGTTTTTCCCTCATTAACCTTTGAAACAACTCTACAGCTTCTTTACCTCTATCTTCACCAAAGAGACCCTTAATCAGGGTGTTATACGTAACCACAGTAGGAACATGACCGCTTTTGAAAAGACAGCCTAATACCGCAAAACCCATATTACTTTTTTTTAAAGAGCTGTAACAATTTATAGCTATAGTCATTGTGTAATTATTTACCGGAGCCCCCAAAATAAGCATTTCTCTGAATAAAGAAAGAGCATAAGGGTAATTTTTCATCTTCACAACAGTACCCAATAGCTTAGTGTAATCTATAACAGTAAGCTTAGGTCGCGTACGGATCATTTGATTCACAGTAAAACGAGCATCTTCGACACTATTGATATTATCAAAAGATGAAATTGAAGAATAAAAGAAGAAGGAAAAAGGGTTACCGATTGTGTTGATGGAAGAAAGAGAAGATCTAAAGCAAAACAAAGAAGAACCAATCAGCTTCATGATGTTATGTTATGGAGATTTCTTCCATAAAACCGTTGTAGGTACAACGGAATGATAATGCGCCACGTGGCGCTCAGATGATGACGTGGAGCCATCTGGTTCGTCCGCCATTTTATTAGTTTTTAATGATTTTGCAAATTGACCCTATTACCCTTCTGCAGGTAATCATTATGTGTCGTCACATCGGTGAATAGTTTTTTTTTTTTTTTTTTTTCAGTTTTTTTATTTTCGAATATTATTTTAATGTATATTTCGTTCCCAGTTATATTTATTTTGGCGGCGTTAGTGTAATTTTTTGTTTCGTAAAAGACGGCGCTTGTTATTTTTTGTTCCGTAGTCAACGGTTTCATATTGTCAACACTAAATTTACCTCATACACGTGTCACGTTCTCGGTGGTCCATTATTATATTATTATGTCCCGTCGAAGCAAGTGGATCAGCATTTATTGATGTAAAGCGTAGTGTATTTATATGTTCGTATAATGTGGGGATTATGTGTATATTTTCGTTCCGTTGTAGACGTTAATATTCGTTTTGTCGTTTTGTGATGTTTATTCTTTTGAACACGTGACAATCCTAGGGAATTTTGAAATTCATGATTTTGTTGAATTGTTTTTTAGGTAGTGGTGATTATTTCTTGTATTTAGATGTTAATCGGATTGGATTAAACCAAGTAGGTGCTAAATAAAGTCATTAATTGTGACGGGATAGGTGGTTGAGTTTGGTTTGGTAGCAAATTTATTGGGCCTTTAATGACTTCCAACCACCTACGAGTTGTCGGTATTAATGCTATTTGTAGGAAGTTTGCCTATAAAAGGAAGAGTTGGGAAGAAGCATGAATAATCATCCATAGTTGTTTTATCATTTGTAGTGTGTAGTGTATCGGTTGAGGAAACATCTAGAGGAATGTCTTCAAATGGTTAGTTCTTGATTCTTATGTAGTAGTTAGTATTTTTTTATTAGGGTTGTCGCTATATTTTAATTATTGTGTTACGAAAATACTAAATGTGCCGTTGATAGATAATATTGATGTGTCAAACTAGGTAGGAACAAACTTAACACCCTAATTGTTGGTTTATACCCTTAACCCCTTAAATGTATTTTTTGTTAGGTTTTGAAGATTTATATTATTATATTATTAAATTTCTTTATTTTGGATGAGATTTATTATTTTGTTTAAAGTTTTCGGGAAAAAAAAATTGTTTGATAAACATTTGCTATTTATTTATTAATTTGTTGAAAAATTCTAAGATGATGGTTAAATGTAATGTTCTTATGTCCGGTAAAAAAATTCATTTGCTCTTTATTTTACACGACTAATTTATTTTTTTAAATAAATTTCGTAATTTTATTGTGTTTAATATATTTTCATTACACTTTTATTTATGATAGAATTAAATTAATTAATGTATAGTTGACAATTATATCTTTTTGGATTATTGGTGTGTATTTAATTAATTTGTAGGTGATATTGTGGAAAAAAATCCAAAGACCCATCTACATCAAGCTTTAAGAATACATTATGTTTTTTTTTATCTTAGATACAAAACTTCAATATTTCCTATTGTTTAATTATATACTATATATAATTTCACGGCTTATATTTTTTTTGTAATTTAATTAAACAACTTTAATATATTATACTTTTTATGTATTCAAAATCTATACTATTTTTGTATACAAGGTAGATATAAATTCTGAACTCTACTAGTTGATACCTAATTCAATGAATACTCGTAGACGTTGTAGGAAGTTGTTCCGTAAACGTTGGTGCCAAACCGATCGAGGATGATGTTGTGACATCGTTGACCCTTTTTGATGTGATGAAGCTGAGGTTTGCTAGCGAGGAGGAAGCGTATATGTTCTACAACACTTATGCCCGTGCAATTGGTTTTAGCGTTCGTAAGGATCGGGTCTATAAAGCGGCGGGTAGTGGTGGTGAAATTGTTGGTAGGTTGTTTCTTTGTTCTTGTGCAGGAGTTCGTCAGAAACAGTACATTGAAATGAAAGATAGAGTTCGAGGTCACAGAGCAGACACAAGGTGTAATTGCAAGGCACATCTACGTATTAAATTCGAGAAAAACCTTGAATGCTTCGTAGTGACTCGAGCCGTCTTAGAGCACAATCACGTTTTGGCTCCTCCCGCTTCCGCACACTTTCTGAGGTCCCACAGGCGTATAGATGAAGGGCATCTCGATCAAGCAATATCTTTGAGAGACTCAGGTATACCAACAACAAAGATAATGGACTTGTTTGTTAGAGAGGCTGGTTCATACCAGAGCGTTGGTTTTGTGAGGAAAGACTTGTACAACGTTCTTGGTCGTTTAAGGTCGGAGGAGATTATTGAGGGGGATGTTAATGTGACACTCGCCTACTTAGAAGGTCGGTGTGAGACAGATCCCTTGTTTGTTTTTAAATACACGTTGGACGAAGAGAAACGTTTGGAGAAGTTGTTTTTTTGCGATGGTAGATCGAGGAGAGAGTTTGCGATTTACGGGGATGTCCTCGTATTTGACGCCACATACAAAACCAATGCCTACGGTTTCCCGCTTGTTGTGCTAGCAGGGGTCAACAACCACCGTAAGACTTGTATATTCGGTATTGCGTTGATTAAGTATGAAACAACGGAATCGTATGTGTGGGTACTGGAAACGTTAACTGCGGCAATGAATGGGAAGAAACCTAGATCGGTTGTTACGGACGGTGATAGATCAATGGCATCAGCGATCGAGATCGTATACCCTGGGGTAGGACACCGTTTATGCTCTTGGCATTTGAGTCGCAACGCTGTGACCAACGTGAAAGTAGAAGGATTTGGTAGCATTTTTAAGAAGGTCATGCGGCTTCCGGTTAGCGTTGATTTGTTTGAAGAAGCGTGGTGGAAGATGGTGGGGGACCATGACCTATGGGAGGACAAATGGATACGTGAGACGTACCAGAAGCGAGCTATGTGGGCCGAGGCTTATTTGAGGGGTAGTTTTTTTGGTTTCGTGAAGTCAACGCAGCGTTGCGAAGGTATGAATTCCTACGTTAATAGGTTCCTGAACAGGGGTGTCAAGTTGATTGGATTTGTCAAAGCGTTCTTGAACGGCATGATAACAATTAGGGACAACTCAAGCAAAGAAGAGTATCTCACGAACCATACGAGTCCTATAACTACCACGCTCTTGCACGATATTGAGTTAAGGGCCGGCAAACAATTCACACGTGCCCTTTTCATGAAGGTTAGGAAGGAAATTGTCCAACAAGGCGATATAACTCATGAATCAGTGTCACAGACATATGGATCTCGCACTTTCGTTGTTAAGTCATACCAATACCCAACGTTGATCAGGAAAGTATGTATTTCTAGCGATGGATCGACGTTGAGGCTAAATTGCACTTGCTTACTTTATGAATCACATGGAATACCATGCAGGCATATGTTTTACGTGATGAAATTTGAGGGGATGCGACAGATTCCAGATAGCTGTGTATTGTTTAGATGGTCCCCTGGTAGTAGTATTAACATTAGGGATAAAAATTTGGCCGATTTAAGTCAATCTGACAAGGAGATTGGACGTATGGGATACCTGAATGCGAAATGGAAAGACATGCGATACCATGCGGCGCGCAGCGACAGGGGATATAACGATACACTAGAAGCCATCACGAATGTGGTTGCCCGGACAAGCAACTTTCCAAACGCGGATGGTACGCTTCTCGAGAAACCCTCTCAACCTATAAGGAAAATAGCGGAAGATCCTGTTCTAGCACGTCCGAAAGGAACCACCACTGCTCAACCGCGTAAATGTGGTCTATGTAGACTCCCTGGACACCAGAAGAATACATGCCCCAAAAGAGGTGGGCGTCTACGCGACGAGGAATTAGACGACGAAGGATCGCCTAGTGAATCTGTTCCTGAATTCGCTTCCCAGTTTATGTATTATTAGCTAATTGTTAAGTACTTTGATTGGTATTTTGCTTAAAAATATGAAATATATTAAATTTTTATCTATTTGTGTTCCTTTTTATTAAATTTAATATATTTCTTATTTTCTCAGCTTTTTATCTATTTGTGTTCCTTTAAACATAACTAGTGGTTAGTAAGGTTTCCATGCAACTTGGTTTGACTTTTGGTCAACTTAGGGTTATTTTCTCAACTTTTTATCTATTTGTGTTCCATTAAACATAACTAGTGGTTAGTAAGGTTTCCATGCAACTTGGTTTGACTTGTGGTCAACTTATGGATCATTTATCAACTTTTTATCTATTTGTGTTCCTTTAAACATATCTAGTGCTTAGAAAGTTTTCCATGCAACTTGGTTTGACTTTTGGTCAACTTAGGGATCATTTATCAACTTTTTATCTATTTGTGTTCCTTTAAACATAACTAGTGGTTAGTAAGGTTTCCATGCAACTTGGGTTGACTTTTGGTCAACTTAGGGATCATTTATCAACTTTTTATCTATTTGTGTTCCTTTAAACATAACTAGTGGTTAGTAAGGTTTCCATGCAACTTGGTTTGACTTTTGGTCAACTTAGGGATCATTTATCAACTTTTTATCTATTTGTGTTCCTTTAAACATAACTAGTGGTTAGTAAGGTTTCCATGCAACTTGGGTTGACTTTTGGTCAACTTAGGGATCATTTATCAACTTTTTATCTATTTGTGTTCCTTTAAACATAACTAGTGGTTAGTAAGGTTTCCATGCAACTTGGGTTGACTTTTGGTCAACTTGGGGTTCATTTATCAACTTTTTATCTATTTGTGTTCCTTTAAACATAAGTAGTGCTTAGAAAGTTTTCCATGCAACTTGGGTTGACTTTTGGTCAACTTGGGGTTCATTTATCAACTTTTTATCTATTTGTGTTCCTTTAAACATAACTAGTGCTTAGAAAGTTTTCCATGCAACTTGGGTTGACTTTTGGTCAACTTGGGGTTCATTTATCAACTTTTTATCTATTTGTGTTCCTTTAAACATAACTAGTGCTTAGAAAGTTTTCCATGCAACTTGGGTTGACTTTTGGTCAACTTGGGGTTCATTTATCAACTTTTTATCTATTTGTGTTCCTTTAAACATAAGTAGTGCATAGAAAGTTTTCCATGCAACTTGGGTTGACTTTTGGTCAACTTAGGGATCATTTATCAACTTTTTATCTATTTGTGTTCCTTTAAACATAACTAGTGGTTAGTAAGGTTTCCATGCAACTTGGTTTGACTTTTGGTCAACTTAGGGATCATTTATCAACTTTTTATCTATTTGTGTTCCTTTAAACATAACTAGTGGTTAGTAAGGTTTCCATGCAACTTGGGTTGACTTTTGGTCAACTTGGGGTTCATTTATCAACTTTTTATCTATTTGTGTTCCTTTAAACATATCTAGTGCTTAGAAAAGTTTCCATGCCACTTGGGTTGACTTTTGGTCAACTTAGGGTTATTTTCTCAACTTTTTATCTATTTGTGTTCCATTAAACATAACTAGTGGTTAGTAAGGTTTCCATGCAACTTGGTTTGACTTGTGGTCAACTTATGGATCATTTATCAACTTTTTATCTATTTGTGTTCCTTTAAACATATCTAGTGCTTAGAAAGTTTTCCATGCAACTTGGTTTGACTTTTGGTCAACTTAGGGATCATTTATCAACTTTTTATCTATTTGTGTTCCTTTAAACATAACTAGTGGTTAGTAAGGTTTCCATGCAACTTGGGTTGACTTTTGGTCAACTTAGGGATCATTTATCAACTTTTTATCTATTTGTGTTCCTTTAAACATAACTAGTGGTTAGTAAGGTTTCCATGCAACTTGGTTTGACTTTTGGTCAACTTAGGGATCATTTATCAACTTTTTATCTATTTGTGTTCCTTTAAACATAACTAGTGGTTAGTAAGGTTTCCATGCAACTTGGGTTGACTTTTGGTCAACTTAGGGATCATTTATCAACTTTTTATCTATTTGTGTTCCTTTAAACATAACTAGTGGTTAGTAAGGTTTCCATGCAACTTGGGTTGACTTTTGGTCAACTTGGGGTTCATTTATCAACTTTTTATCTATTTGTGTTCCTTTAAACATAAGTAGTGCTTAGAAAGTTTTCCATGCAACTTGGGTTGACTTTTGGTCAACTTGGGGTTCATTTATCAACTTTTTATCTATTTGTGTTCCTTTAAACATAACTAGTGCTTAGAAAGTTTTCCATGCAACTTGGGTTGACTTTTGGTCAACTTGGGGTTCATTTATCAACTTTTTATCTATTTGTGTTCCTTTAAACATAACTAGTGCTTAGAAAGTTTTCCATGCAACTTGGGTTGACTTTTGGTCAACTTGGGGTTCATTTATCAACTTTTTATCTATTTGTGTTCCTTTAAACATAAGTAGTGCATAGAAAGTTTTCCATGCAACTTGGGTTGACTTTTGGTCAACTTAGGGATCATTTATCAACTTTTTATCTATTTGTGTTCCTTTAAACATAACTAGTGGTTAGTAAGGTTTCCATGCAACTTGGTTTGACTTTTGGTCAACTTAGGGATCATTTATCAACTTTTTATCTATTTGTGTTCCTTTAAACATAACTAGTGGTTAGTAAGGTTTCCATGCAACTTGGGTTGACTTTTGGTCAACTTGGGGTTCATTTATCAACTTTTTATCTATTTGTGTTCCTTTAAACATATCTAGTGCTTAGAAAAGTTTCCATGCCACTTGGGTTGACTTTTGGTCAACTTAGGGATCATTTATCAACTTTTTATCTATTTGTGTTCCTTTAAACATAAGTAGTGCATAGAAAGTTTTCCATGCAACTTGGGTTGACTTTTGGTCAACTTGGGGTTCATTTATCAACTTTTTATCTATTTGTGTTCCTTTAAACATAACTAGTGGTTAGTAAGGTTTCCATGCAACTTGGGTTGACTTTTGGTCAACTTGGGGTTCATTTATCAACTTTTTATCTATTTGTGTTCCTTTAAACATAAGTAGTGCTTAGAAAGTTTTCCATGCAACTTGGGTTGACTTTTGGTCAACTTGGGGTTCATTTATCAACTTTTGTAACCATAGTATTAGAAACATTGTAACACACCTAATATTACCCCTACAATTCAGAAGTTAAGCAACTACAAATCTTAATCTACTAGTACAATAAGTAAGAATTACAAACTACCACGCTAGACACAATGTCACAAACTTTTGTTTAAATTCCCCTAACTCATAGGTTTTATAGTGCCGGTTTGGTCACCGGAAGCAAGCTCTCCTTGAAATGCTTGATATGAGTAAAGTATATCTGTCTCCTTCGCGTCTCTCCTGAAGCTACGTTGAATGTTACCAACTCCTCTTCGTAGCGATTATCGTTTGACCTATTCTCACTTCCACAGAATATAACGTCATCCGGACAATACAAGTAACATCTTGTATGTGGTGAAAGATCCACTCGTGTTTGTATTGCCCATGAAGCCTCTACACCATATTGATTCATTACCCATACGTCCACAGACCAACCTAGTTCTCCTGTTAACGCGTTGTATTCTCTAGCGAACATGGCTAGACAACCATCCACCAATCCCAAGTTGTTTCCCAAAACCGCCTCAGGTATACGTATTACTCCGTAGTCGTGTGTTGTAACATTACCTGTCATTATCGAGTAGTGGCCATCTTCTGCATTTTTGTAGTTTGGTGATTGATCTGTGTTTAGTCTTTGCCTAGCGGTCCAGTGTAACGCACCGTTGCATGGCACACCTGTACCACTTAAGACTGGGTATGCGAAAGCCTTTTTTGACCATGTATTCCTTGTCAGGTTGTATACACATGGTATTCGTGCTCCATGAATTTCCACGAACGCGAATATCTTGAACTCGTTCGTAATACTCGAATAACCTAGACCAAAACAAGTGACAAATGAAGGTATCCTTGATCGTTTAGAACTTCGTGAACCCTCTTGAGAGCGAAATGTTGGTAATGTCTCGTGGATATCAGGGATTTCTCTGTACACTCTTGTTGCAGGGTTAAACATGACGAGCCTTTGTTTATCACATAAACAGATTAAGCCATGTGCAGACCACGAAAGTGTTGGAGGTCGATCAAATATTGGAGGAGTACTCACAGATCTTGCATACATGTCCAGCGTATAGGCAGAGTAAATAGAAAAAGTACGAACAGGATGGGGGAATAGTGAGTTGGCTATAATGAAATAACCGTTATGGTTCTTGTGTGCATCGTGATACTTCTTTACAAAGTACTCACACTCGATCAGTGAACGCCAACTTCGACACACAAATTTCAGTTGCATTAGATGAACTACAGAAAAGTTTAACAAACAAATGGCGAGGACGTGATCAGGAAGACAAAATTCGTTGTTATCCATTTCGAAAGAGTGTGAAATACCAAAAAGATAGAGATAAAGTACCGGGTAAGTAGTTTGCTGTGTTACAATGATACCAGCGTGAGTGGTTATATAGTACAGCGTACGTTAACTTCTATTGTGCAGTTACGACCATGAGGAGGTTTTGTGTCGTGGCCACGTTCTTGACTTCGTCGATGATGGTGTTTCGTGGGTTAAACAGCCTCTTCGCTAACTACAATTTAGGTTCTTTGTATTTGTTTTTTAATTTACATTGTAACTAAAGATTACAAAACCGTTCATGTGCTAACTGTATAGGAACTAAACGGTTTTTTTAATGTTACGTTAAACCAAGGTGTGATATCGTGGTAGTATATTCCAAAGGTTTTAGCCGTGTACATTAATGCGTATTGTGGAGGAGCAAATAAAACAAAAAAAAAAAATTAATAGCCCGTTATGGGCAGGATAGATGTAGGGACGCATTGGGGTTTAATTTCAACGCCCCCAGGCAGCATTTGCGTCATGCATACCTATACACGTTATAGGTTTTATATCATGATTATTGTAGCCACCCTATTGGGTACATCTGTCTTGTCTAATTTACTCATAGCAAACCCATCCATCATCCCTCCATCGTCCTCAGAATTGGTCACACACCACTTTCAATCGCCATAACTGAACTGTAAAAACCTCCAAAACAAGCCATGGCTGAAGAAGAAATCTTTGGTTACCCAATCACTCCATACTTCATACAACGAAGTGAATCAGCTGGGTCTCAAACCCATACTAATTTGACAAATGCTGTTCCCAACGAACCCACTACGGAGAATGCCTTCATGAGGTTGAATCAACAGGTGCGCACACAGCATAGAGGCGAGGTCACAGCACAGGTTATGTTTCGTATCTTCTCCATTATAAAGTTAAAGAAAAATAGGGTTTTCCCTTCTTCGCGTATGTAGTATCGTATTTGTTACAGTTAATCTACACCTATTAATATTAATATGCATAGTATTTTTCTCTTACGCTTCAGTAATTACTGAAAGACAGAATGATTCTGTGTTGATAGTTATGACTCCATTTCGTGATTGTAAATTTTATATACTATTAGAAGCTTCTAACTGTATCTTTATGTTATTTTGTTCTACACAGCAGAACAACCCCCCTTTGCGTGTTTATGCTCGAAGGACCCGTCTTCAAGTGGTAGATATAAACTCAAGTAGTAATAGCACTCTATTGACTCTCAGTGGGGTTCCAAGCACACCTCGTTCTCCCTGTAGGATATCTTTACTTGAAGGACAAATATTAGATATGCTACACGGTATTACAAAACGTAACCTGTATTTGGAGAGGAAATGTGAAGAGTTTGCTGAGCGTATTAGCAACTTAGAGAACAAGCTCATGGCTAAGGTTGGCGACGATGTTGGAACATCTTGTTTGGGAAAAAGAATGAGGGAATTGGATTTCCCATAGTTGTCCATTACCCTATTCTCTTTACGTGGGTCAAAAATCTGGAATGCGTTCTTTGTCTTTGCATTTCAATTTATTTACACAAGGTCTATGTAATGGGTGAATTGGCAGTTTGATGTCTTGTTGTTGGACTCATTTTCATCGTGTTTAATTTTAAGTATTGCAACTTGTAATAAGTCCCTTTTGGGTGGTGTTTCGTACGTAATTGTAATGAGGTACTTTTACTTTGATTACCAATGAAACAAGGATATCATTTCGTTTTATCTATTTAAATTCAGTTTTAAGGATTGTAATGGACGAGAAATAAATAAAATCATGTCCCATGCGAATAATAAGTTGAGGTTATAACGATAATGCACAAGTATTTTCCCTTTATCTACATACACAAACGAAAAATATATATCTCAACCATGTTTCATTTACGTAAATGAGGCGTTTGTATAATTTTACAAAATATGAAATATCTAGACTACTGCAATAGATAATACTCCATGATGGTATATAACCCAAGCATTAATTAGCGTCCATTCCAAAATCTTGTAACAATCACAGCCATTCACAAACCCAATGAAATCGAGTATTTAATCGCAAAGGGTTGACACATTAGCCCTATATAAGTTGTAACAACCCCAACATATTCTTCACTAACAAATCTTTAACCTTTAAAAATTTCTTAGTGAGTCCCAAGTATGGCCGATCAAGCAGTTATTCAAAAGTTTGACAGAATATTTAAGAGGAGGTCTAACGACACAAACAACTACTTTCCCATTCGGCAACCAGCACCATATCAACCCAAAAAGACACGAAGATGGGTGAGTATGTCTAACCAACCTGAGCGTTCAAACACCGAAGAGTTTCCAGAACTTCATCAAGCTGGGGTAAGTTTTCGAACCCTAGCATCAATAACTTTTGCCGTTTATAAAACTAAAAAAAAGAAACAGATCTTAAACATGCCATAGTAGTTATCAGCATTTCTTTAATAATTGGTTCTGAATCTTTTGGTACTGTTTACGTTCTACTCACAGCCAGGCATAATAGATTTTTCTCAACCACCTTCAAGCGTGATGTTGGACAGAACAACGTCCACGAACTCGTACATAACTTCTGCAAACCCATCTTACGCAGTAGGTACCTGGGGTGCTACGCAACCCTCAAATGATGTGTTGATGACGATGGTAAAAGATCTATCAGAGAGAAATAGAGTTCTGGAAATGAAGGTTTTGAACTTTGAGTGGAGGATGTTAGGAATGGAACAGAAGTTTGAGTCTTTAACGAAAGAAAGTCATAATCCAAGGATGGAGCACAAGTTTTTTTAGTTTCGCTAGGCAATTTACGTAATCATATCAGAAACCAAAGATATGTTGTAGCTATTTTAGTTTTAACTTTGTCTTTTGTTGTTCTAATAGTCTTGTTTGACTAATCCTTTGTTAGCATACCAAGGTTTAACTGGATTTGTCCTACCTCAACCTTGTTTGGTAACATTGTGTCCCGCGTTAAACTCTATCACGTTTTTAATAAATGTGGAGATTTCCTTTTATAATTTAAGCAAACCTTTGTTATGAAAGTCTTTAACTACGAGACAAATATTATACTACTAACTAAGGTGTTCCTATTTTCCTGAATAAAGTAGTGTACTGGTGGTCCCAAAACGACATCCTGATCTATAAATACAAGTGTAGAAACCCTAGTTTTAATAAACGCAAGCCTCAGTTTTTCAAATACATTACTAGCAGCAAATTACTCTTCATATCAATAATGGTAAGATGTTATCAAGATAGCTAACATGTCTTAATAATTACCAACTATCTTAAACGTCTATTACTAACAAAAACTATATTTGTATGTTTTAGTTTTTTGATTCGTCTAGTGATTCCTCTGCCTCAACGGTATCTGGTGAGGTAATGTGTTTAGGGGACTCCAATGACATCGGTGAAGATCCAAACATGGATATGCGTTTCCATGAGATCTTATGTCCAAGGTTTGGATGCTTTCGTCCTTGTATGATACGAACCTACCCTTTCCACCTCCACAATAAAAAAGATAAGCTTTACCACGACTGTCCAATCCATGGATATGTAAAGTTAGTCTCACCGTATAGAGTGATGATCAAAGATTTCGTACCAACCCCGATGAGGAGATACGCGAAAGATGCCATAATCGTGGGTATGGGATTTGTCATTTGTTATTTGTCATTCATAATCCTCATGCAAACTTCATTCTATGCTTAGTTCCTGTGAGCTAAAAAAGGCAGCATTCTAGATGTATTTCCGTTATTTATTGCTTTGGCTTGTGTATGTTGTGTTGTACTTTAATGAATATTTTTATTTCGCAATGGATTTTACTAAATGAAGTAAGATTTTCTATCTGTTACTAATACGATTCAATGGTAAAATGTGAAATGTGATTGTTTCCGTTAACAAACATACCAAAAATGGATAGATTAATGTTGGGCATGGTGAAGCTATTTTGCTTCATTCATTGACGCATATAATTCAGAGGATGTAAAAAAATTAAAATTAATTGTTATTGCACATTACCATCACGTCAACCTTGTCAATCTGTCACTTGGAGTGTTAATTTTTTCCAACAAGTCACTTCCCATTGGGAAGCTAAGTCATAGGGGTTGACTTTAACTTTCCCTATTTTCCCCTAGTGTAATCATATCGTCTTCTTCACGAGTCTACCTTGATAATGATGCGCATCAAATGAAATAAAGAAATTAAGGAAAAAACGAAACGAAATAGTAAAGAAGGACTGTAAATTTGAAATAAACTATTACAAAACACTAGAAACCACCTTGTTGAATATGGAAATTTAATACGCTAACAACAATTTATTTGAAACACACAACTACCACTAGTAGAAATAGCAAGAAACAGATAACCTTCATTCCAATCCTGTACTCTGCTATGGCTTGGTTTAAGTCTGCAGATCTGGAAGGATCTTCAAAAGAGCTTACAACAGATGACGAAGTCTCTCCAACCTCCATATTAACTCCACCTTCTCGCATGGGTAAACACCAACTCCAAAAACCGCAGAAGTTGCAGTAGAAGTATAGTGCTCCAAAATTACCAGTATGTTCATTCCGAGTAATGGAAGGGTCCAGGTGATTGGGTGGGTTACATCGACATTTCACTGGAGCGACGAACACGGACCCTTTGCTTCGTTTACGACCAGCCATTGCGTATCCACCCCGTTTTATGAATTTATTATGTAATTTGCATAAATGGACAAGGAGTCGTTCTTTAAATGGGGATGTTCTTGAATATAGCCGTTGATTGTGCAACGGCATGATTTATAATGTTATTTAATTGTATGAACTGTATACGAAAAAATATCCAATAGTTTTTTTAGTTTTTTTTAAGTAAAAGCTAATAGGGATAAAGAAACCCACCTACCCCAATATTTGCTCTTCGAAGTCCACAATTTTATTTTAATTATTCGAAGGCCCATTTCCATAAGCTTTACTCTTTAAAGCACACACGCTTTACTCTTTGAATCACACATATTGCAGCGGAAAGATGAGATCATCCAAGCCATCAACCTTTGTTCCCAGATTCACAAAAACGTATAACTTGCCCAGAAAAAATAAGGTGTTTGGAGTAGTGAAGAAAACATCAATAGATAAGAAGGGGCTTATTGTCAAACCAGCCCAATCAGATTTCGATCTAGTAGATTATCTTCACAGAAGAAAGGTGGGGGATTTAAGATCTCCAATAGAGGGAGCGGGGCCATTGGAGGTTTTGAAAGAAGTACTAGAATGCAACAGAAGAGTTCTATCCGCGGTAGGGCTAATGGATCAAAGGCTGAAAAATCTCGAACAACACTTGGCTGTTATAAATCCGACTACGCACCCTACGAAAGAATTCAAGTTTTTTTAGTTTAATTTACTTTTGTTTTGTAACAACTATCTCAATGATTTGAGTAATTGTTTGTACCTGGTGTTTGGATTGTTAAAATGTATCCCCAAAACTTCCTAGATCAACTGTGTTCTTTATTTGATTTATATAACATCTGTTATATAAATCATATGTTTGTGTGTTTTTTGTGTATGATACGTGTTTTGAATCCAGTCAAATAACTAAGATGATACAAGCACAAAAGAATTATGAGTTACTAAGTACTATATAATTGCCTTACACAAACATTACATTAGATAGATCATACCAAGTCCCAACATGTTTAACAAACAGACTTAATATAGTTAAGAAAACGAACATTAACGATTACAGTACATAAATTACTAAAAGAGAACACAAATTGTTAAAGACCATCGTCCCCAACATTATTTTTTTGTCCAACGACCAGCAAAACAACTAAATCATCGTTAAAAACCACAACACCAGCTAGTCTTACGTACTTAATTATTACAAGGTTCAATAAAATATCTAAGCGAATTGTAAGGACATCGGAAGAGGAATTTCGCCAAATCAAATCGCCTTTTAGCCGACTCCTTGATACCCCAGTTAATAATATCACCAGGATGCATCATCATGTTGCATACGTGTAGTGCGCAGTCAAGGGTATCCACCTGCTTGGGCACCCAAGTAGGATAATTAGGCTTCTCGATATTAAGAGGAGGTAAAACATTGTTTTCATCAACCATTCCAAGCCATTCAACTAGTCCAGCAGCCTATAGCACAAAATAAAACCCATTCATTCAAACAAACAATTTAATCAAACAAACAAAATAAAACTTTTACATACCACACTTCTGAATTGTTTTAAGAAAGAAGCACGTGGTTTAGGGGTGGGAAGCATTGAATCACAAAAATGAATTTGTTGGGCTTTAAAATCAACTATGTAGAGCATCCAATGATTCTTACGCGAGTTAACAGGTATAAACATCTGGAAAAACAACACAGCAGTATTTGATATCAAAGCAAGCTAAAAAAAATAGTATCTAGTTAAAGAATTTACCCTTTCCAAATTCTTTACAAAACCTTTGTAGTGCTTTAGTTCATAATATACACGAACATTTTCCTCCAATGTGTGCATCCCATTAACCAATTGCGTCTATGACAGTTGAGGCATTGAAATTAGTACATATAATAGGAAAAGGGTTGGTTAGGGAAGTACATTAAGAGAAAAACCTACAGCGAAATAAGTGGACATGTACCAACTCTTGCAGTGCGGATCAGTTAACTTGCTTTGCTCACTCAAAAACTCCACAACCAAATCAATAACCTAAAAGAAAATTTAATTTAACTGAAAAAAACCAAGATTCTAATAAAAATGCAAAAAGTATCAGAACTCACATCAGCTGACACATAGCAAGCAGGATCTAGTAGGTTAAGCATCTCATTCCGACTCAAATTGTAAAACGTATAGGCAATAATAGATTGACTTAAAAATTCATGAATTAGTAACAATTATAAGTAAAGGGATTAAAATAAACGAGACACAAATTGCACATGGTATACAACTCACCTGCCATCTGGTCTTGTATCACTAAGATAAGTAAGAAGCTCCTCGTCACTTTTGTTAAGGCTAATAGAAAAGGGAGACCACCCACTCTCAGGACCCAACTGAATGAAATATTGCTTATTCAACCCCTGCGTTGGAGTCCTGCACTCGCTGGAAACAACAAGAGTTTCATTAATGCCCTTACCCTTTCTACGTTGAACATCCTTACTAGGAGACTTGTACATATCGACAGGGGTATGGTTGCCTTTGTGAACACTTGATTGAACCATAGGACTTGGCGTTGGACAACCCATTTCGACATCTCTTGATACCCACGAACCCTTTGGCGAAACAACTTTCCTAGGTGTTTCTTCAGCGTTTGTATCTAAAATTCCCTTACCCTTTGCGCTTACAGACCCAGCTAAATTTTCCACGACACCCCTCAAATCTTCAAACTCCTCCCTACTTACAAATTTCTCACCAACACTACCCACAAATCCACTACGTTTCGTCATCCCCGACGATGGGGTTGCAAAAACTTCTTCAAGGTTATCATGCATAACCTCCTCCCCGTCTTCCTCATCAGGTAACTCCAACTCAACAAATCTACACCTACAGTAGTCAGTCCCCCCATAATTATTAAGCTCCTTCACTCTCTTACCAGTTTGTTTTGTGGGCCAATTTATACAAAACGGTATATTGGCTGAAACAGGTTTGTATTTGTTTATGCGCTGTACGTGTTGAAGAAATAGTACCTACCAAACATAGAGAACACTATCAATCACCACAGCAAAAAAAAACCAACTAATACAAAAATTTAAAATATCTTAAGTACCTGCAACACGTAAACGCAACCTGGAAAATATTTGGACTTAACAGTAGGGTCTGCAGAATTAAACACTCCAATCCCTGTGCAAATCTGGTCATACACAAACCGAGACCAATTGTATTTGGGAATCATTTCTGTCTCAACAACCGCGTGTAAAAATGAGATATCAAGGCCATGCACATTAGGCGTACTTAGCAAGAATGCAATCACGTACAACATAAACAAACTCTTAAACAAATCTTCATGGCTTTCACACTGCAAAAATCTATTCTCTATGATTGTCATATGAACAGCTTGCTTCTTTATAATATACCTCCTAAACGCCTTCTCCAAACATCTAACTTTACGGGGGTCACCACCACTTAAAGGGGGTAGTACATCACCATCTTTAGGAATGCCTAGCACTCTATGGACATCCATGTACGAAAATTTCAGCTCGCTTGTATTCAATTTAAAAGAACTAGTTTCTGGGTCAAATGCTTCACACATGAATTGGCAAACTTCCGCCTTCAAAACGCTCTTTGGGAACTCTAAAAGACTACCAAAACCAATCTCAATTACAGCATTTTTTTGTTGGGGACTCAATTTCTCTTTTAACGCGCTTATTTTAGTCAACGACACCCTCGAAGAGAGTTTGATCTGCAAAACAACAGCTAATCAATTGAGTTTAAAATATCTCAATAAAGGAACTACGCCATACACTCGCATTAAATTGATTGGTGCACTTTGCTCTTCCAAATACAGATATATTTCGCATTTTAAGTTACATTATAGCGTCATACATACAACACAAATCATCCATACAACCATAACCTATCATTTTTATTATCAAAAAACGTAATTTAACGACCCAAAATTATAAACTCATATAATTAGGAACTACAATCATCATACACAAATTGAATGGGTTCAAAATCAAGTCAACATACCTGCGACTCCTCCCCATTATCAGTACTTCCTTCTTCATCCAGCCCCTGATCAGCTTCATCCATTTGCTGATCTTCATCAACACGACACTGTTCTTCAGCACGTCGTTGCTTGCTTACCAAAAAACCATCTTCATATACCACTCTTCGACTATCAGGTAACGTATAAAACAGCAGCTTTTGTGCCTCCCAATCCATAATTACATTGGGGCATTTAACATGAAGATCACGCGCCATGCATTGCCTATTATCACAATTAAAATCTAACTACATATTCTGTACACAACATTAATTATTCAAAATTAACTTTCTATAACAGATACTATATTTTACTTACGCAAAATACTCTGCAGGATCCGTGGCTGGAGGAAACACTAACGAATCCGACTCTTTCCGAGCACCACTATCACGGAAATACAATCAACGAGTTAAACCTCTAAACAAAATAATACAATTAAAAACTTAACCTAAAAAATTACCCTTTTTGTGTCTTATCCTTTCCACTCTTCTTCACCATTTTCTTTTTCGATGTTAACTTTTTAATACCCAAATTTCCTGTCATACTAAAGGGGTAATCAATGGAGATGAATAAACTGAAGATGGAGTGTGTAAAAGAGTACTTACCTTCGACGATATATAAGCTACGATTTTGCAGAAATGGAGTGTAGATTGTGAGCTAGGGGAGAGGGAGTAGTCTAGGAAGAGATATAATGTGAAAGGGCAGACATTGAGCCTTGCGCTTCGTTCTTTTTTCTTTTCTTTTGGTATTAAAATTAAAACAAAGCAATGCATGTGTGACACGTGTAACAGTCAAACAGTAGCATAAAAGTATGCTTAATTATGTGAGAACGAAAAATAAAACTAGAGTAATGGGATATACAATAATAAGTAACAACGTAGGAACAAAAAAATTAACTAAAGCGTAAAGGGTAAAATAGTAAACACACATCATAACGAAAAAGTAAACAAAATACTGAACAAAATTTTTCCCTCAGCATCGAGCCACACAAAATAAAGTACAATTTAAGGGTATATGAGTAATTTTATAAATAATTTTTTTTTTTTTTTAGGAGGGTGTAGGTACAACGGATGTATGGAAGACCGACTCGTTATGTTATGCCTTCCAACTAATGACGTGAGAAGGGGGAATGGTTGTTGCTGAGATTGCAGTAAAAATGATTGTGATGTTAGGGGAAGATGGCGACTTGATGCTGTTCTTTTCTGAACTGGTTACAAATTCAGATCGATGATTGACTTCAATTTTTTTTAGTCAAAGACTTTTGTGAAGTTCATTTTTATTCTTAAATATGGATTAAAAACTTTTTTTAGAAGGGCCAATTGATTTTATAATGGATCAAATATTTAAATATTTTAAATAAAAATTATATAAAAATAAAAATTAAGTGACAAATAATCAAGGATCATTAATTGAACGAGTCATTAAGTACGAGTCACTGTTCATCTCCGACTATCGATCACCGTCGACACCGTTACTCGAGACAGGTCAATAAGTACAAAGTTACTAAGAGGGGGGGGGGGTATTCAATTGAGAATCTATTGAATATTTTTAGATTTTAAGAGATGTGTGGTATTCAATTAATTAAGATTTTAAAGACGGGAGTACCTAAACAACTAGGTGAGCCTACTCAGATGAATTAGCTAGAAAAACATATAGGATAAAAAAGAACATGAACTAGAACACGTGCAAAAATATGCATCAAATAGAATAGTAGGGATAGAAATTTTCTACTTTGTGCATACTAAATCTTTTGCTTACTCAAGATTTTCTCAAAAGACTTTCGTCAAGTGAACAATATATCGACACAAAGGTTAGTGCAAAGCAATATATAATAATAGAAATACTACAAAAAAAAGATTGAGAAATAGATTGCATAAAAACTTATTCATCCCAAAAGCAATAGTATGAAATAAGGAAAATAGTTGAGTTATTACAAAATGACATAAGAAGAACTAGAGACATTAAAATCCAAATCTTATCACAAGGAAAAAAACCAAATTTATACAAAAAAAAATAGCATAGTACAACCGTTAACATTTTCCAAAATACACATGTCAGGTCATGTTGCCTCAGGGTGAACGATTCCCTAATCTTCAATAATCCTGAGATCTCCTCAGTATGCAAGAAATATCTTGTCAAAGTTTATCAATCTTTTCTTCAAGTTTCTCAAGAAAGTAACTTCGTTCCTAGAATTAGAGTTTGTATTATGTGAAATATAATTGCGGTGAGGGGGATTAGGAAGGGAATTTGGAGGGGCACGAATGCGAGGATTTTCCTTAGGCCTACGAGGAATGCCAAGAGTGGACAAAGGAGGACCCTAAGAAATAATACCATTTGCTACATCATCATGTATTCATTTTTTAAGAGGTTCGGGAAAATTTATTGATTCATGGACTCCAAGATATTCATTGTTGTAAACCCAAATGCCCAATAAATTTAGACAACTAAGATTGATGCTCCAAGCAGATTTAAAAGAGTATGATAGTCTTAAAATAGGAACATCAAAAGCTTTAAGAATGATACATAGGGTTATTCCATATGGAACAATGGAGGATTTATGCCTTCTATAAAACATGTTTTCCAAGATAGTTTGAAAAAAAAAATACTGGGATTTTTTTAATAAAGATGATACACAAGAGTATCTTTTTAAGTGAAGATTATTCCATTATATTTGTCTTTGCACAAGAGACCTTTGGTGATTATTTTATGAGCAATTCTAAAATCATTTAAAAGAAGTTCACATTAAAGGTTATTTGGTAGCATAGAGAGCTTTTGAATCCATCAAATCAAAAATAAGATTCATTCCAATTATATCAATAACATCATTTTTCTTGTTCTAACCACTAACAAGATACTTATGATAACCATCATCAACAAGATCAGACATATAAGAAAGTAAACAAAAGTAATGTTAGCATTATGTAAAAGATAATAGAAATAAGATACGCGAGCATCTATAATCGTTTGATTTCCCCACATCCACTACCTATGGTCTTTACCTTAGGATTTTCAACCTTTTCCACTAAGATCTTTGATATCTCTTACATGCGAGATACGAATCGTTACAAAGAGGTTTTTCCAGGCTAAATCACAACTTACAAACACGAGACTTTTAACAATTATGTCATACTAATGAGTGTATTAATACGTTTCCCATTGTAATACTCAAAGGAATGCCATTTATTGGATCAGATCATTTTCCATTTGTCCTTCAAAAAGATGACACAAAGATGAGTAACAATAGATATTTCATATTTGGATCTAGATGGCTGGAAAACCAATACTGTCGAGATGTAGTTGAGGGGTGGGATAGAGAGAACAACATTGAACAGTTACAAGTTTTTTTCTCAAAAAGGATGTCACGTGTTTGGCGCATACTGGATGAAGTAGAAAGGTTTTCATGAATAACCGAGCGTGTATTAAAAAATATCAAAGAATTCTCACCGCTCTCCAAAACAACCCTCTAAATGAATGAAATCAAGAGTTAATTGTCAATATAAATCGAGAATTGAAATATCTCTGGAATTCGTAAGTATCAAGGAGTTTGTGGATCAAAAAGGGGATAAGAACACGGTATTTTTCCATACGACCACCACTTTAAGGAGAAATATAAACTGTATATGAAATCTTAAAAATGATAAGGGTTGATTTACTAAAGAATCATCAACTTTGAAGGACATGATACTCAAGTATTATGAAAGCCTGTTCGAGCGAAACTAAGCAACAAATGTTGAAGAAATAGAAATACATACGTCGTGTAAGATCACAGAAAAATGGGTGATGATATTTGGTAAAAGAATTCTTTAATAACAATACACCACTAATCAAATTTAATGACACTCTAGTCACTTTGATTCCAAAAAGGTATTATCGAGAGTATGTCAGAGACTTTAAACTTTAGTTACAAAATTATCGCAAAACTTTTGGCACTCAGGCTTCAACCAATCATGGATGATATAATTTGACTCAGTAGACCTTCATTAGAGGAAGATGCATCCACGATAATATACTGATTGCTTAATAAGTTTCGTTCTTTCTTAATAACAAAATGCGATCGAATAAACATTGTGTGGCTGTTATACTTGATATGGATAAAGCTTACGATCAAGTAATTTGAGTTTTTTTATGCAAGTATTCAAAAATGTGTTTTTTTTTTTTAAAATGGAGGGATTGGATTTTCGACTGTATTTACTATGTTTCCTTCTAGGTGAAGTTTAATGGTGAGAGACCGAAAAAGATAAATTCAAAACAAGGCATTAGAGAAGGAGATATGCTCTCCACTCCTATTTTCTCTTCTAACCAAAAGACTTATTGGATTAATTAATCAACATTGCAGGGACGGTAATATTAAGGGTACCAACATTACTAGAAATTATCCTAAACTCACAAACCCTTTCTTTGCGGATGTTGTGCTTTTTAGTAGAAAATAATGAAATTGATTCTTTCAAGAAAAATATTGAAGGATTCTGTCAAGCTTCAAGGCATAGAATTAATCTCAACATATCAACGATCATGTTTAGCCAAGGAACTCCATAAAATCTTATTAGGGAAACTTGTGAGTCTCTCGACATTGCAAATATTAAGTATTTGGGTAAATATCTACGACTTCCCTTTACACTGGTCAGATCCAAATTGACAAACCTTAATTATATTAAGGACAAACAACTGGAAAAATAAGCAAATTGGATTTCTAACCTACTTTTAGATGGTTGAAAATAAATTTTATTAAGACAGACCTACAAGCATACTTAATTACACTATGACTATCTTTGAATTTCCAAATATCTTATGCAAGAAAATGGCTTGTTTGGTGGCAAATTTTTGGTAGGACAATAACCTTAGAAAAATAATTCATTGGGTGGCGTGAAAGAAGATCGCGAGGTCAAAATCAAATATAGGAATTGGCTTCAGGAATTTCAATAACATGAATATTGCTTTGCTAGCTAATCAAGCATGGAGGTTGACCAACAACCCTAATTCTATGGTGGCGAAAGTTCTTCCAAACTCTTCTCTTTGGGATACAAAATTGTCAAAGAAAAGATCTTCGAGCTAGGCTAGCTTTTTTTGTGGTCTTCAATTCTTAAAAAAACAATAAATTTGGAGATATGGAAATGAAATGTCTACGGATATCTAGGACCGGGAGTACTTATGGATTGGAAAATGAGTGAAGGTGGAAAAACCAAAGGATTGTAACCTTAAGGTTGTTTCTTAATTATTCAACAAAGAAATCACTGGTTGGAATTTGTATTTAATAAAACAAGTCATTCTGAAACCATTTATTAATGATGTCTTACGAATCCCTAAAATACAACTGGAGATGGAGGATTTGCTTATCGAGACTCATACAAAAGATGGAAATAATCGACTAAAACTGGATACCATACTCTGGTCCAAGAAGACTTGGTCAAGGAAGGACAATCATCAAGTATGGGTGAAAAATGTAATAGCGAGATCTAGAAAACTGTTTGGCATTTCCAATATCCCATCAAAATGTGAGTTTTACATGGAAATTTTGCAAAGGAGCAATCCCAACAAGTTTTAATCTGAAAAATATAAAAATTGCCAATAATATGATTTGTGAATGGTGTGAATCCGGGGAAGAGTCAATTGAACATCAATTTCTTAAATGCCCTCCAAGTTGCGCAGTCTGGGCACATTGACAATGCAGATCAAGATTGATCGGGAATTTCTGAGATCTATAAAAGAGAGAATCCTAAACACAATCTAGAATTACAGTAATAATGAATGGGATAAGAGATATATTGGTATGTATATCTTGTGCACGATTTGGTTCATTTGGAAAGCAAGAATGCAAGGTTTTCATGAAAAAAATAAATGGAACGTGAAGAAAGTAATATCAAGGTGAATGAAACCATAAAAGAACTATTTGGCGATATTATGAGCGGTCTGACACAAGACAAGGGTGTGAATAAGATACAAAAAAAGATGACTTAATTTATGTTAATTTTCTTCAGGACGATACAAAAATTATTTGGCTAAATGATGCATCATTTACCAAGGAAGAGGTGGGAATTGAGTCGTTAGCAGTGAACAAAGATGGGAAATCACTCATAAAATTATGAAGAGGGGAAGATGCATGGAGAATCTTGGCGCTTCTCCTAGCTATGAAATCTGCGACCAGGCTTTACATAAAGAGTAGTTCTTTCTACTCGGACAACCTTTAAATTGTTCAAGGAATTAAAAAATTACATGGAATTAATTGGAAAATCCAACCAATCGTTGACAAGATTTGGATGAACAAATTCCCAAAATGGAAGGTGACTCACATCAAGAAGAGTTACAATAGACCTGCTAATGCACTGACAAAGTGTGTGAGGAAAAATATGATTTATCTCACTGGAAATAATCATCACTGCTGGATAACTTTAACTTTCTCAGTAACTTATTTCGACGTTTCTAAATAGGTTGAGTTTTGTGTGTTGCTTGGAATCTGTGGTGTTTTTCATTTCTTGTTTTACAATTGCAATGACAAAAAAAATATAGATCAATTAGCAAAATAGAGTTACACTTTGTATATAGGCAAAGACCCAATTGAAAAGCATAAGATTAGATACAACTCGCCTGACTATCGGATCTATAATTTTATGAGATTATGCACCAACGGGTCTTGAAGACACCCCTGATGTCCTTTCCCAACCCCGCTTACCTTCTCTTCTTACTAAAGACCTCTAATAAAATTTTACACTATAATCCAAAAATCCAATTACATTTTACCCCTTTTTGTTTTTATTTCCTATATATACTATTTTTTTATCAGAATTTGTTTAAAACCAGAAAACCTATCCAAATGTATCATTCTCTCTCCTCACTCTACTTTCACCGTAACCCTATTTTCCATTTTCATTAGCTTCCTTCACACTCCATGGAAGATGCCGACCTTTGAGAAACCTCGTCGATTAAAGGAGATCCCGCACAGCCAGTAAGCTTTCACCACCATATCTATGTTGTTGTAGGAAATCACCGGTAAAGGAGATGTCCTCCGTTCACGAAGCAGGTTCGAGCTCGCGGAGAGGGAGTAGGAAGCTATGGCGGAGTAGGTGCGAGTACTTTGTTCACGAAGCAGGTTCGAGCTCGCCGGAGAAGGAAAAGCAAGCTATTGCGAAGCAGGATTGAGTTATGTACTCTGTTCGACAAGTACCTTCGAGCTCGCCGGAGAAGGAGAAGCAAGACATGGCGAAACAGCTTCGAGTTCTCTTCAAGTCCGTTAGAGATCTGTTCGAGTCCTTCTCCCCTGTTCGTAAAGCTCAGACGAGATTTGGAAGGCGACAGTTGTCTAAGGCAGCTTTGGCGGGAGGTGGGGTAATCTAGTTGCTCCGATGGCGAGGAAGTGGGTTCGATGTTGGCTCCAAGTTCGAGATCTGACGTGCTCCGGTGATGATTGTTCGAAGTTGGCTCCGAGGAGGCAAAATGTTTGCTATGGTCTTCTCACGGCCTAAGTTTGTTCCAAATTTTGAAAGTTTTGTTCAATTTAGAAATAGAGAAGAAGAAGAAGACATTTGAGTTGTTCTTGATACTGGGACACTTAGGTCCCTCAATTTCATGGTATCTCTTGCTAAGTCTTTTTTTTTTTTGACATACTCAATTTCTTAATGTATTTTCTAAGTAGCAATATTTTCTTCTCATCAAGAACACACTATGTAGATATTGCACACAAATAAATACTTAGTTTAATTATAAATATTATTAAAACAAAATGGTGAAGCAAAAAATATAATTATATAGAAACTAAAGTCTCCTTGTATATTAGGACTCGGGCTGGCTAACGTGTCGGCCCGGACTGGTTCTGTCTGGTCCTGAACGGATCTGGGCCTTACCGGACCGTTCCGGTCCACCGATTCTCTTTTTATCGTGCTGGTCTGGTTCTTAGGAAGGGAAGTTGAGGTTCCGGACCGGTAAGAAGGGTCAGCTTACCGGTTCCGGTTCCAAACCGGTTCTCCTATTGTCTTTTTGTTTTTCTTAATAATTTAGGCCGATTTTTTTTTTAAAAAATATTATATTATATCATCGGTCCGATCCGGACCGGTTCTAAACCTTTAATTTTTTTTTGTGAAACCGGACCGATAAGCTAAGGACCAGTCCAGTCCGGTCCGGATCCTTACTATCCTCTGTTTCGGTTCCGGTCCTAGAACCGGCCGGTCCGTAGGACTGGTAGAACCGATCTGATAGCCAGGACGAAAGAGGACTCCATGTAACATGTGATCATAGCTATCTATTCATGTATCTGTCACATCACAACTAAATATTACTGTAAATGAATGTCCTTTTGTGGAGTTTGATCTACTTTTCAAAAAATAAAGGAGTTTTTCTATTTTTTAACTCTTTTTTTTAAAGTAATTGACGATTTGGCATAGGAGGAGAAAGTTTTGTGAGTTTGGCACCTGGGCGGTTAACAGATCACCGCCCTTACTAGATGGGCGATGGTCAACTGACTGCCCTGACTTAATGACAAACTAGGGAAAGGGCGGTTGGCTAGCTACCGCCCACAGTGTAAATTTTAGCGCTAAGTGAGGGTGGTCCTTGACCCACCGCCCTTAACAGCAGCATTATATTCTGCAAAATTCATAAACTCCCATTACGGGAGTTCATTCTATCCAACGAAACCCACCGCCCACCACCGTGCCGCCGCCGTGTCTATTGCATTTCTTCCATCCGATTCAAGCTCCTATTCAAGCACATCTTACTCTAAACTCAAAATCTTAAGGTTAGGTTTACAAAACCTTTTTCTTTTTTAAATTTCATCATTGACTTTGATAAATGTATGCTTTTATATTATGGTAAAAGAGATTAATTTCGTGTTATATTGTTGTAAAAGCTATTGGATTAATTTCATAATTTTAGGTAATTGCACAATTGGTCTTTTTTAATTTGGATAATTGCACTATTAGTCCTTTTAGCTAATTGTAATGATACTAGCCTTTTAATTGTACAATTATGGTCTTGAATTTTAGGTAATTGCATAATTGGTCCTTTTAATTTTTTATAATTTCACAATTGGTCCTTTAAGTTCATTTTAATTGCAAAAGTAGCCCTTTCTATTGTATATAATATGAAGTTTAAAGGAAGATTGGTTTTTATTTAGTTGTATAATTAGGCTCTCAAATTTTAGTTAATTGCCCAATTGGTCCTTTTAATTTTTGATAATTTCACTATTGGTCCATTTATTTATTTATCGGTTCTTATTTCTTGCTAGTGTATAATGGCATCTTCAAGTAGCAATACAGACTAGCTTCTATTGAGACAAGGAAGATTTCAACATAAAACCGAAATGGTGACTCGCATCTGGCGGTGAAGAAGATCGTGGAGGTGCCAGAACAAGTAGGACCTATGTCCTTTTACCATTTCCCTCGACGTTTTAACGCGCATACGGATCAAGTTGCGCGTTAGGACCTATGCGATATTTCAGTCCACGAAAATGGAGGTGCTATTCTTCAAAATAAAGATACGTCGATGGATCTTTTGTCTTTTGTTTTTAATTTGTTTTGTTTCCCGTAAAATATACCATAATGAATGCTATTTGTTCACACCATTTGTCCAATGTCTATTTTTTAACAAAGTAACGTGGTAAAAATGGAAAAATAACATTTACACACATTAGGGGTGAGCATGGTTTGATTCGCCTCAGTTTTTTACCAAAACCGGAACCGAACCGAATTATTCAGTTTTTTATAAATTGAAACCAAACCGGACGATTCGCATTTGGTTACACATTCGATTTTTGGTTCCAGATTGGTTCGGTTCGGAATTTGGTTCGCTTCGAATTTGAACGATTGACCAATAATATTTGTCAGCCTATTTCTTGAAATACACTGTCCAATAACGACTAATACTCTAATACAATTATAACAGTATTACATAAGTTGGGTATTAATATATCATTTAAATAAAATATTATAATCTAACAATAATTATCATGATTTACAATACTATATATATATAATTAAAACTACTATTCCCAAATTCATACACTCATGATTAATAAAATCAATCAAATATTAGATAGTTACGGATATAATCTTAAGTAATATATAAACAATTCTCACTAATAACACCACCGAATAGTAAAACAAAAATTTCACGTAGATGATAAATTCTCACAAAAAGTTTCTCCTACAAAATTATTATAAAAAAGTTTACACATTCCTTATTTTTTTCCTTCATTGGTTCGGAGTTTGTCCGGTTTTTGGATTCGGTTTTTGCAAACCGAACCGAACCAGAAAAACCAATTTTTGAAAAAAATTAAAACCAAACTATTTGGTCTTTCGATTTTTTGTTTTTTTGGTTAGGTTTTTTTTGGTTTTTGGTTTGATTTGATTTTTCGGTTCGCATTTGCTCCGTCCTAATACACATACTTATATTTTTAAGAGTATTCTTAGTAATACTTTTTTCTTTGTCAAAGTATTCTTAGTAATACACTGTAACACCTTTATCTAACATTCGTCTAATGTCTATTTGTTAACAAAGCAATGCGGTAAAAAGGGGCAATTATAAAACAAGGCCCATACAACATACAACATTATAAAAAAGATCCCCACCCCTAACTACCCATTACCTATCCAACTAAATACACAAAAACCCCAAAACTACCCTCCTTTTATACTAATATTACAGGGAACCAAAACCCATCCCATTCCCTATTAGGTTTCGAAACACAACCCACCCCCCACTACCCTGCTCTCTCTATAAACACACATCCCCTCTGTTCTCTCTCATCCCAACCCCACAACCGCCCCCGTCATCACTCCCCTCCCTACCATGATATCACTGCTGCGCTCCACCTTTCCCCACCCCCTCTCTGCAAGGCGCTGATGGTGGCCATTCTTTATCGCCACCAAGCTGTCGCCGCTGTTGGTGGCCATTCTCTCTGCAAGGCTTCGTTGAGAACACCACCATGAACAACAGCTCTATCCCCCAGATCCAGCAGCAGCTCTATCCCCTTCCCGTCGCTGCATAGACCATCACGAACCAGATCTGCTCGTAAATCACGAACCGGCGGACGAAGACCTCCACTCCGATCTGGCAGCACAAAGACCTCCATCACCACGCAGATACACGCCGCCGTTGGAGGCCAGTCTCAATCACCAACGAACTGCATCACCACCTGTTCCCTGCAAATCTGGATCCACGCTGAAGACCTTACACCACTGCTGCAAATGGATCAACCACGAAGGCCTTCGACACTGCTGCACCACCGCTGAAGACCTCTCACCACCGCTGCTTCAGATCCGTCCAGGTCTGGTGAGTCTGCTTCTTTTCTTTTTAATTTTTTTGTGTTTTTTAATTTAGTTTAGCTTTTGTATTTTGCAGAATCAAGGTACAGCCCCAATGGGTACAGCCCCGGTGGTGGTGTTGTCCGTGGTGAGTCTGCTTGTTACGGAGTTGCAGATTTGGATCTGGGTGTGTTTTAATTTTGCAGAATCGAACCAGGAAACTGGTGCAGACCGTTGAACCCCAACCTATCTGGGTCGAGCCCCATCTGGGTCCAGTCCCATCTGGGTCCTTTGCTATTGCTTCTGTGCACGTACCCGGTCCACTGTATATCGCAATGTGCACGTTCCCATGAGACCTTATTTCCTATTGTGCACGTTCCCATGAGACTTTATTTCCTATTGTACACGTTCCCATGATACCCTAGTTTCTTATTGTACACGTTCCCATGATAACGTATTTCCTATTGTACACGTTCCCATATATTGGACAGGCCATTGAAGGACTTAATAAAATATGAACTTAATAAAATTTAATAAAGTAAAATCCTGTTGTGCGCGTACCCATGACGAAGGTACCTATAAAAGTCCCTTAAGGTAAAAATATTGTTGTGCGCGTACCCATGACGAAGGTAACTATTCTCTGGGGTAATAAGGTAATGTTGAGTAACTAGAAAACCAACTAAGGACTTCATAAGAAGATCTAACTAGGTGGGACTTTAAAAATAAGTTCTGGCTGATTTAGGATTCTATTTGTAATCTCCTCCGGTAAAAATGAACAAATAACGTGTACACACATGTTTATATTTTTGAAAGTATTCTTAGTAATAGTACATTGTAACACCTTTATCTTTTTTTTATTTTGTTCGAAATGTAACACCTTTATCAAACATTCGTCCAATGTCTATCTTTTAACAAAACAATGCGGTATAAATGAACAAATAACATGTACACACACATGCTTATATTTTTAAGAGTATTCTTATAAGTAATACACTGTAACACCTTTATCTTTAAAATGTACTTAGTATATTGTTTATCTTTAATGTGTTTAATTTAATTCAACTTTTCTAAACATAAAGAAATTAATATACAAGAAAATGGAAAATTGACAAGGCTATTTTTTGCCTTGGGCAATGCTTTCAACGCGTTCTAAAGATAATGCCGCACACAAACACATGTTGCTTATGTGACTGCTGTTTTTTAACATAGCGTAGCCAAACGCTTCGGCAAATGTTCGATAGGATTTAATGACGCTTCACCACAATGTATCGACAATTTGGTATAATAAATGTCGAAGCATATTAAATTTGCGTTTGCTAAAACATCAAATTATAAACTTTGCATCGTTAAATATATCTAATAAATGTTGACACATATAAGCTTTGCATCGCTATATATGTTTTTTCTTTTCATTACAAGGGAGACCATATCGGGTCATGAAATCAAAAGTTCAGAACAACGCTAGTCCAACACATCGGCAATTAAGCCTGGACTGTGAATCATACGGGGAATTTTCCACCCTATCCGGTCTCGCGTGAGAATATCCCAAATACCATTCGGAGGATCCGTGTGCTTGAGGAAGGCTTCAGTTTGCGATGTCCCCATTTTAGCTAACCAGTCCGCGCAAACATTACTTTCTCTAAAAATGTCCGTCACCTTAAAGTCTCTATTCTGTGTAAGGATTTGTCTGATTCGGTGAATCCAAACGGAGGCAGGTCCACTCCCACCCCCTTCCTGGCCTAATAAATCAAGCGCCTCACGAGAATCGATTTCCGCCTCCACTTCCGTCAAGCCCAATTCCTCCGCCAAACGTAATCCATGACCAAGGGATATAAGTTCGATACCAGTTATCATATCCCAGTCAATTTTCATTGTAAAACCACATACCCAATCCCCATCAGCATCCCGAATTACTCCACCCCCTCCTCCAAACTTCCTCCATTTATTAAAACTCCCGTCCGTGTTAAGTTTGAAGCCCCTCTTTGGTTTGTCCCATCTCACGAAACATATCTGATGTTTACTCCTGCTCGCTGCATCCGGGCCAATACCCCATACTCTCGAAAAACTCACAAGTGAAAGTAGCCTTGCTAATTAAAGCCTTAGCTGACGGGAAGTCTTCATTCCTAAAGACGAGCTCGTTACGTGCCTTCCAGATTGTGTCTACCATGGCACCGAAGAATACGCTCCACAAAACCCCGCAGTAAATGTTCTTACTCGCGACATTTTTATTCCACCACGCAGGTCCTGAAATTCCTGTATAATTCGTTGAACCACCAGCTGTCCCACCGTGCGGAGTTGCTACTGAACCTGCCGCACCAGTAGCCGTGAAGACCCTGTCAGCATCTGTTGCACCTGAGTTGAACCGCCGCCTCTGTGTTATAGCCGGTAAAGCACCATCTGTCCCTACACGATCTTCCTGAAGCTGTGACCTCGCCACATCATCTGTACCGACCTCTTGGAAGCTCGGCGCAACCGTGTCCCTAGTACCTGCATCGCTATATATGTTAAATTAATGTTACATAAACTTTGCCTCACTAAATATACCAATTTCAGAAGGAACCTTCTCTTTTTATAGAATCTTTCTTTCATACTTCATATTTCTGGGAAGACGATGGGTGCTACTTAGCATTGATCTCAATCAAGAACTCTCAAGTATAATTTGACTCCTTGTGCTTGAATCAATATACAGAAACACACAGTAATTGGTATAGCAAAATGGCCTCCGACTTTCAAGAATTATGACACATTCATGGCTAAAATCCTAGCGCCTGCAAACTGAAAAATAAAAAAAATGATAAAAAATATGTGGATCGAAGCAATCAACGACCAAGCATAATTATAATTTAGATATAATGAAAACCTTGATGTAATTATGATATTAAAGTAGTAAATTTAGTCTATTCACAATAATATTTCTTCTTTGTCTTGTTCACTAAGCATACCAAATGTTTATTAATTTACCAAGCATATGAATCTTTTAACATGCCTTAATCACTGATCTCAATAAATTAATCGTAATATCTGTCCTGTTTAGAACATGTGCATTGAGTACATGTACACTGAGAACATGTGCGTTCATTATCTATTTTATTTAACAATCAAAACTTAACTGATCTATTTTGTTTTACAGGTTTTGAGTTGACGAAAATGAAAGGTGGAGGGCTAATGAAAAGAGTCCCGTACTCAAAGCCTCAATTTAGTTTCGGTGATATCAAGAAAGCCATTCCTCCCCATTGCTTTGAAAGATCAATCACCCGCTCATTCTCATATCTCATTTATGACCTCTCTTTAGTGTTTCTCTTCTACTATATCGCCACCACTTACTTCCATCTCATACCAGCACCATATCATCACATTGCGTGGCCTATTTACTGGATTGTTCAAGGCTGTGTATCCTTTGCAGTTTGGGTTATTGCACATGAATGTGGTCACCATGCATTTAGCGATTATCAATGGCTTGACGATACAGTTGGCTTAATCCTCCACTCAACTCTACTTGTTCCTTACTTCTCATGGAAATATAGTCATCGACGCCACCACTCCAACACCGCCTCACTTGAGCGCGACGAAAACTATGTACCGATAAATAAGTCTCAATTTCAAATCTCATGGTTTTCCAAGTATTTTAACAACCCCCTTGGGAGAGTCTTCATACTTTTCGTCACCCTTACTCTTGGTTGGCCAATGTATCTTGCTTTTAATAAGTCTGGAAGACCTTATGATCGTTTCGCTTGCCATTTCGACCCTCATAGTCCTATATACAACGACCGAGAAAGATTTCATATTTACCTTTCTGATGCAGGTGTTATAGCTATGACTTTTCTCCTTTACCGAGTAGCCATGGCTAAGGGTCTATTGTGGATCATATCCATCTATGGGGTACCATTGATGATTGTTAATGCTTTCCTTATCGTGGTCACATACTTGCAACACACACATTCTTCACTACCTCATTACAATTCGACTGAATGGGATTGGCTTAGGGGAAGTTTGTCTACTGCAGATAGAGATTATGGAGTGTTAAACAAGGTGTTTCATCACATCACGGACACACATGTTGCTCATCATCTCTTTTCAACTATGCCACATTATCATGCAGTGGAGGCAACTAAAGCTATTAAGCCTATACTTGGAGATTACTATCATTTTGATGGTACCCCATTTTACAAGGCCTTGTGGAGGGAAGGAAAAGAGTGTCTTTATGTTGAGCCGGAGGAGTCAAGTTCCAACAAGGGTGTTTTCTGGTACAAGAACAAGTTTTAAGGTACAAGGGATATAATGTAGTTGGTTATGAATAAAGTGCTCTAATGTAGTAATAATAAGTTTGTTTGGTATGTTTTAAGTAAGTCAAGTGTAGACTGAATAGTGAAATGTGATGTATTTTTTAAACTGTTTTTTGCAATTTTTACAGATGTAGTATGTAGTAATTTCTTTGCTTGATTTCTATCACAACATAACAGTAACACTGACCGAATCACTTGTTCTCTCATCCAAGTTTTTGGATTGAAATTACTCTAGAAGTTAAATCAAATTTTTAATTTAATGCTTTACTATGAGCCCTTTTTGGTAAAAATATCTTAATACCAGATGCACTACACTTTTTTTTTTGTTCAAAAACTGCAAATTACACTTAGGCATGGAGTAATACTATAAGAACTTAGAATAGAGTCAATATAAGGTCTCGGAGAATGGTTAATGTAGATAAAAAGAAGTTGGGTTAGTGTCTGCAGATTGTATCACTATACTATGGAATTACAGGGAGCCAAGAATTTTTGTTGGAAGAGGCCAAGGGCTTTGGGTGCAATGTCCCGAGAAAAAAAATTCCCGAATTAATTGCACTGTAGATCCCTATATTATGAAAAACTGCACTAGGTCTATATATTATAAGAAATTACACTATAGGTTATGATATTAACTATTATAATTAATGACACAATGAGTCCCTAAATTCTATAATAAACCTATATTTTGTATCAGAAAAACAGAATTACGAAATAAGATTAATTAAAGGTTATAATAAACATTTTAAAAGTTTGGGGGATGGGGCTTTGCCACGAGGAGGATATATTTTTGATATTCAATTACATTGGTATTTGTACATAGCAATCTATATTCTATCCTAATCTTAATAATATAGTGTACAATTGATATCAATCATGCCAAAAGTTATGAGATGATTTCAAAATAGCTTGTCCATTATTCTTCAAGTATATATTGGCTTGATCTTTTGAACTTGATATTGAATTAATATTTGATCTTGGGTTGAACTTTGTGATTAATTACCTCCCTTTCACTACAAAAAATAGTGATATTAGTGACGAAGCTATTGTGGCAACAACTAAAATGACCTCTAATGATATTTTTAAAAACCAAAATAGCCTCTAAAGTTAATAGGGGCAAAAACAAATAATTTGCTACTAAAGATATCTCTAGCGACGAACTTATAGGGACGACAAATAACGACTATTAACGGCAAAATTAAGATTTTTAGTATTAAATATTTTGCCGCTAAAGATACAATATCTTGTAGTGTTTATATGCCTCCTGAAGGTAGATATTACATCAATGACGGCTAACTTGTGATAATGAGTTTGGTGTTGTCGCAAAAGCGATTTTGGTAGATTGATCATTAGAGTGAACATGCGAGACGTTCATAATTTTTTTTACGGCTTTTTCCAAAAAAATTAAAGTCAATTCCTACGTGTTTCATGCGATAGTTGAACACTGGGTTAACGCTGAGGTAAGTGACTCAAACATTATCACTGTATACATTGGGTGTGTTCGAGATTTGGATGTGTAGTTTGTGAAGTAGAATCTGAATCCATTTGAGTTGTGTTGTTGTCGAGGCTACTGCATGGTATTCAACCTTTGTTGATTATCGGACTACGGTGTGTTATTTTTCTGTGGACCAACTTATTGTTCAAATGACACATTTCAGTAGCTATCTCAGTTTGAAAAGTAATTAATATAAGGTCAGTGTTAATCATTTGTATTTTGTATTTTTCAACATAAGTTCAAAAACTTCCTGATCTGGGTTATTCAGGTTATCACTTGTATATGTAGAATTTAGCCAATGATTATTCCAAATATCTATAGAATTTTCATTACCATGAAACTATTTCACGTCATTTTAAAAAAGATATCTCCCTTTCATAAAGAATTTTTATTACCAAAGAAGGATTATTTCCAATTTTTGCATTTAGAGAGTCATCATTAAGAAAATTTTAAGATTTTAATAGCAAGTGATGTTTTTATATTTGACTTAGCTTCTCGGCTAAAAGGCAAGTAGGGGTAGGTTTAGAGAGCACACATTTTTAAAGCCCATTATTCCTTCAAAATTTGGAAGTTCAAGACTTTCCTAATATTTTCAGTGACTTCTCCTATTATCTTTATTACCCCGCCTGAAAAGAGGCAACCAAAATAATGATAACATTGCAACTAGTATTAGGTATAAGAAAAAAGAATATAGTATAAATACGCATGGCTTGAATAACATCTTTGATAAGTATTTTTTTGCCACCTTCAAATAAGAGTTTAGTATTTCAATGATTCATTTTATTTTTATTTTCTCAATCATCCATTTCATAGATTTTGTTGTAGATCTCCCCAATCAAAAAGTAGACTAAGATATTTACCAAGACCTTGAAGGTGATGTATTCAAATAAGTTTAGTAAGAGTTATGTTATGAGTAATGATATATATCACCCAAAATCATACCACCCAAGTATACCACACATGACGTGGCGTGAATTGGTTGGTTAAAAATTATTAATCTATTTATTTTCTTGATTTGATTAATGATTTTTAACAAACCAATTCATGTCACGTTATAGGTGATAATTGGGTGGTATGAATTTGGGTGGTATATATCCTTACTCTTATGTTATTTGTAGATGTATTTTTGCTATAAATGACCCCACTTTTGTTAAGATTTATTGTCTGTGTAAAAGTTAAAGAATATATGTAAATGATATCAAGAAATTGTGCAAATTCATCGGTATTAGCTTTATGAAAAAAAAAGACTATCTGGATAAGATTGTTATTGACTTTTTCTTTCATCAAGGCACTTAAGATAAGTAGCAACTTCATGAACAATAATGATGTTTTCATAGATAAATTTGCCTAGTACAAAGGCAGATTGTTCTTTAGAGATTATATTTTTTATAAGAGGTTTTAACCCTCTAACAATGATGCCAGCAATGACTTTATGAATAAATTTTAAGCAACTTATTGGTTAATAGTGACTTATATTAGAATCATCAATTTTAGGAATCAAGGTGATATAGGTACTATTTATAGAAGCAAGATGCTATCGGTATATAATTAGTGATTATTCTTATTAAGTATATTTTAATGGTGTGCCAATGTTGCAGGGAGGTAATTAATCCAAGATTTTGGGTAGAGGATATCCCAATTATTGTTAGAGATTCCTCTCTCATTTTTTTATTTTATTAAAACATTGCTAGTTATTCTGTTACTTCAAGAAAAGAACGAACAGAAGCAACCTTTAAAATTAATATCTTTAAGAGAGTCTTTGTTTATAAAATAAAGCCTTATAGTGCTATCATGGATAGTAAGAGCATCTCCATTTTTTTTTATTAGAGAATCTAATCATATTTATAATGTTCAAAGGCATTTTTGATTAAGAGTCTTAGATATATTGCTAAGTTCAGTGAGAATTATATCTTTCATGTCATCCTTAGGAGGTATGTAAACAAAAGTGTTGTAAAAGGTGTTAAGATTATTATCTATAAATGTATTTGGTATTTTACCCTTGTTGGATAGGTGAAATTATTACTCATCAGAAACTTTGCTGAATTAGAAAAGAAAAAAACAACAAGTCCTCCTTTAAACAAATATTACATATTTGACATTTACGAACAATGAAATGAAGACAACGAATCAATTTATTACAATACAATCATAGCACACACATTTTGAACCCAAAAAAGAAAAATCATAGAACACATGATAACTTCTATGTTTAAATTACTTCGTCTCCTGTCCAACTATTTTTTACCTTAGGGCCAGTAGGACCATCCTCTCCAAGAATTTCATTTGGTAGTACACCCACAAAACTCTCAAATAAACTTTTATTCAACTCACCAATCAATAAGCTCTTCACCTTCTCCACTTCTACCCCAACTATATACGAAATTTTTGGACCCCATTTTCGTAAATAATTCACCCAGGGTGGTTCAATGATAACCGATGCTAAATTTTCACCTGCAATAATTGAATATCTAGCTCCAATGTCCATAATCATGTCGCTTTTTGCGGTATCATTTCTTATCCCAACATCAATACCACTCCCTTGTAAAACAAGTCCTGGCTTGGCATAAAAAGCATGACCATTTAAAGATGCATAAGCAACAACTTTACTACTACCATTTTGAAACTCTAGCAAAGGAACATCAAACCATGTTCCTCCACTATGTTGTGAGAAATAAACCTTGTATAATACCCCATTAAAATTGCTAATTCTCAAGGTTATATGCTCCCAATCACCAATATGTTCACCTATTCTTCCTAATGGTGTATCAACCAGACCAAGTTTAAGTGTTGCTGGTCCGTTGAACGGGTAGAAAATCCATATAACTATATCGGTAAAAGTCGCACCAAGCATAGATTTCACGTGAAGATAAGCCTCGCAGTTTTGTAAATCACCATTCTTGACTCTCTCTTTTTCACTCTCATTGACTGGAAGATCGAGCCAGTACGAGCCATCGTTTGAACCACCTTGTGGAAGGTTTGCACCGTCTTGTTCAACAGGAACTGGATTTGAATCATCCCCGAGTTTATATAGTAAAACCCCATTGCTTAAATACCAATTAACTGAAGCGGGAAGGTAATCTTCATTAGGGTGGTAATATATCAATGGAGAATATGCTTGAACTAAGGCTTTGATTTGGGTTTCATTAGGCATATACAATGAAGATGCATTCATGAAGTTGTTATTCTTGAGGCAAGATATAGATACATTAGAAGTATCATTACCATTCTGGATTGTGAATGTACCTACAGATACACCTTGAGCTTCAATTCCTCTACTTTTAGGTCTTAAACCATACACATTGAAACCATCTTCTTCGCTAGTACTACCTTGTCCCCAAATCCAATTTTCACCCTCACATTCCTCCGTAAAGTCTAATCGAACACATCGAACTTTCTCTAAGGCTGGTTTTTCGGGTCTAGTTGTGACAACATGACCTAATGCTTTGTAACCATTAGGTGGTATTGGTAGCCATAAATATCCAGGGCCATCTGAAGATTCAATACTACTCCAAACAAGAGTATAATCAATAGGTTCTACTAAAATTTTACTAGTAGTATTATCTTTTGCGACAAGAATCCAACCGAAAAGTGGTTGATTATTCGGAACCATGCACCCCTTGCTTACCCCCTATAAGGGCTCAAGAAATAACACGGCTGAGGGGATTCGAACCCTGTACCTCCTAGTTGAGAGACAGGGTCCTGGCCACTGAGCTAATCTTAGTGGTTACAAAGGTTTCTACTTAATTATACTAGTAGGTTAATAGTTATTCTATTATTCTATTAATCACATTTCTTATTTACCATGCACCGACATGCATGTATATAATTAACGAAACGAAAATCACATGTAATTTGTCTAGGTCGGCTTTGTTTTGACAGGCTATCAGGTTAGGATAGCATTCAGCCATTCACATGAGATTTATTTCGAATTTGGAATTATTTGAAGAAGGGTAAAGCCCTCGTCTGGCCCCTGATCTATACCCAAAGTGCACGGGCCGCCCCCGATCTTCATTTTTACCCTTTTACGCCCTTCATCTTAACCTTTTGTGACACCGTTAGCCCTTTTTTCATTTTTCTGTCAGTTGACCGTTAGTCAACGCCACATGGCGCCACGTCAGTGCCACGTATGCGCCAACTCACCGCCTCTGTCTTCGTCAGCATCGTCCCTAACTTTAAAAAAAAAAAAAAAAAAAACAAACCTTTGAAGGTTTGAAGGTTTGAAGCTTCAAAAAATGGAGAAAAAATCAAGAACATATGATAAAAAGCTCAAACGCATCCCCTTTCTTCTCTCACCAGTAATAACAAGGAAAGCCCGAATTTCTCCATAACCGCCCCATCTTGTATTCCTATCTATTCCCTCTCCCTTAACTGAATAATCAGTAGTACACGCAACCCTATATCTTCGTTCCCCATTAAATTTCCCATGTTCCTAAATCCCTTCCATTTCTCACGGATCAATTGAACTAAAGAGCAAATAGAATCAGGTGAAATACAGAAGATGAACACGACGAAAATGGTGGCTCCGGCGGTGACAGAGAACGGAGATTCAGCAGACAAGCTAGATCAGCTCCTCCTCTCTGCGGCCATCGCCAATGGAGAAGACCTCGCCCCGTTTGTTCGTAAGGCCTTCGCCGCCGGCAAACCTGAACCGCTTCTCCACCATCTCCGTCATTTTTCTCGATCCAAAGAATCCGAAATCGAGGACGTATGTAGGTCTCACTATGAAGACTTTATCACAGCTGTTGATGATCTCCGATCGCTTCTCTCCGATGTCGATTCACTCAAATCCCCATTCTCTAATTCTAATACGCGTCTCCAATACTATCTTCACCATTGCAGATACAAAGACAAAATGGGTCAAGCTTAAAATTATTACTTTTGGCATTATAGGCTGAATCGAAACTATTAGGTAGGTGATTGAATTATGAATATTACTATTTGACATTATCCTAAGTTGATGTATTATTATGATTAGGCAAATGGGTCAAGCTTTGGTCAATGTGGAGTGGACATAGATGGTGACTCAAGTGCAAAGAATGTAAATATGCTGATTGGAATAGCAGATGAAATGTTGAAACAAAGATACGTAGAATCTGTACTTTTTAGTGGTAAGAGAATTGGAGAAGAAAGTAATTTCGAAAAACTTGATTGGTTTGCTGGAGAACTTGTACAAGAGCACCAGAGGTGAATCAACTGAAGCTCTTTGAGGTGATTTTTGATCGTTTGAAGAATTTGTGTATCCGTTTTTCTAATCCTTAGAGTCTCCAGATATATTAAGAACCACCTCATTTGAGAAATTCCTGTTCTCTGTCATGTTTATTTCTCCACTAGTTTTAATAGCTTTACCATTTGCATCCATAGATGAAACTTCAGCAACTCAAACACCTGAACAATCAAATAAATCCAAAACTTGTTCAACTTATAAATCTGATCTTTTTAAGTTAGTAATAAATTTATATTTCTAAAAACAGAACGAAAAGCACATGTATCTTTTTAAGTTGTATTATTAATCGAGCTCAACTTTTTATTAAGAAAAAAATTGATTTGAAATTTTTTATTTTTTCTCCATTGATGAAGGTTTGAAGGCTTCAAACCTTCAAACCTTCAAAGGTTTTTTTTGTTTTTTTTTTTTTTAAAGTTAGGGACGATGCTGACGAAGACAGAGGCGGTGAGTTGGCGCATACGTGGCACTGACGTGGCGCCATGTGGCGTTGACTAACGGTCAACTGACAGAAAATTGAAAAAAGGGCTAACAGTGTCACAAAAGGTTAAGATGAAGGGCGTAAAAGGGTAAAAATGAAGATCGGGGGCGGCCCGTGCACTTTGGGTATAGATCAAGGGCCAGACGAGGGCTTTACCCTTTGAAGAATGCACTCAAACTTAGTGTTAAAAATAATTACCGTGCTTTCTACGCAGGATTTTGAATGAAGATGAGATTCTTTAAAAGTATTTCAGTGGAAATTACCGATAATAATGAAATTTATGAAGACATGTTGTTAACATATAATATGTAAATAATAAAGATAAAGATAAAGATAATTTGATATATATATCTTGTATATTTTCAGTACAGGTAATGTTGATATTTATAGTGAAAGATTTAATTAGATATTAAAAAACAAGAGGATCAATTAGAAATACCTCTTGAAGAGCAGCGGAATCCAAAGTGATTGAGAACTAGATAGTCTTGTGGTCTTGGATCTTCTTACTGGAAGAGAGACCTCTGTAATCACCACCTAAGAGCCTCCGATTAATTTGATTTTTGTGTGTGAATATTTTTGCAGAGAAAAGAGAGAGAAGATAGATGCGTAGAGTTATTGAATAGAAGTTGTAAGACATGAAACTCCTATATGAGGATATATATATCTTATTAAATGTATTTTGAATTTTAAATTCAAACATTTAATAACAACTAAATTCTGGCGGACAAAGAAAAACAAATTAAATAAATATAATAAATATTTATTTTATTTATTTCTTTCATTCTCCCACTCGCCATAATGAAGTTATATCTTATACATAGAATCCACATCTCATTTCATCATATCTTCCCATATACACACCTGAATCAAAATATCATCATACTTGGCAAATAGGTCGTGCGACCGGCAAGCATACGAGCATACGTTACTAATAACCTGTTAGGGTACATAGTTGCTCAAAAATAGTTCCATCCGTTACGTATCCTGCAGTACCCCAGACTAAAAAATATGTTGTATCATATTACAGTAACTCTGACCCCTTCTATATCACAACTTCTATGTGAAAAAGAGCTCACTGTCATTTCGTTTATGTGTCTCACTATCATGTTATAGTCCCTATTGACTTACATGATCGGTTAACCTGCAAGCACACATTTGATACACAATTCTAGTCTTCCCTTTACACTTATATCCTTTTATATTGATTAGGTTGCTTTCCCAAACATACCCCATTAGACCGAATCACTCATGATCATTGGTAATGTGTTCAAAGTAGCATACACCTAATCAAAATATCAAGATATAGTCAAAAGTAATAAGGGCACAAATCAAAGGTTCACACAGTGAAGAAACAGGGATCAATTCTTCACTTCCTTTTGGTCGAAAGCACACGTGGTATGACACACGTGTTATGGTATTATTCATATATCTCAAATTTGTATGTCACAATTTTAGAAATACCATACAGATATCTAATTAGACAAGCCTCGTTTGCCTAAGATGAATTCTTCGATCGATCAACCCTTCTATGAAATCAATCAAGCAATTCATATCTGGCTATTATAGACTAAGTAGATAGTGGGATTCTACTTCGATCATAATATAAGCTTAACATGGTTTATCCATGTTTATGATCTCATCTTAACACTCAGTTAAGGCGACTATCTTAACTCATTTTATCTCAAGGGTTCTTCACTGCTATGAGTTAGTCTCATCTTTGCGCACTTCTTATGCCAAAGGCGATTGCCTGTGTGACAGGGCCAATCTTAGTCTATAGGACATACATACTTACAAAACCACACGCAATATATATAATACATATCAAACATGATATTATTAAAATAAACAGTTAAATAAACATACTAATGGAAATATATACATGAATGCACATAAACTAGCAATAATTCATACATTATATCTTGCTTAATCCTATAGATCTAACATGATCCATGAATACATCCCTTGGGATAGCTTTTGTGAATGGATCGGCAAGCATATTGCGTGTGGGTATATATTGCAAAGTAACATCCTTTTGTGCAATTATATCTCTAACGAAGTTATACTTTATATCAATATGTTTGGTTTTGCTGTGATATTTTGGATCTTTCACATAAGCCATTGCAGCTTGACTATCACAGTATATTGTTATTGGACTCCCACTATCACCAGAGAATCCTAAATGTTCAAAGAACCTTTTTAACCAAACAGCCTCCTGAACCGCAGCTGAGCATGCTACAAATTCAGCTTCCATCGTTGACAAAGCTACACAGGTTTGTTTCTTGCTACTCCACGAGATTGCGCAATTATTTAGCAAGAAAACATAACCTGAAGTGGATTTACGCCCATCTATATCACCAGCCCAATCGGCATCTGTATATCCTTCTAGGCGTAATTTATCTCCTCGAAAGCATAAGGCATGATCTTTAGTGCCTTTTAGATATCTCAATATCCTTTTCACAGCTTTCCAATGCTCTTGTCCAGGGTTCGATTGAAAACGACTAACTAAACCTACTGCATAACATATATCTGGTCTCGTACACATCATAACATACATAAGACTACCAATGGCACTAGAATATGGTACTGTTGACATTTTCTGTTTTTCTTCTGTAGTACTAGGACACATGTCGAGAGTTAAGTTTATTCCCTTTGCTACAGGAGTGTCAATGGCATTACACGTAGTCATACCAAAGCGCTCAAGTACATTCATGATGTAAGGTTCTTGAGATAGAGATAATAGTCTTCTAGACCTATCTCTATGAATCTTAACACCAAGAATATAATTTGCTTCTCCCATATCTTTCATATCGAATTGAGAAGCTAGCCACTCCTTGTTAGCTTGAATAAACTCTTTATCATTCCCAGCTAATAGGATGTCATCCACATATAGAGATAAAATTAAGAAATTTTTCTTGAAACGTTTAATATAAACACAGTGGTCTTCACTTATCATCTCAAATCCATTTGACGAGATGACCTCATGAAATCTCAAATTCCACTGTCTCGAGGCTTGCTTAAGACCATAGATTGATTTCAACAATCTACATACTTTATTCTCTTGATCTTTTGCAACAAAACCCGAGGGTTGTTCCATGAAAATTACCTCTTCTAAATCTCCATTTAGAAATGCAGTTTTAACATCCATTTGGTGCAACTCCAGATCGAGATGCGCCACAATAGCTAAAATAAGACGTATTGAGGTAAATCTAACAACAGGAGAGAAAGTTTCCTCAAAATCTATTCCTTCCCGTTGAGTATAGCCTTTCGCTACCAAGCGAGCTTTATACCTGTCAATGGAATTGTCAGGTTTCCTCTTTATTTTGAGAACCCATTTGTTCCCAATCGCTTTACGTCCTTTTGGGAGATCAACCAGTTCCCATACCTGGTTTTTCTTCATCGACTCCATTTCTTCTTCCATTGCTTTCCTCCATTCATTCTTAGCGGGACATGAGAGTGCTTCATTAACTGTTCGAGGTTCTTCTTCGTCTTGTGGAGTTATCATAAAGACTTCTCCTTCGATTTCAAATCGGCGACGAGGAACTAAACCTCTAGCACTTCTCTTGAGTTGAGAATCTTGAGAAATAGGATTACTAGATGATGCAATGGTTTCTTCCGTCTCAAGATTTAGAGGAGTGTCCGTCTCTATTTCTTGAGTATGTGTTACCTCATCAGGTGTCACATTTGTTTGCATATCATCTTCCTGAATCTCATTTAATTCACATAAAATGGAATTTCTGTCAACCTCACCTCTGCTAGGAAAATCATTCTCTAAGAATGTAACATCTCGTGACTCAATTTCTGTAAGACCCCCATCATTATGTTCACCAATAAACACATATCCTTTAGAGTGATCTGGGTATCTAATGAAGATACACTTCTTACCTCTTGGACCTAACTTCCCATACTTATGAGATAGGTCATGAACATAGCCTGCCGACCCCCAAGGTCGCAAGTATGACAGATTAGGTTTCCTACCTGTCCATAGTTCATAAGGAGTTGATGGAATAGTCTTTGTGGGTACTCGGTTAAGTATATAACATGCGGTAAGCAATGCATCTCCCCAATAAGATATTGGAAGATTTGCTTGTGCCATCATAGACCTAACCATTTCTAGGAGTGTTCTATTCCTCCTTTCAGCCACACCATTCTGTTGTGGTGTTCTAGGAATTGTAAGTTGCCTTACTATCCCTTTTTCATCACACAGTTCTTTAAACTGATCAGATAGATATTCACGTCCTCGATCGGTTCTTAGGGTTTTCACCTTCCTCTCTAACTGATTTTCCACTTCATTGATAAATGTCATAAAACATTTCAATGCTTCAGATTTGTGAGAAATCAGGTAGACATAACCAAACCGAGTGAAATCATCTATAAAGGTGATGAAATAACGTTCCCCACGTCTAGTTTGAACACTCATTGGGCCACAGATGTCTGAATGAATTACTTGTAATGGGTACTCGACTCGTTTAGCCTTTCCAAATGGCTTTCGTTTTGCTTTACCTGCTAGACAATTTTCACAAGTTGGCAAGTTGACTTTAGTCAACGAACCCAAAAGGTTCGCCTTAGCCAACAAATTCATACGGTCTTGACCAATATGACCTAATCTAGCATGCCATACATTTTCTTCTACATTTGAATTACTAGAAGAAGAAGTATTAGTAGAAAAGCAACTACTTACATAATAACTATTAAACGAGTTATCATCATCTAGTACAATTAAACCATGCGAAATAAAACCAGAACCATAATACTTAGCGTCATAATAGATATCTACTTGTTTGTTATGAAAATGCAAATTAAAACCTAATCCTAGAAGAACAGTGACCGAGACTAAGTTCCGTCGAATGTCAGGTGCGTAAAGTACATCATGCAGGTACAAGGTTTGACCACCTCGCAAGTTCAATTTGCAAGTGCCAACTCCTTTGACTTCAACCTTATTGTTGTCTCCTACATATATCCACCTTGATCCCTCTGGAATCCGACGGTACTCTACATATGCCTCTCGGTCTTTGGCTACATGGTCTGTCGCTCCTGAGTCCACAGTCCACAAAGGATTAGAATCAGCAAGCAATACAGTACTGGTAACATAAGTAAAATTACAAGAAGTAAATGACATTGCTACCTTTCTGGGCTCGCTGCACTCGCGAGCGAAGTGACCCAGTTTGTCACAGTTAAAGCATTTCATCTTACTCTTGTCTTTCTTCTTACGGAAACGTTTTCCCTTATTGTTACCACCTTTCTTGTTCTTCTTGGAAACACGCTCATTTCCGTTCTTCTTCCCATTGTTCTTGCGCTTATTGCCAGAAACTTTGTGGGAACTTGACTCAGCAACATAAGCCTGACCCTGAGGCTTAATTGCATCTAGACGTACATCTTCCAATGTCACATGACGAGCAGCATCATCAAAGGTTTTGATGTTGTCATTGTGAGTCAAGTTTATCTTCAAATGTTCCCAGTTATTTGGAAGAGATCGGATCACAACTTGAACTTGTTGTTCATCAGTAAGGTTATGACCTGCATTCTTAAGTTCCCTAATCATGTTAGACATCTCTCGGAGATGTTGTTGCATGGTTTGATTAGGCTTCTTCTTGCAAGTGTCAAACTTAATGGTCAATTGACGCAACTTTGTCACAGTCGTACCCCCATACTTCTCATTAAGAGCATTCCACATCTCGTGAGCAGTGAGGTATCGTTGACATTCATAGACAAGATCGTCATTCATGGAGCCTATCAAGATGCCTCTTGCAGTGGAATCTTTCTTTTTCCACTTCTCATAAGCCTCCATGTCCCTTCTGTTTTGAGCTGTGTTGCCTTCCTCAGGCTGAGTCATGATGTTGTTAACAGCCTCAAGAACATCTTGCTCTTCTAGAACATAGTGTATCTTGAGCTTCCAAAGGTTATAGTTCTCACCATTCATCTTTTCTCCTTTGTTGAGATCAGCAATGATGGTTTTTGATGCCATTTTCTCTATAAAGTAAGATATTTCCATTAATAACATACATTTATTTAACAACTTTAAGCTATTAATGCAAATGGAATGAATAACAAAGATAACAAAATAAGTGATAAAGAAAGTTCACTATGTTCCCAATCATGAATCACTATATTTTGTTTGTCTTAATCATTCAATCAATTTCATTAACCGCAAAATAAGTTCTTCAAGAACTCCCACTTACTCTAACATAAATAGAGCGATATTGTATGAAAATAAACAACTAAAGCATAAAAGCAAAGGAAAAATAGTTGAATTCATACAAAACTAAAAAAAATGTCCAATACAGAAAATACTGAATCAAAGTGGATAAAAAAGCAACTAATGTAATTTCTAACAAACATGGAATGAAAAAAGATTGAAGAAAACAACCTACTTAAGCAAACAACCTACTGCAAATTAAACTAGCAGACACCTTTCATATCCAATACTTTAACTTAGGGATCGACTCCTCAAATCTCACTTCCTCATATTTTCCAATCGGAAAATATCTATCAAGATTAGTGGTTGAACAATGCATTCCACAATTGCATTGTTCCGGCCTAACAGAACTGTTGAAATGCCTCCACATGTGAGACTCGGTCAAAGCATACACAAGCCACTCATATGTGTTATCTCGTCCATGAACATTGTTCTCCGGAAATTCATACTCCCATAAGATAACGAGATCCCTTTGCAACTCTCTTGGCAAAGTTCTGCGAAGGATTTCAACCTTGTGATTTTCGCATATGATATCACCCCAATTGATGACATGTTGAATCAACCTATTCACAATTGCTACATGTTGCACCAAAGTGTGATTAGGTCTCTTCCTATAGTGGAGTGCTCGGATACTGTTCCTCAAAATCTGTCTTTGTTCAGGTGTCCTTGCTCGACGAGGTCTATGAACCCTTAGTGGTCCATTTGGATTTCTTACGTTCCTATGAAGTATTCGGTAATCTCTCAATAGGCGGAGCCTTGATTCCCGTGATCCCCTGGATCGTGTTTCCATCATTTTCTACATATAGAAAAATAAGAACGATAAAAATTACACCACAATCGATTAGGAAACGAAAAAAACAGATTTTAGTATCTTTCCAGGAACAATGTTTATTAACAAGTATCTAAGGCAGTGAATCTGGTAAGGCTACATGTCACTGGTGTGAACTGCCTGGGTTCGAACCACCCCAAGAACAGTTTCAGTTTTGCAGAAAAATTGGGTCCGAAAATATAAAAAAAAAATCAATTCATCCTTACGACACCGTCCAATTAAATGCACAGAAATTCAATTATACAATTATAGGACACTCCAATTAGATGCACACAGACCCAATTACAAATCTCTTGAAGTCCAGTAAATAAATGTGCGTCCAAAAAAAATATCAAATGTGGTCCTTCAATTATACAATTAAATGCACACAGAAGATTCAATTATAGGACACTCCAATTAGATGCACACAGACCTAATTACAAATCTCTTGAAGTCCAGTAAATAAATGTGCGTCCAAAAAAAAAATATCAAATGTGGTCCGAATGTAATGTAAACAAAAACAGTCCAAATAGATGTCCAGTAATACAAACTAATACATGCATGGTCCGAATGTAATGTAAACAAAAACAGTCCAAATAGATGTCACACAAACCGTCCAAATAGATGTCCACTAATACATGCATACATGCAGTAACATGGGACCAAAAGGAATTGAGACTATACAATCATACAGAAGACATGGGACCAAAAAGAAAAAAAAAACTTTCGACAAAAATTTTCAGTTTCTCTCTTGAAGAGCACATAAAAAAAAATCACACAGATCTAACATGTCAAAAACAAAAAAAACTTTTCGTATATCATGTCAGACCAAAAATTTTCAAAAAAAACTTTTTCTTATCTAAGGCTAAAAAAATAATAACATGTATTATTTAATCTAATTAATTTCTTTTCATGGCTCTGATACCAATTGAAAGATTTAATTAGATATTAAAAAACAAGAGGATCAATTAGAAATACCTCTTGAAGAGCAGCGGAATCCAAAGTGATTGAGAACTAGATAGTCTTGTGGTCTTGGATCTTCTTACTGGAAGAGAGACCTCTGTAATCACCACCTAAGAGCCTCCGATTAATTTGATTTTTGTGTGTGAATATTTTTGCAGAGAAAAGAGAGAGAAGATAGATGCGTAGAGTTATTGAATAGAAGTTGTAAGACATGAAACTCCTATATGAGGATATATATATCTTATTAAATGTATTTTGAATTTTAAATTCAAACATTTAATAACAACTGAATTCTGGCGGACAAAGAAAAACAAATTAAATAAATATAATAAATATTTATTTTATTTATTTCTTTCATATAGTGTACAATAACTTGTCCTCCAATTCATTAATATTCTTTTGTAACAACTTTTGTCATTTTGTGAAATGGAAATATTATTGTGTGTGTGAGGTGTATTCTATCTATTGTGCACGTTATTGCTTATTATCCCCCCTCAAGCTAACAATTCGTAAGAGAGGTAGCTTGATAAGCAAAGAAGAAAAGACAGCTGCAGTTAATCCCTTTGTAAACATATCAGCTATCTGAGATTGAGAAGGCACATGAGTGACAACAAGATTCTTCGATTTGACTTGCTCTCGGATAAAGTGAAAATGCACATCAATATGACGAGTAGGAGTATGAAATACGGGATTCGAAGCAAGTGCAATAGCAGAGATGTTGTCACAATGAATGATAAAATTAACAATAGGAATAAACAAGATTTTTAGCAGAAATGTTAACCATTTTAACTCTGAAGAAACATGGGCCATAGCTCTATATTCTACTTCTGTAGAAGAACGAGAAACAGTTGATTGTTTCTTTGATCCCCATGAAATAAGATTTGAACCAAGTAAAATACAATAATGGTGGTCCTTTGTGTGTTCTAAAATAAATGCAAAAGTAATTGAACCACAACCGCAAGTGTACGGTTGTCCCAAGTAGTAATAATGATTCTAGGATCGTTGCTTACCAAATAATGAATGGTTGCACTTATGAAAGCAAATAAAGATATAATGATTGATTTGGTTTTTTTGTATTAATTCTAATTAATGAAAGACTAAATATAAAATGCAAGTAAATAGTAAAACGCAAGTAATTAAGTGGAAAACGCAAGTATGAGAAGGTAGCACTTGAGAACGCAAGGGATCCTCCTAATTCTATTTCATAACTTGTTCTGTTTAAGAGTTAAATTGGTCAATTACAATGGTCGGGATTCTAAATTCCTTATACCCCCGTCAGGGTGGACTATAAGACTATCCTAGAGTGTCACTAGTCCCGTCAGGGTAAATATGATCCACTTTTAGATGTTTAAGAATTTTACCTCATTGGCCCTAAAATTAGCTAAGTTCGTCAGAATCAATAGTTTCTATTATAGATTGAATAATTAATTCTATACCTAAACCCTCCGTCAGGATGATCCACACGCCACATATGTGGAATAGCCTAGATACTAATACCTGTTCTTAGTTCGCGACTCTAAAAACAGTAAACAATCACAAATTATTGAAAAGAGTAAAAGACCCAATTTAATTTAATTTAACAGAAACCCAAATTCAGGACATGAAATTCAATATAACTGGGATTTACCCATAAAGCATTCTCAAGCACTAAAATGTGTTTAGCTCATACTAATTAAAAAGAAAACTAAATTAATTGAAATGGAATTCATAATGTATTACAAAATTAAAAATACAGAAAACCTAATTTCCGGAATTGGAATGGCTGAGAACGGAGATATAGACCCTCTCCAGCTCTTGACAGTTTCTTCTTTCTTCCTTCTGTTGCTTCTCTCTGATGTTTTAATTTGTAAAAAGTACATTGTGTGAAAAATAGAAGTCAAGATCTCCTTTCATAAGCTAAAATTCGGAATAGGCCTTGGACTTAATAATTAAACACTAATTAAATGTCCAAGCCCATTTTCTTAGCCCAAAATCCCGTAATTGCTGCACCACCTCCACTAAAACGGCTCGAACCGCTTCATTATAACTCCGATTGACCTGAAATCACTTGCAAAAGTTCCGTAACTCGATAAGGAATGTGTTCTCTTCAAAGTTCAGCGGCTAAATCATCTCTTAAGTGCCTTGCAATCAGCAATCTTTGGCCTGTTTTCCAGATTTGCAGCTCTAAAATCAACTTCTTTCGGGATTTATCTTCAAGTCTTGACTCCATATCACGATCTTTGACTCTCTTCTCGGATTCCGTTCCTAGCTAATATTTAAAACCTACAAAATTTTCACTAAAATACACAAGATTACGCGCAAAAGTTTAATAAATCAAAAATACTAGAAATAAAATGGAAATTCCGGATTATTCCATTTTTAACTCAAAAGTCTACCAAAATATTCAATTAAACATAAAAATGATGTCTCTCAAGGGTCGAAAATAAGAACAATTAGGGAGACATCAAATAACTAGTTATAGAGCGTCTATTTGATGAATTACTTGTCTAGTGTGAGTCTGAAAACGCCTTTAAACTTGGAGATGAAGAAGTAAAGGTCAAAGTTTAATGCAGAGTACCTTTGATATAGCGTAAAAGTTTCTTTAAGCTTTCATAGTCAGAGTTCGTAGGTTTATGCATCGATTGACACAACTGATTAACAGCAAAAGAAATATCAGGACGAGTTATTGTCAAATATTGGAGAGCACCAATCAAGCTACGAAAAAGAAACGGATCTTCATAACGTTGAAGACCATGAGTAGTTTGTACATTATATTTACTTAGTGTAGGTAAGGGTGAGCTTTTACAGTCAGACATTCCAGCCTTGTGTAATATAGAAGCTGCATAATTTGCCTGAGAAACAATTAAATTAGGTGCAGAAGAAATAACTTCCAAACCAAGAAAATAAGACAAAAGACCAAGGTCTTTCATGGCAAATCGAGTCTTCAAGGCAGCAATAATCGATGTAACACCATGTAAATCACCTCCTGTAACAAAAATATCATCAACATAGACTAGAATTATAGTTAATTGATCATTATGTCATCGAATAAACATGGATGAATCAGCTGGACACACAATAAAACCTTGAGAATCAAGAAACGTAGTAAGAAGTCGACTCCACGCTCTAGGTGCTCGCTTAAGTCCATATAGAGATCGATTAAGTTTACAAACAAATAAAGGATTTTGAGCATCAATAAACCCAGCTGGTTGAGTCATATAAACATCCTCATCCAATTTGCCATGTAAAAAGGCATTAGCTATGTAAGCCAATTCTTAATGATATCATTACAAGATTCCAATGTAAGCCAATTCTTATCCAATATAAACCTACTATTGGATTTATTAGCTATGTTGTTCAATCATAGCATAATGGGTGAGTGATCAGAAACAATATCAGGGTGTGATGCTACACAACTATCAGAAGATAGTGATAACCAAGCACTATTTACTAAAGCTTAGAATTTCTTTAATTAAAGCCCCACCCATTCTTTTATTGCTCTAGGTATACCTAACCCTTTTTTGAGATAGTTCAATTAAGTCCATATGATTTACAAAATCATTAAACAAGATCATATTCTTCTTTATAGGTTTGTCACCCCCATTTTCTTAGAAGAAAACCGAGTAAGGTTAAAATCTTCTATTATACACCAAGGTATATTACTGGGACAAAAACTTTTAAGTTGATTAAGAAAAGGGTTAATACCCATTAAACACCTGCCACCTTACACCTTTGACCATAAAAGGCACCTTGCTACAAAATACAAAAATACCCTTGTCCCTTATTTGCTCTTCTTCAACAGCGCTGCCGGCCGATTCTCCCACTCACCACAAATTTGCTTTTCTTTAACAGCGCTGTGGCCAACGATCTCTTCCACAAGTCTGCTCTTGCTATGTCTACAAATCCTATACATCACGAACGCACAAAGCATGTAGACATCGATTGTAAGATTACTCGAGAGAAGATTCAAGCTAGAGTAATAAAACTTTTCCACATTCCTTCAAATCTTCAAATTTTCTATTCAAAGCTAAGCAAGTACATTTTTGTACTTGTGGACTAAATGTTGAGTTCTGGGATAGCTTCCCATTACTCAGAACTCGGAAAAGGCTAAGCAAGTCCACTTTTGTACTTGTGGACTAAATGTTGAGTTCTGGGATAGATTCCCATTACTCAGAACTCGGATAGTACTTGTGCAAGCCCACTTTTGTACTTGTGCAAGTGCACTTTTGGACTTGTGGCAAATGTTGAGTACTGGGATAAATTCCCAGAACTCAGAAAACGCTAAGCAAGTACATTTTTGTACTTGTGCACTAAATATTGAGTTCTGGGAGAGATTCCCATTACTCATTTGAATTGTTTTTTTCTTCTAGTTTTTCAAAGTTAATCAATCAACTTATTCTATACAAACTTTCGCACAATTCAATCATAATTTCTTACTTTCCCAATACGCAAATATCATGTTTCAGTGGAGATGTCAATCTATCTTTGAATACAGCAAATGAATTGGATAAAAAGAAATAATGCAGGGACCAAAATGCAAATTGTTTCTTCTACATAAAAATTAGTTAGATTACAGCTATATCTAGTTAGACATGATTGTATATAAACTAGTTTTGTACATTGTAACTGTAACAAGAAATAAAACATCTCTTCTTCCTCTCTTATTCATTCTTCTTCTTATTCTTCTCTCTGTTTCTTTATTTTTCTTGCTAAATTCGTCATTAATGGGTGCTCTCATAATTCACAGTGTTTGTGTATATGCTGATGATTTAAACGAAAGAGAGAGAGCGGCTATCATAGTTATTTGTTTATGAACTCGTGGAGAGAGAGAGCGGCGGCGGTATAAAGGGGTAGAATAGGATAAAAATTAAAAGAGGTGCCTTTTATGGGCAAAAGGAGAGCGGCAGGGGTGAGGGGGCATTAAATTTGATTTGAGGTGTTTCTTGGACATTAATCCTTAAGAAAATTTGGCTTCTTAGTAGACTCAGGGTGTCCATACACAAAAAAAAAAACCTCAACCTCCCCCATACCTTGTATATATTTTACCATGAATAGTGATGTTAGAACAGTGAATTTGCTCTATTTTACAACAACTTTTGCTTAAAACATTTAACCCCCCAGACTTGCCTATTGGGTCAAAATAGGCAATAATATTCATTTCTAATTTAACACTTAGCTTCAAATGAAAGAATGTAATTGTTTAATCTCAGATAATAATAATACCTCGCTACGATTATGCTTAATGGAATCAATTAAAGCGAGCTCTGTCAAGGGCGTACCTGCCCCTTGACAGTTCCAGGAGTAGATCATTGAACACGGTGGCGTTGTTGTGGGACAACCCCCGAAACCTCTTCAGCTTTTATCAAACCATCCTCTTCCCAGATACCCATCTCCTCATCTATGTCATTGTAGTCTCCTTCCTACTCTACCGTCTCCTTAACCTTCTCACCATCCCCATTAATCATCAGAGCATCTTCATATTTGGAGATGGGAGTTGTTGAAGATCCTGATGAGACATTGGAGTCACCTAGCCCAAGATCCTATCAGACTTGCTTTGTACGTAGTTTTTCCTTCTCGAGAGATCCGAACTGAAGAAGAGGGCTCGAGTTGTCTGTAATGGAGCGGGCGATAGAGACATTAGAAGTAGGACTTTTAGGGTTGTGTTGAAATTGGAAGAAAGACCCCTCAACTTTCGTGTTATTTAAAATTGAGTCCTCATCCGGACCTAATTGTCTATATGATTGGGTCATATGTACCTTTTTGCAATAAACTTCATTTGACATCTTTTGACCATCATCTTTTCCTTCATTACCTAAAGAAGATAAACTCTTTTTCTGCAAATTCATCTTGTCATCCTTACCACACATATTTAAAGGTCTAATCTTACTTTTCAGCTTTTCCTTAGGTTGTCTAGGTTGCCCAGGCCCTATTTGAAATTTTTGTATTCTCACCTTACACACAAAGCTTCCAGCTACACCATTACCGGTTGCCGGAGATTCAGGAGCACAAATCCGGTTACCAAACTTTACGTTTAATTTGATTGGATTTTCACATTTAGGTTCATCATGAGAAACAAGACTAGATAACACATTATTATGTACACATTATTGTTGTATTTGGAAATTAACCATAATAACTAAACTCTGATCTATTTTCGATAATAGAGTTCCACTAATTGATTCCTATCCTGTATTGCTAACTAAAAAGAACTAAAACGTGTCACCGCCGTCAACTGTTAGGTAGAGGCTCAAACTGTGGGTTAAGCAAATTCGTAAGCTGGCAAAGAAAATCGGGCCAGTTTAGGTGCCAAGTAAGCGGAGAAGGGGCTAGACTTCTAAGTACATCTTGCATAAATGGGATACAAGAGCCGACTTACTAGCAAAAAGAGACAGACACATGATAATGAGTCAACAAGAACAAGCAAAAGATATAGAATACAAGTTTTCGAAAATAGGAATAGAATAAATATTTATTAGTTATGTGTAATATTATCTCTGGAAAAAAGAATCGTGGCACCGCCTCAAGAGAAAAGCCCATACACCTCACCCTCAACCATGAAATTGCAACCATATATATCTCCTTCTTCAAAAGGTGACAAAAGGCCCAAAACGAATAAAATTATTCAAATTGGAATATAAACTAGTTGGATAAGAAAGAAGGGTCAATTATTTTAAAAGGCCCATACAACATTACACATTTTAAAACAATCCCCACTCCAACTAAACAAACTAAATCCTAACTAGCCTATAGTAAAAATCCAAAACACCCCTTCCCTATTACTTCTTTTTTTGAATAAATGAGAGAGAGCCACTTTGGACTCAGAGCAAATGACTCCAATGAGATTCGGTCGCAGGACCTCTTAGTCTCCGCGGAGTAACCTAAACCACTAGGCCAACTATCGATCTTTCCTTCCCTATTACTTCTTATACACCAAAATACCCAGAACTAAAAATCAAACCTATATTAGGTTATTTTTAGATCCCTCATATCCTCACTGAGACACGATGCTTTCTCCTACCTTTCCTACCTTCTTATCTCTCTCAACAGCCCCATCTTCCCCTTCAGTATGAAGTCGCCAACACCATACTGCTCCGATGCTTGACGCCGCCACCATCACCGTCTCCTGCACAGCCATCTGCAGCACATTCCTACTGAACAGCCCCATCAGATCTCGGCGCCATCACAGTCTCCACCACCGAGCAGCCACGACCACCTCCATGACCACCGTGAATCCATTCAGCTGAACAAAAAAATCCGTTCTCTCCTTTCTGATGCAGAAAACCGCTCTGTTTCAACGTGTTTCGCCGTTCACCGCTGCACAGTACGCATCCGCTGTTCGAGTCCCATCGCCGCTCCTCTAGTCTCGGTAATGGCGTCCCTCTTGTCTCTTCTCCGACATACGAACATCGCCCTCTAAGATCTTCTGCTAGAAAACCGCTAGATCTGGAGGTTGAGATCTGGCCTCCGTTTATCTCGCCGTGAATTCCACAGCCCCCTCCCTCTTGTCTCTTCTATCTCGGATCCAAACAAGAAGACTGGCTCCAGTTTTGCTGCTTATCATAATTATACAAATGACGTACACACACTATGAAAGGTAACAATATGTATTATTGTATTTCAATTTCTTTTGCAGTGATTTGATTTTTGGGTTATGATAAAGGAATGATTTTTTTATGTAGGATTGGTTTAGAAATGTGTGTGATGCGATTCTTGTTACTGGGATTGAATTCGGTGCTTCGGTGTGATTTTTTGGCTATATTTAAGTTGTGATTTTCAAGATCTATGAGGATTAATAAAGAATTTGAAATGAATTGTTTGAAGATATGAAGAATTATTGAAGATGAAGATAATTTCTTCTATTTCACATGTTGCCTCCTCTGACCAATCACCACCACCACAACCACCACTTTTGCCGCCACCTCCGTTAGAACAACCTATTTCTCCTCCACACGTTCCGACATTGCGCTCCGATTGCCGCCGAACTCGGACCAAGAAGCAAGGCCCATTAAAGCTGTTGATTTTTTTGTTTATTTTAATTCCTATTTTATTTCCCTTTTTTTAATTCAAAAATGTATTATAAAATGATTTCTTTTTGGTTTAGATATAGATTTAGATTTAATTTGAATGTACGGGTTGGAATGTACCAACATGAATTAATTGGAATGTACCAACATGATTTTTTATCGATTTTTGTATTGTTTTTGCGGTAAAGCCTTTGTTGGTTCGTACCAATGAATGGATATCGACACGATATTTTTGATCAGATTTCTAAACAAGTGCGGGTAATAACCTCGGACATAACACAAACCTCTAGAAAAATACTATTAGGACACGTTAAACATAAAAACGAACGAAAAAAGCATTTGGTACGTACCAAACTCGGAGGAATTGGTACGTTTCAAACAAATAAATATTGGCCGGTATAAAACCTAAAAATATTGACATATACCAATACTAAATTAGATAGGGGTATAAAGGTAAAAAATCTAACTCAAAAATTTAAGTTATGTCTTTACTAGAATGATTTTTTAGTTAGAATTTTATAGATAACTTTTTTGTTTTTTGGTCTCTAAAAGTAATTTCTTCAAGAAAGAATAAATCGTGTGTTGTGACAAGAACCTTTTTTGCCATGACCTAACAAAAATAACTTTAATATTTCCTGGTATCAAATTATAATGTAGTTACAATGGGGGACCCTTTTTTGTATGTTTCTTAAAATGAACCTAGATTTAAATTTAAAGGCCGTTCCTATCAACAAATGTTGTCATATCACATGGGATACCTCATACCTCATTGCCTACTTAGTGATGTTCACCTTTTTCACCTTTTTTTTATTAATATTATATGATTTCCAGAAAGTTTAACAATCACAAACGAAATACTTTTAATTATTTTAGTAACCTTTGATGTTTATGTGTATTTCTTTATATCATTTTAATATATTGCTACACTAGATTGAATTAATTATTTTCTAATTTCGATATTAACTTCACTTGTGAATTTGATTCTTTTTTTTATACGTGAATGATCTGAGTCATCTTGTATGTACCAATTAATCCTACAAGAAATATATATGCCTTCCTATACATATTTCTGGTTAGTTAAAACTACGTTATCTATTTTCAAAAAGAATAATTAAACCTTCTACTCAATTAAGTTAACTAAACTAATTTTGTGAATTTAAGTTTTGAACTTGAAAGATGAAAGTGTAGCACTTTTCTTTCAAAGAACATAAATTATTGAGAAAATCACTTAAATCTACTCAAGTGGAATAAATAAATAAATTACTTGTAACATTTTTTATAAGATTCTGGAAGTTCAAATTTTCAAAAATTTATTTTATGTTTTGTGTTGATTTAATAAATAATGACTAAATAATAAATTTATCTTATTATTCTCATTCTATTATTTAGTAATAAAATAAAAATTAAAAATAAAAATCCTTTCTCACTCCTTTATCTATAATTTAAGGATCAAACGAAAATCAAATTTCTTATTTTCTATTTTCTAAAAGAGTTACACATATCTTTAAAATATGGATACCTAGGTCTTGTTTGGTTTGTGAAAACATTTTCTGTTTTTGTTTTCAGAATATATTTTTTAAAAATGATTTTCGTTTTCTTTTTAAAATTTTCAGAAAATATAGAAAACGTCAATTTCACGTTCTCCAATATAGCATGGTTTTCATTAAATTTTCTAGAAAACTGTTTTCATTTTCTGTAGCCAAACACGTTTTTATAATTATTTTTAAAAATATAGAAAATGAAAACAGAAAACACCCATTATTTTCATGAACCAAACATGTTACTAGTTTCTTCTTTCTTCTCAATCTTTTTATAAGAGTATGCCTCCTTCCCTTCTCTTTTCAATTTTTTTTATAATCTATCACTAGCTCTCTTTAAATATTAATTTTTAGTTTCGTCCATGTTTGTTAGGATTGATTATTTTAAAGTTAAAAGCTCTTTTGATTAAATTTAAAATATTTATAAAAATATTTTAACATCCAAAATTACACTAATGTTTTTTCTAAAAATAATTTTAAAATGTAAAGTATTTTTATAGATCTAAAATTATTTCAAGTGATTATTTTAAAAAACCAATATTAACTGAGCTAGTCTAACTAATAAGAGATACACACAATATTAACTAGGCCAGGACCTTGTCTCACATCTAGGAGGTACAAGGTTCGAATCCCCATAGCCTTATTATTTCTTGAACCTTTACAGGGGTAAAACAAGAGGTCCAAGGTTCGAGTCCCCCCTGAACATGTGTAACCTAGTTCTGATTAAATGGGAATATGCATGAAGAGACGTGTATATTTCTTATAGGAATAGTCGTGGTGCGCGTAAAATGGCTTGAATTGAACACCCATATACATAAAAATAAAAAAATAAAAAGATACACACAATGATTAATGTGTTGATTACTTTATAGTAATTTTTATATTTTATGAACAAATAGATAAGCATATTAATGGCAAAGTTCTTACTTCCTCTACAAATAATTTGCCAACTACATTTCATTTAATTTGCAACTTCCCTTCAGCCAAAATTTCAAACATTTAAACAACGCGTAACTGATCATTTATTATATTTGTCCCAAGCATCAAATTATTTGCTAGCTCAATTGAGTTGTACTATTAAAGTACAAGGCAAAAAGTCAATATATTTTCTCTACATACGAATATTCCATAAACTCCGAACCAAAAAAAAAAAGAAAAAGAATATTCCATAAACATAAATTTTATATTATACTACATAAATATATTTTTGACATGAACCATCAGTTAAGCCAAACGACACTAATCGCTAGTGTACATAAGGATTATTTATACATAATAACCTTTTGACACTCCCTATTTTTTGTTTCATCCTCCAAATATCTAATGTATTCGTTTAGTATGCTCCAAATATCTTTTTTCTTTTTTCTTTTTTGATGAAGAAGAGAACAGTACAAAAGCTACCTAATACATTCTAATTTGATTATGGAAGTAAAATTACTTTAGAGCAAGGAGAAGATATGTGTCGTGACATAACCGATTTGGAGATTAAAGAAGCTATTTTTAAAATAGCGAACGATAAAGCGCCCGGACCCGATGGTTATTCTTCATTATTTTTTAAGAGTTCGTGGAATATTATTGGGAAAGATGTTATCTTAGCGGTACGTGAATTCTTTACCTCCGGTTTTTTACTTAAGCAATTAAATACTACTCTTATTGCTTTAATTCCGAAGATAGATGATCCTAAAAGTGTTGATAATTTTCGGCCTATTTCGTGTTGTAACGTGGTTTATAAAGCGATTACTATGATATTAGCGGATAGATTGAAACCTTGTTTAAATAATATAGTGGATAAAGCCCAAAATGCGTTTGTTGAGGGTAGATCTATGATAGAAAATAGAGTAATGCTGGGTATCACCTAAAAAGTGATCACCCAAATATCACCTTCCTAGGTGGTCCAATGAAAATGTTTCATATAAGAGAGAAAAAAAAAGTAATTAGGAAAGATAAACAGTTTCATTGGACCACCTAGGAAGGTGATATTTGGGTGATCACTTTTTGGGTGATACCCAGCATTACTCTAGAAAATATTCACCTTATGCAAGAATTATTTCGAGGTTATAATAATCAAAGTAGCTCATCAAGATGTACTATTAAAATTGATTTTAGAAAGGCGTATGACTCTATATCATAGGACTTTATTTATGAAGTTTTAAAGGGATTAAAGTTTCCGGAAAAAATAGTAAATTGGATTATGGTGTGTGTTTCATCTCCATATTACTCTTTGGCTATAAATGGAGAAGTGCATGGGTTTTTTAAATGCGAAAAAGGCTTAAGACAAGGTGATCCTATGTCTCCTTATCTATTTATTCTTTGTCTTGAATATTTCTCTAGACTTATAAAAAAAAATACTTGTATTGGATTTAATTATCATCCCAAATGTGAGAAGGAAAAAATAACACATTTAGCTTTTGCGGACGATTTAATGTTACTTTCTAAAGGTGATAAAGGTTCGATTAAGATACTTATGGATAGTTTAAATGAGTTTGGAGATGTTTCGGGGCTTCGTTTAAATGTTGAAAAATCTAATATTTATTACATAGGTATCTCAAATGATGATTTGATTAATGGGATTATACCTACGAATTTTGAGGAAGGGATTATGCCTTTTCGTTATTTAGGGGTCCCGCTAGGATCTTCCGTATTATTATCGAGAGACTATAAATCTCTTTTTGATAAATTGGAAGGTTATGTTAGGAGTTGGAGAGCCTCTTCACTCTCATTTGCGGGTAGATTGGAATTGATTAGATCGGTTCTTCAAGGGGTGATATGCTTTTGGTTTACAATTTTCCCGGTTCCGGTTGGTGTTAAAGAGAGAATTATTAGTATTTGCCGTAATTTTTATTGGGATAACAAGCCACCCCAAGTTAGTTGAAAAAATATTTGTATGCCTAAAAATGAAGGGGGACTTGGATTAAAAGATTTTGAAGCATGGAATAAAGCTTTACTTCTAAAGATGATTTGGAAAATAGTGGAAAATAAAGAATCACTTTGGATTAGGTGGATTCATGGTGAGTATTTTAATAGTAGTGGTTTTTGGGAATGGATTCCTAAAAAAAGTAATTCCCCACTTTTGAAAAACATTTGGGAGTTAAAAGAAATTATACGTGGGTCCCTAGGCGAAGAAGGAAGAAAAGAAATATGAGCTTTATGGTTTGCTTCCGTTAAGGTGCCCCGATCAACATATGAGGTAAATACAATAAAGTTTTATGATGTATATAAATTCTCTTATGATTTATTTCGTTGTAAAACTTTTATTAAACCTTGGGCAAATATTGTGTGGGATCCAAGTGTATTTCCGAAACATGCAATCATAGTATGGATGGCATTAAAAGAAAGACTTAAAACTAAGAATAGGATTACTTACATGGAACTTGATCCACTTTGTGATTTGTGTAAGGAAGATTTTGAATCGAATAGGCATTTATTTTTTGAATGCTCTTTTGCTAAGGCTATATGGGATGATATAAAAATGTGGCTTGGACTAGACAAGGAAATGAACACTATGCTAAGCGCTTTGAAATGGCTTAAAAAATTAAAAGCTAGAGAGAATTGGAGAAGAAAGGCTTGGAAAGTGGGTTTTGGAGCTACCGTGTATTGTATTTGGACGGCGAGAAATCACATAGCCATGAGAGGTGCTTCCAAGACTAGAGAAATAGTAACCAAGGAAATTAAATGGTGTGTTTATTCAATCTTATTTTCCTTGTTCCCTCGGCATTCTTTTATGGATGTGAGTGGAAGGCTAGCTTGTATTAGTATAGTATGATGTAGTTGTTTTTTATATTCCTTGTTGCTACCTTAAGCTTTCTAGCCTAGGTAGGTAACACCCATGTATAGTGTACAGTTTTGATATTTTAATACAACCGTTTACCCGACCCAAAAAAAATACATTCTAATTTAGACAAACTATTTGGTGTGGCCTAGGGTGTGATAAAATAATGATATAAATAAGTGCAAATAAACACCCTAAACTAACACAGTACTGCAAGTATTACAGGACGTATGCAAGTTTTAATGATAAGAAGATTCGTTCCTCAGGGACTGACGAAAGTTAGAGAGAACTTATGCAAATTATCAAGTGCAGATATAAAAGATAGAAAGATAATACGCAAAGAAAGAAAAGGAAAACATATATTTATTTGGTTTTTATAAAGAAAACTAAACTACTAAATTAAAAGACAATAAAATAAATAAAAGAAAAGAAGATAGTATGAAAGTTATAATTTAGGTTTTACTAGTATGCACTAATCCTTCTAACTCTATCTATTAGATCTAATTTATAAGGGAGAATATTAGCTCTTGGTATACTTGGTCAGGATTCTAAATTCCCATACCTTAGACCTTGAGAGCGACTAAGGGGGCTACGACACAACCAAGAAGTGTTTTAAATAGGGTTATCAAACGCCACTAAGGCCCTAAACAAATACTGCAATCCTGGTGATATGGTGGTTAAAACAAACCCTATGACTATCTAGTTAGAATCATGTTTTGTCAGAACTAATATCGACATTAGACGTTATGTGGTGGTTCAATAGTTAAACACCCTGTCAAGGAGACCATCTAACTACTATTAAGGTAATCCTATACTCGTGCACTAGCAAGAAATACAATCATTAATTCAAAACACATAATCAAATATAAATGTAAGTAGCTAATATCAGATTAAAACATATAATTCCCAAAGAAATTAGATAGAAGACTTAGAATTCATAGTTTATACATTATGCAAAACCTAAGCTATTAGAATTAATTCATACAAAGAAAAGAAGAGAAAAGAATTACAAAATAAGAGGTTGAAAGAGACATGATTGATGCACAACTCCTTCCAGACTTCTTCTCTTGTGTTGCAGCTTCCTCTTGGCCTTAAGGTCTGGCCAAGGATGATTTAAGAGTGTTAAGAGGTTGTATTTATAGTGTATAGGTTGACCTAATTCGTTTTCTTGAAGGAGAAGTAAGTGGTGGACTCCTAGCCCAACTCAAATTCGTAAGGAAATAAAGATAAACACTGCTGGAACGTTTTGAGCATATCTTCTTCGTTATTGGTCGGTTTGAGCTCCATAATATACCAAAAGAATCGTAACAGAATTATCTTTGTCCCTATGAAAGGAAATTACCAAAATCGGCCAATTTCTTAGGTAAATAACCACTTCTTTAGGCGTGTACTGCAGAATTCAGATTTAGGCAGCTTTTCCTTTTCCTAATTGAACTCAGTTTCCTTCTATCTCCAATTTCTATGCATATCTCTTTCCATATCTTGTAGTCTTTGACTTGGACTCTAATTAATCTTCATAATTATCTTTAAAGCTTCACACTAAATAAACAATTAAACCCAATATGCTCTAAAAATATTATGTTACTAAATCAAGACTCAAAATAGGAAAGTGCACTAAATTAAGCTAAGATCGACCTATAAACTAATAAATACGCCTAAAATGATGTCTCTGAAGTATATTATATTATCACAAATGAGGAGACATCACTATTATAAAAGTCAACGATCGAAACCGTCGGACAACTCGACACATCGATTCCACGACGACTAAGTTTGGCGACCATATATGCAATCTGATTAAACTCCCTCTTAATATGGAAGATTTTCCAATTCGGAAATCTTTTTCATCCAGCTGAGTGTTTCATTAATCATTGGACGGATTCTCCAACTAGTACACCCGTCATTATAGATACCTTGTACGATTTCAAGGTTGTCAGAGTAGAAGAAACTACTCCATAAATGAAGGTATGCAGCAAATACTTTAGTATGCTCCTTTATATTTTAATATGTGGTTGGCCATTGACAAATTATGAACCAATGAGATTAACTTTTTTTTAAACATGCAATAACGGAGAAGTTGTTACCTTTTTGAAGGCGGTAAATAAGTATCGACTAAAGTGGTATTTCAATTAATTTTGAATTATTTAGAATCTGTTTGGGATTGTTTTTTAAAATAATCATTTTTAGAAAAAACATTAGCTATGGAATTTTTAAAAGAGGCAATTACCAATACCACCCTAGAAGGTAGTGATATTGTCCATAAAAGTCATGTCTAATATAAAAAACATAATTAGACAATAATACCCCTAACTAAATTTCCCACCAAACTAGATTTTCCCACCAAACTAAATTTTCTCGTCAAAAAAATTTCCGACCAACTTTTCCGGCCAAATTTTTTTCCCGCCAATTTTTTTCCGGTCAGATTTTTTTCCCGCCAGATTTTTTTCCCGCCAAATTCTTCCGGCCAAATTTTTTTTCCCACCAAATTTTTCCGGCCAATTTTTTTTCCCACCAAATGTTTTCGGGGTTTATGTTGTTATTTTGTGGGAAAAATCCCACCAAATTATATTTGGGGTTTATGTTGTTTGGTGGGAAAAATCCCACTAAATCCTAATTGTACAATATAAAGCCTTATATCTTAATAGAATGATATTTTATTATACAATAAAATAAACTAAAGCTTAACAAAATAAATTTATCAACAAAATTTAATGTTTTAACATCATCAGCCAACTATACCAGGTCTACATATACAATTATACATATGATATTCTAATCCCTTAATTGCCCGTTCAATAGGGAGCAATACAAAAACAATCCTAACCTTTATATAAATAAACGAAATTCACTGATAAAAAACTGATTTTCTTGACTAGAGAGAGCAAACAAGCTCACAGACTGTATTAGGAAGCTACGACTGAACTAAACAATGAAAAACATAGACAAGGAAACGAAACACAAATCCAATGAGAGTGAATGTATTTGTAGCTAACTATCATGCTAATTACTTCCATGAGAATGAACCAATGATACAGATCTTGCAGAAACTGATGCCGTGGGACTACCCGTATCTCCCATATTTTCAAAGTTGGCTTTTCCTGTCATCATTTTAATCGCAATTTGCGCCACATCAGCAAACCAGTCATCTTCCGGTAGCACACTGCATATCATAATAACGTTTTAAATACCCAAGAGTACAAAAAAAAATTAAAAAGAAACTAAGAACATACATATACGGATCAATATTAGTTGCAGCTACTGCCTCGATAGCTCGACCAATAATCGTTTTAATAACTTGATGAAGATTTCTAGATAAATAACGCCCTTGCGATGAAAATAGTATCACAAACTCCATATCCAAATAACACTGCAATTAATTATCAAAAACACATAAAATTTAATACTAAACAGTAAAGATTAAAGAAGCATTAAACAAAACAAAAACCTGTCTAAGACCATACATATTTGGAGTTGCCGGAGATCTCCAACCACCACCACTACTAGGATATTCAGTGGCCCAACCACCTCTTCGTTTTGAAGAAGAATCGTGAAATTCTTCACTGCTCCAACCACCTCTTTTATGCTCAAGAGTTTTCTTTTTCTTATAATTAGAGTAATCCGTATCATCATCAAACTTTATCTTCTTTGGAGTTGACCAGTCTCGGTTTCTCTTAACAACCTTGATAAATAGAAATGAACACTTATACTTGTATATAGAGAGGACTAGAGCTTATATCTTCTATTAAATCCTCTAATAATTGAAATACCTATATCATCACAATTAGGAGTTAAGTTATGCTAGTTTATGTATTTGATGATAGTGGATATGAAAGCATATAGTAATGCTGTTATAGATGAAGAAAATTGTAAAAGATCAATAAAAGAGTTAATAAAACTTTACAAGTTACTTTCTAAAAATTAGAGATTGCTTGATCTAGTTAGTAGTTCTTACATGAAAAAAGTTGGTAAATAATGTTCATCTGTATAGCAATTGCATCCAAATTCCATCCCAGGCTTGCAGTATTTACTGAATTTGTAGTAGTATAGACTATCCGCTACAACATGTGTTATTTGGTGGGAAAAATCCCACCAAAGTAAGTGATTATTTGGTGGGAAAAATCCCACCAAATTAAGTGATTATTTGGTGGGAAAAATCCCAACTGCAATCTGATTTGGATCCTGAGGGTGTGCAGCAAGAGCAACTGCAAGAGTATGTTGCATAAGATATAGGAGCTGAAACAACACCTTGCGGGACCCACTGAAAAACCAAAACCCCGACATCAGATTGGAAAACAAAATTATGCTACATGTTTTGTTGAAATATAGCATAATTAACAAAATAGGATATACAACTATATAAATGAACTAGGGTATTTCTGCAATACCTCATACGTAATTCCTTATCGATAGAGTAAATTAAACTGACATTGATTTTTAAAATAAAACTACATAAAGTAGCAAGTTACAAATCTCTGAACTCTTTGTTGCTATTATTTGACTTAGAAGCATTTCCTGTGCACAATGGAAGGACCAGATTCATCGTATTCCGCCTTTACAATCCACATCTGCATTTCATCGTTAAAATTAATGAAATTGAGGTTATGAAGTTAGAAAATAATTTATTAAATTATACTAATTTAATTTACCTGCTGGAATGTGCTCAAAGAAGCCAAAATGGAGCCTCTGATCCAGACATTGTACTTCCAAACACATAAGTACCATAAGAGCATTACATTTGACAGGACAGAGACAACACTCACGCTCAATCTCAGGTGTCTCACAAACTCTGCAAACCCATGAAGTAAAATCGCTAACATTACTTGCACCATAACATTCTTGATGCACAGCTATTTGACATTTGTAAGTAAATCAAGATCCAAAGATTCTCAAAATTGAGTTGTATTAAGATTGCAAAACCAGGAATGAAGCAAGTGATTTAACTTACCTAATGCATATTATTATCTTGTTGTAATCCACCAACATTTCAGCAAGTGATAATCTTCTGAAGAAATCACTTCGATCCCATGGTCTGCACATTGGAGGTTGCACAGCTGTAGCAGAAGCTGATTGGTTCCGTAACTCACCAGTTAAATTACTTCTTGAGTTCTGCTCCACCATTGCAGAAGAAGAAGACCCCGACTCAAGTTAAAATTAATATATTCCTAAATTTTATACTGATTAAAATATAATTAATTGAATAGGACTAAGGAATTGAAGTCGTATGAGGAACATATAATTTATAAATACGAGGTCTAATTAGGTATGCATAAATGTATGAATATCAGTGTATATATAGATTATAACTAGGATGCAATGGCTTACAGTGCGGATGAAGTGATTGCAGATGCCTTCTTTGCCGAGAAATTCTGGATTATTAATATGGTTCGACTCTGCAAAAATTGATACTAAAATTACGAACACATTTACATTTACTATATAGAAATTAGGGTATTGGAGGGGCGTGGGAGTAGTGTCTTGATTGGGGTCAGCCGCGTGGGTATGTGGGAGTACGGTGGAGGTGTGTGAGAAATATATAAGGATGGCGGAGGGTTAAACGATAGAGATCACCACCACGCCGCCGCCGTGCATATGGATCGAGAGATCGGAGAGAGGGTGAACGGAGGTGAGGCTGAGATTAGGTAGGGGTTAGGTGGGAAGCTGAGAGACCATAGAAGAGAAACAATATGTTTTGGTTCTGATCAGATATAAATATATTAGGGGTAAAAAGGGAAGTATAAATTTTTAGAGGACTTTTATAGACAATATTATTAAGAAGATGCTGGAGGGCAATTATTATTAAATTGGTGACTTAGATGGTAATTATTTCTTTTTAAAATAATTACTTAAAGTGATATTAGATATCAAATTTTTTCTTTTAATATTTTTTACAAATATTAAAATTTCAATTGAAAAGCGCTTTTGACTTTAAAATAATAAATTCCAAACTAGCACTTAATGTTAAATTTTTTGCTTTTCTAAAAATTTTGCAAAGAAATTTCAAGATTTGTAAAATTTTGGTGTGGGAGGAATCACACTTAGTATGGGAAAAATTACAATCTCTAAGATTGTTTGAAGGTGTGGGGATTTTTTTAAATACATACGAGAGCCACTTTGGACTCGGAATCATTTTGACTCCAATAAAATTCTATACTAGTATCTCCTGGTCTCTCCGGAGTAGTCTAACCACTAGAAGAACTATCGATCTTAAAGTGTGGGATTTAAAGATAACACTTTTGTAGCTAGGATCATCAAATGCATTTATCACCCGAAATGTGAATTTTGGCACTAAGGTTAAACAAGGAGTATCATAGGTTTTTTCTAGTGTCTGCGAGGATAGAGATGAAATTAGAAATAAATGCACATATCTTATTGGCAATGGAGAGGATATCAATACTCGAGAATCTGCATGGCTACCAAAGAATGTGTTAGTTTAAAAGCCACCTGATTGTCAAATTTCTAAAGTTTCACAACTCATAAACAAAGACGATAAATCACAGAATCTACAAGTTGTTTATACGTGGTTACCAAGGTATGTGGCTGATTTTATTTCTAGAACTAATCTTGTTAAGTCCTTTCAACTAGATACACTTGTTCAACCTTTAATGCATCGGGTTTGTACAATACTAAATCGGGATATCAGATGATTGTTGCGAGAGAATTGACTTGTTAACCACACTTATTATGCCACACTTTGTAGATGGATAGAACTCTGTTAAAAAACTGTTTGTAGTTCCAATATTCCCACAAAAAAAAAATTGCATGGAAAGGCATTTGTAACGCTATACCAAGAAGTATAACCTTAAGAAGAGGAAATGTTCCAGAATAACTTAATGTATGTTATGTGGAGATAAGGTGGAAGATGTTGAACATATATTTCTTAAATTCCCTTTGAGTTCTACGTTTGGGCAAATTCTATCTTATAGACTGGAATTGAAAGGGATGCCAATATTACAATTGCATATTGGTTTATTAAGGTTATCTTTTCATGTGTAGAGGCGGGAGGGGATAAGAAAGTCATCTCGACTTCCTTTTTTATTGCAAACTGGAAATTTTGAAAGTCATGAATGAAATGTTGTTTTAAGAGATGGAATGGGATTTTAGGTCACCACTCTTAGCTACATATGATGCAAGGGATAAGATGTTCAGAGAGGAACGGTATCAGCGTAGGATAGCAACACATATAAGTGAACGTAGGGTCAATGATGGTAATGGATCAAAGGAAGCAACATCATATTGGAGAATATTTTGCGATACTTTATTTTAAAAGGAGTGGGAACATACGAGAATTACAACAAAGGTTCTTGATAGAAATGACAATATTGTTAAGCACTTGATTAGGAATATTTGGGTAAGGTCAAGTCTGGAAAGTGAGGCGAAGGCATTACATGAAGAATATGGCCTTGTTGTCGACGAGGGAAGTGACAAAAACATCCATCTATTACGATTGCTTTCAAGTTGTCAAGGGGCTCGAAACTTCGCTTATAGTTCGATGGAACATCAAGCCAATCATTATGAGCACACACCAGTTGTATTCTTCAATGAAGAATGAGAATATAGTTCATATCCTGAGAAAATTTGATAAGCTTGCAAATAATTTGTCTAAATGTGTAAGACATAACTAGCTTAATTAGGGGTGGAATAAAGGTACGACACAAGCGAGGTTGCTCTTGTTTTCAAGAATTTTTAAATTATACAAGGACCTATAATAAAAAAATTGTATATTATAAGGACCTATATTGCAATTTTGTATAATACTAGGTAAAAGTCATGTTTGAAGACAATCAAGAATTTTTTTGCTTTGTTGATGGGAATCAAACCCAGGTTCCCTAGGTGAAAGTTAAGGTGAAAGTTAAGGTAAAGGTTAAGGTTTAGGTTTAGGTTAAGTTTAAGGTTAAAGTTTATGTCAAGGTTAAGGTTAATTTTAAGGTTAAGGTTAAAGTTAAGGTTTAATATTTACCAGTTAAAGGTTAAAGTTAAGGTTTAATATTTACCAGTTAAAGGTTTAAGGTTAAGGTTTAATAAGATATAAGGTTTAAGGTCGAATATTAGCGCGACAAATCTTCATATGGTTAAGGTAAAGATGAAAGTTAAGGATAAGGTTTAAATTTCAAGGTTTAAGATAAAGTTAAGGTTAAATGTTAAGGTTAAGCTTATGGTTAGTTAAGGTTAAGGTTTAAGTTTTAGGGTTCAAGGTTAAGGTTCATGCTCATAGTATATAGCAAATTTTCTATATACCGTCCTCAGAGTTGCTCCTGATACATGACCAGGCCTACATCTATATCTCTCAAATTGTTTGCTGAAATACTTCTTTGGTTCATGGCCCAATAATGCATAAATTTATGAAGAACAATACCTTAGATCAACCATGGATACTCATCTCAGAGTTGTAGAAAATTCTACAGAGACTCACCTCAGATCAACCCCCGATCCACACCTTAGACATTGAAAGAAAATTGAAGTTGCATGTCTCATGTATTGCTTGGTTTTCTTGACTAAATCATGGTCAATGACCCATCCAGAAGAACATGACTATAGTAAGAAAGAAAACGTTAAAACCCCAAATGCACTAAACCATGCATATTTTGAAAGAGGCATAAAGAGCAACTCAACTATAGTTTAAAGTGTTTCCATTTTTTTGCCCTCTAATTCGATGTCATTCAATAATAATAATAATGCATTTATAACAAAAATATGTGACCAAATTAATAGAAGCTCTACGAATTGCAGCTTCTTTTGCAACTCTTATACAAATTAATAGAAGCCCCCAATTTTAAATCCTGGATTTTGAATCGATGTAATTATATTAAAAGACTATCTTATGTTAAACCTTCATGTGATCAGATAGGAATAAAAAGAAATTTAGTCCAGAAGAAAAGGCTTACCATGATTAAACGCGAAGTGGTAAGCACTTGGAAATGTGATAACAAATTGCACTAATCTAATTAAACAAAAAACTCCAAAATTAAGTTTTAAAATAACTAACCTCAAATTGAACAAAATTGTGTTACTATATCATCAGTTTAATTAATAAAAAACTCTATTTCATTCAAAGTTTACCTGTAGCAAGGTACACCAGCATTTATACGTACTTCATGAGACATGATTGTTGTCTTCTCACAGAGTGTAGCAAAAGTAATTAAAAAAAGATATAAATCAAACACTTTCTATATAAATCCATAGATAAGTAATAAAAGATGGGCATAATATGGAGTTATCCTTAACATTTAGAAGTTTCAGCAAATTCATAAATATTTGATTCATAAATATCTGCACTAATCTAATTAGACAAAAAGTATCAACAAAAAATCTAGAGTAGCCAGATATACAATGCAGAGCCCTTAAGTATGAAATCAAACTCATATTTTTAATTCTAAAAACATTAGTTGGTTATGTTATTACAATAACATATTTTCTGTTGTTAATATTCAATATTTATCGTTATTGCACATCCTTCAAATTTTATCTTTTACGAGTAGACTTCAGTTCATCAAAGTTGTGCGTGTCAGCATGGCTTCTTATTGGGCCTTTTTCTTTCTTCACCAAAATATGGTATAACTCAAATCAAAAGAGATATGGTTCCAAAGACCTCTTTTGAAAAAAGTTTGTAAACACTGGATGATGGACAGTTTGGGATATGAAATCTCTCGGATATCAATCTTGTTTCCTTTACTTGAAAAGCCTATATTTGGCTACTTGGTTAGAACAAATTTCTTGAATTATAAATGCTTTAAGTTATTCAAGGTGTCAAGAAAACAAGATACACTTGAAAATATCTTATTTCAATCATATAGTAATGTTTCGAGCATCACATAAGGAATGGAGTGACAAACACCTTCTTTTGACATGATGATTAAAACCCCATAATATTTCTTCAGTCAGTATACATACGACTTCACGAGTCTTGTTAATAGGGTGGATGTAATTATTGAAGATAGAGAACGGATTAAAGATGAAGGTAGGTATCATACTCATCTTTTTCACTTACATTATAGAGTTGAAGTTATTTAACCAACAATGTAGGAAGATGCTATTTGTTGGACTTTCTCTACAAATGGAACTTTTTCCTACAAATATACTTGGGAGCATATCCAAAACATCTTTGCAAAATAATTTAAGTACTGCAGTTGCAGTTTGGTTTAATCGTGGTATAATTTTTCGTCAAATCTGGAATAAAAAATCAGAACTTTCCACAATGATAGCTATGTATATGATAAATTAGAAAAGACAAAAGAAACCTCGACGGAGTTGACTGGCACCGATCGCCGAAGTTGATTGACAATGGGTCCAAAAAGAACTCGCTAGAATTGATTGTCCAACAGTGGTAGTGGTGATAAAATGAATAATTAATATATATTTATAATAAAATAAAATTAAAATGCTATTTTGAGAAGGAAAATTAGTAATCACCTAATTTAAGAAAAATATTACAATTGAGTTTTATAGTAAATTTTAAGATCATGATTTATTTATTTTTAAAAAAAAGCTTCTGGCTTAGTTAAAGAATTATAAAAAAAAATCATTTAAAAAAAATACAACTAAGGTTTAAATAAGACTGATAAGTCTACCTAAAAAGTTACTAAGCTCCCGAAAAATAGCTAACTATAGTGTACGATGCCGCCCATCCACTCTTGTCACGCATAAATATTCTCCAAAGTCTCTCTGGGGGTCCCTATATGAAATCGATGCATCCCCATTGACGCTCCCATCTTCACCAACCAATCCGCGTACGAGTTAGCCTCTTGATACACGTGAATAATATCAAAGTCCTATGACGATCAAGTAATGTCCTACATTTCACAATTATTTCATCGGACCAATCCCCCCTGTTCTCACCACCTTTCACTAATGCGTGTAACTCAAGCGAATTAGTCTCGTTTGCCTTCGTACCACTAGTTCTTGGATCAACGATAACTATTAACCGGACTTTGTGTATACGCATCATTCCCCGAACCACACGCCTAAGTTTCTCGGCCACATCTTCATGACAATTCCAAATATAAATATTCAGCAGATGGTTTAAACTATTTCACCCCTGCGAATAATTTACATGTGTACACATTAGTAAACATAAAAATACAGAGATAAATTACCAACGTGATCCATAGGATTCTAAAATCATGTCCGAGGCTTCCCCAGACCAGACACCACATGGTCGTCTCCCTTAGTCATTACTCTATCCTTAGACATTTATGGGATTTGGCTAGCGTCCAGGTCATCAAATTCACCCATAACTTCACAAAAATTGCTCGAACCAGGTGTTGAAATCCTCAAAGGTCCCGGATCAACGATCTTAGATGTTACATCAGAATTTAATCCAGGAGCACCTCACGGAGCTATCAGATCAACCTCTCTATTTCTCGCGCGGCTCCTGCCAAATTCCGTCCCATAAGATCAAAATTGGCCCACAGGTGTAAGATACGAATTGGCCCACAGTTTCACCTATTTGTATTTCCGCCCCTAGAGTTTTAGGGCTCGTTTGGAAGTGCTTATTTTAGAGTAAAAAACGCTTTTAGAATAAAATTTAAAATTTTAAAAAATTATTAAAAATAATTTTGAAATCTAAAATTATTTTAAGTGCTCTTTTCAAGAAGCACCAATTTGGAGCTTCTCATTAAAGTGTTTTTCTAGATAAAAAAAACTCTTAAAATGGTGGAAGCAATTTTATGTGCTTTTTCAAAAAAGCCCTTCCAATCGTTTCACCCCAAAAGTTTCTCCATTTTCTCAATTGGTCCCTACCGCCACTGTATTTACCCCTACTTTCCAGCATTATTTTTTGCCCCTTTACCCGAATCTCCCCTACTTGAAGATGAATGTTCTCCACCACAATTTCCATTACTGATTCATTCCCCTTGCCGATCTTTGCATCCATCTTTCTTTCTTTCTCAAAGTCGGTCACCATAATAATTTCATGTCCTGAAGTTTTTCCCTTTAATTTTCTTGACTTGGCCTCTGTTTGTTCCAACGAGGTAGTTTTTGATATATTTTTGCCTTCCTTGAACTGAGGTTGTTTTGCGTACCTTTCCACTATACAGTTTTCACTTTATCAACAATGAAAAGTAATTCAAATCTTAAGCCCAATCCACTATTTTGTCCAATTTTTTTGCCACCTATTAGTATTCATTTTGATGGTCCATTACTCCCTTTCCAATAATATACGTCATCATTGACCTCATTATAACATCAACGTATATAAACATGTTCACACACCAAATTCATGCTTTATCCTCCTCTCTAAAAGACAAAACATACATAAACAATACAACAAATACATACATATCAATTATACCCACTATCAATTACATAATCTTTTCAAATATAATATAATATATACTTCTGGATTCCTCTTTGTAGGTTATGCCGTTTTCTCTCAAGGTAAATCACTTCTTCTTCTTTCTCTCTCTAAACCAAACCCATATATCTGTCTTTTTTTTGTTCGTATTTGATTAGATCTGGATTTGTATAACTATAATATTTCAATCCAATTGTATATGACGTGTTTATGTGTATGTATTCAAAACGATGTTAAGGTAATGGTGATTCAATTTTGTTTTTATATACTTTAATTAGGGTTAGATTTTTGTGCAATCGAATTTGCCATATTAGAACTCTGTATTTGAAAGTAGTACCTCTGTGTTATTCTATAGATAGCAAAACTGGGTAATTTACAATTCTATGTTATATTTAGCAATTTTACATGGATTGAATGTACAATTAACCATAATATTACTTACTATTTCAGGCAATTCCATACTTAATTGTGGAAGAATTAATTTTATCTAGGATATGGAGCGAATGTACCTTTCATCAAATTGCTACCATTTTCAAGAATTTTCATTCCAGGAAGTCCTTGATTGGCGGTTTTTCATCCATGGAGATTTTCTTCTTATTTCCTTTGTCAATTGCACTTAAATGACAAGTTATAGTGTGGGCCCCACATGACACTTTTTCCATTCTCATATAGTTCTTAGATCATTATCTTTGCTATATTTCAATAATCTGACTATATGTAAAGGTTAATTTGTTCTTTTTAGTCAATGTTCATATGAGATCCTCTCTAAATTACCTTTTTAAGGTACTCTTTTTTTTTTTTACACAAAGCTTGATCAGTACTTGATTTTCTTAATGTCATATGTTTCTCTTCCGTGTCTTAATCTCAATAAAGCTGAAAGTTTGTGGTAAATTTTGCCATTTCAGCTAATATATTAGTGTCTCCTTTTTATTTCATCACTCCAAATATAGAAACTTTCCTTTTTTTTCGTTTTTAACTCTTTCACATCTATATTTGTGTTCGTTCTCGGTAAATAAAGTGTTTATTACCACCTACTACTAAAAATATGGAAAGGTGGGTAAATTTGTTTCTGTTTCATTTAAATATAATTATTTTCTAATTTTATTAAGCTCAATTACTAATATAGGTACAAGATTATTAAAGAAGTTGGAAATGGTACTTTTGGTACTGTTTGGAGAGCACTAAATAAACAAACTGGAGAAGTGGTAATTAATTAATTAATTAATTAAATATTAATTAACAGTTTTAATAAATCTTTTAATTTCCTCATTATTTTATTAGGTCGCCATTAAGAAAATGAAGAAGAAATATTATTCATGGGAAGAATGTATAAACTTACGAGAAGTCAAGGTTCGATATATTTTTTATTTATTTAAAAAAAAAAAAAATCTCGTTAATATATATTATTCATAAAATATAGTCATTAAGGAAAATGAAGCATCAAAATATAGTAAAGCTCAAGGAAGTAATTCGAGAAAATGACATATTATACTTTGTATTCGAATACATGGTAAGTTTCTTCACATAATAAAATTCTCGTAATTAAACATTAATTATTAAATATTTTGAATTCAGGAGTGTAATTTATATCAACTTATAAAAGATAGAAAAAAGCCTTTTTCCGAAAGTGAAGTGAGAAATTTATGTTACCAAGTTTTTCAAGGTCTTGCTTATGTACATCAACGTGGTTACTTTCATCGTGATCTTAAACCTGGTAATTGAAAAATCATTTTTTACTGTATAAAAACATTTATACGAGTAAATTAAATCATTTACTATTTTTTTTTTAATGTAGAGAATTTACTTGTTTCGAAAGATATCATAAAAATCGCTGATTTTGGATTAGCTCGTGAGATTAATTCTCAACCTCCTTATACTGAATATGTTTCAACTCGATGGTGAGTAGTTTTTTTTTTTTTTTAATTATTTTTTGAAACGTGCTCAATGAAATGTGGGCCCATAGGTATCGAGCACCTGAAGTTCTTCTTCAATCTCCATTATATAATTCAGCTGTTGGTGAGTTTTTTTTTATATTTTTTTATTTTTGGGGTGATTTTTAATTTTTAATTTAAAAATTTGTAGATATGTGGGCAATGGGAGCTATAATGTATGAATTACTTACTCTTCGTCCATTATTTCCTGGTTCAAGGTATTAAAATGTGTTCATTACTAAATTAATTAATTAAAAGTAAACTAGAAGATTTTTTTTAGACAATTTTACCCCTTGAAACAGTGAAGCAGATGAGATATACAAGATATGTAGTGTACTCGGAAGCCCAACAAAGGTTAATTGGGCCGAGGGACTTGAACTTGCAAATACTATAAATTATCGGGTCCCACAAATGAATGGTGTGCATCTTTCTGATTTAATCCCATCTGCTAGTAAAGACACAATTAACCTCATCACAGTGAGTAATAAACTATAAACTACAAACTACAAATTACCCTTTTTTTTATTTATTTCATTTTAGTCCTTTAGGTTTATGAAATAATTTATTTTTACAGTCTTTATGTTCTTGGAATCCGAATGAGAGACCAACTTCAACTGAAGCACTTCAACATCCTTTTTTCCAGGTGACAATTTTTATTACTATTTTCATTTAATATTAATTTACTTAATATATTTTATTTATTTATTTTAGAGGTGTTTATATATTCCACCATCTCTTCGCCCTAAAACTGTTGTACCTAAAACACCTAATTTGGAGCAAAAATCTGTTAAGAAATATTCAACACCTTTTTCAAATTCAAAACCAGCTATGAATTTTTCTACTGCGAAAAGTGCAGGTAATTATTATTTAATAAATTATTTTTTGTAGATTTTATTTTATATTAATATGTAAATGTAAATTTTGCAGTTGTGCAAAGGAAACTGGAATTGAGTAATCAGGTTTGTTTATTGTTTTTTGTTTTGGTATTTATGGAGAGTTTTTGTGGATTTTTATTTTTAATTTTTTATTAGGGTAATATAAAAAACGAGAAATTAGTAAAAGTGTCTCCGAAGCAGCAACAATTAAAATATCGTCCACCTGTTATGAATGGGAATAGTAAGAAACTTATTTATTTATTTATTTTCTTTTGGTTTATTATTATTTCGCTAATTTGGTGAGTTATTTAATTTTCAGTTCCTAGTTATAATACGCGTAAAGCAAGTAAAGTAGTTTCGGATGTGGGAGAAAAAATGTCAAAGTTGACGATTAATTCTACTGGTAAGGCGGCACCTATGAAAGCTGGAGGGTATAATGGGAAATCTGATTTATTTGGTCGATCTCAAGAGGGTGGTTTTAGTGCTAAAGCTTATACAAGGAGAGTAGCTGGTTGAAAAGTGGGTTTTAATGATGGTGTTACATTTGTGTTAAATAAGTGTTGGCTTTAATATATATATATATGGAAAGGGGATTGGATTTAATAAACTTTCCGTGTAATTATGCTTTCTTGTGTTTGAATTTTGAGATGAATTTGTTTGTTAAGAGGTGTTGTATCTCATCTCAATTGGGTATTTATATTTACAAATAATATTATGAATTTAAAATGCTTCATTATATTTATAACGTTTCAACTTGGTGATTTTAGCTTGATTATTAAGATAGATTTTCTTGTTTTAATATATATGCACCTTTGGCCAACATTGATTTTCTTGTGTTAAATATAAGTGTCAGCTTTAATATATATATGGAAAGATTGAGTCTTTGTACTTTTCCGATTTAAAACTGTTAAAAAGATTATATAATTTTATGTGTGATTTGTAATTCATATGATATTGCGAAGACAATTTTTATTGTTCATCTTGTAAATTATATTTGTTTCCTGTACAATATCCACCATACAAAATCATTGAGAAGTTAAAAGAGATCAAATTACATTAAAGGTATTCGATCAAATGACCGATAGACTAAAGGTGAAATTTACTATGTCGGTATGAATCTCTTGAAAACGAACTGTGAGTTGAGCAGGTAACTTAGGCGGTATAGTAGCTTGAACTGTTAAAAAATATGGGGTACTTTAGACTGCTAAGTAGAAGCTATAGGCAAACATGAGAAGAAATATATCATTAATTGGCTAACGGTCCTATATGTTTGAAAGTATTGCGTGAGACTTTTATTGTGGCCTCTTATGTTAGTAAACATAATTTTAAATAACAAAATGTAACTAAAGTTGTGCAAGATAATTTGTTTAGTTGAGGCGGGTGTTAAATGTTCAAGAAAATGAATCAAACGAGTTTTAAATAATTTGAGTTAAGAGGTTTGAGATTGACAAAAAAAAAAAAAAAAAAAAAAAAAAGTTAAGAGGTTTGATAATTATGAAAGTTCAAGTATCATTCCTCTAATATTTTTTTTTCCAGTTTTTGGGTTCTTTAAATTTATAAGGCAATTGGAGGATTTTTAAATTACTCATTAATATGACATCTTAGTCTAACTTGAAATAAACTTTAGGTCTATTTCACACTCGTAATTTTTTAAAATATTACATAAATTTGATATAATATTACTGAATTTGATGATATCTTTTAATTATATATTACTCTCTTAAATCATTATAGTTATACGAGAAATAAATAATATTATCAACATATATAAATCATGAACTTGTACTAGTTATAACTAATATAAAAAATATATTTATAACATTGTTTATTATATTTTGTTAGAGAAATTGTATAGAATTTGCTAGTTTATATTATTATATGAAATTTGTATGTTATAGATGTTAATAGTGTTTAGACTATTCTTTAAAAAGTATATTAACTTACAAAGTTTAGTTAAAAAAAAAATTCCTAGACTAATTTGCCCCTTAAATAAATTAATATATTGAATTTTTCTTAAATTTGTATTTTTAATTTTTCTTCAATTACATTACATATAGTGCAATTAGTACTAAATATTGAGATCTATAGTTCAGCCAACCTGACACTCAGATTGGTTTTTACCGGTTCCGCCATCAAACCTGTTCATCCTAACTGCTCGAACCAGACCGTTTTTTTAAAGTTCGGTTCTTTAAAAGACCATTTTTTACCAAACCTGTAACTTTGTAAGCCCAATTTTTATAATCTGCACTCCATTAATAGTTGTGCTCAATAAGATGTCTATTAAATAGCCCACGGATAAACAGTATACCCAATGAGTAATAATATATGTCGTCTTCTTTCATGTCACCCTTTTATCACCCTTCTATACATATGTTTTGATTTCCTTGAATAAAAGATAGAGAAAAATTAAATGGGATAGAGAAATCAATTCATTGGTACATGTAGGCATACACGTAAGAGGTGATACAAAAAAAGTGACAAATATCATTACTCATATCCAATATATCCGTATTTTATCCAACCATAGCATATCGTTTAGGGTGTGTTTGGATTGAGGGATTAGGAGAAATGTGATTGTTATTATATTGTTTGGATAAAAATTAATTAGGGAGAAAAAATTATTAAAGTATTCTTATAATTCGTTCATAATCTACATATTTAATCTCTTTAATTTAATATCATTAAGAAAAATATCTAAAGTATTTTTACTTTTTATTTATAAATTATACTATTAAGGGTATATGAGTTATTTATCTATAAAAAGAATCCCTTCTTTCCTTTATTTTTCTAATCTGAGCACTAAAAATATATAATTCTTTAATAAAAAACTCCCCTCTATTTTAGTTTTGATGTATTGTTGAGATGTTTTATTCACTTCATTCAACAACCAAGTTAACGGAGAGCATGATTTGATTAACCCTACCCAAGCCAAACCCTTTAAAAATCTCTACTAGTTGTCTTGCTTCTTTTTTTGTTCATATGTGTGACCTCCATCTACGTTTTCTTGTATATGATCATATGAATTTATGGTTTGATGATACTGCTTCTCCATTTTCCTTTCTTTTCGGTCTTCTACCGGAGTATTTGATTAACACTGTGAATACTGGGAATTATGTCTATTGTTTGGTTGGTGTTAATTATACTGTGATAAGAAAGTTGATTAAGTTTGTTTTGATAGATTTTTGCGTTTTTCTAAGATCTGTGGTCTACATCGAGAACAATGCTTAAGATTATATATGGCATATTGTTTAATTGGTTAATTACCGGTTACCTGGTTTGTGCATGTACGAGTAACCGCTTAAATGACAAATGAAGATGTTGTATGAATTAATCCATGTCTTGATTATCATTTGTTGGGTTTGGAAAGCATAGATGAGGTTTTGATTTTATGATGATTTGATCTATGGATTGATTTTGATGTTTATATAATCTGGATTTTGCACAAATTGGCCAAAAAAAGTCTGGAGTTGTGTTTTTAATCTAAACAGATTTCTAAAAATTTGCTAAAAGGTCCCTATATGATTTTTTGAAATTGATGTTTACTTGTGAATTTGAAGTAAAAGTTGTATAATTGTTCCTTATATTTCACATTATAATATGAATCCCTTATTTGCAAAGATAATCCCGGAAACTTTCAAAAATCATGTGATAAAATGCTAAAAATTTCAAACTATTGAATATAGCATAATTCACCACTTAAAAACTTGATCTTGACAAAATATGGTTTAGTAGATGGAAAACCATAAAAACCTTAGTGTTTCTATGATTTTCTTATATATAAGCCAATAATGTGCATAAAGTCCCAGAGGTATTCGAAAAATAGGTAATTACATGGATTAGTTGGAAAACAGTATGCCAGGATACTTTCTATATTTAAAAATAGCATTAGGTATTATATAAAACGTCCTTGAGTAATGTATTATCTGAGCTTTGGTCCCTATGAGTTAGAATTTTCAGTTCACTCCTATAACTTTTGCAAGTTAGATGATTTTTATTTTGATAGATTGAAAAAAGAAGTCCTTTAAGACATTTAGTTGTGGGATGACAAAATGTAATTTTGAATTAGTCTAGAAAATCAATGAAAAGATATGTATTTAAAATGAAGGAAATACTCCCTATAAAATACACTATTCATTAAAGAGCCCAAAAAGAAAGATGGTTTAAATGATCCCTATAAAACAAAACGAATTTAGATGATATAAATTATGCATTTTAGATAAATCCACTCACAATTTTTAATTTATTCTATTGATTAAGTGCAAAAATGTAACTTACACTTTCAAAAAATGTTATATACTTCATATATTTGCATTACGGTCCGGAATTTTTTTTTCCATGATAACATGATGTAAGATTAGTACATATGATAATTGTGTGTTAAAATAACACAAAATCATATGTGTTGTGTGTTGTGTGTTGCATGAACACCCCATATGTATAATATTGAGTTGCTTAACACACATAAATAACAAATTGTGTGATACATGAACACAAAATCAGACAGACAGTATATTTGTACACAAAGGTATAGAATAATGTATATGTAGGCTGATTATATGTTCATGCAACACGCAATTGCTGGAAGTATGTGTTACAGTAACACACAACAGTATGGGTTTTGTGTTGGTAAGACACACAATGCGTTTATCATTTACAGTTTTGCGTTGCTTAAACACACACAAATAACAATTGTGTGTTGCAGGAACACAGAATAAGATATACAAAATATTTGTACACAGTAATAGATAATAGTGTACAGATAGTCTGAACATCTGATTGTGTGTTAATGTAACACACAATTGCTTGATGTGTAAGTTACAGTAACACAAAACAGTATGGACTTGTGTGTCATTTACAGTTTTGCGTTGCTTAAACACACACAAATAACAATTGTGTGTTGCAGGAACACAGAATAAGATATACAGAATATTTGTATACAGAAATAGATAATAGTGTACAGATAGTCTGAACATCTGATTGTGTGTTAATGTAACACACAATCGCTTGATGTATGAGTTACAGTAACACAAAACAGTATGGACTTGTGTGTTAATGAAAAAATCTTCGAAAATATTTTTCGAAAAAAAAAATCGAAAAAAAAAATGAAAAAAAAAATTATTTAAAAAAATGAAAAAATAAATTCAGATATTAAATATAAATATAATATAAATATATAATAAAATAAAAAACCATATAAGGGCAATAATGGAAGGTAAATATGACCATGTTTAATTGAGAATTAAGTTGAAAATTTGTGAGTAAGTAGGAAGTAATTTCCTCCTTCCTTTTTTTGAGAATGAAAAGTGAGGAAGTGTAATTAATTGGGAATTATCTCTTAAAATAAATCTTAGATTTATTTTTAAAATCGTAATTATTTTAAAATATTATATGAATCTGATATAATATTACTGAATTTCATGCTAACTTTAAATTATATACTATTTTCTTAAATTATTATAGCTTTACGAGAAAAAAAATAATATTATCAACATATATAAATTAACGTTAAACTTATACTAATTATAAAATTATACTAATAACATTGTTTAATATAATTTATTAGGAAAATTGTTTAGAATTTGTTAATTTGTGAGACAATTACTAATACCACTCTAAAAGAAGGTGATATTATCCATAAAAGTCATGTCTTAAGTGTATGACAACTTAAGTATTGAAACAGATTCGAAGGAACTCCATGCGCTAGTGAAGGGCGGTGGGAGTTTAAGAACTCACAATGAGGAGGGCTCGGGGAAGTTCCACGCGCTAGTGAAGGGCGGTGGGAACTTAGGTAGTCGCTTTGTTTCAATCTTAAGTGAATGTTGTGTTATGCTACAAAGCCATTTAAAGTTCGAGCTTAACCTTATATTTAGAGAAGCGAATCTTTGTACGGATAGACTAGCGAAAGAAGGTGCAAGAATGGAAGTTCAACCCATGGATTTTATTGATCCTCCTGTTTATATTTGGAATTTAATAACACGAGATAGAAATGAAAATGCAATTGTACTAGAATCTCAATAAAGAACAAGTGTTCGATTTGTAATTCCCGTTCTCAACGGCTTTTAAGCCTCTCATGTATGCAAAAAAATAAAAAAAGTCATGTCTAATATAAAAAAATATAATTAGACAATAATACCCTTGACTAAATATTTCCACCAAACTAAATTTTCCCGCCAAAAAATTTCCGACCAACTTTTCTGGCCAAATTTTTCGGCCAAATTTTTTCCACCAAAAAAATTCACGTCAAATATTTTTTCCACCAAACAAAATTTCCACCAAATTTTATGTTGTTATTTGGTGGGAAAATCCCACCAAATTATATTTTGAGATTCATATTGTTTGGTATACAAGAATTTCACCGAACTACATTTTGGTTTATTTTTTATTTTTCACCAAATTGTTTTTGTGTTTATACATTAAGGTTTATGAAGTTCGATGAGTCAAATCCTGACAAACTATAGTTGGAAGTTTATGTTTTTTGTTTGGTAGAAAAATCCCACCAAATTATATTTTGGGGTTTATATTGTTTGATGAAAAAAATCCCACCAAATTACTTACTAAGGCTTTTTACTTATAACAAAGCTTACAGTGATAAAGCTTTGTATTTATATCAATACAATACATATTGTTCAAAACAAACCCAAAAATGACACCACAATAAATGGAGAATTAGGAACAATATTCATCTCAACAAACAATGTTTTTTCAACCGGTGCTTCTTTTATATTTTGTAATAATAGGAATATTGGTTCTATATTAAACTCATTTGCCCCAATATTATAAAGCAAAAACTTATCAACAGCTCAAGCAACTTGTGTCTTTCTTTGATTTGTGTGTAAAATAATCTGAGATGCCTTTTATCAGAGCTGTATTTACAAAAAGGTACCAACTACTTAAAATATTTTTGGCTCGCGCAAATGCAGCCTGCAAAAATTACAGTATCACATTATAACTGTATGTGTAAACACCTTGCTCTGTAACTATAAAACTCATCAATCTCACACTCATCTTTAGCTTTTACTTTACCAGGTTTTAACCGTTCAGTTAAAACATCATTTCCGGCTTATTAACTTCAATCTCTGGTTTATTAACCCGATTAATAATATCTCCTTTTTCACGTGATTTTTTTCTAGGACCTTTATCATAATCATATTCATCATCTTCTTGCTTAGTTACATTACATTTATAATTCCCTGTTATTCTTCGGGCGAGATTTAAATCAACATCTTCTTCTCTTTTCTTTTCTTGTACAGATTTATCATGCATCATAATCCTGAATCCATAAAGTTGAATTAATTATTTTTCTTTGCATAGTTTATACCAAGTTTATACAAACTAACCTGCTTCGAACAATTTGAACAGATTCGATTTCTTCTTGAATACGTGAAAGAATTTTATTGATATGTTCTTTTGAAGGGACACTTCCACAACTAGCCATAGGAAAAACGTTGTTAATAAGATCTGATAAACGATTAAAACAGAGAGTTAAGAAAGCTGTTTGATAAAGATCAATGGCTGAAGCCATTTGATGTTTTAATTCACAAGTTAGAGCTGACGGGACCCCTTATATATATATATATATATATATATATATATATATATATATATATATATATATATATATATATATATATATATATATATATATATCTTGAAATTCTTCCTGAGTAAGTTATCTACCATTGATAGAAGCTTTGGATATCCGATTGTGAATATTTCTTTTACGGATCTTGATGTTGTGAAAACTGATTTCATTTTACTTGCGAATGATTAATTTTACTAATGCGTCCCATATTGTAATTTTCATTCGATCTACCATATCTCGGACCATTTACAGGTCTATCCATCTCGAAAATTAGCTGTAAAAGAATTCATGCAAAGAAATGTTTTCTCAAGCAATATATGAAACATATTAAAGAAACAATTTTCTATGGAAAACAAAATACAAGGCAACAAATTGCACACAAGTCCTACAAATTTCCAAAACATCAAAATACACCTCAAAACAGGAATTTGGTATAAATGTTACATCTGTCATATTGGATTGTGCAATAACTTATGCTTCAGCTGCATCAAGTTTCACTTTCAACTCTCTCTTCTCATACCGAGGCTCTCTATTATGTCTCTTAAGCTCCATTACTTTAACTTCCGAATCCTTCAAAGTTTTGAATTTCTTATCAATATATGTATCTTTCTTAAACATTTCTTTATAAGATAGTTCTGCCACATTATTAAACTTTATAAGATTGAGCATCAGACAATGATAAACAAAAGAACATACAATCAATCCACTAGATATCACTGAATTAACAATTATGTTTAGTCCATGAAATTAGTCTAGATATTCTTCAGACCAATATACATAAGATTTCACTAACATTTTTTTTTAAGAACCCTATACTTCTTCCTCTAGTACATTATTTTCATGAAGACAGATCACTTTAGATGGTACAAGTTTGGTTCTTATTACATTGAAGTTACGCAGGAAGCTAGAATAGTATATGGAGAGCTCTTAGGCTTTAGGAGATCTAAAAAACATTCTTACGACTTAGAAACTTCACTTGCTATTGTTTAATTGAACGCTTTCAGCAAAGAAGCAAACAATATAATACAAAAAAAAAAAAAAAACCTTTTTTCTCTAAATCGAAGATCTTTTTTACCTTCAGAGCTAATTGAACAATTTAATTTAGTTAAAATATGATAAATTCGTAGAATACAAGCTCATGCATAAACCTAATTTACTATATAAAACGGAAATGATGAATAATCGGCATAAATATACATCAATTAAGCAAAATTTTCCCCAAATAATTCATTTGTATATATAAAATTACAAAAACACGAAGATGCCTGTGGAGAATTACCCATCTGTGGAGAATATACGTTGAAGCTAATTGGGTATATAATGCCTGTTTTGCTTCAAATATGGATGATAGAGATCAACATATGGTGGTGTCTATATAAATGAGAAGTGAGTAGGAATAGTTGGAATACTTCCAATATCGATATTAGTTTCTTTATACAATGCCAATTTTTGTGATATAGTATGATCTAATGAACCTAGACCAACTATAGATCCAAACAAATTCTGGTATGCTTGATTCGAGGTATAATTGAACATGAAGATGTTCACATTCATTAAGTAGAATAAAGAAAAAATGATGTAGATTCTATATGGGTCTTTCAGACGAGTCTAATAAGAACAAACTGTTGATGAGATTATGGTACTTGAACGATTGGGTATAGGTCAAGTGGGAGATTGTTGAAACTATGCCTTAGCCTCGATCATCTTGTAATGAATTGAACACAAATATTTATTATGCACGATAATAGTTATACCTACTGTATTGATTAAAATATATTGTTTCTTTGAATCTATGGCAAGTTGATTGTGGTATTTATCTACATAATATAAAGAAAAATTGCTTGATTAAGTTACATAATAGATATCATAATGAGTTAAGATAATGAGAATCTAACTTATAAGACTTAATGTGAACTTATTCTTAATCGAAGGATCATCGAGTTAAGACCTCGATGATCCAGATAGATTAATATGTAGCTAACGAGTATTTATTAGATAAATATCAGTAGTTCTCATTCACCGAGTTAGGTGCATATATAAGGCACATAGAAATGTGATTATCGAACCGACTAAAACTAGAGATTCCTAATGGTTAATTACCTTGTCAAGTGGGTTAATATCTATAAGGTCTTCAATTCTTGTAATGCTTTTACCTGTGATCATCCTTATCGTTATATATGTACTTGTTTTGTTCGGATATCGTACTACTAGTGTGTCAAAATGCTAGTCGGAAGGATATTGGACATAACTAAGTACTTGTGTTACTAAGGGTGAGTCGAGATGGTATTTATCAACTCTAGGTAAAGAGTTCAAACTCTATGATGTCATAAGATTATAAAAATGGTATCAAATACCTGACCAAGGTGCTAGGATGAATGAAGATATGAGTTTCTTAGGCCATTCGTCAATCATTGATAATCGACGTGTCACGTAGTTGATTATCTAATGGGATTTGTTGGTTATGGTTAGGATAATCTGGAGTTGTAATGATAGAGGGAGTATGTGCATGACCCTTTAGAAGGTTCTTCGTAAAGAGTTACTTCACATTATCCGGTCATTGAGAAAAGTTGTTAGACGTCAACTTCGATTAGTACTTAATTAGATTAATTGCTACCGACTTAATGGTGAATCTACGTAGTCGAACACTTACGAGTGTAGTGATCTTGTTTGGTATTATTAGTTACATTTATTAATGGATAATATATTATAATTAATAATTAGCTTGGAATATTAGTAGGTTGATTTGCTAGCAAAAATTATTATACTAATATTGCATTGGGCTCAGACTAAAAGAGAGAGAGAGAAAAAAACATAACCACATAAAATTCATATCTACCTAAAACCCCAATACAAACACCATAATAAATACTAAATCAAAGACAATATATAAAACCTAATTTAACATAATCAATATTAGAAACAAACTCCTACAACTAATTATTACAAAATCTAATATATAACACAAATAAAACCTAATTTTTCTTACTCATATACAATATATACAAATAATAACAAATGAAGAGAATAATTACCTTCAAGATGAAATGTCCAAGGATTTTATGATAAAATTGAAGATTTCGGGTGGTTTTTGAATGAGTGTGAGTGTAGGAGAGAAATGGATATTGAAATGGGATGAAATGAGGAGGGGTTCTATATTTATCCTAAATTTTTGTTACGGACGGTCAACTAACGACTGCCCGTCTTATTTCTCTTTTACGCGTGAAGAGGGCGCCGGTCAAAAGACCGCCCTTACTTAAAATTCGTATTAGGCATTGGACGGTTATCGAATGGCCGTCCTTATCAATTAAACAGAAAATTAAGTAAGGGCGGTGATCGGGTCTCTGCCCAAGTGCCAAATCACAATTTTTTCCTCCCATGTTAAATAGCCAATTATTTAATAAAAAAGTTTAACATTAAAAAAAATTCATGATTAATAGATGAAAATTCATCAATATTTTATGTATAAAAATTTGATATGTAAAATAAATCATTAAGCAAATCTAGACCTTTTATGAGCAAATTCTAATAGGGAAGATAAAAATCATCGATCTTTTATGGACATTAAATTTGATTCTAGACCTCTTTTAGTTATTATTTATGAATTAATTTATACATTATGGAATCATATATTATACAATAATTAATGAAAAGTTAAGATATAGAGATAATGATTTTACTCTTTTATTTCAAATTAGGTAAAATATAATAATTACATGATTATGTATTATATATTTATAAAAGATATATGACTTTTTATATTATACACTAAATACTTTATAAAGATAGAAATAAGAAAGATCTATAAATCCAAATGACATCTATTTATTATTTACAATAATAATTTTATATTTATTATTTACAATAATAATTATATTTTTTTAATAGTAGTTATAGCTAGTAGTATTAGTTCAACGCCAATTTTATATGTTAATAATATTTCTTTCTCATATCGCTATAATGATTTAAGCAAGTGTATTATTAAAACATACCATAAACTTCAATAATATTGTATTAGATTTTATAGTATTTCTTTCTCATATAGCTTTAATGATTTAAGCGAGTGTATTAGTAAAATATACCATAAAATCCAATAATATTATATTAGATTTAAGTACAAAATTTAAAAAATCATGAATTTTGAACAAGTCTGTTTATAGTTAGAATGAGATATCATGTTAATGAGTAATTTAAAATTTTTTTAGTTGCCTTATAAATGAAAAAGAAACCCAAGAGAAAGAAAATATTTGAGGACATTATCCTTGAACTTTCTTGATTATCAAGTCTCTTAAATCAAACCTTCTAGACCCGTCTGATTTGTTTGCTTAAACATTCAACACCCACCTCAATTGAACAAACCATCTTCAACTCTCGCTACATTTTGTTACTTTTTAATATCAAATTATTTTAACTAACATTAGGGGCCAAATTAAAAGTTTTGCACAAATTTTTTAAATACACAAGACCGACATAGGGGCCAAATTCTTTACTTGCACCATTTTTTAGGTTTGGGGACTGAGAATACAAACATTGATACCTATCCAGTATCGCAAAAAAAAAATAATGTATCCCAAAAGGGATTCACTTGAAAAGACGGAAATGTGTTGTTGCAGCCTTTTCGGGCTTTTAACAGGAAAACCCCAAGAACCGGGGCCATATATTCAAACGGGATTAAGAACCAATACTTCTCGAGATTCTTTACTCGTTAAAGAGGTATATGGAGATGTAACAGATAATGAATGTGAATATCATATCCCGAATAATTGATTAGAATATATACTCGGATGATTCTCCGGTTAAGGAGATTGCTTGGATTCTCGAGATGAATCTCTTGGTTTCAGAATGTTGGAACAAAATAGTGACTTGAAAATTATCTTGAATAGCTTATACGATAGTGTACTTAATTAATCATTTTATCATATAATCTCATGGTTAATTAATTTTATTAGGTACTAGAATCTGAGAACATCAAAATCTGTACAATTTTTTTTATAGTTTTCCAATTGCAAAACCCTCAGGTACTTAGTTGTTTATTTTATCTATAATTTCTTTTGTCTAATTCTCCAATTACCATGCTTAACTTAATCTCGGAGGCTAATTATATTCAAAATCTACAAAATGAATTCAAGAGAATTACTTTTCCCTTAAAATACTAGACAAGGTGCTTGATGATTTCCCATATCACCAAGGGTTCTTAGTTAGTTCTTATCTCACTTTATTATGTTAATATAACTTTCACTATGCATCGTGAGTATTAGGTTATCTGTATATTCCAGTACTTGTCATCATTTTATTGTGACTTGATTTAAGGATAATATAGTGAACATACACGCATTATCTAGTCTAGAATATCTTAATTTGTATGGATTGCTTGTAGTAGATTGTGATTTAAAAGAGATATGTCTGTGTCTCTCTGTTTTTCCTTGAAGGTTGGATCAATTGAAGGGTCGGTGTTCATTATCTTGATGATTTACTACAAAGCAAGAACTCGCATTACAGGGCCCAGATGAACAACTCCAAGCAAGCAAACTCAATTCTAGTAGATGAAGAGCCATTTTGCAAGTCAAGGATATAAACAATATTCGAAATCTCTGATTATTATGTAAATCGTAAATTTTCAGTCTATTTGTTTATATAATTACTCAACTTATTGTTAATGGTATAAATTTTGAGCAATAAATTTTTATTGATTTGTGCTACTTTCTGAATTTGTAATGTATAATTTTTTTTTTAAATTTTAATGTGTATCATAGGTGGCAGTTCATGAAATAGCAGCTTATTAGGTTAATTGTTGTATATTTCCCTTTACTTATGCAATGTCGCCTATGAATAGACGGCATAATTTTCTAAACTACCGTCTATTCATAGGCGACATGGGCATATGCGGCTGAAATTGCGGCAAAAATGAAACCCCTACCTATGTATAAACGACAGTTATAAACCTCTGCCAATGATTTAAAAAAATTGCCGGCAATAGCTTTATTTTAAGTAGTGGTTGTACACATTTTAAGGTGGAGATTGTTGTTATACTGCTATGTGTGTTTGGATCTTGTTGGGCATGTCCGGTTTGATTTGTTATTTAGTCTTTGACAAAATGGACTTGTGGGTTTCTCGGTCTTATTGGACTTATATATTAGACCTATTTAGTAAAGACGGAATGTTTCTCGATCATTGATCTTGATTTGTTTAGAGGTCTGATCAAAACCCTACCACTCCCATATATAAGTCTTCTTATTCAGCTTATGGCTCATTCTCATTCTCATACTCTTTTTTTTTGTTGGATTTTTCGCTCGGCTAGACTTCAGATACGAAACCTAGGGTTTCTAACCCTAGGTTTCTATACTGAATATACTAAGTTATTTAAACACTATCAGAGTCATCTTGATTCTTATTAGATAGCCAATATAGTTGGCTAGATTTTGTTAAGGTTATTTGTATAGATTGAGGTTTTTGGAATATTCGTTTGAATACTTTGAGAAATACTTGTAATATGAAATTAGAGGCATTCTCTCGCCTAAATCAAACATCGATATAGACTTTTGTTGAACTGTGATAATTTATTTGTATTCTGTGTTAGTATTTGTTCTTAATTCTTTTTTTTATTAAATCGCTGATTAACAAAACTAGCCTAGGATTTTTCACAAATATAAAATTAATTTAAGGGGCTCTAAAAACTAGCCTAGGGGTCCCAAAGTAGTGGCTTCCTTTGCCTTCCAAAACCAGCCTGTTAATAACAAATAGTCGCTTTAGGCCATCTTAGAATGATTTGAATTTTCAGGCATTGTGATTTTGATGTTGTGTTGCCTTAATCCGAATGATCATCAATCTTTTGCTTGTGGTTATTGGTTTACATGGTGCTAATATTTCTATAAGCTAGAATGATATAACCTTATGTTTTTTATTTACTGGTTATCTTTTTCTATATGTTAATTTCTTAGTCCTGAGGATTTTAAGTCTCTTTTCTACTATTTTAAGGGGTGTTATCGTGGGTTTTAAGAGTGAAGTTTGGGTATATTGTTTTGCCCTGGTTTTGATTTTCATGGCTTCATATTCTCGCGATTACAAGGAACCCATGAAGCTACATTTGTTTACAACCCTGTACTTTCTGGTTTGAAGCTTGGTATGCTCTGAATGTCTTAACCGGAACCTTAGCCTTGCTATGCGTGTTCATAAATCTCTCACGACAAGCTCAAGAACAGTTTTTTTCTTCTGAAACAAAGTAAAATAATTTCAGACTCAAAACTCCCTTTATCGGAGAGTTATTTGAAATTTTATTGGTGTTTCCTAAACGGGTCATGAATGTCAGTTAATCGGAGATGCTCAAGCATGACCTTGTACACCTAAAGCAAAGAAGATAAAAGGCGCAGTGTCATCATCAAATTTATATAATAACTAAAAAATTATAAATTATATATACACAATGGCATTCAAGGCCAAAAGATTTTGGCTATAACTTTCTAAAGAATCATTCAGATAGGTCACATAATTGTTAAAACCATTCCATGAAATTAATTATTTTGCTAGTCAAATCTTCATCATCACATAATAAACAAGTTTCCACAATTATAATCTTTTTCCTCCCTAAAGATATTGAGCTTGTATTCTCTCCCTGTTTGTATCCCACCACAGCTTTGCATTAACTTCCCCAAACCTCTCACGACTACATAAACACAAACACATATTACAAAAATATAAAGAAGATGGATCGCCAATGGAATAATATAATAATTACCTGAATCTGACACGTCGTAACTCTCGTGAACCATCAACTAATTGTCTAATGGTTATGTAAACTCCAGGCTCATCTTCCTCAATCCATTCTGACTCCATCTCACTTCCATTACTCATAGAAACCGAAGCAGCTTCATCTCTTGAAGAAGTTGTAGTTCTTGATGCTTCCATGGCTGCTTTTTGATAGTTTCTACCCCATTCCTTGTTTGCTAATGGAGTCATCATCGAGCTTTCCCTTGGCGATCCAAGCTTTGAATAACAAGAATTTCTCGTGAAATTAATTGTTTTTTAATTGTTAAAAAAATCATACTTAATCAACATTTGATGAAATTAGTTACTAGTTTAAATTAGATGATTACTCCATTTTTGGAATTCGCATTGTATCAAGAGCTTGTTGATTGAATTTTCGGACATTGTAAAGCTCCACGATTCGATCATAATTCTCCGCCCACCCTCTCTGAGCTTCCCTTTTATCGTACATGTCTTGGCTTTAGATAAAACATTCCAAACAAGTTTACTAAAACTATAAATTTATAGGTGATTGAATCATAAAGGTTTTAAAAAGTATGAATATCCCAAATCAGAGTATGATGTCTAATAGGTAAAAATCCATTAATAGTTTATACATAAAAGTTTGATGGGTAAAAGGGATCACCTTTTATGGGTAAATCCCGACCTTTTATGGACAATGTAAAAATCCATTAATCTTTTACGGACATTAAATTTAATTCCGAACCTTTTTAGTCATTATTCCTAAATCAATTTATACACTACGGAAACATGTATTAGAATGTATACCTAAAACACATACACTTAAGGTCATTTCCACCGTGAGGAAGACAAGTGAGAGTAATTTGTATCCCAGACTCCACGTGAGCGGCCCACTCTTTTGGCTCATCCTCGTTTTCCACCACCCCTTCTTCAGTGGCGGACTTTGCGGGGATGAATTGACCTGTAGTGGTGGTCCGATCACAACTGGATTACGATTTGGATAAAGAAAAAAAATACTATTGAATAAACTGTAAAAGGCTAGATTGAGCATGAAGTGTTAAAACAAAAGTCCAGGGCCAATTAGTTAATGATAGTGACTACAACCCAGCTTACTACTAAAAGCTTATTAAAGGATGTCTTGATAAAAATAGAATAAACACTTTGTTTTTAGATGAAGGTAATGTCATCAATACACCTAATCAGATTAAGCATGAATTTATTCACTTCTACCTCAAATTTTTTTTGGGAAAGTTGACATAAACCAAGAACATTGCTCAACTTATGCACTTAAAGAAATCCTTGGTATTAGTCTGAGTGATGATAATGTAAAAATGTTAGATCAACAAGTAACCGATCAAGGGATCAAACAAGCCTTATTCTCTACTGATGAAAATAAATGTCTTTGACCTAATTGTTTTACTTCATGTATTTATAAGAGTTCATGGAGCATTATTAGCAAGTTTTTTTTGCAATGCTATCAAACAAACTCTTGATACTGGAGTTATGATAAGAGAAGTCAATGCTACTAATATAACTCTTATACTTAAAGTGAGTACTCATTCAAATGTCAAGAAATTTAGGCCAATATCTTGTGTGAATACTACATATAAAAATCTCTCCAAGCTTATTTTAGAAAGGCTTAAGAAGGTACTTAATTCCCTCATCTCTAGCAATCAATCAACTTATGCGAGTGGGAGATGTATTTGTGACAATATAACTGTGGCTCAAGACATTATTCATGGATATGAAAGGATACTATATCTCCAAGATGCAAAATTAATGTTGATATTCAAAAAGTTTATGACAACATTATTGGGATTTCTTACTCAATACTTTTGATGTTTTTGGCTTCCCTAAAAGTTTATTGGTTGGATTAATATGTGCATTTCAACTCCTATTTGTTCTATACGGGTTAGACAAGGGGATCTCTTATCACGTTATTTTTCATCAAATAAAACCACATATAAGAAAAAAATTTAAGGTGTATGAAATATTATGTTGGTCTTTGATTAAATTGCCTATATATTATTTAGTTTGTTAAATTTAGTATTTGGATTTTAGGTTTAGAATTTCAACATACCAAATTTAACCTAGACTATTATAAAATTTGAAAATATATATTAAAGAAAACGGTTTTCGGTTATTAGGTTTTATTTTTATCTAAAACCATAACCTAACGGTTTTAACCATCGGTTACACTTATCAAAACCATAACCTAATGGTTTTAACCACTGGCACAATTCGGTTTTTTTCGGTTCGGTTTTCATCGGTTTCGGTTTTTAACCGTAACGATTGCCATCCCTAGATGTAAGGTATTCCTCTACAATATTCACGGCCACTTCGTAAGAACTAGGGCCTAGGGTTTCAGAAAACTCAAAAATTTACAGACCTGATTTCAAGTAACGGCGAGGACGAAAACAAATTGAGGTATAGTAAGAAAGAATTGAATATGGAAATACTGGGGTTAGGGTTTCAATAACAAACAATTACACAAAATATGAATTAAAGGAATGTTAGCTAATGAATTAATGAAAATGATGAAATGAAAAAGTGAAAGAAAGAATCATATTTATTTATTTACCAGGTGACTTTCTTGCTACACATACGCTTATTCTTGAGCTTTGATTATAGTGAGTCTGAGATACCATAGCTTGGAAAGCATTGATGGTGTCGGGAGATGGTAATGGAGAGGAGAAGCGTGTAAGATGACCTAGATGAATATTGGTTTGGGTTCAAACTGATGATTAACTAAAATTAAAAAAAGGGTCATACAATTATTCTAGTTTTGTTTTCAGAATGTTTTTGGTAATTTTTTCTTGATTAAAACTATTAAATAATATAAAGAAGATTTAAAATCTAGAATAATGACGTATACCTGCCATGTAGAACGCCATGTCACGGGTGACATTTAGGTGGTATGAATTTGGATGATATATATATTACTCATTTTTTTAATACATGAGAGAGCCACTTTAGACTCGGAGTCATTTTGACTCCAATGAGATTCGATCCCAGGATCTCTTGGTCTCTACGGAGTAACCTAACCACTAGACCAACTATCGATCTCTATTACTCATTTATATATGTTGATCATTTTTATTTTTTGTATAGCTATAATGATTTAAGAAAGTGTATAATTAAGAGATACTATAATATTTAACAAAATTATATTGAATTTATGTAAAAAATTAAAAACCCGTATATTTGGAATAAATTTAAGTTTAATTTCAAGTTAGAATAAGATGTCATATTAATGAGTAATTTAAATTTTTTAGAGTTACCTTATAAATAAAAAATCAAAAGTTAAAGAAAATATTAGAGCATTATTCTTGAACTTTCATCATTATCAAGTTTTTTTAGTCAAACATCCAAGACCCGTCTAATTTGTTTTCTTAATCATTCAACACCTACATCAATTAAACAAATCATATTGCACAACTCTCGTTACATTTTGTTCTTTTTTAATATATAATTATTTCAACTAACATAAAGGGTCAAACTAAAAGTTTTTGTACAAAACTTTCAAATAAAAAAACCAACAAAGAAGCCAAATTCTTAGTTATTCTTTTATGGAATCAATGTTTCACAATATAATATTTGAATAAATTTAGTATTAGTTAAGTTGTAATCGTTTTAAATGTTATATGCCTAGCAAATTCTAATACTAAATGGTAAAGATTAGTTTATATATCGTAATAATAATGTGTTGTATTGTCTTCGATTTGATATAATTGAGAGTACTAGTATTACTTTGTTATTTAATTTATTTCGACTTTAATTTTAACCTGTTAAATCTCCCTTAATGCATATGATTCAATTTTTCATTTTCGTTACCGAACTAACAAAGGGAGCAAGTAGTTGTTGATATAGGTATATATGTGATATATATCTTAAAGATTTTTCAAATTGATGAATCCCCCTAAACAAAAATATATAAAAAAAATATCCCTCTAAACAAATTTTGAGTGACCCAATCGTTATACACTTAAGTTCAGTAAGTTCTTTAAAATAAAATGATTAAAAAATCATAATACCTTTAATAATTTTGATAGTTAGTTAATGGTTAGACTATTTCATAAATATTAAAAGGTTTTGTAATCAAATTTATTTGAATTTAAAATGATTCCAAGTTAAGAGTAGCTTTCATATTTCATATGTTTTAAGAACTCGTCAACTATCCTAACACATACTTGTTTAACTAATTAAAATTTCAAACTTTTCATTAGCAAGGTAAGAACTCAAACTCATTTTCTTTATCCCGTCACAATATATATTGAATATAATGTAAAGTAAAGCCTCAAACACATTTCTTCTCCGACCAAAAAATAATCCAAAAAATGTATGGGCTCCACAAAACTCACGACGTCCCTTCCTTCACCATCATAATCTCCTTAATGGAGTCCGGTTTGATTTGTTATTTATTCTTTAACTAAATAGATCTTTATTGGGTTTCCGGTTTTATTGCATTTATGGGACCTTAGTCCAACACAGCGTTTTACTTAATAAAGCCGGAATGATTCTCAGCGATTGATCTTGATCAGTTTAAACGGTGGTCCTGATCAAAATCCTACCACTCTCATATATAAGCCCTGCTTCTTCAGTTTTTGGCTCATTCTAGTTGACTTTATCTTTTTAGGGTTATTGGTATAGTTTGAGATTTTTGGTATATTCATTTAAATACTTTAAAGAACACTTACTGGAGGCATTCTTTAGTGGATGAGTTTCTTTCTCCGAAATCCAACGTAGATGTAGACTTTTGTCGAACCACGATAATTTGTTTGTGTTCTTTACTTTCTGCTTACAATTTGGTTTTAAATCTTTTTCTAAAAACGCGGTTAAACAAAACTAATCCTAGGATTTTTACAACATATAAGAATAATTTAAGGGCTCTAAATTTGTTAGAGTTTGGGGGATCCCGAAGTGGTGGCTCCTTCATCTCTCAGAACCAGCCTGTTGATAGCAAATGGTCGCTTTAGGCCATCTCAGATTAATTTGAATTCTCAGGCTGTTATACTGATGTTGTGTTGCCTTAGTCAAAGCTATAATGGTTTAGCCTTCATATTTTCCAGTTACTGGTCACTTTTTTTATATGTTATTTTTCTTGTATAGTCCTGAGGATTTGTTAAGGATTAGGAGTGAAGTTCTGGTATTCTCTCGATTACACGGAACCCATGAAGCTACTTTTGTATTTCAACTCTGTACTTTCTGGTTTGAAGTTTGGTATGCTCTGATTGTGTTTACCAGAACCTTAGCTTTGCTATGTGTGTTCATAATCCTATCACAACAAGCTCAAGAGTAGTTTTTCTCTTCTGAAACAAAGTAAAATAATTTTAGACTCAAAACTCCCTTTATAGGAGAGTTGTATAAAATTTTGTTAGGTGTTTTCAAGCGTGACCTTGTACGCCTAAAAGCAAAGTAGATAAAAGGCGCAGTGTCATCATCAAATTTATATAATAACTACAGAATTATATATACACAATGGCATTCAAGGCTATAAGTTTCTAAAGAATAATTCAGAAAAGGTCACATAATTGTTAAAACCATTCCATGAAATTATTTATTCTGCTAGTCAAATCTTCATCATCACATAATAAACAAGTTTCCACAATTTTAATCTTTTTCCTCCCTAAAGATATTGAGCTTGTATTCTCTCCCTGTTTGTATCCCACCACAGCTTTGCATTAACTTCCCCAAACCTCTCACGACTACATAAACACAAACACATATTACAAAAATATAAAGAAGATGGATCGCCAATGGAATAATATAATAATTACCTGAATCTGACACGTCGTAACTCTCGTGAACCATCAACTAATTGTCTAATGGTTATGTAAACTCCAGGCTCATCTTCCTCAATCCATTCTGACTCCAGCTCACTTCCATTACTCATAGAAACCGAAGCAGCTTCATCTCTTGAAGAAGTTGTAGTTCTCGATGCTTCCATGGCTGCTTTTTGATAGTTTCTACCCCATTCCCTGTTTGCTAATGGAGTCATCATCGAGCTTTCCCTAGGCGATCCAAGCTTTGAATAACAAGAATCTCTCTGCAATTAATCGTTTGTCAAAATCATAGTTTTATCAACATTTGATGAGATTAGTTACTAGTTTAGTTTAGATGATTACTCCATTTTCGGATCTCGCAGGTGTATCAAGAGCTTGTTGGTTGAATTTTCTAACATTGTAAAGCTCCATAATTTGATCATAATTTTCAGCCCACCATCTCTGAGCTTCCCATTTATCGTACATGTCTCGGCTTTAGATAAAACATTCCAAACAATGTTACTAAAACTATAAATTTATGGGTGATTGACTTAAAAAGGTTTAGGAAATTATGAATTTCCCATAAAAGGCCTGATTACGATTGCTAATAGGTGAAACCTATTAATATTTTGCTTTATGGGTAAAAAAATGCTCTTTTAAGGGTAAATACAGACCTTTTATGGACAAATCATGATAGTTAAGGGTAAAAATTTATTGGTCTTTTATGGATATTAAATTTAATTCTGGACATCTTTTTGGTCATTATTCCTAGATTTATATACACTATGGATAACGGAATAATGAATCAGGATTTATACCTAAAACGCATACGCTTAAGGTCATTTCCACCCTGAGGAAGAGAAGTGAAAGTAATTTGTATCCCGGGCTCCACCTGAGCGGTCCATTCTTTTGGCTCATCCTCGTTTTCCACCACCACCTCTTCAGTGGCGGACTTGGCTGGGATGAATTGACCACCACTGGTGGTGGTAGTGGTGGTCCGATCACTGTTGATCAAACCCGTGAATCTTGTAGTATGATTACGATTTGGATTCTTAAAATCCCAAGGTGGAGTTGAGCCTGAAAGTCCGTTAGAGTATAGTCCTTGTCCACTCCTAAAGCTTCCAGGAGTGTTGGGTTTGCTTTGTTTCGAAGAACCCGAGACTTTCAACGCTATATCCTTAATCTGTAATTAGCAAAACATTATTATGTATTAGTACTATATACATTATGTGACTGTTCCAAATGCTACATATCTCTGATTTTCTAAACATAATAATAAATTGAAAGAAAGTTATTGGTGAATGTGTTGCATTAGATTTAGGTCAGTACTGACTTAGTAAATAAGGCACAGCTTCTTGGGACCCTACTCCATTGCACCTTAACCTAAACTAACTTAACCTAGCCTTATGCAAGAAAGACTATAGTCAAAGTTGACAGACCAAAAAATCATTAGGGACAGATCAAGATTTTAGTCTAAAATACAAATAAAATATCCTAGGAGGTGTATATTTTTTAAGTTATGCTGGGCTGTAATTTTTTTTTTTCAAGTTTTTTCTAAAGAAAAAAAAGCGTAGCAAATTCACATAAGACCATCTACTCTTGATGGAAGATTTAAATATCAGCCCATCAAGTCTTGAATGGCGTAGGGTGCAAGTTCTAGGGAAAATCAGTGTGTTCTATAATTTTATTTCAAACTAAGTTGATTAAAAGCCTAACTCAAATTAATAAGTAAAAAGACTCGCTTCTACTTAATAGTAGTCTAGTACCGACAAAATGTGACATGTCAAATAAATTCTAGCAAGAATTCTAAGACCCGTCCCTGGTTGTGCAGGTGTGAGTAAACTGAATAGACTGAATGGGTGGTTAGATTGTAGACAAGGAATTCAATGGCATGGCATGAATCTTTGACCAATATATACGGTCTAGTCTTTTCTACTGAGTATCTTAACTTGGTTTTTTGCTACAGATTACTTTTATCTATCCACTTGCATTTTTTGATAAATGAATTTTTTTGTCAAATGACAAATGGATTAATTGCACCTTATAGCATTATGTTTTAAAAGTTACCAATGACAAATATAATAATAAAAACTAAAAAAGTTCCAATTAAGAGATACTCTAGAAAGGATTTTAGGTACGTTAAAAATATAGCTGATATTATTCAAATATTATTGAGCATGAATATTAGTAGGCCATAAACCATTTTACGTGAATTTTGTAATCAAATACATCTACCGATATTTTTTAGCACATTTGTGAACCAGATCATTTAACACAAGTCACTATTTTTTAAATAACAAATACTTATACTCTATGTAGTAGTCTTTCAAAAATAATGTCCGTATCCGAAGGTAAAGAAAAATATTTTTCTTTTTTCAAAAAATAAAGAAAGATGTTGGGAGCAAGATCTAGAGACACATGATCCAAGGTATAGAGAGAATAAACCAAAGGATTAACGTCCTTCTTTAGGTATCTATATTGTCGCATGCAAAAAAGCTTTTGCATTTAGCAGCTGTGAATTCACTTTTCCTTTAATTCGGTCCTGCCAAACCCAACTCAAAAAATCACCCTATACCTAACTCACCTCGAATCATTCGGTTTTATTTATACCCTATAAGTATTATTTTTTTCTGGGATTCAATTAATTAAATTATTGTATAATAACAATTAAATATAGCTGACAATGAACTTAATATATACTAATTAGGGAACTTCACTTCAGTCTAATATCACACAAACCTACTCATGTGTATTGTCCCAATAAACTTCAAACAAAGAAATTTAAAGACTTAAACTAAAGAGTGAATTTAAGATAGTGTATGAAAAAGAATATTAAGCATAAGACTTAATATTGTAATGCGTGATATTATAAGATTTTATTTTCTCTATAATTTCAAAAAAAAAAAAAAAAAGTGGATCCCAGGGAAAGTAGAAGTGGACCCACAAAGTGAGATACTAGGGGAGTAAAACATAGGGACTAACATTTGTTTGTTTTGTGAAAGAAAAAGAGATGAGAAGAGAGAAGAGAACCTGCGCCGTCAGGCTTTTGACGGCTTCTTTTGTACTTGGAGTATCACGCGCGCCTTCTTCTGTTCTTTGCTTCGAGCACGTAATACACGTCAACATCTTTTCTTTTCTAGAGTAGAGTACCTTCTAATTTCAGCTTTTCCTTTTTCTTTTTCTTCTCTTTTTATCTGCCAAATTAAAAAAGAATTCTTTAAATAAATTACTATAATTATTATTCACTATTTCAATAAATCAATATATATAACTTTTTTGTATTATTAAAAAAGCAATGCTATAAATAATCATTTCATCCTTATCTTACTCTTCATGTATCATTTTATATGATAAAAAAAATTATAATTGACAATTAAAACCTCTACATATAAAAAATAAAACAAAAATAAATGATTTACTTATCAAAATTATACCTATCATCTTCTTTCTACCACGTTTAACATAATCTATAATCAAAACCATTTAAATATCAATAAATAAATAGAACTTTAAGCAATAATTGTTAAAACTTACAGATTAGTAATAAGTAAAAAGTGTAATTTTATAAAAGAAAAATAATATTTTTAGATAAATCACATAATATAAAAAAATATAAATCAAAAGCATTGGCATCTCAGTTTTAAAAAAAAAAGCATGAAATCTCAGGTCATTGAGAGTCTTGCTTTGGAGGTTGGTATGAGATCGTTGACCTACCGAAAGCGAATTTATATCGGAGAAATGTTATCGAAAGTAAGGTGTGAAGCTGAAAACGAAGATGCACATATGGACAGAATTGGGGCTGTTGAAAGCTCCGATGAGGGCTACTACAGGGGGTTCACAATATTTCAGACCTGCAATGGCGGAACAGCCTGTTGCATCAGGCTGCTATGATCATTCCTGGTGAGAGTTCAGATGTTACTGGACTGATTCAAAATAGAGGGTCAGCTTAATTATGTAAATATGAAAAAGTGGGTTTCAAGACACCTGAAATCACGTGATAATTATGGAAGTATTGAATGGAAATTAATATTCATAGCAGCAGTGAGTACTATTTGGGGTAGAAGAAATGAAGCTATTTTCGATAGTCCAAATGCAACTCCACGGATGGGGTAAGGAATGAGGGAGGGATCATAAAAGCAAGGAGTGAGCTAATCAAATGGACGAAATCAATAGGAAAGCTGGAAATTAAATATTGATGAAAACTATAATTTACTGAAAAGAAAAGCTGGTAACGGGAATACTAAGAGATGACGAGCTTTGAGGTACTTCGTACTTATAGGAAGCAAACATATTTGTGGATTTGTTAGCTAAAAACGGGGCGGATTTGATCGGCGGGCTTTACGTTTTGGATGATCCTCTAGACTATTTGTGGTAAAGTATTACTACTCGAGATAAGAGTGGTTGTTTAATTCCTAAACTAGTATTAGACCCCAACAAGGGATTAGTAGATTTTTTCTAGTCAACTTCGACTTTTAAAGCCTTAGATGTATAAAAAAAAATTGGATTTTTATATTTATATAAAATTAAAAATCCAAATAAAAAACACCCATTTAAGATTTTTAATTTTTTTAACAAAACTCGGTCTTAAATCGCAGTAGAATTACATTTAAACTCTTAATATTAACACTAATGCTAAATTCTAATAGTATAAAGATATATAAATTCTTCAGCGGACTCACAAATAATTTTTACTAAAACTATTTATATATTTAAAAAAACTAACAAATACATATACTATTACAAAATTATTCTTCACATAAAATTTATTTATATTTTAAATATACATTAAAAATATAAATTTTTATTTATTAATAAAAATAATATTTTTTTTGTCTATTTTTATTTGTCTATCTTTTTTATACATAAAAATTAAAAAAAGTATTTAATACTTTTCACTTTTACACAATTATTTTTAATTACTATTCTCTTTGTCCACTTTTATTTATCCACTATTTTAGTACACAAGATTAAAATAGTATTTTATATGGTTGCTTTTTACACAATTACTGTTAATTAATTTACATATGGTTATTTATTATAATACTTTTCTATTATTTCATTTAGAATAATATATTTGTTACCCTTTTTTATTATTTTTTATTTTTTTAATACATGAGAGAGCCACTTTGGGCTCGGAGTCATTTTGAATCCAATAAGATTCGATCCTAGGACCTCTTGGTCTCTGCGGAGTAACCTAACCACTAGGCCAACTATCGATCTCTTTGTTACCCTTTTTTAGTTCACCCTTATATCACCTTTTATGGAGATTGTAAACATCAATCATATTATTTTTCTTTTGTAATTATTTTTCTCTCTCTCTTTATTCAATGACACATAAGAGGTGATGATATAGTTGAACCAAAAAAAGGTGACAAATATCATTACTCTTTTTTTTTTTAATACATATGAGAGCCACTTTGGACTCGGGAATCATTTTGACTCCGATAAGATTCGATCTCAGGACCTCTCGGTCTCTGCGGAGTAGGCTAACCACTAGGCCAACTATCAATCTTAAAATATCATTACTCTTTAATTAAAGGTAATATTAGAAGAAAAAAAATTCAGATATTGATAAAGATGTATTGAAGACAAATATTATTAGACACTTTCTTTTAGATATATAAATAAATGAAAATGGGTTGAATGAGTATATATTGGAATCATTTATTATTACAATATTTTTTATATTATTTAATTAAATATAATATTAAAAAAAGTAGGAAAATGTATTTGTATTGAAAAAGAAACAAACATATTGAATTTTTTTTTAGAAAGCTGGATAAATAAAATTAGACGAAAAAAATGTTAGAAAAAATATTTAAGTATTCTAAATAGTAACTAATAATAATTTTAAAAATACTATTTTTAATAAATAGATATTAATTTGGGACAAGAAAATATCACTAATATATTTTTTGATAAAAAATTATATATTTTGATAGAGTTGTAATTTTTTCTAGCTCATCTATTTTTCAGTAATTATTTTGTTTTGAAGAATAACACTCAATTATAGCTTCAGATGCATATTAAACTTTATAAATTTTGATATTTTTTTTAAGGATTAATGCCCAAGAAACACCTCAAGTTAGAATTAATTCCTCCTCACCCTGGCCATCAATTTTTTGCCCATAAAAGGCATCACACATTTTACTTTTTTCCTTTTTGTCCATAAAAAGAGTTGTTTGAGTTATTGGAAGTTTCCCATAACTCAGATCTTGAGTTGTGGGAAGCTTCTCATAACTCAAATCTTGAGTTGTGGGAAGCTTCCCATAACTCGTTGTTCTTTAAAAAAGACGGTGTCTTTTATGGGCAAGGGTATAAGGTGGCAGGTGCCTATTAGGTATTAACCCGTTTTTTAATTATGATTTCAGATTCTGTATATAAATTCTTAATTTAAAATTTTATTATTAAATCAGGATATTACCCGTGATTCAAAATGTGAGTATTAATTATAAAGGTATTAAAAGAATTGAAATCCCATGAAATGTACAATCAATCAACAAGATTAAAGCAAACCACAAAAGAAGCATATACAGTCTTTTATATCCTTTCTTTAATCTAAACCAACAGTTCGTCTTCAGTACATTCCGTGTAGGTACACGGCTTAAAAAAAAAGCTTTAACAATTTACCAGGATGCCCTTAAAACGTACTTTATTTTGTGGGGCTCGATGTAGATTTTAAATTTTTGTTCTGTATGATGTACAAATTTTTGTTCCTGTGTTATCCCTTCACGCTTATTTGTTAATTTTTGTTCCACCGAGTACTATATTTCTTGTTCAATCTTTTTTTTTTTTTTTTTTTTTTTTTTTTTTTTTTTTTTGGTCGGGTAAACGGTTGTATTAAAATATCAAAACTGTACACTATACATGGGTGTTACCTACCTAGGCTCGAAAGCTTAAGGTAGCAACAAGGAAAAAAACAACTACCTCATACTATACTAATACAAGCTAGCCTTCCACTCACATCCAAAAAAGAATGCCGAGGGAACAAGGAAAATAAGATTGAATAAACACACCATTTAATTTCCTTGGTTACTATTTCTCTAGTCTTGGAAGCACCTCTCATGGCTAGGTGATTTCTCGCCGTCCAAATACAATACACGGTAGCTCCAAAACCCACTTTCCAAGCCTTTCTTCTCCAATTCTCTCTAGCTTTTAATTTTTTTAGCCATTTCAAAGCGCTTAGCATAGTGTTCATTTCCTTGTCTAGTCCAAGCCACATTTTTATATCATCCCATATAGCCTTAGCAAAAGAGCATTCAAAAAATAAATGCCTATTCGATTCAAAATCTTCCTTACACAAATCACAAAGTGGATCAAGTTCCATGTAAGTAATCCTATTCTTAGTTTTAAGTCTTTCTTTTAATGCCATCCATACTATGATTGCATGTTTCGGAAATACACTCGGATCCCACACAATATTTGCCCAAGGTTTAATAAAAGCTTTACGACGAAATAAATCATAAGGGAATTTATATACATCATAAAACTCTATTGTATTTACCTCATATGTTGATCGGGGCGCCTTAACGGAAGCAAACCATAAAGCTAATATTTCTTTTCTTCCTTCTTCACCTAGGGACCCACGTATAATTTCTTTTAACTCCCAAATATTTTTCAAAAGTGGGGAATTAATTTTATTAGGAATCCATTCCCAAAAACCACTACTATTAAAATACTCACCATGAATCCACCTAATCCAAAGTGATTCTTTATTTTCCACTATTTTCCAAATCATCTTTAGAAGTAAAGCTTTATTCCATGCTTCAAAATCTTTTAATCCAAGTCCCCCTTCATTTTTAGGCATACAAATATTTTTCCAACTAACTTGGGGTGGCTTATTATCCCAATAAAAGTTACGGCAAATACTAATAATTCTCTCTTTAACACCAACCGGAACCGGGAAAATCGTAAACCAAAAGCATGTCACCCCTTGAAGAACCGATCTAATCAATTCCAATCTACCCGCAAATGAGAGTGAAGAGGCTCTCCAACTCCTAACATAACCTTCCAATTTATCAAAAAGAGGTTTATAGTCTCTCGATAATAATACGGAAGATCCTAGCGGGACCCCTAAATAACGAAAAGGCATAATCCCTTTCTCAAAATTCGTAGGTATAATCCCATTAATCAAATCATCATTTGAGATACCTATGTAATAAATATTAGATTTTTCAACATTTAAACGAAGCCCCGAAACATCTCCAAACTCATTTAAACTATCCATAAGAATCTTAATCGAACCTTTATCACCTTTAGAGAGTAACATTAAATCGTCCGCAAAAGCTAAATGTGTTATTTTTTCCTTCTCACATTTGGGATGATAATTAAAACCATTACAAGTATTTTTTTTTAAAAGCCTAGAGAAATATTCAAGACAAAGAATAAATAGATAAGGAGACATAGGATCACCTTGTCTTAAGCCTTTTTCGCCTTTAAAAAAACCATGCACTTCTCCATTTATAGCCAAAGAGTAAAACGGAGATGAAACACACACCATAATCCAATTAACTATTTTTTCCGGAAACTTTAATCCCTTTAAAACTTCATAAATAAAGTCCCATGATATAGAGTCATACGCCTTTCTAAAATCAATTTTAATAGTACATCTTGATGAGCTACTTTGATTATTATAACCTCGAAATAGTTCTTGCATAAGGTGAATATTTTCTATCATAGATCTACCCTCAACAAACGCATTTTGGGCTTTATCCACTATATTATTTAAACAAGGTTTCAATCTATCCGCTAATATCATAGTAATCGCTTTATAAACCACGTTACAACACGAAATAGGCCGAAAATTATCAACACTCTTAGGATCATCAATCTTCGGAATTAAAGCAATAAGAGTAGTATTTAATTGCTTAAGTAAAAAACCGGAGGTAAAGAATTCACGTACCGCTAATATAACATCTTCCCCAATAATATTCCACGAACTCTTAAAAAATAATGAAGAATAACCATCGGGTCCGGGCGCTTTATCGTTCGCTATTTTAAAAATAGCTTCTTTAATCTCCAAATCGGTTATGTCTCGGCACATATCTTCTCCTTGCTCTAAAGTAATTTTACTTCCATAATCAAATACTTCGGAATTAATATTTGTCGTATTATCTTTAACACCAAATAAACCTTTGAAAAAATTTAGGAACGTTTCATTGACTTGATCTTTAGACGTAGTTAAATCACCACTCTCTTTTAAAATATTCGGAATAAATCTTCTTCTATTTTTACTTTTAAGGAGCCCATGGAACAATTTAGTACACCTATCACTCTTAAGGGAATAACCGAGCTTAGCCTTTTGTTTAAGAAAACTAATCTCGGCCATTTCAAGAGTTTTAGATCTCTTCCGAATCTCAACCAAGTTATCAAATGAAGAAGTAGGTAAATTTTGTTGGAAATGTACCTCGGCTATTTCAAGATCCTCCTTAGCTTTCTTTGCCCTTGCGGAAATATGAGAAAAGTGGATCTTATTTAATTTCCTCAAGTCAAACTTCAAAGCTTTCATTTTATTACATAGGATATATTGTTTTGTACCCACAACCATGGTCTTGTTCCATCCATCTTCAACCGTTACATAATAATCTTCATGTTGCACCCACATATCAAAGAAACGGAAAGGAACAATCCTAGTAACATTTTGTAAAAAAATATTAACTATACAAGGTGAATGGTCGGATACACTAGATTTCGGTAAAAATTCGGCTTGAATATAATGATTCGATTCATCTAGCTTCCGATTACCCAATGCTCTATCAATCTTACTAAGAACATGGTTATTATCCCATGTAAAGAATTGACCGGTATATTGTATATCCTCAAGGCCTAAGTGATTACAACAATCCGCAAATTCTTTAAAATCACCCACCGTAACATTTTGTCCTCTAATCCTTTCATTAAAAGCTAATATATTGTTGAAATCACCCAAAAGAAGCCACGAATCATCGAAAGTAGCAAAAAAATCAATTAGATTTTTCCACAAGTTTCTTCTCAATCTAATATCATTTAGTCCGTAAATAAACGAAGTATATAAACTAAGAGATGTTACCTTACACACAATCTTGCAATGTATAGCTTGAGATGTTCTCTCGATAATCTCAACTTGTACTTTATCCGGATCCCAAACTAAAAGGATTCTCCCATGCTCTATTAAGTCGAAGTTATTAACACTCTTCCACCCTTTAAGCATGTTATTCATAAATAAATCCACTTTATTTGTATTACTCTTTGTTTCCAATATTCCCATCACATCTATATTTTTCTTTTTAATTAAATCTTTTACCCCTAGCTTTTTATGGGTTGAGCCGAAACCCCTTAAATTCCAAGTCGTAATAATCATTTACGACTTTCGGTGGGTTTCCCCATATTTGAGCGTTTAATATTAGCTCTACGTGCCTTCCAATACTTCTTCTTTTGCCACATATATTCATTTTTAGCTAGCGTAAGGTTTTTATAACTCGCTTCTCTTTTTTTAGTTTTCTTACTCACTACCATCTCGAAGGAATCTCCGATTAAATTTTTCGATTTTTCTTTCCCGTCATTTCCTACGTTATTCCCTTCTAAATCCGAGAAAATTACCATAGCGGCGGAGCGTGAGTTTGACCCTACTCGGATAGCCCGAATCTCGCAACTACTATCACTTTCCGGAATAAAATTTAAATCAAGCGATTTCGCTCTTTTAATCTTTGATGGAGTAGAAAAATGCCTTAAATTATTTTTAGAGCTGCTCTGCTCAATATTAGGTAATTGTTCAGTAGCACTATTAAAATAATTAGTACCTTGTATAGCTGTAACATTTGTAACATCAATTTCTTCATTTATGTATTCGGCGGGTCCCTTTGCCTTTTGCATGAGACGAACCTCATATTGAGGTATTACTCCATGCACCTGAGGAGTATTAAGTTGTCCACCTATTGCTAGCAACTTCTCCGCGGGTCCTTTTATTTTGTGCATCAGCTGAGGAGTGACAAGTTCTCTGCGGGTCCCTTTACTTTGTGCAGCAGCCGAGGAGTCAAGTGGAGGGATTACTCCATGCGCCAGCAGCTGAGGAGTGTGTCCACTAATAGCTTGTGAAGAGCTGTTTTTTTTATTTCTTGGAGTAACAGCAATAAGCTCTATTTTTTCACTTCCAACTTTAGGATTAAAATGCAATATAGGTTTTTTTGTATAATTTAAATTTTTTCCTTTTATCCCGTCTCCAAATTTGTGAATATTCCCACTCCTATCTTTATCCAAAACATAATAGCATTTATTACTCTCGTGTCCAAAAGCTTTACACTTTGAACAACACGGCGGTAAATTTTCATATTCCACTAAAACACAATGTTTTTTGCCCGTGTGTGAGCCAAATTCCACCTTTAATTTTCTATTCTTACTCAAATCTAACTCAATGAGGACTCGTGCATAAATAATATCCTCACATTCAAAAGTAATCCCATCCGTTCGAATTGGTTTTCCCACTTGCGAGGCAATCTTCGCTAATCCTTCTTCCGTTCTAGCTTGTTGCGGGAGATTTCTCAATATGATCCAAGTAGGAATCTTGTTAATCTCAAGATTTCCAAAATCGAAAAAGTCCGGAATCTCCGTTAGAAGAAGGAGTCGACCATACGAAAGATGCGGACCTTTTAAGAAAACATTCTTCTTATCTTCGTCCTTCTCGAATTTAAATATTAACCACCCGGAAGGGTGTTTTCGTACTTTACATTCAACATCCCATGCCTTTACGATCCGTCTTATATCTTCCATATCCGGGGATTTTTTCCCGGCTACGTAACCTATAAGAGAGTACCCAAAAGCTTGCTCAATAGTTAGAACATCCGTCTCTAAAAGTTGCAACAATTCTCCTTCCACGGGTTCGTAATACTTTAGTTCCTTTCCAACGGATGGCTTTCTATTATTCAAAAGAATATCTTTATAACCTACTCTCTTCTCCTTTTCACACATTGATTGGGATTCACCCGAGCACTTGGTGTTGGCGTCAAGTATTCCGGTCGTAACGGATTTCTTGGTGGTCTTTTCACGCCCAAGATTGACCACATTCTTTAACACGGAAGTGCCCTCAACGTCTACTTCGTTTAATTTATCAATTTCTAAAAAATGTGATTCGGAAATTTTATCAAACACTTGTTGTGCTACTAGTGCACCCTTATCATTTTCCCCAAAATCTCCTCCAATGGAACCATTACCCGGTGGGTTATGGTCTAGCGTGAGGCTAGACATGCCCAAGGAGGATCGGGAACCCGGGTTTACCCATGACGTGAGGTTCGTGGGGTCCGGTGGCTCATTTCCGGAAAAGACGTGGGGAAGAAGATGAACATCTCCGGGGTCCAAATCGGACGGGGAGTGCCTTCGATCTTGAGACGAGTGATACGGGTCCGTCATTCTAGTGAAGTTTCGTGAAGAAAAATTCTTGAGATAGGCGCTAGATCAGAGGGATCTAGGAGAAGAACACTCTAACCTCTCTCTAGAATTTTTTTCTTTTTATTGAAATTAAATTAGTTGTCTTTCTTTTTCTTGTTCAATCTTGTCGGGTAGTGTATCTTTTCGTTCTTTGTCACACAATTTCTGTAATTTAGGTTAAACATTTTACTAACACGTGTCAAACCGGTATGGTTTTGAATTTTTTTTCTAACTTACAAATAAAATAAAAATAAAAAAACTGCCAGTTTTGAGGCTCGAGGTGGGTTTTGTCCCCTTCTTGCCCACCACCCTCTTCAGTCTTCTCTCTCCTCCATCTCCATCTCCATCTTTCATCTCAGCAAGCAAGAATACGCAGCCCTACAAACAAAACATTTCATTAAAATACCTTTAAACATCGAAGCAGGAGACTTAATAGGCTTAGGTTGCTTCGGCTTCACAGTGGAAGCCATTGTCTTCTTCGTTACCTTCCCATATGGTGGCTTCTTCATTGTTTTACCCTTCTTCCTCACTATCTTTGACTTAGCCTTCGTTTAAACCGAAACCTTATTTATAATTCTTGGAGGGATTTGGCCTGAGATTTCACCAGTGGTTGAGAAGGATTCATCTTCGTCCTTTCCCTCACAGCAACTTTTTGCAACTGCCATGGATGGGTTCTTCAACCTCCACCTCATCTTCCATTTTCGACGCTTATTTGAGCCCCTCATTTAGTCCCAGTTTCAAACACAAAAAGGCCCAGATCCTAAAAGCCTTTCAATCATCTTCCCGTAATATAATTTGATGGTTAAATATTAATTATTATTTTAGTTTTCTTTTGGAGTAATTCCAAATGTGAGTTAAAGGAAAAGCATCACTACGAGTAGCAGATATATTAACATAAGCGGGAATTTTGGATGAGGTAAACATTATATGCATTATGGCACCCCTAAAATTACAGAATTTTTTGGTTGAGAATTCAAGAGGGTTTTGAGAAATAGAGGAAGAAGAAGAATGGTGGAGAAGAGAATGGGAAGAAAAATGCGGCTAGTCCAGGTGAACGGAGTTTAAGTAATTTTAAGTTGAGTTGGATTTTGGACTTTGTGTTTTGTTGTTTATGTATTTATACACTTAGATACTTGGTGTTTATATTATTTAGAAGATGGATTTGGTGTATGTTAGGTATTATTTAGAAAATGGATTTGCCTGAGAATTGTTAACAACTTTTAGTGGTATTTTAGAGAGAGTTGGAAGATTTAATGAAATTAACGTTGAAGGCAAACAATAATATAGAAAACGTGTTGAAATTGGATTTTAGGGGTATTTTGGGGAAGATTACTGCAAGTTTGGAAGTTGAAAATGAAAGAATTGGAAGTTATGATTCAGCTATGGAAAGTAGGTATTAAATAATATTAGTGTTTTATTAATGAAACCATTATAATGGTATTTTTCTTATCGCAGGGTCACATAAAGAAGTGGAAAAAGAGCGTTCAAGTCTAGAAAATAGGTGTCATAAAAGGAAAAGAAGTGAAAGTGAAGGTAAAAAAGATGATAAAGTTTTGATTAATTTACATGGAAAAATTGCTTTGCTAATATAGTCATATGAATGTTAATATTTGCAGAATCGCTATTAAACTCGAGATTTATCAAGGCTTATGAGGGGAAATCTGATCTAGATATATTTCTAACAGATCCGAGAGTTTGTATGAATGCTGTTTGCGCACTTTATAGACAAAAAATCTCTCCTCGACCAAATTTTACCTTTTACTTTTCGGCTCAAACATGGTATGAACAAAAGGAGACTGGTTTTTTTATTTTTTTTCTTTCTTTAGTTTGTGTTTGAAAATTGTGTTGTAATGTTTCAGGAAATTAGCCAAGTATTTGATTAACAATGATCCGAAGAATAGGCTAAGAAGGAGTGTTTCAGAAGTCCAAGAAAAAAATCCTGAGATGCTTAAAAATTGTGAAGAGTTGGTTAAGAAAAATCGTATTTTGCTTACTAAAATATACCATAGTAATGTGGATCCTTTCTTTTCTTTTTCTAAGTAAACAAAATGCAGTTTTTTCTGAAGAATTTATATGCAGATCATTCCTTTTGTTAAGGATAGATTTTGACCGATGCACATTTTTATTTTGTGAAGAATTTCTAATAGTGATAATTTTCTTGTATCTAATTAATACTCCAAGCTAGCTTTGACTAAATACTTGAAATGTTATTAATCACGTAATTCAGAAATTGGTAGTTGCATATTTAGCAATACTTTGTAGTAATGTTTACATTACAACACAATTTTCAAGCACAAACTAAAGAAAAAAAATTGTCTCTTATTTGTTCATTCATACGTTGATAAATCGACGGAGCTAAATCATACCTTGATAAAAAGCCATGTATTCTCACATAATTGAGTGAAGGTGAAGGTGAAGGTGAAATTATATAAAAGATTAAAGATTAAGATGGTGCAATTATATAGGGACCAATGGTGCAATTATATAAGATTTAAGACACTTTCTTGTATAAATGTATCCAGATATTTTAATTTCAGCTCAAAGCAACCTGTACATTTAATTGAATATGCAATACAGATATCACAACTATATTGAAACATCAAAATGCCACCAAACTTCTCCTGTATTACTACAAAATACACCCAAAGTTTTAAGAAAACTAAAAAGAGACCCAACATATTAATGAACTACAAAATCCAACCACATTTTACCCAAAAATCAATAGAATCAGTAATATCAACACGAAGACAAGCTCAGCAGAACAAATAAAGTATTAAACCACTACTATTATCACTCTAAAATCCCATCCACCAATTACAGCACATTTTTACACCAAATCCATCTTCTAAATAATATACTAACCAAGTCTCTAAGTTAATACATTAAATACAAACCACAACCCAATCCAAAAACAAGTAAAAAACAAAACACACAGTCCAAATGATCTTTTCACATCTTTCTTCCCATTCTCTGCACTATTCTTCTTATTCCTCCACTGGTGAAATTACCTAACTGAAATTGTGTAAATTACTATATGTACACTTACACAAGTCTCTTTAGACGTGATTGAGTCCTTAAAACGTTTGTAACCTGCATTTTTACACACTAATTAGCAAAGAAAAAAGTAAAATTGAATTCATTTTTGGAAATTGAGTTTATGCAGTGAACGTATGGTCTGTAGTCTATAAAAGATGCATTTAAAAACTAAAAACCAATTATATCCATGGTTGAAAAGAAATGAACAGAAACACAATTAAAATGGTATAAAAAACTAACAAAGAGTCTTAAAAAAGCAACAAAAGTGCCTCCGTATTTCCAATTTACCCACCCACCATTAAGCAAAGTGTACATCATCTTCAAAATTTACTCCAACAACATCCCTTTTAGAATTTTTAACTACAAGCTGCAAATCAAAATTACAATTAATATTGGCTACAGATCAACCTATGCAATTACTCAATTATCATGAAAAAACAACAAAATGACCAAGATAAATATATGCAATAGCAATTTACATGAGACTTGTACAAAATGGCCGAGATAAACCTATGTAAAAAATAATATTTTAGGTCGAGTTATATTTAATTGATAGTCTCGTATTTCACCATGTACTGCAACAATAAGATATTCATAATCATCCCAAATGGAAGAGAAAATAGAAAGAAAAATTGAATTAGAAGCAAATGCAGAAACTATATGATCTTCAGATTGATCTGTTAATGGAATAACAAGAACAAGGAAAAGACGAATAAAAATTTACAGTTTTTCCAGTACAAGCAAAGCAAACTTTATTTGCAAAAGGACCCTTACCAAAGAAAGGTATAACTCAAACTAGCCTCAGTTAGCTGTACAACACATATTCCTCTTACCTACAAGGAATCTCTAAGCAGGGTTTGGGAGCTGAACCGCCATTCTTCTTTTTGCCTATAAATTAAAATATTAATTAGCCAACATTTTCATAAAACAAGACAATAATTAATTAACAGTATACTTACCCCAGCAGCAAGAAGTTATACTTCAAAACGTATAAAGCTTGGACCTTTGTCCTAAAAGGCTAACAAAAGTCAGTATTTTAAATAGATACAATATAAATTGATTGACTGAAGAGAACACCCAGCTTACCCGGAAACAAACACGAAGGTTGATTGACTTCGTCTCTGCGAAGAAGATCTGGTGGTGGTTCTTCCTTCCATGGTGGCAGTTAGATCTCGAACGGAGTATCTCAAGAAGAAAGAGATAGGAGTTTTGTTTACTTGGTTCATTGCGTGAGGTTTCATGACGATGAAAGAGGGAGAGAGGCGGAAAGAGGGAGGCGTGAGTTTCGTGAAGAAGAGAGAGAGAGACAGGCGGAAAGAGGGAGGAAAGAGACTAATACATTTAGGGTTTAAAATTTCTAATTTTTAATGAAATTAGTTTAAAAATAAATCAATTTTGTTTTCATAATTCTCACTTTTTTTTTTTTTTTTTTTTTTTTTTGGACATTGGGAGGTGCCTAGGCACCGAAACGTAAACACAATTAATCAACCTATTCCTAATTTGCAAAACCTAGAGGACAAGTCGAAAAAACTAAGCGAATTTCGACGAGAAAGCGTTGCCCCGTGCCTAGCTTCCTTTGCAAGCTTGTCCGCTTTACTGTTGAGCTTCCTATTGATGTGGTGAAACGTGATCTGCCCGAGCTCCTCAGCATTGTGGATAATCTTACGCAGGATGGGTTGGATATTCCAACGTGCTGCTGACACCTGCTTCGTACCTTGAATAACCTCAAGGTTATCTGAATAAATTGCGATTCTTTTCCTTGGAAAATTTGCGCCTAGTCGTGTGGCTTCAAGGACCGCGTTTGCCTCTCCTTCCAAGGCAGAATTGCAATCAAGGTTGTAGCTGTGTTCAAAAGATGTACTACTGTTGTTGTTTACTCCGATTATTGCTATCCCCGTAGGTTCCCATTTGTTATTGAACGACGCATCACAAAAGAACGACAAATCTTGATTTTGTTCCTCCCTATTTGTGTCTGCGCTTTCTTCCCCTGTTTTCTTGAAACCTTTGTAATTTTCTGTTGTCCAATTAATTCCGTGAATTTCTTGCATTAATTTTCTTGATGCAATATTTATTCCTGTGCCACATACTGTAACCCCCTCGTGTATAGCTTTCATTTTTGCTTTCCAAATGTTCCAAAGGTTAATCATAATAAAGTCTCGTACTATGCACTCTTCCCATCCTCCGTTTGAAAACGTTTGAATGATTTTTAAGAACCAATTCTCTATTTTCTCCTCCCAATTGTCTTGGACTTTTATTTGTAGGATTGATCCAGCCCAAATGTCCTTACACATGTTGCAATGGAGGAGTAGATGCTCTACATCCTCACTACTATGGTTACACCATAAACAGTTTGTGGCATCCGCACATTTCCTCTTATATAAATTGTCCCTGGTCGGTAATGCGTTGTTTACTAATCTCCACATAAATAACTTGATTTTTTTGGGGATGTTAGAACTCCATATCGTTTTCCAGATTGGTGAGTCTTGCATTGCCTTGGTTCCTATTGTTGTTGCCTTGTTCAGAATTTGCTCATCTGTTATAACCTTATATCCCGTCTTTGTATTGAAATTGCCGTCTTTCGAGAACGGCCAGATTAGCTTATCATTAATATCTATTTCTTTAATCTTTGTTTTCTTTATAAGATGTACGATAGGTTCTGGAAATAGATCATCCAATTTCTCAAAGTCCCATTCGTCCTTGTTGTCCTTCATTAGTTCACTGACCTTTGTGATAGTAGTTCCTTCTGGTTTTTCTAGTTTCCATTCAGTATCTATCCATTTTTCATCCCATATATTCGTATCTCTGCCATCTCCTATCATTTTTATTCCATGTTTCTTAATAAAGTCTCTACCTTCTATAATACTTGCCCAGCTCCATGTTCTACTTTGTCTGAGTTTACAAGACATTAAGTTAGATTTATTGAAATAAATACCTTTGAGCAGTCTCGTTGCTAGATTATTAGGGTTGTGCAATAGTCTCCAAGCTTGAGCTGCTAGTAGGACAGTGTTCATTTTTTTGAAGTCTTTAAATCCTAATCCTCCTATTAATTTGCTAACTGCGATCTTTTCCCAAGCGACCCAATGTATCCTGTTTCTTTCACCTGAACTCCACCAAAAATTAGATATGGCTGAGACAAGTTTATTACAAAAGCTAATTGGAAAAGAGAAAATAGACATGTAGTAATTCGGAATGGCTTGAAGAATAGCTTTAATGAGTACTTCCTTGCCGCCTTCTGAAAGTAATTTCGCCTTCCATCCTTCCGTGTTTTTGAAAACCCTTTTTGCTATCCAGTCCAGGGATTCTACCTTTGATCTTTTGTGGCATAGTGGGATCCCTAGATAGTATCCTAGATCCTCTGTCTCTGTGATATCCATTATAGTAGTTGTCTCATTTCTAATATTCTCTGGTGTTTCTTTGCTGAAAAGGATGGCTGATTTATGTAAATTAATTTGCTGTCCTGACCCCTCACAATAGATGTCCAAGCATTCCTTGAAATGTTCAATATTCATATCATCCAATTCTAGAAAAAAAAGAGAGTCATCTGCAAATAGAAGGTGAGAAATCGTCGGGCAGTTTCTATTAATTTTTATTCCTTTAATCAAATTATCGCCAATATAGTGGTCGATAATGCTAATAAGAGATTCCGTCATAATAGAAAAAAGAAAAGGTGAGAGGGGGTCACCTTGTCTGAGACCCCTACCTGGTTTAAAGTTTTCGAGTCTTTCTCCATTCAAATTAATATAAAACGATACAGATGTGATGCAATTTCTCATCCAGTTAATCCAAGTTTCGCAAAATCCAAGTTTATCCAATACTTTAAAAAGGAAATCCCATCTTACCTGATCGTACGCCTTTGCCATATCAATTTTTATTGCTGCCATATGTTTTTTGTTCTTCCGTTTCCTGCTCATAAAAAACGATATTTCCTGCGCTATGATAATATTATCCTGAATAGCCCTACCTTTAATGAAAGCCGATTGCGTAGGTGAAATGATATTATCCATAATTTCCCTTAAACGGTTAGAGAGGATTTTAGTAATAATTTTATAAATGAAATTGACACAAGATATAGGTCTAAAGTCTCCTAAATTCTCTTGTATATTTCCTTTCGGGATCAGAGTAATAAGTGTATCATTAATCGTTTCTAAAGAACAATTATTATCGAAAAAATCTTCTATAATTTTAACAACATCCACCTTAATTATATCCCAGAATTCTTTATAAAACTTACCGTTTAGTCCATCGGGTCCCGGTGCTTTTGATGCTGATAACTCTATTACAGCTCTTTCTATTTCTTCCATGGTAGGCTTCTTTGTCAGTTCTTTGTTCATACTATCGGACACTCGTGGTTTGATGTATGCTATCGCTTTCTGCATATTTTCATCTATTCCCCTGTGTTCTTTAAAAAGGTCTTTATAGAAGTTTTGGAAGCAGTTTTTAATATTTTCAGAGTCATCAGTCCATTCACCCTCCTTATTTTTAATCCTTGTGATTCGATTCTGTTTTCTACGTTTAATAGTAGCTAAGTGAAAAAATTTTGTGTTTTTATCTCCATAGACTAGCCAATTCTGCCTAGCTCTATCGCACCAATATTTTTCTTCTTTGTCATATTCTATTTTTATTTGCTCTTTAATATCATTCTCCTCTCTAGTTGTATCTCTTTCATTATTAGCACTGTTTATTTTTATAAGCCTATTTTGCAGGTTTTTAATAGCTTTCTCATGATTTCTAAAGTTTTTCAAGCTCCACCTAGTAAGTTCTCTTTTAGTATATTCTCTTCTTTTAATAAAGTTTGGTACAGGGACCAAGTCATGAGGAATATTCCAACAATTATCAATGACTTCTCTACAATTATTGTTGTCTAGCCACCTAGTTTCGAATTTAAAGTGTTTTATCCCTATTTTCATGTTCATATCAAAATGGAGAATAAGAGGGGAGTGATCCGACCCTATAGCAGGAGGAATGAAGATATGAGATCTCGGAAACTTTTCCATCCACTCGTAGGTTGCCATTCCTCGATCAATTCTTGTTTTGACATTTTTTTCACCTTCCATCCTGTTAGACCAAGTAAAGAAACAACCATTAGAGTTAATTTCCGCTAAGGAGTTAGTATGTGTAAACTCTAAAAAAACATTAATATGGTTTATATTAGCTTGGTTTTTGCTTTGTTTTTCGTTGGTGTTCAATATCTCGTTAAAATCTCCTATAATCATCCATGGTTCGTTAACTCCTTCACTCCATTTTGTTATGTCATTCCATATTCCTACTCTTTGATTAAAATCATTAGGGGCATGTACGAAAATCATATAATACGAGAATGAAAGTTCATGAATGCAAACAATAACAAAAAAAGAGCAGGAAAAAACAACTTCCAGACGCACAGAGGCGTGCCACAAGATAAGGAATCCTCCAGAATGAAAGGCATTCCCAGTAGGTTCGACACAGAAAGAGTTCTCGTATCCAAAACGTCTAATAATGTCCTGAGAATCGGTTTCTCTTAACATAGTTTCGCAAAAGGCAACCACGCCAGGATGGAATTGAGCCAATAACGAGCTAATTCTTGTTAATGTCAAGGGAGCTCGTATTCCCTGGACATTCCAAAAGAGTGTCGTCATTTATAATCCGCGGCTTTAATGGAGTAGCCGCCTCCTTTCCCTTTTTTATCCTGTTTTGACTCATTATCATCAGCATCTGTATATTTAAAATTTATATCATTGTCCTTTTCTCCTCCTTCGTAATTTTTCCCAAAATAATTTTCACTTTTTTCGAGAATTCCTTCATCTTCTTCCTTCTGTTTTAGTTGTGATTTATATTCGTCTTTCATTCTTGACATGTCTCCCTTGTTGTTTTTGGCCTCTTTAGTCTTGTGGGTTGGTTCTTTATCTTCGTTCTGATCCACTAGTGAGCTGAATTTGTTATTGTTCACAAAATTATCGGATTGGTCTCCAAGTCTGAATTTTTGAAATCTTCCTGTAATTCTTGACTTCTTCCTTTCTTGATCAGTTTCAGCAGTGCTGGGTTCAGTATTTCTTCTTCGTTTACTGTGCTGATTCTTTGAAGAGCTATCTTGATTAGCGGATAAGTGGCCACGGTTGGAGGCTACCTGTTTTCCTTTGATCTTTTTCACCTCTTCTGCGAATTGTAATTTGTTTAAACAGAAATATAACCTACTGATTCTTGTTGTGGCCATCTTAAAAGTGAAGATCCTTTTTATTCTTTTGTTTTCCTTAATTATTTTACCAGCGTTGCTATGGAAGTTCTCTAGTTCGCTATTATTTTGCTCATTTTTCTCGTAGATAACAGAAGATGGTCTGATTGGTCTCGGAGTTCTCAAGTAAATCCCGGCCATTGCATTAATATCTCTATTCCTCACTCTCGCCTCTTCTTCCACAGTTACAGTTTTGGTTTCCATGACATCACTTCTTCCTTCCCTCCTTATTTTTCTGCACACCATGAACGGCAGCTGTAAAAGACGAGAAGGCACAAAAATGTTTCTTACCTCCTTAGTCAACGCGTTTGCAGTATCATGAAGAAAAAAATTCGTAGAAAGCAAATTAGGGTTTGTTCTAATTTCATTAGATCCGGAAATTCCCCCAATTTCTTTGTTTAATTCCTTTCTGTTAATCATCCGTATCCTTAATAGACCCATATTATTATCTGGGTTTCTAGTATGATAGTATAATTGATCGTAAAAGATCTTTGCTAGATCGAAGCCTTTCAGAGACCCAGCAGAGGAGAGACCCATTTTCAATTGAAAACTGAAGCACAGAAAAGATACCTTTCGTGTTATGGAAGAGGCGCAAGAACGGTGTTGGAGGAGCCACAGAGGAAACCCCAACTCCAAGGATGAAGCCGATCTGACCAGAAAAAGAAGAGAAATAGAAAAAGAAAAGCGTGATTTTTAGAGAGAAGCTAGAGAGTTTCTGACTATTTCATATCTAACCTAATTTTCATAATTCTCACTAAAAAACAATTAAATATAGATTCAAATTTAAAATTTTTTGAAAATTGTAAAAATCATGAAACTATGTTGAAATTAAATAATTTTTTCTAAGTTTAAATGGTAAAAATTAAATATATATTTATAATTAAATTATTAAATACTAAAAATAACTTTACACCGTGATTCGAGTGCGGGTCGTATGGAAAAATCTTAGGGTGTGATTGGTATGCTGTAATGGGATTAGTAATGTAATGACATTACTGATTTAAATATAATTACCGTGATTGGTACGTCGTAATCAATTCCGTAATACCATTCCTTCTGTAGTCAACTTTCACTTATTTTAGGCCGTTTCAAGGAATAAACACTATTTTTTAGAAATAACCAGTAGGATTTGACCCCTAGTCAACTTACTTTGACTGGATGTCAACTTTCACATATTTTAGGATGTTTCACGGAATAAACACTATATTTTAGAAATAAGAGTAATGATATATGTCACCCCTTTTCATGTCACTCTTTTATCACCCTTCTATATATGTGTTCTGATTTCCTTGAATAGAAGATAGAGAAAAATTAAATAGGATAGAGAAATCAATTCATTGGTACATTTAGGCATACACGTAGGAGGTGATAAAAGGGTGATACAAAAAGGGTGACAAATATCATTACTCTTTTAGAAAATACTAGTATGATTTGACCCCTAGTCAACTTACTATGACCCCTAGTCAACTTTCACTTATTATAGGCTGTTTCACCAAACAAACACTATTTTATAGAAAATACTAGTAAGATTTGACCCCTAGTCAACTTACTATGACCGGTAGTAAACCTTCACTTATTTTAGGCCGTTTCAAGGAATAAACACTATTTTTTAGAAATAACCGGTAGGATTTGACCCCTAGTCAACTTACTTTGACTGGATGTCAACTTTCACTTATTTTAGGATGTTTCACGGAATAAACACTATATTTTAGAAAATACTAGTATGATTTGACACCTAGTCAACTTACTATGACCGGTAGTCAACTTTCACTTATTATAGGCTGTTTCACCAAACAAACACTATTTTTTAGAAAATACTAGTAAGATTTGACCCCTAGTCAACTTACTATGACCGGAAGTCAACTTTCACTTATTTTAGGCCGTTTCAAGGAATAAACACTATTTTTTAGAAATAACCAGTAGGATTTGACCCCTAGTCAACTTACTTTGACTGGATGTCAACTTTCACTTATTTTAGGATGTTTCACGGAATAAACACTATATTTTAGAAAATACTAGTATGATTTGACCCCTAGTCAACTTACTATGACCCCTAGTCAACTTTCACTTATTATAGGTTGTTTCACCAAACAAACACTATTTTATAGAAAATACTAGTAAGATTTGACCCCTAGTCAACTTACTATGACCGGTAGTAAACCTTCACTTATTTTAGGCCGTTTCAAGGAATAAACACTATTTTTTAGAAATAACCGGTAGGATTTGACCCCTAGTCAACTTACTTTGACTGGATGTCAACTTTCACTTATTTTAGGATGTTTCACGGAATAAACACTATATTTTAGAAAATACTAGTATGATTTGACACCTAGTCAACTTACTATGACCCCTAGTCAACTTTCACTTATTATAGGCTGTTTCACCAAACAAACACTATTTTATAGAAACTACTAGTAAGATTTGACCCCTAGTCAACTTACTATGACCGGAAGTAAACCTTCACTTATTTTAGGCCGTTTAAAGGAATAAACACTATTTTTTAGAAATAACCGGTAGGATTTGACCCCTAGTCAACTTACTTTGACTGGATGTCAACTTTAACTTATTTTAGGATGTTTCACGGAATAAACACTATATTTTAGAAAATACTAGTATGATTTGACACCTAGTCAACTTACTATGACCGGTAGTCAACTTTCACTTATTATAGGCTGTTTCACCAAACAAACACTATTTTTTAGAAAATACTAGTAAGATTTGACCCCTAGTCAACTTACTATGACCGGAAGTCAACTTTCACTTATTTTAGGCTGTTTCAAGGAATAAACACTATTTTCTTTAAAATAATTAGTATGACTTGTCCCCTAGTCAACTTTCACTTATTTTAGACCGTTTCAAGGAATAAACACTATTTTCTTTAAAATAGCTAGTATGACTTGTCCCCTAGTCAACTTACTTAGACCGTTAGTCAACTTTCACTTATTTTAGGCCGTTTCAAGGAATAAACACTATTTTTTAGAAATAACCAATAGGATTTGACCCCTAGTCAACTTACTTTGACTGGATGTCAACTTTCACTTATACATCATGCATGTGTAAGATCTGATTGGTGCGACTTCCGTATATCTGTGACGCTGTTGAATGAGATAAGTCTCCTTGGTTGACAATTTCCTTTTTAACCTTTAAAAAAAGAGCCCGGGTGAATTGCTTATTGGCTTTAACTTCGATCTCATGCAACAAAGTCGTGGGCACGGGAGTAGTTTGGTTCGTGAGGTATTCTTCTTTGGTGGTGTTTTCCCTAATAGTGACCATCCCGTTCAGAAACAGTTTTACAAATTCTATAAACCTGAGCTGCTTGTTTAAGAACCTGTTAATGTAAGCGTTCATTCCTTCACAGCGCTGCGTTGACTTGACAAAACCAAAAAAATTACCCCGTAAATATGCCTCAGCCCACATGGTACGCTTCGCGTAAGTCTCACGTACCCATTTGTCATCTAGTAGGCCGTTCTCAGTAACCATCTGCCACCAGGCTTCTTCAAACAACTCGATCGTAACCGGAAGCCGCATGAGCTTCTTGAAGATACTACCAAATCCCTCCACTTTAACGTTTGTAACGGCGTTGCGAGTCAGATGCCAGGAACATAAACGGTGACCTACGCGGGGGTAAACTAGTTCGATTGCCGCATACATTGATCTATCGCCGTCCGTTACAACGGAAATCGGTTTTTTACCGTGCATTGACTCCGTCAGTGTCTCTAGGACCCAAACATACGATTCCGTTGTCTCGTACTTAAGCAACGCGATACCGAATATACATGTCTTACGGTGGTTGTTGACCCCCGCCAACACAACGACCGGGAAACAATAGGCGTTGGTCTTGTAGGTGGCGTCAAAAACGAGGACGTCTCCGAATAGCGCGAACTCTCTCCTGGACCTCCCATCGCAAAAGAACATCCTTTCCAAACGTTTCTCTCCGTCTAACGTGTATTTAAAAAAAAACAACGGATCGGTCTCACAACGTGCATCCAGGTAGGCCAGTGTCGCGTTAACATCCCCAGCGCTAACCTCGTCCGACCTAATCCTACCTAGAGCGTTGTAGAGGTCTTTCCTCAAGAAACCCACGTTTTGATATGACCCGGCCTCCCTAACTAACACGTCCATTATCTTAGTCGTAGGAACACCCGAAGCTCTCAACGATTTGGCTTGATCGAGATGGCCTTCGTCAATGCGCCTGTGGGACCGCAGGTGGTGACAGCTAGCTGATGGAGATAAATCGTGATTGTGCTCATACACAAATCGAATCACAACGAAGCATCCAAATGATTTCTCGTATTTTATCTGTAGACGAGCCTTACATCCACACCTTGTCTCGACCCTGTGACCTCGAACTCTTTCTTTCATATCGACATACTCTTTTAGACGAAAGCCAGCACACGAACAAAGGAACAGCCTACCAACGACTTGGCTACCCTTGCCCGCCGCCCTATCCAACCGATCCTTCCGAACACTAAACCCGATTGAACGAGCGTAATTGTTATAGAACACGTAAGCTTCTTCCTCGTTATTGAACCGCATCCTCATCACATCTTCATGGGTCAGAGATGTTACCATGTCCTCACCAATCGGTTGTGCAACAACGTTTACGGAACTGCTACCTACAAGGCCTACAACTAGCACAGGATTAGGACGCAAGTACTAGGGTTTGCATGTTAGAATATGAAATTCAAAAATATAGCAAATCCGTGTAATTAGATATCTCCTTACATAAAAAAAAGTAACATAGAAGACCACCGAATCAAATACATCCGTAAATACGTTTATGATAGTATTATTAATATTGACTACATAAATCTAACTCTTTCGTAAACTAAATGGAAAAAAATATTATTTAATGTCTAGGATGGGAAAAAAATTAAGGATTTACTTAAAACACCTACATTATGTTGATTTTCCAATGTACATAACGACTACGTTAACTTTTACAACAATTATTGCCGATGTTTGATATAAGTTTTAATAAAGGGAAAAAATATCAACAATATATAAATTTTATACGCCAAGATAAAAATTTAACAATTTTTACCTACATAGTATTCTATAAACAATATATAATGGGTAAATATTATCGATCTACTATTAATTTAAAATATTAAAAGCAGAAAAACTATAATATAGTAAATACGATACTCCAACCCTAAAAAATAATAGATTAAATGCAACCACTAACCGTTTAAAGACATTCCTCTTGCTGGTTTCTCAACCGGTTAAAAACTCCTGCACTATGATAATCTCGAAACTTCAAGTAATATGATACAACTTTGGATGGTTTTCCCTAACCCCTCACCACTCTTCCTTTTATAGGCAAATTATACATCCTTCACTCACTAAAACACCTCTTCGGTGGTTGAAAGGTCACTCTATATCCACCACATTATCTACCTACCAAATCACAATCACCCGTCCCATCAACATCACTTCAGGCGTACTATATCTACTACCTAGAAAAGTAATACAAATTACAACAACACCACACCACTACTAAAATACATTTTTTAATTAGACAATTAACATAATACATAAATATCCCTTCATATTTAATATACGTAATACCTAAAAAAAAATTAAAAAAAAAAATACAACAACAAATCCAATATAAGCAATTTTAAATTGTAAATAAAAAACAACTAGATCCTAAGAAAAAAACGAACCTAAGCAAAGGTTTAATCCGACCCGATCGGAAACTAATTACGTAAATCCTAAAGAAATATCTTCACTAAACGACAAACAAAAAAAAAAAGGAGCAAGGGAACAAAAAATTACACTACATCTACCTATCTTGGAACGAAAAAGTACACTACGAAAATTAATTCAAAAATACCAATCCACTTGCTTCGATGTGACGTAATAAAATATCCCAATTTAATTACAGCTTGACACGTGTACTTCTTTTTGGAACAAAAATTATGCCGTGCCGTATTTTTGGAACAAAAATTTACACAGCAGCCGACATTACAGAACAATGTCGGAACAAAAACATTAATAAAATAATAATATTTTTACATAAAATAATAATATATTTACTATTCATCGAATAAAAAAAAAAAAACAACTGTTCATTGACGTGACAATACGTAATGATTACTTGCAGAGGGGTGTTTTGGTCATTTGGCAATTCAATATAATACTATTATTAAATGGATGGGCAGGATTGTGCCACCTCATCGATCCTCCGCCACGTGTCATCTTCTCCCACCCGCGTACCTACACACAATTTACGGAAGACGGACTCCTAAACCAACCTAAACAAGAAAATCGATATTATTGTGTGTAAGAAAAAGAGCCGAATTTTCTGACAATTTTTTTTTTTTACATAATATGACAAATTAAACCTTCTATTCCCTTTTCGCTTTCGTACACTTTCATCATTCATTTTCTTTCTTTAATAAACCAAATCCGTTGCTTCATTCACATATTCATATATAGAGTAGAAAATATGAGAAAGGTAAAGAAGTAACGAGTAAAATTATGAAAAACAAAAACAATGAGAATCTTGATTCTGGAAAAGCTATGAATTGAATGGACCAATCGCTTTACAAATGTATGGAGGTTTAAGAAGTTTGTCTAATGGTCTAGTTTTATTGAATGAACAAAGAGACAAGACAATGAGAATTCTTCAATCGTACTCTCTAGTCACTATATGTTTTCTCTTGATTGTGACTTTATATTTTATCCAGATATCACTTTTTTATTTTCCTAAACTAAAAATTAGAAGAATCCATATAAGGTATTGTGTCAAAAGAAATTTGTATTAATTTGTATATATAATGAAAACTAGAAATCATTAAAAAATATAAAATATATAAAATATACATGAATCGTGGGGTTAGTTTTTTTTTTTTTTTTACTCACTTCTGTTAAAAAATATGGGGACAAATATGTATAGCACCCCATTGTAGGTTTAAATCCGCCATTTCTCTAATTCAAACTCTCCAGATTAATTTATATAGTAAAAAACATATTTAACAATTGTTCTTGCTCGTTAAAATCAATGGTAGGCTCAGAGATTTTGTTAAGAAGAACCGTAATATTATTTTGTTTAGAGACTAATTGTCTTTTCAAAGTAAAATTACACGAAAAATACATCTTTATAAATTTAAACTCAAGATCAAGTATTCAATAAATGAGCACGTAAGATTGATAAAAAAAGCATAATATATTTAGTTTACCTTAACGAATGAACCTCCCAGATAATGAATTCTAGAAGCTGAAAATGAAGATGAAAATGGTGATGCTTCGATCCGAGTTTTTGTTTAATGTTTGAGGATTCCGTAGATGTCTTTTCCCCTTTTACTTTTTCTCTTTGCTCTTTACAAACATGCAAAAAAAAGCTTGAAGATCAACGATCAGATCAAAGGGAATGAAGAAAATCCCATGCAATTAGCTTGTGAAGATCTTCATAGACTGATGGAATATTCTCCGGTAGGATTTTCCGGCGGCGGCGGAGCAAATCTTAACTGGAAATATGTATTTGATAAGCTTACGGAATACAAATATTGTATATACGGAAACAAATGAGGAATAGGGACAAAGAAAGAAAACAACTTGGGTTTTGTCCAGGTATTTGTAGAGAGGGATACTCTTGTTAGATTGAAAGGTTTGTACGTTGTGGAGCAATAGATATACATTGGTAGATGGGTTTTGAGTAGTGACGATATGGTGGGTCCTAGCTGTCGAGGTAAGGATTATTCAAAATGTAAATTCTTTTAATAGAATTAATTGCTAAAAAGGCAAAAGAAAAAAAGTCATTACTTTTTAAGGGTTTAAATATTAAACGATAAGTTATTTTTTATTTTAATCAGAGTTTTTATTAATGGGTTATGTATTTTTAATAGGTACATACTTTTTAAAGGGTTGCCTGTTTGATTGAAAATTCTTTTAAATTCAGGTAAGATTTAATTTCGAGATTTTTTAATTATCGAATATAACCAACCCGCTTTGCAAATAATTCGAGCTTAATTTGTTTATTTTTATTTATTTTGCTCAACTATCTTCTTCTCGTTCTGAAATTCAATACTATAGTTGCTTCCCGAACTATCATCTCTCTTCTTAGAGTCACCTTCTTTAGGTGAAAATGGTCATTCTCTTTTTCTTTCTTATTTCTATTTTAGATTTTTTTCTCACTTTTCACATGTTAGGTTTTTTTCTTGTTTTTACTTCAACTTAATTCTTTTTTATACCCAAGATGTCGTTGATCCTATTCTCTGATGAATCTTTGTTGTTCCAACGAGATGGTGGGACGTGTTACATTGGTTGACGAACTTAAATCCATCACTCTTCTTATTTGAATCCATGAGTTAGGCTCTACTAGAGGCTACAATGGACATGCCTTTTCAAGTTTCCATAAGTTTCCATTGGTTTCAGCGTTTGTGACTACGAGAGTTTGTCGTTTACTCGCCAGTTGTGTGGATCAATTTTGTTTGGGCATCTCTCTTGTTAGAGTCACCTTCTTTAGGTGAAAATGGTCATTCTCTTTTTCTTTCTTATTTCTATTTTAGTTTTTTTTTCTCACTTTTCACATGTTAGGTTTTTTTCTCGTTTTTACTTCAACTTAATTCTTTTCCATACCCAAGATGTCGTTGATCCTATTCTCTGATAATTCTTTGTTGTTCCAACGAGATGGTGGGACGTGTTACGTTGGTTGACGAACTTAAATCCATCACTCTTCTTATTTGAATCCATGAGTTAGGCTCTACTAGAGGCTACAATGGACATGCCTTTTCAAGTTTCCATAAGTTTCCATTGGTTTCAGCGTTTGTGACTACGAGAGTTTGTCGTTTACTCGCTAGTTGTGTGGATCAATTTTGTTTGGGTGAGGAGTGTTTTGGTTTATGACAGGCGGTGGTAATTTTGGATAGAGTCACGATTTTGGTTGTATGCTTGTTTTGTTTGTTGTTGCCCTACGACACGACTTTTTATTTATCATATTTCAATGTATAATCGTTTCAATCAAGTTGAGAGAGATTTTCTTCGGGTGTTTATCGTTGATTTGTGGGTTAGTTTGCTCTACTTTATTTTCTTAGAAAGCTTGATCCGATGTGAATGAGATGGTTTTTTAATCTTGTGTTTTTGTTGTATTAGGTATCTTCCCATTCCCTATTATTGGTTTTTTGTCTTTGGTTTTCGCGTTATTAGCTTAGTAGAATGAATTGTGGTTATATGTCAATCACATATAGTTTTATTTTCCCCTAGTGTTGGTTGGATGGGGTCTTTGAGGCTATAAGTAGTATATAACACTTTTGGAAGATGTGCCCCAAAAATGTTTTATCACATAAGTAATAGCCTAAAAATGGAATATGCTCTCTAGAGAAACTATTGCATCTTGTAAAATGGCAATACTTGAAGCTCGTAAGTTTAATGGTCATGAAGAATACAAATTTAATATCCACTGAAGAATGCATCCAATTGAGGATGGATGTCAAATGATCAACATTATCACTTAGATGTATGAAGTGATTAGGATACAAGAAGTGAAACCAGACATTACTAGAATGATATGTGTGTACGAAGAGGGTTATCGAACATCCATAGATACATTCTCGACGTGTCTCATCTCACCAAGACATTTGCTTCTTTCAAATTGAAAATGACTTTTAAAATGTTGGTAGAGATACTATTTATCAAGATCCCTGATCCCATTGTTAAGCTTATCCAATCAAAAGGGATACTTAAGCGTAATATAGTCGATAATGCCCCATAAAATCCACATGTAAGGAAAAAGGCTCAAATAAGAAAATGAAAATGATTAAAGAAGCATTTAAGTTGAAGTCCACTTAGAATTATCCTAGTAAAGGAGTATGTTACTCAGTGTTTCTTCTACAAGAAATATGGCCAGTTTAACAAACTACCTGAAGTATGTTGGATTGTATTACCAAACACAAAGCTAATCTTACTAAACGTTAGTTGTTCACTAAACTTAAGAGATATTTCCAAGTGAAGTAATATCCAGTGATTACTACTCAACCCACTTCTCACAAAATCATTGTGATTCCTTAGTCCTTACGGGACCGTTCACTATTGGAGCTTATGATGAGAGATTCATTAAGATTAGGTAGCAACTGAGATTTATCGAAGTCTCGTTGAAGTGTTTTAGGATATTCTTTCAAGTCTAGTGATCAAGGATTCTAATTTATTTAAGTTAACTTTTTGTTAATAATTACTTACCGTTGTACAATCTTTTAAATATCTATATATTTTTATTTCTATATAAGTTTTTTTTTAGACTAATTTAATATTTTTCTTTTATTGCTTCTTAATTAAAGTTGTTTTTCTATATTATGGAATTACGTTTATAAATATTTAAACTTATTTGTCTCATGTTTGAACTTTAGATTTGTGAAAAGATAAACGATAACCCTCATATATCATATCTCTAACAACAAAACTAAGTCAACATCGTTAAATAAATCAAGTAAACAAATATAGAACTACCAAAGATTAAGAAATTTCTATCGATACACAAAAAAATCAAGGTTTAACACGTCATCAAAATTAACCAACGACTCGCGTAAATGGGGAATTCCAAAGAAAATGAACAATGTTCAAGTCAAAATCATATTAGTAGTATCTAAACTCAATTGGAGAAATATCTAAAAACCAGTCCCTTAAGTTAAGTGGTATTCACACTAAATGTTTTACTAGTTTTTGAAAGAGACGCTACAAACATATTAGAAATTCAATTACCATAAACCAACTCACAAGAATAAAGAACATAATGCAACATCATCATGTAACCATAATTCGAGTGGGAGACTTCCTCAAAGCCTTGTACGAAGATAAAATATGTACAAATTTCAACTAGAGCCTTAGGCTTACGAACACAAAATAGGACTCCAAGACAAAAAATATATTACACTGAGAGATAATCAAGTTTTCAAAATACCATATGGTTTTATGATCATTTATGAAAGTTAAGAATACTAAACTCCTCCAAGGGTATTGGAAATAGAGGAGATCTTCAAATCCCACTTTATTTCGTACAACCTGTACTTTTAGACTATACAAAGATTTATTATAGATATATGCGAGTCTTTGAAAATTGAGTGAAGGATTATTCAACCCATATCGGTGAAAGACAAACCCAAACCCTTCTTTCAGTAAAAGGATCAATACCATGAAACAAAAAAAAAATTACAACCAATTAGATAAAATAATAAATAGACACTCATATATATAAAAAATCTTGAATTAGGGGTGGATAGAGTAACTTGTGGGAGTTGAAGGTTATACCTCAATGCATTAAGTAGCATGAATTAAATTATGTATTTCCATGAATTGAAGTGTGGTAATTGGCAAGATTAAGAAAATATGAAATCTAACAAAATGTTCATATTCTTGAGCATACAATTGGGTACACTCCAGTCTCTTGGTGCTTATCACCAAAAAAGAACTATCAAATTAATGATCAACCTTTAAAGATTTGACTTACAATAAGACTAGTAGTACTCATAAAGTTGTAGAAGTACTTACATAAGACACGTGAATCGCATAAAGGCATACAAACCAGATCTCTGTCAAGAAAATATAGATATAAGTGAAAAGAGTTTGCAGAATACCGTGATAGTAAAAACCACAACAGATTGTAGGAATGTCTAAGAAGAGGCTTTGTCGGTGAAAAGGTGTTAAGACGAACACCAATAGCTTCATAAATCATGAGATAGGAGTTTGTTGACTGCTTCCGTTTTAGGTCGTCGTAAAACTATTAGATCCTTAAGTTAAAAAAGATCTCATGGGGGCTGTTAAAGAGACCATAATGAGGACTTGTCAATTAATTGAAATATAGACACATGCCATTTCATTAGGTAAAGTACATATAAAATCACAAAACACCAATCAACATGCATCAACAAATGATTATCCCTCTAAGTCATCATATCTCTTTCAACTTTGAATGGACATCATTTGGATGATGAGTATTCCAAATGTACAAGTTTATACTATGTAAAATTCTATGTAAAGTGCTTACATTCAAGCTAAATCAAAGAATTGAGGACTCAATAGATTCGTATAGTTAACCTTAGTCGAGAGTTTAGTTGTGGTTAAAGATCATATTTTTTCGTGAACCCCATTTTTTGTGATAAACACGTAAGTATATGGTGTTAATTATGTAAAATAGATGTACTCCTTGGAGATATAAGTTGGTCATTTTATTCAACATCCAATAACCACCCTTTTTTACCCGGATGTTGCATAATTAATGAATCATACGAATAAATTACTCATATGAATGAGAAAATGATATATACTCAAATTAATATCCAATAAATATATTATGTCGATTGGATTATAATTGGAAACCGTTTAGGTTTCCACATGTGTTTAATCTATGTATTGGATTATTATATGTTACAATTAATTCTATCATAACCTGTTTTAATTTGATTCATTGAATTATTTAAAGTATTGGGTTAAGGGAATAAAAAATAGGTAGTATTCAACAATTAATATGTATCAGACTTTTATAGGAATTGGACTCTTTGTCATAGTTAAACCCGATTCTACGGTATTAAAACGAATAAATGACATTACAACGGTTACGCATTGAGATAGATATAATTATTTCCCTAGTAGCTAATTATTACTCTTATCTAATAAATAACTATTAACCTAAAACCTTAGACCCCCATTATTAGCCAATCTTTTAGACTCAAGGGAGCCGCTAGGACTCACGTGATTCTTTCAAAACTCAAATGGGTTGAGTTTCTTAAGTAGTACCCTCTCAATATATTATTCATGTAATCCATAATACAAAACATGTATATTCTATGGTTATTAACTAATTCCCCCCCCCCCCCCTCTCTCTCTCTCTCTCTCTCTCTCTCTCTCTCTCTCTCTCTCTCTCTCTCTCTCTCTATATATATATATATATATATATATATATATATATATATATATATATGTATGTATAAATTTTTCAGTAAGGCTGTAAATGAAACTAATGATCATCTAAAAAATAATGAAACAATATGTAAAGTGCTTATATAAGGTCTCAACTTGATTTATCCATATATTTCTTGTTGGTGGTTCAAACTGTTGGAATGCTTAACTACGTTGGTCGTGTTTCTCTTCATTTGCCTAAAATTCATACTTTATGTTTGTGTTGGATTGTTTGACACTTTTATTTAGGTCTTTTATTAATCTACCGTTTAGCTTTATGATTTAGTTTCCGGTAGGCATGCAAGTATTAAGGCTTTGTACTTAATGAAGGTTAAAATTAGAATTCTAGGTTAGTATGAGTGTACTCACCAACCACCCCATTATAAACGTAGAAAGGGGAAGGATAGGGTGAGACGCGTGGGTGTATCCTTAGTAGGACCAGGGGGCTCAAGCCCCCCTAAGTTCGTAAATTTTATGATACGTAAATGTAATTTTGTTCCAAAAATTAATTAGCTTATTCTAGACGTTTATGTAAAACATGCATGTCCTATGAAACATACAAGTTATTGTGGCTTAGTGGTTTAGTATCTTTACATATTAGAATTTAGAATGGAGATTAGCTGTTCGATTCTTAGTATATGTTTTATCCTTTTTTCCAAATACACACATAATAGAAAATCATTTCGAAACCAATTATAAAAATAATTTGATTCAAAAATAAGTTCAACATAAAATAAGAATATGATTTCAACTTAATTCTTATATTTTAGTTTTTAACGAAAAAATTCTTGTTCTTTAATATACTAGATTAAAGTTATAAATTTGTCAATTTTCATAAGATGGACTTATTAAATATTGCAATTATTGTATACGTATCTCAAATTTAAATTTGAGGGTAACAATACTTAGTAATTATTATTTGAGTAATGTTGGGTATCACCTAAAAGGTAATCACTCAAATATCGCAATCTTGTGTGGTCCAATCATGTAAGAGAGAGAAAAAAAGTAGTCTGGAAAGAGAAATAGTATGATTGGACCACCCAGGATACACCTCATAGGTGATATTGAGTGATTACTTTTTGGGTGATACCCAACATTACTCGAATATTTATATAACATATAGTATATTAATATAATACTAAAGTTACTATATAAATTAAGTGTAGTGGTGTTGATTTGTATAATTTTTGGATAAATACTAACTGCTAAGTTCATCAACTAAAGAGACGAGGAACATAATCGTGTGTTAGATTCTAAAATTTTCATTTTGACACTAGTAGTTATATATTTATATGTCATATTTTTACCTTAGAATATTCGAAAAAGATTGACCCTAGAACTTCTATATCTTTCAAGTCCTTCCTCATTTTAGTTTCTAGATCTGCCCCTGGGCGAGACGTTTTGTGATTTATGGTTTTAATAAAAGATTAGTAAAAGATGTTATTTAACATCGAGTGTTCTTTAGAGATTTATCGTCAATTATGCTTAATTTAAATTGATTTGTCATATTATATGTATAACTTATTATTATATTCATTTTTGTCAATCCTAAACAATTTATGAGTAACGAATAGTATCATAGATATTTATTATAAAAAGCTTGAAACGTAGCAATCCTAGAAACCTAGATTACAAAAATTCATCCTACAAAACTCTCTCTCTCTCTCTCTCTCTATATATATATATATATATATATATATATATATATCAATATTGTTAATCAACTGGGTTAGTGTAACTGGACATGAGTTTGCTATTTTTCTATACTTAAAAGGTGTGAAGTGAGAGGTACAAGGTTCTGAAACGCTTCTCTAAATATGGCTAACCTAGTTCTGATTTATCTGGAATGAGAATATATGGGAAGACATGCATATTTCTATGGGATTAGTTGTGTGCATACCAACTGGCTTGAACCACCTACGTATAAAAAAACCAATATTGTTACATTATATAATATGTCTTATTAAATCATAAAAATAAAATTATAGAACTAGACTTAGAGAAAAAAATATGTGCAAACTATCAAGAAAAGTATCATTGAGAACATTCACATCCTCATATATAGGGAAAGAGGAAAAAAGAGTTGCATTCCATTCTGGATCCGTCTTCATAAATAAAATAATATAGGACGAGGAAGGTGAATGAGAGTATTTAAAAAAAGAGTTAATATATATCACCATTTTTTTCATCCATATATCTTCTTTTATTTAGAGATTTTAAACTGTAATCATATAATTTTTTGTATGAAAACTAAATTTTTCTCGTCCTTTTATTTGATGAAACATTGATTTTCACATACAAGATGATATAAGAGTGAAATAGTTATGGATGATATATATCAATACTATTCTAATACTCTCTTCCCATGTTATCCAAAAGACAAGACGTGGCAATAACGCTTTCTTAGTGACAATAGAATAGTTTGATGATTAGTGTTTCCTTAAAGCATCTCCAACGCTATGGAAATTTAGTCGTATCTGCAAAAATTTTCCAAAATACTCCCTGCAAAACAAAAACTGTACTCTAGCAGTTTGGCATCACTTTCTTGCAAAAAAAAATAACTTCCTTCATATTACTACATTTTTCTAAAAAAATTGGAAAAAACTATACGTGGAAATTTTTTAAACCGAATAAAAATAAAAAATAAAATCCACATCATATAATTATCAATTACAACTTTTTCATTTATCGAAATATGCATAAGTCAATGAAAATATCCAACTACTCTTTTTTTTAATTTTTTTTATATACCCATCAAATCTAAATATTAAAGAATACATCAAAAACAAAAAATCAAACAAACACCAATTTTTGGAAAGAAAAAGATAAAGACTTTTTGTTATTTATTTGATAAATATCGAAACATGTAGATACCCAACACTGTTGATGGTGAATCTGGAGTGAGGTGGAGAATATGGTGGTGTAACCTATAATGAGCTTCTATACAACGACATTTAGGGTTTGTCTGGATGAGAGATTTGAAGGGATGAGATTGTATTAAAGGATAATAACCAACCCTTGTTTGGATTAGATAAAATTAAAAGGGATAGCTTATTAAAGTATTCTTACAATCCCTTGCAAACTTACACACACACACACACACATATATATATATTCAATCCCTTCGATTCGGTAGTATTGAGACAGAAAGATTTTTTTATTATGTTGTAATGTTTAAATTTTCCCTAATCTATATTTATTAAGTACATTATTAAGGATATAAGACCATTTAGTTATAAAAAGAATACGGTTCTATAATCATTTTTCTAATCCAAACACCAAATATATAGAATCCTTTAATAATATTATTTTTTCTATTTTTATTTAAGCCAAACAAAATTAAATATTCTACTTTTCTATCTTTTACTACACTTTTCTTTTATATGCTAGACTAACGAATCCTTCCTAAATCCAAACAAACCCTTAAAGTTTCTGTAATATAGCGTTGGTTATGGAAGTGTGGGTTAGGCTTTGGAGTGTGACAAAAATGTTGGGGATTCGGATGGTGATAGCTGGGGCTGTGATAAATAAGAAAAGATCAATTTTATATATCTAAATTATAAAATTATGATGATTTTAATGGATTTGAGTAATTTATAATAGAATTTAATTGATTGGACTTGGTTGGTTAAATATAGTAAATTGATTTTAATTGATTTAACAATTTTTTATTATATTATTTTTTAAAATAGTAGTTGTGATTTTGCAAGAGTTCTACCTTCATTTGCAATGATGTCATTATATAACTATTTCTAAAAATGCCTATTTTTTTTGTAAAATCATTTTTTTTTAATATTTATTTTGCCAAAATACAATTTCTATTTTACTTTTTCTTTTGTCGGAACAAATTTTTATTGTACCAAACTACTAAAATTGCTATTACACAGTGACAAAAAAAAAATTGCTATTAGACACCTTAAATATGTAGACTCACGTGTCTATCATCTAAAAATTTGCTTTTCGCTTTATGGACTAGTCACTGGTAAAAGTGAGGTCTTATCAAGTTGCATGGGATTTCTCTCTATCTTTCTAGACTTTAACCTAAAATTGGGTTCAAAGTGAGTATTCATTCGAGCTCCTTACATCAACAAATCCTAATTGGAAAGCAGCAAAGATTTTTCAATCTCCTCAAACTATAGTAAAGATTCTAAATGCAGTCTTCTCCCGTCCATTCAAACGTGTGATTTTTTTGTCTTACTTCATCACATGCAAAATAATCTATATGAGATTATGTCATGCATTTGTTAGAATCAACTTTTGGATCGTAATACTTATACTTTTTATTTACAAATGAAGAGTAAGACAATATAATAAAAGATTAAAATTTGGCAAGAAATTAGTTCAATGGTAAGCAGTTTAGAGGTAAATCTCAAGTCTCAAAGTTGAATCAAGTTTAATTTGTATAATAAGTTAATGTTTTGGTGACATTGCGGATCAGTTTGAGATAAACATTTCTCAATCTACAAATAACCTATTCTTGTAGCATCTTAAAAATAAACACATACTCTATTTTTTTTTCAAACCATAATATAGATAGATAATAATAACAAAGAGTTTAGCCAATACCCGAAGCAATGGAATCAAGGAAAAGCAAATTAGCTAACTGGGGAGGAAGACAAACCCTCCAATCACCAAACATATTGACATCTACCTTAAGTTTAGCGACCCAGCCAGCTACACGGTTACTCTTGCACGAAACAAAAGAAAAAGTAGGTCTACAAAACTCACCAGTACCATAAATAGTTCTAAAAATAATACAACAATAAAAAAAAGAAAAAAAAGAGTTGGGAGAGGAGGAAGAGAGAGAGATAATGATGGAGGAGCACTAATTTTCAATAACCACCAAGCCAGCAGGGAACTCTGTAGCCACCTCACATCCCCATAGCACTCCCAGTGCTCCAGCTTCACCTACATTGCAAGCTTCAGTGAACTTAGCATCTCCATCAAGTAAATTTCCAAAAGAGTCCCTGATTACATAAGCAATTACACATTTATTAGGTAAAAATGATGCATCAGTATTATTTGGAGCGGGATAGGTTTCAGATGTATTATTTAGTTAATTAACAAGTGGATTTCATATTTGGGCACGTCCATTTTATTTCTTAAAGTAACAAAAAAGTGTATCTATATACATTAATATGGTATATTTTAGGGTTATAATATTTATTTTTGATGTAATTAATCTATTTAATTTACATATAATTGTTTTTACGAATTTAGTTATAATTAATATAAACGACGGGCCCGGTTATTGGGAAGAGTTAGAGTAAATTGAAGAATTGTGTTACTAAGGAATATTTGTTGGGTGTGATGAGATTTATTAAGTTTGCGGAAAATCACATAAATAATACAAGTTAAATTTTTTGTTAGTGTAATCGTTGTTTGAATAATCAAAAATTCCATATAGATGTTGTTAGAGGGGATTGTTCTGAGATAAGGATTTTTGTCAACCTATAAGATTTAGACAGAATACGGTAAAAAGAAAAAGTTCCATAACTAGACCTACTATAATTGTCGATGATGAAATGATGAATGTGTTTGATGATTTGAGACCCAATTTTGATGTTGGGGTTAATCAGGTGTCAACGAGATGGACGACGAGAGTCTTACAAGACAAAGTTGTGGCTGTTTCGACGCTTTGTTTGAGAAAATAAAAAGTGAGTTACATCCCGGTTCCACGTCAATGGCTTCATTGAATTTTATTGCTAAGTTAATGCACATCAAAGTGAAAAACAAGTGGACGAACACCTCTTTCAATGAAATGCTTCAACTGATGTGTCGTGTTTTACTAAAAGGTCATACTCTGCCTTCATCGTTTGAGGAGTGCAACAAAAAGTTGAAAAGTTTGGGCATGGGTTACATTACGATCGAAATTTATTCGAATGATTGTGATTTATATTATAAAGAGAATGAAAAACTCGAAGAGTATCCAGTGTGGTCAATCTAGGTAGGATCCAAATATTGGGAAGAAAGTGCCACATATAAAACTGCAATAATTTCACATTGCGCCAAGATTACATCGAATGTACGCTTCGAGGCACACCGCCAAAGACATGAATTGGCACCATACCAGAAAAATACAGACAAAGATGTATTACGTCATCCGATTGATGTTACTAGTTGGAAATGTTTGACGAGCGTAATTCTAAGTTTGTTAGTAAGCTGCGAAAATGTATGCTTGGTTTTGGACTCTATGAGTTTTGTCCTTTTTCCATTCAAAACAACTCATAGAGCATGTTACTAGTTATAATTACAATCCACAACTTGTCGTCGTGTTTATGCATGAAAGAATTCACCTTTATGCTTACTTTGTAGATTTTTGGTCTACGTGCACCTAGTAAGATATGGATGTATTTCTATGTCCTATTATAGAGTAGTTGAAAATATTATGGGATATGAGATCCTTATTTATGAAGCTTATCCTAAGGAAGAACTTATAATGTAAGATTTTGTGTTGTTTACTATTAATGATTACCCGCCTAGGTCATACACTTAAGAAGCAGAGACAATGTTACAAAACTTGCTCCTAATGCATGGATTCTATCCTTTCTTGTGGGTAAATAAATATGTGGTGTATTTTAATAACAACGTGGTTACCTATTCGTCATTATTTTAGAAAAGAGTATCGTCGTACGCTAATTGCGAGCACATGGCCCCATCTAGGAAATATAACCCCGTAGATATTTAGACACAATTTAATGGGATGCCTTTTGTATTTCTCGGTAAACACATGGACTTTGGTTGAAAGGTGAGAAAGCAAAAGATTCTCGAGAGTTTAAATGGAAGAAAAAAAGTATGTTCTATAATTTACCGTATTGGTCAAATTACTTGTTGAAATATAATATTGATGTTATGCATTGTGAGAAGAATGTGTTTGATAGTTTACTTGGTATTGTAGTTGGCCTTAATGGGAAAGCTAACATTGATAATGCAAAAGCGAGAAAGGATATAAAAGATTTGGGTATCAAGAAAAAGACGTGGTTGTTCAAAGACCGAGGTAGAGTGATATTATCGCGTGCAAATTACGTGATGCCACCAAACACGTGTCATTCTTTTCTATATTGGTTGACGGTGCATAAGTTTCTTGGTGGATTTGCGTCTAGTTTGAGGAATAACGTTTGAGTGATGCGGGAAAGATTATCAGTATGAAACCCACGACTATCACAAAATGATGCAATATATCTTTGTGGAAAGTATCCCAGGATTGATCGACGATAAATCAACGAGCGATCCAATAATAGAGGTGTGCAACGTGTTCAAGTTTGTTTGTAAAAACCCTAAGTATAAAAGAGTTAGAAGCCAAAAAAGTTGAACTCGCCGTTCTTATGTGCAAGCTTGAAATGATGTTTCCACGAGTGTTTTTTGACATACTGGTCTACCAAGTCATACACTTATATGATGAAGCCCAGTTAGGTTGGCCGGTTCAAATGCGTTAGATGTACCCGTTCGAAAGGTAATTGAAGCAAATAAAAGAATATGTTCGGAATCCGTCTAGGCTCGATGATTCAATCAATGAGAGATACGTTGTGGAAGAGACATTTCCATTGATATCACTGTATCTACAAGAAGCAATAACTAAGTTCAACTATCTAGGTAGATATGGTGAGTGCTCCCAGAACCTAAACAACCTTCTGTATTTAAGAGTCAGTGTCAACTAGTAGATATAAAAGATTTTTTTACGTCACCACACAAAGAAAATAAGATAATTGATTGGTACATTCCCCACAATTTCAACGAGATCCAACTGTGTATGATGTAAGTAATATTAAAGTTTAATTTGTCTACGTTGAAATTGTTAACACTCATTTTATGTATAGTGAACATAAGTCTCCACTACAGGTCCCTGATATAGAAATAATTCACCGAGAGAAATTTCATCGATAATTCTTGGTGAACGTATTTAAATTTTCAATTTTTTGCACAAATCCTACTGTATTTCAACTACTAATTGTGTTTGTTAGTAGGTATATGTAATGCGTAAAGCCGCTAATGCTTTTTTTATCGATGAAATTATTTCATTGGTCAATATATACAATGGTCCCGTATATAGATTTGATTCATGTGTTATAAATCAGGTCAAATAGGTTTCTCGTGAAAAAGGAGAAAAGAGAGTAACTCAATATTCCAGTGTTTGTACTATCATAGATAGAATTACTTATTATGGCTAGTTAGTCAAAACTGTGAAGATCGAACTTGGTGGTGGTTGTTATGTTGTGTTGTTCGAGTGTAAGTGGTATAACACCGATGAGAGAACAAAAAATGGAAGTCAGAATTTGGGGCAACCATTATCAACACGAGTTCCTTTTGATGGAGTGAAGAGCCCTATATATAACCACTCAAGTTAAAAAGGTGTTTTATATCAACGAAATAAATGCAAAGAAGTCGCAAAAGGGGTGAAAATTTGTATAGGAAGTAAATGACTGATACATATGGAGTCCTAAATTATAGGGTGATGAATCAATATCGACTACCACTAATCCGATCACCATTCCTTTAGTTGAGTCGAACTTGAACACATAAGGCTTGTTATTACGTTTGACTACTAGTGAAGGGATAGAGATTGATCCAACATTGTTGAGACCTGAGTCCTTGAAGGAATATGATGAAGAAGTATACGATGACACATTAGATGAGTATGGAGACGATCCATCAGAGTAACCTATGTACGTCGATAGTGATAACAAAATTATAAGCTTTGATGGTTACGAGACAGATTAGTATTTTCACTTTTAAATGCTTCATATATTATTGCTACAACTACAATTGTTATAATCTATTTGCTTGGTTATACAGGATCATATGAGACATAAAGCGCAAGCCAGGCAAATAATTGAGCAATTATATGAGAAGTCGTTATCTGTTTAAATACTTAGATGATTTTGATCTTGTAAATGTATTTTGTTGTTTTTTATATAATTTAGAAGTATTATTATAGTTGATATTGTTGTTGAACATGGAAATGATTGGTAATCTATATTTGTTTAAAAATGCAAAAAATTAAAATATATCTTTACTGACGACATATATCATCGCAAGTAAAATAAGAACTCGTCGCTAATGACTACGGTCATTTGCGACGAGTTCTTATCAGTGGAAAATTCATGTGGGGCTTCGGAAGACTCAAGCCCACCCGAACCCCAAGATTTTTAAAAATTTATGTGTAAATTATTTTCAAACTAAAATAATTAGCCCTTTGAGTATTAAGTAATAATCAGTATTCAAAACAAATAAGTGGCTTTATTAATCTAGTGGTAAGCATTTGGTATAAGGTGTTGAGTAATTTAAGTTCAGGTCTTGGTAGAAGCAATTTTTTTATAGTTTGAAGTTAAAATCAGCCCTCCTCGAACTAAACTCCTAGGTTCGCAACAGGTTCTTGTTGAAGAACTCATCTCAATTGTGAAGTATCATTGGCGACGACATGATGTCCTCGCTAATGAGTCTTAACTAATTAATAATATTTTAAATATCTGAAAAAGTATCAATAGCGACAAATATTTTTTCGTTGCTCATGATAAATGTAGCTGATAATGATAAAATTCAAGTTTCGAGGTACAGAGTTGGTGAATTAGTTTCACACTTGACTATTTCGATACATCACTAGCGACGACATAAATTCATCTCTAATGACAAATAATATAAAACAACCACAATGGGGCTCAGAAATCATTCACACAATTCTCCAAACCTGAAAATTCCACAACAAGGCACCAAGATTTACACTGTAGCAGTATAATTAATCGTTCTATCAATCAAACAGGTCACGATTCCAACCAAAAACTTCAAATTTCATTCATTTTTTTTCTTTTTGGAAAATATGATATTATTTCGATTCTAAACTTATATTACGAATGGTTGTAATGTTTTGTAGTTGAATCCCGCCTTTAATTTATCAAAAAGGTACAATATCAACCCTACTATTTTAATTTCATTTATATTCTCAGTTTTTGTAAATTGTGATGTACATTTGAGTATAATGATTTTTGATTTATTATTAGGACTTATATATGTGTTTTGTGTGATAATCATATTCAGTGGGGACAAATATAACATTTCTCATAACATAGGGACTTTAATGCAATAATTATAGGGACTTAAGTTCATTTTTTAATAATTTAGGAACTTTAGGTTAATTTTTAATATTACAGGGTCTTAAGTGCAATATATAACAAAATATAGAATATAGCGTACTTTTAAAATAATATAGGGTTTTATTAGATTTTTAAATAATATAAGGACTAAAGGGCAATTTTAAATAATAGAGGGTTAAAGTGCAGTTGTCTTTTCGTTGTGTGGCTGGATTCTTTAAGGAGGTCGTCTATGACACAGTTTCTAAGGATGGAGGAGAGATCATTATCGAAAATCTGATGTAAGTTTCATTCAAATAATTTTTTTTGTGATATCATTACTATGTTTTAATAATGTATATGTGTTTATTCCATTTAACAGGAATAAATGAGAGGCATGTTGTGCACAAGAGTCACACAATTACAATCACAATCACAATCTAGATATTTTGAACCTTTATCCTCCATGCCATCATTGACGCAGAAGGATCAAGTCAAAATATTGATGGATGTCGCTCCGAAAGCGATTTGGTGGCTGGTGTTGGCCTTCCTTCGAAAGGAAAAGGTCGTAGAATTATTGAATTCTTTGTACCGCGAAATATGGTGCAAGATTTTAACACAATGATGGTGACCATCAATGATTATTTGATTTCCAAGGACCCACCATACGCTCCCGAGATGGATCGATCTACGAGCTCTACAACTGCCACTTATAGCCTCGAGAAAATGAGTGGAGCGCACACCTGGATTAATAAGATCAACATAGTCGAGGGCCTTGCGACTTACAATCCCACTAGACTCAGCACAAACTCCGAGACAAAAATAAGATGAAAAACTTGCTAACAGTTAATAGTATTGTTTATACTCTATTTTAATCTTACTTCTTACCATATTAGTTATTTAAATTACAATTTTGTTCTATTGTATATTTTAGTTATTCATACTTTTAATTTTATCTATTTAAATAGTATTTTATTTAGTTTGTATTTATATGTTTTTATTTTTTAGTAGATAATCGTTAATTACACCTTCGACATTAAAAAAAGCAGAAAAAATCAAAAGAAAAAATATATATCAAAATTAGTTAAAATTCACACATCAGGGACGATATTGTTGTCGCTAATGACAAACTAACATCGCCGGCAATGGATTGACAATGTCATCACTAATAAAACACTCAATAACGATGTTAATAGTCGTATCTAATAACTTAGAATTAGAGACAATGTATTTTGTCGATATTGAGATTTTACTATCGACAAAATTATGTAATTGATAATTAAGGGACGATCTGCGACAACAACCATCCGTCGACGACTAATATCATCGGCCCACTTGGTGAAAGTCAGATATTCTAAGTGTTAGGATGACAAAAAATTAGAGGATTGCATTGAACTAAGAAATTATTATGGAGTTTTGAACCAAATATACATGGTAACTAAGAAAAATAGTAAAGAAAAAGAATCACACTCTGAAATCGTATTTGCAAACTAAACCATAGGTATTTGTTCCATGCATTTGGATATGTGTTAATATAATTTTAAAAAATTGAATCCTCAAATATTTTGGCATTAGATGAGGTATTGAAAAGTGGGCTTCTTATAAAATTAACCATGAATCTTGAACCTTGAACTATGAACCATAATTTATGAACGATGATACTTGAATCATAAATTTTGAATCTCTAACATGACACCTTGACAACTCACCTTAAACTTTAAACAATGAATTTTGAAAATTGAAACATGAACCTTAAATCTTGAACGATGAACGATGAACCATGACATTAAAACGTTAACTTTGAACCTTGGACCATGAACCATGACTGTGAACCAGTGTTCTAAAAATCGGTCTAGGCGGCCGCCTAGGCGCTAGAAGGTAGTTGAACTTCCAGAAATGGCCCAGGCAGCCTCTAGGCGGTCCTAGAAGGTCTTAGGCGGGTTTAGGCGGCCTCTAGGCGGTCCTAGAAGGTCCTAGGCGGGTTTAGGCGGCGTCTAGGCGGTTTGAAGCTAAAAAAAATTATATAAATTTATTTTAAAAATTATATAAATTTAAATAAATATTTAAATAAATATCAAAACCGCCTAGCAAGAAAACGCCTAGGCTCCGCCTAGGCGCTCGAAGGTGGTCGACCGCCCGCATAACGCCTAGCGCCTTTTAGAACTCTGCTGTGAACCACAAACGTGGAACTCTGAATTTTTAAACTTGGACCTTGGATATTGAACTTTTGACCCTTGAAACATGAATAATGAACATTGAGTCTTAAATCATGAAACATGAACCATTAAACCTTGAAAACATGAGTCGTGAAATTTAAATCAAACTCTACAAATGTATCTTTCAATTTAAATTAATTAAGATAATTAAACAAAATTTTCTTAAGCGACTTCAAGTATAGATTTTATCTAATATATATAATATAATATAATATGTGATTAAAAAAATATAATTTAAGATTATAGGAAAATAATTTTTTTAAAAATGAAATTAAAAAAAAAAATTGCAGAAGGAAACAAGGATAGATTTAGGGTGGGGGTGCGACCCTCAATCCCAAAGTGCAATACAAAATTGATCCATTTTTATTTTAGAAAAAAGTTAATAAAATATTAAATTACCCCTAATCAGAATTTAAAAAAGAAATGTGGGATATTCTACATATACTTGAAGGAATTCTCCTTATGAAATACTTAGGGGTACCTCTTATTTTAGGCAGATAAAGTATTGAAGATTGTAAACCTTTAGTAACAAATATTGTCTCAAAAAGCCAGCGTTGGAGTGCTAAGCATCTTTCTTTTACAGGTAGATTACATCTAATCAAATCAGTTCTTAGTAATATATCTAGTTACTGGTTTGGTATTTTTGCTATGCCTAAGAAGATTATCAAAGAATTACAACAGAAGATCATAGCATATCTTTGGAAAGGTTCGACTGAGTTAATAGGTAGGGAAAAAGTTGCTTGGGAGACAATTTGACTGCCTATTCAAGAAGGGGGTCTGTGCATTAAGGATTTATACATACAAAATCAAACTACTCTACTCAAACTTTTATGGAACTGTTGTTTCCCTAGAAATACACTTTGGTCTAACTGGGTGTGAAAGATCCTTCTAAAATATAAATCGTTTTGGAAAGTTCAGATACCTCAATATACTTCATGGGGATCGAGAAAAATACTGAAATTACGACATGTAGCTAAGATATTTATTTCATACCAGATCAGAAATGGAAAAGATATCTCACTCTAGTGGGACTTTTAGATTCCTAACAAGATATGCCTTCAAGACATTCAATGTCGCAACTTGGCCTCTGCTTATTAAATTTATAGTAAATTGTGTAAATTTATATTTGAAGGCAGGTGGAGATGGCCTGCAGGATTCAAGTTCATGGAAAATCTTATTGAGTTTTAATAGATCCGTATAAAAAGGATATTATTAATTGGGAGCATACAAAAACAGGTGTTTTTACCTTTAAGGATACATATGAACAGTTGAGACCGAAGAAGCCTGTAAGTGTACGGTTCAAGGTTATTTGGAGATCCAAAGGTCCACTGAAGTATAAGTTTATTCTTTGCCTCATCCATCTTGATAGATTGCCTACAAAACACATACTCACATCGTGGGATGTTATTTCTGAATTGGATACTAACTCTTCCTTTTTTGATTTACCAGTTTCATAAATATTGACAATGGATAGTAATTCGGTGGAGAATATAATCGAATAATTGAAGTGGGTAAACAAGATGGGTCTTCGACAATTGAAAGGAGTTTGGTGGAGAAGAAATTCAAAGAAACTGAAATTAAGAAACATGAAAGGTCTTCTAGGGTTGCTCAAAATCAATCCCGTCACCAACGATGATCCACCTCGCTTGGAACTGTCAGGGCATCGGTAAATCCCTGACAGTCGAGGCCCTCCGGGACCTCTCCAAACACCGACCAGAGGTAACATTTTATCTAAGAGAAAAAAATTAATTAATAAGTGTAAATTTATTAATATCATTGATATGGAACTGATCCACACGGTAGAACCATCAGGTTTGATGGGAGGATTAGTGCTTATTAGTAAAAAGGGTTTAAAACTGAAAATTCTATATAGTAATGGATACTATATCCATACAGTTGTTAATGAAGAAGATGATATACAAATATAATATACATACGTTTACTTAAGTCCTTATGAAAATGAAAAATAGATCTCTTTAAGTTTCTTAAATTCCCTTAGGCCCCCAAAGTTTGATTGGTCAATTATTGGAGACTTTAATTATATTAGATTTTCAAAAGAAAAATTAGGTGGCAATATATGCTATAAAAATCAATTAAAAAATAAACAAATTTATAAACCTCAATAATATTGAGGAAACAACCCGTTATGGTTGTAGTTTCTCTTGGACCAATAAAAAATGGTAATAAATCAACAAAGGCAAATTTAAATAGGGCCCTCCATAACTCTTTATGGGCCAGACTTATCCTTAATGCCTGGACAGTTGTGGTACCTGCTATTGACTCAAAGCATTATTTTTAGTACTACCTCATGATAAAAAGATAATCATAAAAAAAGAGGATTCTGTTTTGAATCATTCTGGACAGCAAAAAATAAGTGTTTGAACATTATTAAAAAAAGTATGGGATGGTCACAAGACACTTAGGAGTAACCCTAATGCAGAGATTAGCCACAAACTTAAATAATGCAGTCTTGAATTAAGAAATTGGAATAAAAAGATTTGGTAACAATCAAATCCAAATTAGAAAATTAATTAAAAAATATCATTTATAATAATTACAATTACAAATGGGATGAAAAAATAATATAATTAAAGATCTTGAAGATACTTGAAAAAAGGAAGAAATTTTTGGAAAGAAAGATTTAGTATCATTCATGTACCAAGAAAAGAAGAAGCGGAAACAAAATAGTAACAATAACAAATGAAAATGGTATATGGCCGGAAAAGAAAGATGAAAATAACCTCAATAAACCTATTAATGAAGAGGAAGTTAAAAAGCTACTTGGGAACTGAGACCTAACAAGGCACCAAAACTAGATGGTTTTAATGGAATTTTTTTCAAAACATACTAGGATATTATTAAATTAGATATTATGATAGTTATAAACAATTTTTGGAACAATAAGGGGGATCTTAGTGATATTAATCAAACTCTTATTACCCTGATTTCGAAAATAGGGAAACATTCTAATATTAAACACTATAGACCAATCAGACGCTCAAATTCTATCTATAAAATTATAGCAATAATACTGGTCAATAAACTTCCACCGCTAATGAATTTACTAGTTAATTAAAACCGAAGTGCATTCATACGAAATAGATTTATACAAGAGAATACTATGATTGTACATGAATTAATACACATTAAAAAGAGGAAAAATACCAAAAAATATATGGTAGCTGTTAAAGCTGACATACAAAAAGCCTATGAATTTACTAAATGGAATTTTTTTACAAGATCTCATGATTAAAATTGGTTTTAACATTAACGAGGTAAGGAAAATTATGATCAGTATTAGCTCATATACCTACTCAGTTCTTATAAAATGGTGAAACTCACCAATTTAAAACTCCAACTAGGGGTATTAGACAAGGAGATGCACTTTCCATTTTGATCTTCTGTTTAATATCCCAAACTCTAAATGAATTAATAAGAGAGAAAAACTATCTCAAGGTATAAAAATAGGAATTAATTGTCAGGAAAAATCACTCACCTGCTATTTGCATACGACGGACTATTTTTCTTAAAAGCTGATAATATTCAAATTGATACTTTTAATGATATTATGAACAAATATAAAAATGCTGTTGACCTTTGTCTAAACTTTAGCCCAAATGTACCTTTATCCAAACTATTATGGCTAAAAGGCTAAATATGAAAAAATAAACAAAAAACCTAAGCAACTACCTCAGACTTCAAACTGAATGAGGTAGAACAAAAACCAAAGATCTACAATTTGTAATTGATAGGATATTACAAAAAATAGAAAATTGGAAAACTATCTTTCTTTCAAAAGGAGGTAAAGAAATTTTAATAAAGATTATACTTCAAAGTCTCCTTCTACTATCAAAAATTACTATTATAAAATACACTCATCATTGTTATTTTCTGGTAGAGTGATCAAGAAAAAAAAGAATCCACTGGGCAAAATGAGATATTTTGACTACTTCAAAATATGAGGGAGGTCTTGGTTGTAGAGACCTACACCTTATGAATATGAACTATTAGGGAAACAAGCATGAATTATTGCTAATAAAAAAAACTCTTTACTACATAAATTATTAAAAGGAAAATGTTTTCACAACAATAATTTCCTAGAGGCTATATTGAGAAATTCTCCGTCTTGAGGATGGAAAAGTATCCTAATTGGACGAGATACCTTTATTAAAAATATAACTTGGAAATTAGGAAAAGGTACAAATTTAAATATTTATAAACATAAAAGGATTTGTAACAATATTGAAAACAAAAAACATATTACTTATTAATATAGTCTGGTTAATCAACTTATTAATGAAAAGGGAAAATACACATGTGGGTATCCAGCATTTCAAATTTTGACTTTTGGGTGTCCAAGGTTTTAAAAGTGATAAATCAGTACCCAAGGTTTTATTTTTGTGACTCCGTTAGAACTCGCCGTCAATTTCTCCATTAAGTGTCACGTGATGCCTACGTGGCAGCTTTTCCATTTGCCGCGTAGGCTCTATGTGGCACTTAACGAAGAAATTGATGTCTCGTACTAACGGAATTACAAAAATAAAATCTTGGATACTGATTTGTCACTTTTAAAACCTTGGATTCCCAGAAGTCAAAAATCAGATCCGATGGGTACCCCTCAGGGAATTATCTCTAATGAAAATAAGACATGGAAAATCGATACAAATATTATATACAGGGGATATTAGTAATAAAATTGAAAAAAACGGTGATACATCAGTATGATTGTGAAGATCAAATTTGTGTTAACTATTTGGTGTCGCCTAAGGTGTGATAAAATAATGTAATAAATAAGTGCAAATAAACACCCTAAGCTGAGCACGGTTTTGCAAGTATACAGATCGTATGCAAGTTTTAATGAATAAGTAGAATTCGTTCGTCAGGGACTACGAAGGTTAAGAAGAACTTATACAAATATTCAAGTGCAAATAATTAAGCTAGAATAATAATACGCAAGAGTAAAGAAGAGAAAGATAGATTTTTATTTGGTTTTTGTTAAAAGAAAATTAAACTAATAAATTAAAAGACAGGAAATAAATAAAAGAAAGGAAAAGAAGATAGTATGAAAGTTTAGCTTGAGTAATTAGCATGTAATCCCCACTAGTTTTGCCGTTCTAAACATGTAAGGTATGAATCATGTAGTATTTCAATAGTTTGGTTTCAATTGCGCTAGGTAGTTTCAAATAGGGTTTACCTGTGTCAGTAAGAATCTAAGCAAACTGTTCCTGGAATTGATAAAATAGCAATACACTAAACCATTGACTATCTAGTTAGGCTGGGTTGTCAAATCAAACCTTATTCTAGACGTTATGTGCTAATTCTATAGTCAAATATACCGGTTATCTAACTACTATGATAGTAATCCTATATGTTTGCAACCATAAAGAACACAAAATATAAATCCAACACATAAACAGAGAAATCAAAACATAAATTCAATCAAATTAGATAGATGTCAACCAAAACTAGGGTTCATACATATATGATAAAACTCAAGCTAAATAGAATTTAGTTCATACTAAGAAAAGAAAAGAAAAGAATTACAAAATTAAAGGTTGAAGGAGATATAATTGATGCACAACTCCTTCCACACTTCTTTTCTTGTTGTAAGCTTCTTCCTGACCTTAAGGGTTGGCCAAGGATAATTTTCTAATGTTAAGAGGCTGTATTTATAGTGTATAGGTTGACCTAATTTGTTTTCTTGAAGGAAAAGGTAAATATGGGCTCATAGCCCAACTCAAATTCGTAGCCCAAAAAACATGCAACCAGCCCCGTTTTTCTTTTGGTCCTAACAGCTTCAATACTCATCCGTTTGACGTGTATTAGTAGTCGAAATTCATTGTCTCTGAAAGATCTTCAACTTTTCTCTTGACCGTTTCTCCAGATTCCGCACCAATTTTATGATATAAGCTGATTTGTGGTCGTAGGTGTTGGAATTCAGATTTAAGGCACATTTTCCTTTTCCAAGTTTTTAGCTTTTACTTCCTTATCTTCAATTTCTATGTTTATCTTCTTTCCTTTAACTCTTTTAACCAACTTGGACTCTAATTAATTACCATATATCTCTAAAACTTCACACTAAATAAATAATTAAACCCAATATGCTCTAAAAATAATAATTAATTAATTCAAGATCCAAAATAGGAAAGTGTACTAAATCAAGCTAAAATCGACCTATAAACTAATAAATACGCCTAAAATGATGTCTCAGAAATAGATTTATTATCACAAATGAGGAGACATCACTATTGCAAAGATAGAACCTACACGGTAAAAGATCATGAATTAAAAACAGAAGAAGCTAATAAACAAATAATTAAATACCAAATTAAACTGGCCATCTCGATAGACTATAGCTAATAAATCTGGAATATGATTTGGAAAATGGAACTCCACAAAATATTAGGAATTTCATGTGGAGACCGGTTAGAAATCGGATACCAACAGAGGAGAATTTACTAAATTGTAAATGCAGTGATAGTAATATCTACACAAATATGTAATGAAAATATTGAAACGGTAGAACATATGCTTTTTCTATGCCATTGGGTAAGAAGTGTATTGTATACTAGCCTGTTTAATATCAAAATTGAAAATGAAACCACCACTAGGTTGGACCAGTGGATTCTAAATCATGTACATAATATTGCAAAAAGAAATTAAAAAGAAGATAGGGTAATGAAACTAACTTATACCATCACACAAATCTGGAAAGAAAGAAATAATTTTATTTATAATAATGAGATATGTGATTCTAATTTCTATGGTAACAATTATCTAAAGCTAAAACAACATGGAAAAATATTACAAAATATCTAACCTTAACGATATAAATTTTAAAGAAAAAGAAGCGACTAGTATGTTGTAAAAATCGTCGTCTAGACGTCAACTCCCCCTTTAAACGCTTAAGCCTAGTAGAAAGTCTAGGCGTGGAAGAGGCGCCTAGTCTGCCTAGGCACCGATTAACGACAAAAAAAGGTCGCCTATGCACCGATTAATGACAAAAAATGGCCGCATAGGCCTTCTTTTTATTTTTCATATTCTCGAGAATTCTTGAATTGATATTATATCTTAAATTTTAATATGTTTATATTTACTATAGTGTTGTTAGATGAATTTATGACTTAAATTGTTAAAATTGTTATAATTACTACGTATATATTACTAAGTATACAAAATTACATAGCGATATTCAAAATTGTGTGATCCCGCCTAGGCCCTGTGTAATCCCGCCTATGCGCTAGGCTTGGTCGACCGCCTAGGCCGCGAAACCAAAATCTGCAGCATAGGCGACTACTAATGGAAACTCTGATATCAAATTAGTTAATAATATAGAAAATCAATAACGGTTAATAATAACAATAATCGTATTAAATTTAAAGATAAAGGAAAAAACTATATCCTCAGCATTTTAAAATTAACTGTGATGCAGCCTTCTCGGATAAAAGAACAACAATTGCATGTATATTCAGAAACTTTATTGGTGAATTTGTAACAAGAAAAATTGTGAAAAATTGGAGTCGGTTCAGTCCTGGAGGCAGAAGCAATGAGCATCTTAAAGGCAATATAGATGCAGAAAAAATTATGAAGCGTGATTATAGAGAATGATGCGGAAAAATTATGAAACTTTTTTTTTAAATCAAACAATTATGTGTCATTCAATTAATAACATTATTTCTAATATTTACAGTTTTACAGAGTTGTTGTGCCCTAGTTTTTCTCTTATCCCTATAAATAAAAATAGGACAGATGAATGGATTGTTAAACACTTTATTTAATAATTAGAATATATGCATTCCAACCTACTTAGTTAATTTTTTAAGTTACAACAATCAAGATATAAATTAAATTCACAACTTTTTTAACTATCTTATCTATATTAATAATACTTTGGAAAAAAATAGAGATTATCGTCCAGTTTTTATAGTACTATAAGCACTATATTGTTTAGGTTTTACTTTTCTTGTAATTGTATATTTATATTTCTGTTAATCTACATATGATAAAAAATATCTATATTTAAACAAAAGTTATTTGAGTAATTGTATATTTATATTTCTATTAATCTAAATATGATAAAAAAATATCTATATTTAAACAAAAGTTACTCCCAAATCTAGGAATGGCAACGGTTCTGTTTTTTGGAAAAATATCAAAAACCATAATTATAACCGTTTATTTTATTAAAAACCATAACCTAACGATTTTAACCACCGGCTACATTTTTTAAAACCATAACCGCATTATTCGGTTTCGGTTTTTTAAACAGTCTTTCGGTTTTAACCATTAACAAATAATAATTTAATAAATATATTGAGTTTCATAAAATAAAACCACGTATATAAGAAAAAACTCCAAGACATATAAGATATTGTATTGGTATTTGATTAAGTTATATATTTATTATTTAGTTGTTAAATCTTGTATTTTGATTTTGGTTTATAATTTCAATATATCTACTTTAAACTAGATTATTATAAAATCTGAAAATATATATGATGAAAACGGTTTTCAATTATTTGGTTTTATTTTTATCTGAAATCGTAACCTAATGGTTTTAACCATCGGTTACACTATTTAAAACTATAACCTAATGGTTTTAACCACGGTTATATAATTCGGCTTTTAATCGGTTCGGTTATCATCGGTTTCGGTTTTTAACCGTAACCATTGCGATCCCTACCCATATCGCATCTCATACATAGGGATGGCAATGGTTACGGTTAAAAACCGAAACCGATGATAACCGAACCGATTAAAAACCGAATTATATAACCGTGGTTAAAACCATTAGGTTATGGTTTTGAAAAGTGTAACCGATGGTTAAAACCGTTAGGTTATGGTTTTTGATAAAAATAAAACCGAAAAACCGAAAACCGTTTATTATCATATATATTTTCAAATTTTATAATAATTTAGATTAAAATAGATATATTGGAAATTCTAAAAGCAAAATCAAAATACTAGATTTAACCAATTAAATAATAAATATGCAATTTAGTCAAATACCAATACAATTTTTTATAAACCTTGGAGTTTTCTTATATATGTGTGGTTTTATTTATGAAATTTAATAAATTATCATTTGAATATGATTAAAAACCGCACAACCATTTAAAAAATCGAAACCAAATAATATGGTTATGGTTTTGAAAGGTGTAACCGATAGTTAAAACCGTTAGAATATGGTTTTTAGTTATAAAAATGGTTATGGTTATAGTTTTTAGAATTTTTGCAAAAAATCGATCAGTTGCCATATCTGCTCATACAAAATGTAAATAAACCTTGCAAAAGTAAAAACCAGAAAGTCCCCCACATAGATGTAACCTACAATTGTCGGTTGTGAGCATGGGTAACCATTTTATTGCTTTGGCAGTGTGGGCAATTTTATGCTTTAATCTTTAACCACTTTTATAGCTTTATTCCTTGGGTCTAATTTCTCTTTAAGCAAAGAAAAAATGCTTGGAAAAACGAGACAAGTAAACCCTTATGTATAAGTTTTTGTTCGTCTATCTCTGAGCAAATCAAATTTTGCGACGTGGAATGTTTAATGGAGCTAAGTCTGTTTTATGGTTAAGATGTTCCAACAAAATCTTCTTAACTAAGAAAAGCATAGTCAATGTCTCTTAATCAAGTTCGAAATCCAACACTTCTTTTGGTCCTTAAATCCAACACTTATTATAATTTATATCTCCTTTACATGGTTTATGTATTATTACAAATTAACTTTATTGCATAATATGTTAGAAGATGATCTTTAACTGAAATTATTTCTTTTATTCTCTCTTGTAAAACACATGAATATTAATATTTCATAAGTATTTTAATAATATTTCACGCTCAATTTTAATAGAGTGTTTATAAGAAAAAAACTCCTTAAAAATGATTTGGAGGAGAAATCTAATTAGATAATTTTGTAAATATATAAAGTAAAAATAATAAATATTATTTATCTCATCGAAGTAAATGTGTACGTCTATTTATAGAGTGACAAGAATATCAAGTTTGTCTTTGTGTGTTACTCATAATCATGCATGTTAGTTAGAACTGAATCAGATATTCTACCGAACTTTAGGAGATCGTATGTTGACTTGATCGAGATCAAAAGTGATTGTAAATTATTATGTTGCATTTTCTTCTTTAGTCTTTCAACTCAAGTAATTTGTGGTCTATATATCCGAAGATCGGTAATTTTTATGTGGTTCAATGATTTAATTTTTTTTCTTATAGTCAGTGACGGAGTCACAAAACCCCCGTGGGTGATGACCTTCTCTAGTTTTAAAAAACAATACAAAAATCACCTTATATTTTTTTTTTATGTTAATAGTTTTTAACTTTTTTAGAATTTTCAGAATTTTCATTTGGTCTCCAAACTTTTTATTATTTTATTTGTATAAATATTATATTTTTTATTTGATAAAATATAAATTATGTTGTATAGTATAGAGAGTTATAATATAATTTATTTAAATAAATTTAATATAGAGATTTATATTTATTTATTTTGCATAATATAGGGACAAATATTACAAATTTTGCTTAATATAGAGACGGATTTGCAAGTTTTGCATAATATAGGAACCTATCGTGCAATTTACTTCCAATTTATTTCCCGAGGACTACTCCCGAACCCCCATTACTACGGCACGTATCATTGGCGATAAGATTTTTAGAGATGACGTAGATGTTGTCTCTACAGTTAGACCAATATAGATGTGTCTGGTGTGTCATTGGTATTGGACCTTTAAAAAACAATTCAAATATCATTTGCGATGGAAATATGATATCGCTGATAATCAAATAGACTAGGGATGATATTCCTTTCTTGCTAGTATCCTCATTCGCAACGATATTTTTTTCATTTAAAACAAATAAAAATCAAAGTTAAATATATTGATATAATTTACTAGGGACAAAAATATGTCGTGTTCAATGACGTTATTGCCGACGACAATGAATGTCTTCAGAGACGACTTGATATCGTCTCTAAAGATAAAACTGTAATAAACAGTAGAATCAACCACCAATATCCATTCCCACTAACTCCCTTCCACTATCCCATACCCAAGACCAAAATTTTGCCACCAGAGAACTTCCAACCACCACCCGTTCTTCGTCACTTTATTACCGGAGGATCCCAACCTCAGCCTTTACATGTGGGGCCGACTTCAACGTTAAGTAATTAGGTATTTTTTAAATTTTAATCATTTAATTTTTTTCTTTGTTTTAAATTCATTTTTTCTAAACTTCGAATATAGTATTTTTTTTTGAATTAACATGGGAACTGTAAGGATTGTATTTATATGATTTTATGCATTATAAGAAATTGTTTGATTTTTTTATCGTTGAATTTCTAAATTTGGTTATAATTACGTTATAATTACGTTATAATTTTATTATAGACAATGAATCTGGTCAATAAGAACCAAATAATTTGTGTTGGGTGTGAGGGAATTTATATCAGTTGCGGGAAAATCACATGGGTATAACGGCTTGCATCTTTTTTTAGTGTAAGCATTGTATGAATAATCGAAGAAATGTTATATATTTTGTACAAGGAAGATATTTTACAGCTTTGGTTTTTATCAACGTATGAGGGATATGAAAAACTACCGGTTGATGAGGAACTGGTAGAGGGAGAGGAGGAGCGGTTGCCACTTTCGCTGACGTCTAATTTCTTTGGGGAGGATTAGGTATGACAGAAAAAAGGAGAGTGGAGGACCGAACGGTATAGAGATCACATGTAAGTTTTGTATACATCATTTTGATTACTTATATCGTATATTATGTTTGAATAATTAATATGTGTATATATTCATGTAACCTGAGAAGGTGAGAGGCCAGATGTGTACCCTTGTCACAGAGGGCTCACAGACTCGGTCTACTAGATCTCTAGTTCAACTCCATTGACGTAGAAGGATTTGGTTGACTAGGTTGTCGGTGCTGCAAATAAATTCATGGGGAAGACATCTTGAAGTTGTCTAGCTGGTGTTTGCCTGCCTCCTAAGCTCAAGAGAAGACATCTGTCGATCCTACTATTCCTCCAGACGTGTTTCAGAATTTAGATAGTGTGGTGGCAGAAGTGAATGCATATCTAATCTTTGAGGGCCTACAAGCATATGTTTCTCAGACGGACGAACTCTGTTGCTGCCATGCATCACGCTTTTACCCTATGTGGTATTAGAAGGATCATTACTTGGTTTAATAAGGAGAGCTCAACCGAGGGTCTATCCACTTTTGTTCGCACCGGTCGCAATCCTCCCGGTCCTGCTCCTAACGATCCTCCTTCCAGATTTCCTCCTCTTGGTCCCTCCGCTTCCGATCATAATCGTCGAAGAATTCAAGACAAACATGTTGAAGACCTTAATGCTCCTTACTTTTTATTCTTTTTTTAGCAGGCTTGGTCATTATTATACTATATTTGATAGTAATTACTTTGCTTCAAGACTATTATATTGTGTTTGTACTGATTACTTTTATTAGTAATTTGATCTGTATTTATAATATTAATTAGTTTTATTATTATTCGTACTTTTATTCCATATAATTTTTATTATTTTGTTTGTTATAAAAAATGTTTAAATTTAGATTTAATGGTCAATGATTTAAAATAAAATAAAAATTATATAATTTTTTAATTAGGATATTAAATTAGCTTTTAGTAAAAGAATGATCGTTAGTGATGACATAATGTTGTCGCTAAGAATTTTGATCATCAAAGACGTCTGCATTCTATGTTGATGATATAGCAACATTAGCGATAAAAATAAGTCGTCGTTAATGATAAAATATCATGCGATGAGTTCAATAACGACGACAAGTTTCGTCGTTAAAGACACTCGAGTAATTACGACGCGAGTCATTTATAATAGATATATTTTTCGACAAATCTCTAGCGACGATACACTTGCAATGACATGTCGTTTCAAATGATAAATGAGATAATTCGCACGACAATGAGCGTCATTAAAGACGACAAAAGTTGTCTCTAATGACACAAATTGTAGTAGTGCCTCTTAGTTCTAAGCGAAATTCTTGACTTTACCTTTTTTTTATCGCAGTTTTTAGTATTTTTTATGTTTAAATTTATTTGTCCAACTTATTAAAAGAAGGTGTCTAAGATTTTTTGTTTTCCTATAATGTTAAAATATTCTTTTTTCTCTATAGCATCTCTAATTAGTTACCGAGTATAATTTTTTTCTCCATTATTAAAATCAATTTAAATGGCGATACTTTATTTTTAAATTTAATTCTTACGCTGAAAATTATGTAATAATTAAAACTTTCACATGAAAGCATAGAAACCCATGTATGAAAATTATACTCGACTAGTTATGTACTATAAAGTTTTTTTTGTTCGAAAGATAATAATATAGATAAGAATATAAGACCGTTCTAAATTATGTACTATGAAGGTTAAGAAACATGAGAACTAACTTTTTCAGTATTTAAAGGAGATGTTTATGGTTTGAATTCCTTTTTTAATGGATATAAAATAAAAATTACAAGACTCGAACCTTAACCTAAACATAGGTAACTTAGTTCTAATTTACCATGAGAATATATATAGAGAGACATGTATATTTTTGTGGGAATAGTCGAATACGTGCAAACTAGCCCAGAATCCATGTAAAGAAAAAAAAAGTAAAAAAAGCCATGAGAACTAGTGTCGAAATTAGACTTTATTCGAACACAAGGAATGTTGTATGACTTTAATTATAAAAGCCCCCTTCATAATCATCACCTGTAAAGTAGATCTCTTCTCAATCCCCAAATTAGTTTCTGTTTTCATTTCCAATGTTTGATTACTTTGATTATAAAATGATTCTTTCATAGGTTTAGGTTTTCTTTATTAGCTTAGTACAATATTTAATAAAACACAACTGTTAAAATGAAGGAGACTATGCGAAACCTTGCATCGGTTGCTTATTGTAACTTAGCATATAAGATTTGGAATAGAGGAGATACGTGTGCTATAACTCAACTTTTTATTTCATTGAGACCTATATAGGGTCACGATTAGGGATGGCAACGGATCGAATTATTGCAAAAAAATCCAAAATCATGTCCATATTCATTTAATTTATCAAAAACCAAACCCTAACGGATTTAACCATCGGATTTACTTTCTAAAACCATATCCGAATAATTCGGATTCGGTTTTTTAAACGGTTTTTCGGACTTTAACCATAACCCGGCTCGCGAGGCGTCCCTCTCGCAGTAAGATTCCTGACATCGCCTCGCTCTTGTGACATGCCAAACTATATCTCTCTAAATATATTGAAAATATTGAAACAAGATCACAAATACATGAAAAATCTCCAATATATAAAATATTATGTTGATCTTTAATTAAATAATGTTTTTGTTACTTCTTTTGTTAATTCTAATATTTAGATTTTAGTTTTGAGATATGAAGATACTTTTTTATCTATATTACTATAAAATATACAAAAGTAGATGATAATAAATGAGTTTTTGGTTATTCGGTTTTATTTTTATCTTAAATTTTAACCTAAAGGATTTAACCATCGGTTACATTTTTCAGAACCATAACCTAACGGTTTTATCCATGGTTGCATAATCGATTTTTAATCGGTTCAAATTTTCATCGATTTTGATTTTAAACCATAACCATTTCCATCCTTATCTATAGTTGGGTTGAGACTTTTGGCCGTTTGGTAATTAAAACAAATATAAGAAAGATGGACTTCAAAATATAAAAATACATGGATTTTAGCCTTTAGTAGGTAAAATAAAATCAGATTTATATATATATATATATATATATATATATATATATATATATATATATATATATATATATATATATATATATATATATATATAACGGATTTTCGGGTTTTTTTAAATCTAAAACCATAACCTAACGGTTTTAACCATCGGTTTCACTTTTAAAAACCAAACCCTAACGGATTTAACCACGGTTACATAATCGGTTTTCATTCGGTTCGGTAATCCGTCGGTTTCGGATTAAAATCGTAACCATTTCCATCCCTAGTCACGATAGCAGATCCGTTATAGGATTAGTAGAGGCAGGTTTCACTTCCGTTATAAAATTAATTTAGTTATAAAATAATCATTTCCTTTCCTTTATTTATACAATCCAAACACAAAATTCAAATAATCTTTTACTAATATATTCCTTTCTTTTTCTATTCAACCAAACAAGATTAATACTTTCCTCTCCTTTTTTTTAATATACTATCCTTTCCTATCATTTCATAATTAATCCCTTCTATATCCAAACAAACCCTAAAGGTAATCTCAGATTCCCAATTTTTTTCTCACCTGAAAAAGCATATATATTGTAAAAGCAAGTCACAAAAGATTAATCAATTCGCAAAAGAAGAATTGTCACAGTCAAGAATAGTAACTAACAGTGTGGCCGCAAAATTATATAAATTGTCTTTTAACCCTCTAACTTTTTTATGATATTTATAATTTATCCTTATTATACTTAAATGGTAAGTTAAATATTTCAATTAAAAAAATATCTTTTATTCACCCCCGTTCTTATATTAATAACTAATTTAAATTATTCAACTCGTCAGAGTGTTGCTATTTTTCCACCCCTCAAAGAGGGTAAAGCAAGAGGTACAAGTTCGAGTCCCTCCTAAACATAGGTAACCTAGTTCTGATTTACCTGGGAATATGCATGGGACGGTGCGTATATTACCCATGGATTAGACGTGGTGCGCGAAAACTGGCCCAGACACCATGTATTGAAAAAAAAACTAAATTTAAATTATAAGTTAATATATAACAAACTTTCTTTATTAAACTTCTTTTATTAATATATAACGACTACCACTTGACAATGAAAATAATTATTTAGCCACCATCAAAACCGTAAATATTTTCAAACCATCCCTTTACAACGTTCAAGAATATGAGTTAGACACTTCTATTCTTCTTAATTTAACTATAACTACATTGTGTTGATATATTCGCTCAATCCTACAAATTCTTCTCTCGACGGTTGATATCACCTTTAGTTTTGTAAACATCATTATTTCTTTAACTCTTTTTGCTAGTATTGTATGTATTTCAGGTGGGTGTTTTTATACTTTTCAATCATATAGCATCTATTTAAGTATATTGATTATCTTCAGACTTCAAAATTGCAAAGCATGATGATGGATACAATGGAAGCTCTTGAAGAATTTGATTCTCATAATTTTTGGAATAGACTAGAGAAATTCATCAGATCACGATCATATTAGGTTAAAAGATTACTCGTTTATGTTTGATATTATGTAACGTAGGATGACTGCAAATTTAGTAGTTGAATAATTTCTAACTTTTTTATCGTCTTTATCAGAATGACCTTGTTGGTGTGATTTATCTTTCTCTCTGCATGAAGCCTCTCCGTCTTTTTTACACGTTCAACACATTGATATGCACGTAAAACCCATTGAAATTACACGTACAACAGATTGATATTACACATATAACTCATTGATATGTTTGTGTAACCCACTATTTTGTAATGTCAACCCACGGTTTATTGTACTGTCAACCCATAGTTTTTTTGTATAACCTACACACTAATTTTTACTTGAGTCTTTAGTTCCTGATTACATATTGTTGTTTTTTAAGTTTATGCACATACAATTTTAATTTTGAATGTTATTGATTTGGAGTTTCAAGGAAGCGATTTGATTTTTTTTTACGGAATAGAAAATATTATGGAATATTTTAGTTAAAAATTGTGTACTTATGAAATGTTATAGTTACAGAATATTGTAGTTATGGAATATTTTGGTTATAGAATACTTTAGTAATGGAACATGATTATAATAATGAATTTTTTTTTTGTATTATTTAAGATCTAAAATGATACTTTAGTAATTTATTTGTGTTGGACTTGTTTGGTCAGAATTATATGGTTATGGAACTCATAAGTAAATCACCTACAAAATTACATATCCTACTAATAGGAGAAAAGATAAGTCTACAAATTCAACTGCTTCATAGATTAAGTTAACAATATCAAATTTTCTAGGTAATTAGACATGGGAATACATCTTAGTTTAAGAGATTATAAAAGAGATTGCATAATTCTCTGAAATCACTTAGACAAATAGGTATTCCATTGCAGTTTCACAAGTTCTCAAAACTCCGACGACTTTAGCTTCAGTCAGAGACTTAGTTGCCACTTTACAACCACCTCCTTTATTAAAAATACCATTAGTATCTCTTACAAAATAAGAAATGAAACTCTCTTGTTAGATAAAAATGCATTACAATTGATTATAAATTTAAAAGTTAAAAGGGGAGTCCATTCGGTATTATTAATAGCATTACCAAAAAGCCTTTCATGGGAATCAGGAGTATATGGGCCAAGGGAAAATAAAGGATTAGTCTTCAACACGATGTTGGTATCAAAAGAACTATCATGATTAGTTATTTTTGCCAATAAAATAAAGCATGAAATAAAGTAAATGAGGGATCAAAAACAATGTTATTACACATAAAATTATTTCCTATTTCCCAATTCTTTCAAGCAATGGTACTAATGGTTCAACCACAAATTTACTAGTCACTAACCCTGCAAAGATATCTTTAACAAAATTCGTAAACCAAATGTAAGTCTATTAGTGGAAGGATTGCAAGTAAAAAGACTAAAAAGAAATACGAACTAGGCTGCTTTAGCAAAAGGAATGAGAAGAATAATCTAAGGATTCAAGAAGCTAAGAGAACATCCAAAATGAGTAGAAAATAGACCAAGATAAGCCAATGAGTCAAAATAGACAATATAATCTAAAACACTTTGTCAACTTAGAAAAATTATTATAATTTGAAGGATATGAGCATTCCCTTTACCATGAGCTAGCCTTTGATGTATAGTTTGCATGAGAAGGAGCAAAATGCATTTCTGATTTGAAACAAAGAAGTTATGAACGTTTTGACAAGCTGACACTAGATGCCCGGATTTAACAAAGGAGACCACGAAACACTTTTGACCCAATTTATGGGTCCAGCAATAATACCTACGAATTTCCTTAGTCTAAAATAGTAGCATTCACCTTTTTAGAGACACTTATACTTGCTTATTACTTTGGGTAAAAGAGAGAAGTAAAGTGAACAAGGCAAAGAGCAAACAAAATCAATTCTTACCATTTTAATCCTTATTTCCTTAAACTCTTAATTATATTGTTTACTTGAATTTTATTTTGTATTATTCCTAGCATGAACTAAATCTTAAATTAACTTGGGATGATTTATGATGAATCATAGACTATATCATTGAAGATTTGCTAGATTTTGGGGTTTTTCTCAACTGAATATCTAAACTGATTATATTTTTTATTATCTTATATTAAATTCCTTTTATTTATGAGGGTCTTGTAAGTGAATTGCCTCAATTTATAAATCACACCCCCAATGGGGTTTATAGGTGGATTGAGATAATAGTAGTGTCTACTACATATAGAATTAGAAGATGCATTGCTCTAAGTAAAGTATATATGAAGAACAAAACAAAGCAAAGAACAAGCGTAAAATATAACAACAAAAAATCTAAAATAAAACTAAAACTATAATTACCTACTCCCCAGCAATGTCGTCAAAAACTTGTTGTCCTTCGAGGTGTAATAAGAAATCTACCACCCGAAGGATAAAAACTTGCAAGTGTACGAGTAGTCACAAGTAATAAATTTGATAAATAAGTTCATCTCTGCAGGATATAAAGAGTTAACACGTAATCTTAGCTTTAGACTAGATATTTGTTAAGGTAAAAGAAACTAAAAAAGTAAAAGAAAAGAAATATTTATTTGGTTTTTTGGATTAAGATCAACTAATAAGTCTATAAATTAAAGAATAAAGAAGTAAATTACGAAGATAGGATGGATAAGAAGTATAGATTAAGATTTCATACTCACAACTATCATAAATTAGGACTACTCACGAAATAAGGGTAAATTGAGTATTGCACTTGCGAACTGGGATTCTAAAGTTTTCCTAAGTTCCTTCTGGATATGTAGGGGCTACTATCTAACCCTATGAACCTATTCTGGGTGACATGTTATCTACTGCCTAAAGTTCAAATCTTATATGATTATCTAGCTAGTTTAGATCTGCCGATTCTCAAACTCAACTAAACAATTATAATTTTATTTTCTATTACCGAATCCCTCCCGAGCGTAATTTAATAGCTAATACAACTCAATATGTGGTCAAGAGAAACAATTACATGAAGTATAAGAATTATAATTAACAAGCAATCCACAATCAAATTAAATTAGCACGTAATCTAAAATATTATAGAAAATAATCGCAAACCAAAAATAGGGTTCATACATGTGCAATATCAAGATAGAATATTTTTATTTCATTCTTGGACAATGAAAAACAATAAATAAAGACATGATATGGAGTTTAAGAGAAGATAAATTACAACTAATATATATCTTGTGTTGTTGTCTTGCTCTCCAAACTTCTCTCTTGCTACTCAAGCTAATAATAATGAATAAATGATTAAGCGTGTTTAAAAAGATGAAAACTACTAATATAGGGAATTCAGAATTTAAAGTCATTAGCCTAGAAAATAAGTAAAAAATGGCTCGGAACTTCTTAATTATATTTGGTTGCTCGCATCATTTACCAAGATGTCTATAACTTTAACTTCACAACTCGAAAATGGACACCCTTTCTTTCACGTGTACTAAACTCTAAGAGATATCTTATGCGTAAATTTCATGAGCATATTCATTAGCAATTATTTGTTGTGATTTTTACAAGCTGAAGAATCTGTTTTTCCAAATTTGGTTTTTGACTTCTAGTGATCTTCTTGACTCCTTAGCTTATTTGTATCTCATTTATACTCATTTTGGGTGTTTCCTTAACCCGTGACTCCTTAGCTTGGCTTTTTCATCTTTAAATACTTTGTGTTCTAAGAGATACACAATAAAACTAAAAACTACCACAAATTGCTCTAAAACATGAATAATCTCATATAGTAGCTAAGAATTCATTATATGCTAAATCAAGGATAAATCTTATCTATTCAATCATAAAATAAACCAAAAATAATGTCTTAGAAGTACTAAATTATATCACAAAATACGAGATATCAGGTTGCTTTATACACACAATGTTATCTCTATTCAATGCTTACTTAGTCATATGTAGTTCTCTATTTCAATTGCTAACCCTAGTTAAACCATTCAAACACGAAATGATTGTCAATTTACTGAATTACTTATATAACAACAAGAAAAGCCATTAGTAATACTAGTATATATATTAGAATGTTCCAAATGAGTTCCTACTAATAGAATGAAAATCCATTAGTCAATATAAAGCTATAGTGAAGGTACTCACTGTCGTTATTAGAAGTCTTCATATCACAACTCTGTCTTTAAATGGTAAAACTCTAAATATAAAGTTTGCAACATCAAATTCATGAGCGAGCTCATATGAGGAGTATTAAGGCAATTCTTGAGTGTCATATGCAACCATTGCATGTACAATTGGGTTATGAGTTTGATGTTCATAATTGGCTCACTTCACTCCGAATGGGTATAAGTTGTTTCGACTTTTACAAAGAAAAAAAAACAAGCCAACAATTTTGGTTAAAAAAAAAGGTGAATTTTTTTTTGTTCCAAATAAAAAAAAGGTGAATGGGTTATGTAAACTTTCTTTTATCATTAACAACAGAATATTCATACAAACAAAATCAAACTTAATCTCGACGAGTGGTTGTTTTACCGCCACTTGAAATTGATTGCCAAAAAACAGGCCAATTTTTCATAGCTTCATTCCAACCCAACAAAGACCCTTCCCTCATCGGATCCCAACTGGAAGACACAATTGCATAGCTAATTCCCAGCAAAGCTGTCCCAAAAAAGATAAACGAAATTATGAAAGGTATCCACGTCGGCACATCAATTTTTAACCCAACTTTAAGATAGTAAAAGAATGGGAAAAACAATAGCCCTGTCAACAACGGAATCCCCACGGAAAACCCCATTCTGCTCATCATTCTGTTAGTAACTATCTCTGGAATTACACCTTCTTCTTCTGGCTCATCTTCTTCGTCTTCATCTTCATCTTCGTAGTTTTTATTGGGTTTCTTGGATTTTTTTCCTTTTTTGGGTTTAGAAGGACCAAAGCCTTTTGGGGAATTTAAGGTGGCTGTGATTGGAGGTAAGTGTGATAACCGAGATGGGTATTGATGTAATTTTAGTGAAGAGAATGGGTAGAGAAGCAAAGATTTAGTCGAGGTTGATAAAAGAGGGATTTGTGAAAATGGTGGTCTTGGATATGAGCAAGCTTCCATGGCTTCTTGGTTGGCGGAGAATGGAGGAGAGATGTTTCCCTTTTGGATTTTATGGAGGAAGCTTATCTGGTTTGAGGATATCCCACAATTACTATCATACCCCTTCAATTTTATTTTATTTTTGTTACATAGGAGTCACATTGGACTCGAAGTCATTGACTCGGTTTGAACGTGTAACACTAGATTGGATGACCAAAACACTGACCAGTAAGCTAATCTTAACTGGTTCTTTCCAAAATATTCACAACTAAATCATTTGAGCAAATTATTTTTTCTTTTGCCCGGTTGACCACCAATATAGTGTCCCTAGAAAGAATGTCGAGCAATTAAATAATCCTTTTGTTTTACATTCAACTTTTCACACATTAAAAAATACAATTATTACATTCACCGTTACTAAAGAACCTCTTATAAAATGTCTTGTTATTTTGAATATACATTACAAATATTATTTTAATTTAAATTAAAGGTAATAGTGGAAGATATTAAGAAAAAACATTTTGAAATTTTAAAATATACAATAATTTGGAACATCATATATTACAAGTAGACATTATTTGTAAGACATAGAGAGTATAAGACAAACTATTATAATCAATGGGGTAAACAACTATATAAGGATAGGGTTGATTCTATTGTAAAGGTTCTAGTTAATTGTAAAGGTGCACACTAGTTAATATATATGAAAGACTTGAGAAATTCTTTGAGGGCATAAATTATTAATAATTGTTGCTTCTTCTCTCCTACAATGATAAACAAAGCTGACATCAACTATTCAAGTTTCTCACATATGTCATATAATGACACTTTCTCTGATTTGTACAGAAGGCACATGAGCGTAAATAGTAATCCGTTTAAGAATGAAATTCTTGACAGTTTATTGTCACTTTTTTTTTCATATCCATTTTGGGTTTTTACATATAAACAATACATTGATCAAGCGTTTAAGATTTTCGTCAAAAAAATTGTTGTTCAACAAGTATAACCAGAAATTTAGCAGCAAATAGGTATGTATGTTGTTGTTTGATTATTTTGTAAATTTTTACGTATTATAATAGTTTTACTAGGACTTTTTTAAGGTTTTATGTAAATTATTTATCTATGGTGGATGAATATATGATACACTGAGTAGTAGTGATCTGGGGTATCCAAATATTTTATGCATCAAGGGGTGATTTATTGTGTATGCATTTTGGGTATATGGATGAATTAATGGATTTAGCAATAATTTGAAGGTATGCGGATGGGGTGGGCTCGTACCCACATAATAGGGTTGGGTATCATATGTGTGGGTTGTAGGCTCATACCGACACATACCCAACCCTATATACCTAAATTAATAGGTATATACCCACTTGAATATAAGGCTAACAACTTAACTACGAAGGGCTAAAAAAGTTGGCATTGTTTGCCCACCGAGATATATGGGTATTGGTGTCGCCTAGGGTGTGATAAAAATAAGATCAATTTAAGTATGGAAAACTATGCACTCTCACCCTAGACAGGCACAGTACTGCAAGTATTACAGGACGTATGCAAGTTTTAATGATAAGTAGAGTTCGTTCTCAGGGACTTAAGTGTGTTAAACGCGTAGGAACAGATAACGAGTAAAAGTAAATAACTAGAAAACAGAAAATTAAATATTTGGTTTTTCGAATTTATGAATTAAAACTAAATTAAAACTAAGAAAATAAAGACAATAAAGTAAAAGATTAAGAATATGAGATGAGAAGTATAGCTTAGGTTTTGCTAGTATGCACTAATCCTTCTAATTCTATCTATAGATCTAGTTCATAAGGGAGAATATTAGCTCTTGGTAATACTTAGTCAGGATTCTAAATTCCACTACCTTAGACCTTGAGAGCGACTAAGGGGGCTACGTCACAACCAAGAAGTGATTTAAAATAGGGTTATCAAACGCCACTAAGGCCCTAAGCAAATACTGCAAGTCTTGGTGATACGGTGATTAAAACAAACCTTAATGACTATCTAGTTAGAAGTATGTTTTGTCAGAACTGCTATCGACACTAGACATTATGTGGTGGTTCAATAGTTAAACACCCTTACAAGAAGACCATCTAACTACTCTTAAAACAATCTTAAAGTGATCAATTCTAGGAAAGACATTAAATCAAAACACATAAGCAAATATAAAGTAAGAAGCTAATATCAGATTAAAACATGTAATTCCCAAAGAAACTTAGATAGAAGAATTGGAATTCATAGATTATACATATGCAAAACCCAAGCTATGGGAAGTTTAGTTCATACCTGAAGGAAATAAACTAAAAGAAATTACAAAAGACATCATCTTGCTCTCTATAATAAACTGGAAGAATAAAACCTTAAGAACTAATTAGTATGAGGCAAGGATGATTTACAAGTGATATAAGGGTGTATTTATAGGTGTTTAGAAGACCTAATTCGTTTTCTTGAGGAATTGTTAAGGTAATGGACTTCTAGCCCAACTCAAATTCGTATGAAAATAAAGATAAACACTGCTGCGTTGTTTTGGTCATAACTTCTTTATTATTGGTCCGATTTTGCTCCACAAGATACCAAAAGAATCGCAACAGAATTATCTAGGCCCTTTAGGAGTAATCTACCAAATTCGGCCTCTTTATTAGGTAAAAACGCCTATCTTTGCAGAATCCCAGATTTAGGCAGCTTTTCCTTTTCCATCTTTTTAGCAATTCTTTCCTTATCTCCAATTACCATGCATATCTCCTTCCATAAGTTGTTGTCTTTGACTTGGACTCTAATTAATCTCCATAATTATCTTTAAAGCTACACACTAAATAAACAATTAAACCCAATATGCTCTAAAAACAATAATTCTACAAATCAAGACACAAAATAGGAAAGTGCACTAAAACTCAAGAAAATCGACATTATTGACTTCTAAAACACTAAAAATGATGTCTCATCTTAACATAAATCTATCACAAATGAGGAGACATCAAGACCCCCAACTCAAAGTTGTATCGTCCCGATACAATAAAAGATAAAAACATAGGGAAGTCTAGAAATACACACTTATAAAATTCTCAACACAAGGGAAAAGCATAGCAGAATATATAGAATAAACCTAAAGCACATAACTCAGAAAATTTCATGCAATAATATTCATAAACTACATACCTGTACACTTCTTATATCCACAGTCAACACGGCTTGATTTCAAGATCAGATTAGTTTCGCAATGTAAGAAGGATTGGGACTTTACTCAGTTCCCCTTGAGAGCTATAGATTGTTCATCAAACCTCGCTAGTTTCCAATGATCCACTTAACTAGTCTCTAATGGCTCAATCATTTCTCAATTACATAGCAAAGAATCACAAGGTCTTTAAGGTTGTAATGTAGGCTTAGGGACGGTATGATAGTATATTTGGATAATTTGGAGTGAGCTTTTGGCTCTCTCCTCACTAGCCATCAACGAATCGCCCTAGAGCTTGAGTTACTCTAATAAACATTTCTCACTCAACCCAATGAATTCCTTGATGCACAATTTAGCATCCCTAATAACCCAATTAAGCTTTAAGATGTTCACATAAAAATCCACTTTGCCGGTCCGAATATATATATTTTCTTTTCTTTTCAATTCAATTCTCTTTTCTATAGCTATGACTCTCTTTTAATGTTGAGATATCACACTAATTTTCTCATATATATATTTTTTCTTTTAATGCCCTTGTTGGCAAAATTAGCTCGAAGCTTCTTTTTCATTCACTATTACCCCGGCAAAGGGTTACAATACAATGCTGTAAAACATCCTCAATATAAAGCACAAAGCACAATTAATAAGCTCAAAAATCCCAACATAATAACTCCCATAATGGTGGACCCACCACCCCAAACTCAAGCTCTAAAACAACTGTCTAAGCATCGCGATTCGAGTGCGGGTCATATGGAAAAGTCCTATAATCTAAAGGATATGGCTTATAATGTGTTTAAATAAAAAGGCTTTAGAAAGGCTAGAAGGGGCTAAGAAGGATATAACTTTTAAACTCAAAAATCACAAGGTGAGAAGGTATAAAAAGGCTTCAAAGGCTTAAAAATATGAAAGAACCGCCTTGATCACTTTCTACACTATGTAATTTAGAAAATTTATTACCTTTAGCACTTTCATCAAATGGTTTTTCAACTAGCTTGGATCTCACGGCCTACAGACTTTCAAGGTTCCCTGAGATCGAACATACTTTCTATCGCATTGCTCACTAATCTTCTCTTTACTATCAATGTGTGTTTTCCTGCAAATACTCAAAGCATACAAATACATAGCTCATAAACATATCACTTATTATCATCAATCTACTGAGCTTATGCTTTCAAGCTATTAAACACACTCTACATCTAATTCCCATGCATCAAAAATTTTAATTTCACTCAAAAACAGAAAAATGGAAACTGGAGATGAGAGACAACGAATCCCCACACCCCCAACTCAAAAATGAGTCGTGTCCCCACGACTCGAAAAAAAAAGACTCGAAAACAGAAATTAAAATTAGCAGATAGACATATTTACAGAAATGGTAAGGAAGAAAGAGAACATACTCTCGAGGCTATTGCCTCGCATCATTGACATCCAAGATTGGAATTGCTGGACCTTTCGTTAATTGCTCAAGGAGTTTCATGATGTGCACTTGATTAGCATTGATTTGTGCCACATCATTGACTAAAGAAGTTTGAGCTGCTTCAAATTTCGTTAAACGCTCCTCCATCTTCTTTTGCCAATTTTGCTCCTTTTCTGCCTTCGAGATTTGAGTAGAACCCGCTCTTCGAAGACTTTCTTTGATCCAAGCATTATCAATATAACTCGTTTTGAACTCGAGTTTCTCTTCTTCACCCAATACTACATTCGCTTTTCGCACAAGACACGTGATCATAGTTGGAAATTTAACGTTATAAACCGATTTAGGAGAGACCGAGAATCGTATCACCTCCTCATAGATCAACTGTGCCACATCAACTTCTTCTCCTCTCAAAATACAATCCAACAGTAGCGCGTTCTTCATGGTCACCTCCAAAGTTCGTGTGTTTCCAAAGACATTAGGGATAAGGAAATTGTGCCAAATTCTAGCATCTGCTTGAAGATATTTGTAAGGCCAAGGTGCCTTCAATTCTCCCGTATGTAATTGCACTTTCTCCTTGTCTAAAACATGCTCAAAAAGTAATTCCTTATCAAAGATTTTTCGTTTAGCAACTGCTTCCTCAAATTTGCAAAAACCTTTCAGTTTCTTAAACTTGAAGTGGTTCCTAATCTCCTCAACTGTGAAAGGAACTAACTTTCCTCTAATCGGAACACAATCACTATCTCGGCTAACAAGGCCCAGATAGAACTCAAAAACTAATTCATGACATAATTCAGAACGGCTTACCATGAACGTAGACCAACCCAACTTCTCACCAAGCTCAAAGAATCTCTTGTATTCTCCATCTCTAATTTCTTCCTTGAATACTTTCTCATAGGCAAAAGGTAGTTCTTTTAATTGTTTCTCTGCAGAAATCTTCAAGGCATTTGAAGTATCCACTTTCTCTATAGGTATAGGATCTGTTTGAGGTTGTGTTCTTACCTTTGCATAATAATAAAGCTTTTTACCATTACTATCATACGAAGGTTTCCCACTCTTCAATTTATCTTTACCCTTTGATTTAGAACTATCATCTTTGTCAATTGATTTCTTCTTGTTTAAATCCAATCCCTTGTTACTCTTCACCTCCCTCTTGCTAGATAAGATTGATGTTCTATTAGTCATCTTCAATTAACCGCCAACTCAAAGCTTTAGCAACCCTTGAAATTTAACTCTTGAATTAATGGATGAACAAGCTTGATTTGGCCTAGGATGGGTGAATTGGTGATGAATCTCTATGTGGGTGAGGATGATTTGTAATGGGTAGGCTTGGATTTTAGAAATTGTATGATGAATTTGTGAAATTTGGCTCTTTGATTCTTCAATTTGAATGAATTTGGTGATGATTGGTAGCTTGCTTCTCTCTTGTAATGATGTGGAGAGAAGGTTTGATGTGTTTTCCTTGATGATTGGGTAGTGTTTTGGTGATTGGTGAAGGTTTTGATGAGCTTCAATGGAGTTAGGAGAGTTGTGGAGAAGAAAGAGAGGGTTAAGGTTTAATAATTTCGGAATAATAGGCTCAATACCTCCTTTATAACTCAATCCCGTAACTTTCTCTCTCCTCTGGCGGCGCTGCGGACTACCCCTGCGGACCATGGGGTGCACCGCAGGGTAGTCCGTGATATCTGATGCTCGAAAATTTTTGCTTACTGACCTAAACCCGTGGTAGGACCCCGTGGTAGGACCCCGTGGTACGGGTTTTTGGCTCGCGGACTAGGGTCCGGTGCACCGGAGGGTACACCGCGGCTTCTGTTGTCAACTCCGTCAAAATACCCGTGGTACTCACCCCGTGGTACGGGTTTTTGGGGCGCGGACCATGGCGCGGTGCACCGCGGGGTAGTCCGTGGAATTTTTTCTTGTTTCTGGATCAAACCCGCGGTAGCAACCCGTGGTACGGGTTTTGACCTCGCGGACCATCCGTGCGGACCATGGGGTAGTCCGTGGGGGTAGTCCGCGGGGTGCTTTCTTGCGCTCCAAAAATTTTCCTCGCGTTCCCTAACTTGATTTCTCCGATTCCTACACACCAAAAACACTAATACCTTTCTCAAATATGCATTATCAACTAAAAACAACTAAAATAAACTTAAACTAAGAATGAAAACGTAAAAAAAACTTCGGGTTGTCTCCCGAACAGCACTTTTGTTTAACGTCTTTCAAAGTTAGACGTGTTACCTCTGTCAAGATTTGCGAATATAGCCTCCCCAACAACGAGTAAGGCTATGAACGTCAACTAATCTGCGCTTGACCCCAGTTTTGGGGCGAATTTCTATCACCTTGGCTGAAACAACCTTAGTGACAATGAATGGTCCCATCCACGAGTCTTTGAAACTTCGTGGCCTGTTCTCGCGTTTATGGGCTTTCCATAGGACTTCATGGCCAACCCCAAACTCAATGTTTGGCTCAGTATCCACAGGTTTTAAGTGGATTTCTTCAGGAGGGACTTTGTGATGTGAAAGGCTGTGGATGATAGGCACGGTGGGATCCAACTTCCTTGGTTTTTTACCCAAGACATAGAAGGTCTCGGATACATTTTTAGCATGAAGGGTGATGGTCCCATCTTGGAAGTTGATCACACTTTGACTTGTGGCCATGAAGGGCCGTCCAAGTATGATCGGAACCTGCTTATCTGCATCAAACTCAAGAATAACAAAGTCAGTAGGGATGGCGATATTACCTGCACGGACTAAGACGTCCTCCACTGTTCCCCATGTCCTCTTCACTGAGTTGTCAGCAAACTGCAACTTCACTGGAGTTTTCTCTGATTTTTGAAGTCCAAGTTTCTCGAACACGGACTTAGGCATAAGATTCACACCAGAACCCACATCGTACATTGCTTTCACTTTGAGCCTACCATGCAATTGAATAGGAAGGTTGAAACTTCCCGGATCTTTAAGCTTAGTAGGTAGCTCTTTCTCACTTCTTCTCGAAACCCTCAGGTTCTCTCTTGGGATCTCTACACTCACTTCTTTTTCAGGAATAACTTGCGTAAAAACTTGTTGCGGTGTAAGTCCTCTCTTCGCAATCTCAAGCATTTGGGCGTTGATATTTTCAGGTTGGTACGCCTCCACAAATGTCTTGAGAGCAGTGTCATCTTTAGGATTTGTATCAGGAATAGTTGATGACACTGGTTGAACACTAGGTGGCGATTCCACCTTCTCTTCTTCTTTCTCCTCTAGCACAGCAGGTGCCACTTCATCTTCTTTCGATTCTTCTTTTGAGGCTTCTTCCTCTTTCTCTCTCGCGAACTCCGCTGCATACTCTACCATCGATCGCATCTCCTCTTGCACCTTTCTCAGTAGCTCTATGAACTCGTCTCTTTCTTCATCGCTTTCCAGATGATAAATTTCTAGACAGTCGGACTCCTCGGGGTTAGACTCGGTTGGCTCTTCTTCAATACTGGGAACTTCCACGGCACTAATGGCAGCATGTGGTGCTTCCTCCTTTTCTTTTTCGATTTCAAGGCATATAGCCTTGCAAGTTTCGAACCCAACATTGTTTTCACCTCCTTCGTTTGCCTTTACTTCCTTTTGTTCTTTTAGATGCTTGTTTATTTGGTCTAATTGAGTACTTAGCATCTGAAGTATGGCATCGTGTCCTCGGACTTTTTCCTCTTGAGCGTTTACAGTTGTGTTCAAACAGTCTAGAGCTTGTACTATCTGTGTATTGTCCATAGATCCTTCTTGCGGATACTGAGGTAAAGCTTTTTGATCTAAAGTATCGGTATAGGCGTCTTGAGCAGGTTGTTGTGGAGGAGTAGGTCGATTCTGATATTGGTTTTGGTACTGACCTCTCTGTTGGTAAGAGTTGTTCTGGGGTCGCGAGTGATATTGACCAGGATTGGCGGCCCCTTGTGGATTTGAATACTGCATACCCGGATGGTTGCGGTTGCCCCATCGGTTGGATATGAAGTAAACAGATTGCGGATTTGATTCGCACTCTTCCCATGAATGATCGTTAACTCCACATTGTTGACAACCTTGTGCCTCTTGAACTACCTTTGTAGCAGCTAAATTCTTCTCCATCGCGATTCTCAGCTCCTTGATTTGATTTTCTAACGAGGATATTTGAGCTGAGTTCGCAGTTTCTGCATCTAAACGAAGCGTTCCTCGGGTCTTTGCTGCAGAAGCTCGCGTTGAAGGCCAACTTCTTTCTTGTTCCATAATATTTTCTAACACCTCGGAAGCTTCATTGTGATTCATGGACACAAAATTACCCTTTCCAATGTTATCCACCTTGTCTCTACCCTTGTCATCAAGACCTTCATAGAATATAGCAAGTTGTAGAGCAGGTGTATAACCATGGAGCGGGCATCTAGCTAATTTTTGTTGAAACCTTGTCCATGCTTCTCCCACTGTTTCTCCATCTTCTTGAGAAAATCTTGCAAGCTCGGTTTGATCTTTAAGTCTCATGCTCTTGGATAAAATCGGTTAAAGAACGCGGCTTGAAGCTCTCTCCAAGAGTGAATGGTTCCATGTGGTTGTCTTTCTAGCCAATCGCTAGCTCTTCCGGTCAAGAAAAACGAAAACATATGACAATACAGTTGCTCGCGTGTAATGCCAGGAGTAATGTAGGCATCACAAATCTGCATGAACTTCTGAATCGCTTTTACCGGATCTTGAATTGCAGTACCAGTATATAGTCCGAAACTTTGAAATTGACTAAGCATACCCGGATCGGGTCTAAATTTGATGTTCGGAATCTCAGGAGGGCGGTAACCGATGGGTTGAACATGGAATGGTATGTTAAGGCCAGGTAGATCTTGTTCAACTCGGTTTTGTTGATTATTCTGCCCATTACCTTCTCCTACTGGTAAATGTACACCAGGTGGAATGTATGCTGGAGGTCCTCCTGGAGCAAAGTAAACTAACTCCGGATCATTATCATGTATGTCTGCCATAGCTCTTCTCAAGGCTCTTTCCTCACGAATTCGTTTGTTATAAGCTCTGAAGCTCCTCTCAGGCTCTGGTAAGGGAGGCCAAGAATTAAACACTGTGAAACCTGAAAAAGACTAAAGCAAACCACAAGCGTAAATCTGGACAAATAAAAACTAAAACTAAACTAAAAATTGAAAAGTAAAGACTAATTAAAAACTAAAACTCGAAATAGATAACCCACACGCTAACGAGACACAAGTCCCCGGCAGCGGCGCCAAAAACTTGGTGTCGCCTAGGGTGTGATAAAAATAAGATCAATTTAAGTATGGAAAACTATGCACTCTCACCCTAGACAGGCACAGTACTGCAAGTATTACAGGACGTATGCAAGTTTTAATGATAAGTAGAGTTCGTTCTCAGGGACTTAAGTGTGTTAAACGCGTAGGAACAGATAACGAGTAAAAGTAAATAACTAGAAAACAGAAAATTAAATATTTGGTTTTCCGAATTTATGAATTAAAACTAAATTAAAACTAAGAAAATAAAGACAATAAAGTAAAAGATTAAGAATATGAGATGAGAAGTATAGCTTAGGTTTTGCTAGTATGCACTAATCCTTCTAATTCTATCTATAGATCTAGTTCATAAGGGAGAATATTAGCTCTTGGTAATACTTAGTCAGGATTCTAAATTCCACTACCTTAGACCTTGAGAGCGACTAAGGGGGCTACGTCACAACCAAGAAGTGATTTAAAATAGGGTTATCAAACGCCACTAAGGCCCTAAGCAAATACTGCAAGTCTTGGTGATACGGTGATTAAAACAAACCTTAATGACTATCTAGTTAGAAGTATGTTTTGTCAGAACTGCTATCGACACTAGACATTATGTGGTGGTTCAATAGTTAAACACCCTTACAAGGAGACCATCTAACTACTCTTAAAACAATCCTAAAGTGATCAATTCTAGGAAAGACATTAAATCAAAACACATAAGCAAATATAAAGTAAGAAGCTAATATCAGATTAAAACATGTAATTCCCAAAGAAACTTAGATAGAAGAATTGGAATTCATAGATTATACATATGCAAAATCCAAGCTATGGGAAGTTTAGTTCATACCTGAAGGAAATAAACTAAAAGAAATTACAAAAGACATCATCTTGCTCTCTATAATAAACTGGAAGAATAAAACCTTAAGAACTAATTACTATGAGGCAAGGATGATTTACAAGTGATATAAGGGTGTATTTATAGGTGTTTAGAAGACCTCATTCGTTTTCTTGAGGAATTGTTAAGGTAATGGACTTCTAGCCCAACTCAAATTCGTATGAAAATAAAGATAAACACTGCTGCGTTGTTTTGGTCATAACTTCTTTATTATTGGTCCGATTTTGCTCCACAAGATACCAAAAGAATCGCAACAGAATTATCTAGGCCCTTTAGGAGTAATCTACCAAATTCGGCCTCTTTATTAGGTAAAAACGCCTATCTTTGCAGAATCCCAGATTTAGGCAGCTTTTCCTTTTCCATCTTTTTAGCAATTCTTTCCTTATCTCCAATTACCATGCATATCTCCTTCCATAAGTTGTTGTCTTTGACTTGGACTCTAATTAATCTCCATAATTATCTTTAAAGCTACACACTAAATAAACAATTAAACCCAATATGCTCTAAAAACAATAATTCTACAAATCAAGACACAAAATAGGAAAGTTCACTAAAACTCAAGAAAATCGACATTATTGACTTCTAAAACACTAAAAATGATGTCTCATCTTAACATAAATCTATCACAAATGAGGAGACATCAGGTATATACCTACCAGAATAATAGGTCTATAGCCATTCTTCTATGACCAAATAATGAGAAAATCCTATGAAAGTTAAGCTCAAAAGATTCTTCAATGAAAATGCTGACGATGTTTTATATATTACAGAAACCAGAGATATCAAAATAATGCCATTTGGTGCACCTTAGAATTAAAATGAACAAAAATATGACTATATAGTATAATTGTTAGTAACAAACACAAAGACTAATTAAGGTTACAACACCACACTTTACTAAGTAAGCAATAATTTACTTTAAGTTTTGAGACCACGCCACACCACACTTTCGGAAAACATTATACACTCAATCTTCTTTTTCAGATGCCTTTTTGTTGGCTCGACTCTACTTGACTAAGAGAACATTCTAAGGAAAATAATTGTATATGTCATTGTCTTCACGTCAGGGTGTTCCACTACTGAAAATGTACTATATTTGGCTTCATCTCTAGTCCTTCAAAAAATTATAAATGCTTCCTTGTTACCCATTTGTATTATCATTCATTGAATAATATATGGTAAGTATTCAATTAATAGTACAAGTAAAAAAATGTAAGATACATATCAAATCATAGTAATTTGGAGCAAGAAATATGATAATAAGTTTTACCATCTTGGTCTATTTCATATCCTTTGTCCTTCACTTTATGTGATCACACAACCAAATTTGAAAAAGAGTAAAACTTTTAGTTAAGAGAGAACAAATGGGTATATAGACATCTAGATAGATGAGTATGTACCCACCCAGATATGGTGAGGGTATAAAATATATAAATATAGTGGGTACAAACCTATTACAACTGAAAAAGGACATTTGATGTGAATATAAAGGGCTTACTTACACAAATTCGTTACAGCTGATGCAAAAGCAAATGCTATGGGTACATATACCCACTAAAAATATACGGACCTTTATGTAAATATAAGACACCGCATATAAACAATATAGTGGGTACAAACCCACTAACGTGCTGATTGCCCTGGTTTGTAAATAAAGAGTATCCAAAAACGCTACACTATAATGGGTACATTTCCACTAAAAAATGTAGGGACCTTTATGCAAATATAAGACACTATATATAAACAATATAGTAAATACAGACCCACTAACCTGCAATTGCCCTGGTTTGCAAATAGAGAGTTCCTAAAAACACTACATTACATATGATAGGGGGTGCAAAACACCCAAATAATATGGGCATACCATTGTAAAACGCAACAACAAAAATAGGGGATAAACGCATTATCAACAGTGAAAGTGGTTATAGAGCGATAAAAATTGGGTAACTTTCACCAAACTTTTTAGATAAGCTTTGGTATACACAAAAAACACATTTCCATCAATTCGTGATATATACATGAAGATCTAAAACACATGCACTCGTCCTTGTCATTTATAAATACGTACATATTATCTTTCACAAAAATATATGGATCTAACCAAAAAATTACAAACCCCAAAGGGTACAATCTCAAATATAGATTAATCCATATACGACATTTTATCTTATAAAACAATCATCTATTAACTCTAGAATAGCCTTCATATTCGTAGAAAAAAATACATAAAACCACATACTAATAAAGTAAAAAAAAAAAAAATCAATCAATGTGTTAACTACTTGATGAATACACATATTTTTTAAAAATTATATTTTTTAAACTTCGCGCTATGAACCAAAAAACCCTTCCTTTTCTTATCTCTGGTTTTTAAGAGTAACGATAGTGTAATGATAAAAATAGAGACTTTTGATATACACCGTGTTATATTGGGTAACGACTAGGAAAGCATTGATTAACAAAAAAAGATAATCAAATGAGGCTAGCATTTAGAAGGATATAATAATAAACCTAAATCAACTAAATCAACAACCAAGTTTTTAAATGTATTAATTTTTAGTTGGGCCTTTAAAATTGGGCCTCTAATAGTATATTCAACTTATTTAAAACGTTTATAACAAAATGTTAACACACATGGGGGCCATCACTCGCCAATTCATCACAGATCCTGTCCACGATAAAACATTTTAGCTCAAACAAATAATGTATCTATTTCCATAAACACCAAACACTTAAAAATCTCTATATCTCCCTCAAATTAAGCTTGTAGAGAGAGAGAGAAAGAGATGATTATAAAGGGTGTATTTAGAAGGTACGAGAGATGGAACCCAGTACACCCAACAGCAGGGGCATTTTGGGGAATGGGAATTGGAATTGGTTGTGGAGTTGGATGGGGACCTGGATTTGGTCCAGAAGTAATTGGTTATGTTGGTGCTGGTTGTGGTGTTGGATTTAGTGTTGGAATTACTTTATTAGGTCTTGGTATTGGTCTTCCTGCTAATTACGTTTTCACTTTTCCTTATAATGGTACTTATTTACTTTCTCTTTTTCACTTTCTTCTTTACTCTTTGCTCCATTTTCAGTTTAGTGTAATACCATATATAATTATGTATGGATATTTAGTTTATTATTTGAGACTGAGTAGTTTTTCTTAATATCTCGTCCCACATTGATTCTGCGTTAAGTTTTAGGGGTAATTAGGTAAATTGCACATTTGGTCCCTGTGTTGTGCAAAATATAATTGCTACTTTTCAAAATACGAGGGTATGTTTGACTATTTTACAGCAATTTTAACTATTTTAGAATGAATAGCTCATGGGTTTTAATTGTGTTATCGCATAGAAGAACTAAATACTTTATTTAATGGGGATTTTTGTTGATAAACTGAATGATTTATTATCAATGAATTTGCAGCTTTTATGGTTACTAAAAATGGGGCTCAAGAGATTGTACGATCGTGCGGTCTATATTCTATGAAAAATACAGATGATTGGAGTAATTTTGGACCAAACATCTCAGCATTTCAACAAAGAGTTGGAGGAACATTATCTAACTTCAAGTCATGTACAAAACCTATCGAGAATCAGATACATAACATTGTTACTCATTTCTTTCCCCCTCCAAAAGGTTCAACTTTCACCTATAAATGACATGTCATTGTGTCTTCTTAAAATTGTTATCTTATTTACTATTTTACTCACAAAAAATTGCAGGTTCACAAGATTGATTTCAAAAGAGCAGCCTCAAGAATGTAGTCTTGAAAATGTTTTTACTCGAAATTACACTAGCAACTTCCTTTGTTCTTCTTTATTATATTACTTTTCGTCTCATTAATGTTTTTACTAAAACAAAAGAATAGTTCAAGCCACAAGTGATTCCATGAAGTAGATACACATATAAACAAACAAACGAACATACATTTATTAGGAACAACCAAACCTGCAATATCTTCATTTTACAACATAAGAAAACGAAATGTCTTAAAAGAAGGACGAAAAACATGACAAAATGATCTAGTTTTAAAAGATACAAAATCTTTTACAAACAACATCATTTCACAAACTACTCTCTTGAACTAATCGATAAACAACATCATGAAATACTTGAAGATATCTGCTTCCTTCAATTATCTGCACCCAACAAAAAGAAAAATGTTAAAACAATATGAATGAATCCACTTATATATATATGTCAAAGTTGGTCAAACACACCTCTGGAAGAGAAGTCTGGTGGGGCCACCGGAATGGATATGGACAACTGAGTAGTAGAGTAAGCGTTTTTGTTTGAAGCATCATCATCAAGATTTGACCATGATTCTTTACTAGTCGGCCACTCATCAAAGAAAGATCGCATAGAGGAATGTTGCTCTTGCTTTAATTGCCCCGGTTGATCAATATCATTTCCGAAAAAACTATGTTGTTGTCGCTGTTTCGTATTATCAATCATAGACTCATACGCATGAGTTGAGGAATTTCCAAGTAGCCAATTATCGTTTTTTACTTTCGAAACTTCAGATGGCATTACATTGTTTACACGCCATGGATTATCCACATTTGAGCTCATTCCAGATGCAAAATTATACTCCTCCACCCCAGATGTCATATACCTGTAAAATAAATTAAATATTTAATATCAAGAATCTACTCTTAAAACTATACTACAATTTAAATAAATAGATAAATAAATGTACCTGTATTCTTTGTTATCGAAACTAACAGGTTCTAACTGTAACTTTGTTGAATTGTTTCCGAAGGAAAGAGTTCCGGGACTAACGACGGAATAAGCAGTAGGAATGTTCTGGAATGTACCGGAACTAATACTAGTTGGTAAAGTTCCCGTTCCGGTAGTGTTTTGAGTAGTGACGTGTGATACAGTCGATGATTGGGAAGTAGTTTGAGATTCCACAGGCTTTCTTGAACGGTTACGGCCTCTATGCATGTGCCGCTCACAATATTTGGAGTCCATATGTGCGTCTTTTGAGCACCTCCATTTTTTTCCATCGGTTCTTCGGCACCGACCCGGCTCTGGGTCAAATTTCTTCCCATAATAGGAACAATATCCCACTGCATATAACCGTCTTAATTATTACCAAATTTAATTTATTTAAAATTTAATATCACAGTTTTAGAAAATAAAGGGATTGATAAATCACATCCAATTAAATCAAGCCTGACTTAATTATAAACAAACTGTTCACGAAATTTGAAGTACAGTACTTTGAGATATGAATCATGTTTAATTAAAGAGAGGACAAAATTGATACTCTTTACGAAATTTGAAGTTTTATCTAATCTAAAGCTTCAACAAACACAATATAAGTTTATTATAGGAAGAGAGAGATTGGATCTTACAACTTGGATGTTGAAAGAATCGAGCAGAGAGGGCGTCAAAGCTCTGGCGAATAGGCATAACAAGGTCCGGTGGTACAGGTAGCCCAGCCACGAGGTACTTATATATCATAGCTTGATGTTCCAGTTCCTGCCACTGCACAGCCGTGAATGGTGGTCTGTAACCATATCCACCCACCTCCCCCACCCCTGAAGACAACGCTGTAGATATCCCACTCATCTCCCCCCCACCCCTGAAGTCACACCCACAAAAGGAAACTAACAATTACTAAAAAAAACACTCTCTTACAACCTTTTGTTACTTTCAAGTATGTGTAAAAGCTGCACCAAGAAAATAAAACACAGAGATATATCAGTTACTGGAAATCTTTAAAACATATATGTAAGAGTGTGTTTTGTTGACGTATTTACCTAAGAGGGGGACAGATCTAGGGTTTGGAGAAGCATATAGTGAAGGAAGCGCAGAGAGTAAGGAAGAGAAAAGCTGGTGTGGAAAGTGTTTATGCTGTGTATGTGTGTGTTGCTGATAAGAAGAAGATATTCTTTTTTCTTTTTACTAAGTTTAGTGAGAGTGCTACTCCCTTTCAAGTACTCATTTTTGGGAGGTGTGAGCTGTTTTTACTTCTTGTAAATTATGTTCTGCTTTATGCTAGGTTTTTTTCAATGGATATCATAAATGACCAGGAATGAACAAATATATATTCTTTCTTTGGAATACTAGTAGTACTACTTTTTTCCTTATCCTATACTCGAAATGAAGTTAATTTAACGATTTCATGTTGATTTTTATTTTAGACTATAGTCTAGACTACTTGATACTATTACATATTTTATTATTGATCGAAACATATGTCCTGTATTCAATCTTTCATTTCTTTGAATTCTCTTTTTGTCCATATAAACAGTGATTGTTTGAAAAAAAAATGTAAATATTGAACATGGGTACAGGGTTCGATCCCCTCAGGCTTGTTATTTCTTGAATCCTTAAAGGGGGTAAGGAAGAAGTGCAAGGTTTGAGTCCCCTCCCTAAATATGGGTAACCTAGTTCTGATTAAGTGAGAGTATGCATGAGGATGCGTGTATATTGCCCGGACGCCCATACATTAAAAAAAAAACTCTCATTTTCTTTTAAAGTAATCGTGTTTCCCTTCTTAAAATAAGATAAAGGTAATCTTCCGTCTCCCTTGGACGACTACCCTCTTTCGAAGATGGATTTAGAAATTTTTTTAAGGACAATATAAGTAAAAACAACCAGAGGAGTCTAGGGTAGTTTTCCAAGAAAAATTGTACCTACGTTAATTTCAAGTTCGAAAAGGGACAGTAGTCTCATATTTAGGCTAAGAGGTTAATGTATTTTTTGCTAACGTCTCTCTCCCAAGATCCGTCCCTTCCTTTTTTTTTATATGTAGATAGTGTAGACCAATTTGCGCATACCACGACTAATCCTACTAAAAATATGTAAATCTTTTTATGTATATTTCAGGTAAATCAGAATTAGGTTACTTATGTTAGAAAAGGAATCCAAACCTTATATCTTTTAGGGTCTGTTTGTATTTAGAAGAGAAAAAAATAATAAAGGAAAAGAAAAGAAAAATTATTAAAAAAAGGGAAAGAAAGGAATATTTTTGTTTGGATTCGAAATTTTTTTGAGAGAAGATTTTGTAGATGATTTTGGATATTTTTTATTTGAATTGAAAAATATACAAAAGAAAAGAAAAAAAGGAGTTAAGTTTGGCCTATAATAATTAAAAAATTCCTTTCTCTCCATTTGACTCCAATTTAGAGTGATGATAAATATGGATATTGGAGTGATTTTTGGAATGATCTCCTTTCTTTTTTTTTTTATATAGATTTTTCTAATACAAACAATATAAAAAACAAAAAATCATTTCTATTCCATTATTTTCTTTTCATTTCTTTCAATCCAAACAGACCCTTAAGTAATAAAAAATAACAAATTTTTAGTTATTTAAGCTAATCCAATTGGTTATTTCTTATCTTCTTATTTTGTGATAGTTTTTACGTTAAGATGTAAATGTTTGTTGTAATATATATATATATATATATATATATATATATATATATATATATATATATATATATATATATATATATATATATATATATATTATTTTAATGGAATTCTAAATACCATTTTCTAAAAGAGAAAAATCAAACACACCAATTAACGAGATCTCATGTTAAGGGAGAATTATAAATTAGAACCCCATAACATCTAACTTAACAAATTAAAGACCAACCCCAAATACCCCATTACAACCTAACTACTATAGAAGGAAAAACCCAAAACACCCCTCTCCCCATATTGAATAACAAAAAATCAAAACAAAAACCCCATATAGTAGTTTATTCTACCGAACCATTCACCATCCCTCTTCTCTCTCACTACCCTCTCTCTCACCTCCTACTCCCCTCCCCATCAGCTTTACACCATGCCCGACACCTTCCCCTTCCCTCTTCCCCTTCCTACCTTCGGCGAACGATCCACCACCACCATGAACCACCCTGAACCACCCTCGGCAAACCATCCACCACCACCATGAACCACCCTCAGCGAACCATCCACCACCACCATGAACCATCACGAACAATCGACCACCGCTGCACAAGATCTGCTGGTGCAAAGCCTTCAACGGATCTGATGCACAAGATCTCGCCACCCTTTGCTGCGCACGAGATCTCGCCACCATTTGTTGCTCAATATCTCGCTGGAGAAGAAGATCTCGCCACCACCGCTGCTGTGACGCACCAGAAAACGCCGCGAACAACTGGGGGTCCTCTTCAACGTGAGTTTCGATCTCAGTTCGTGGTCCATCTCAAGTAGCGTTCCTCCACCACTCCACCACTGCCACTCCACCGCTGCCGCTCTAGGGTTCATATTTGCCGTAGGAGCTCCAGCGCTCCTCGTCACCGCCGCTCCAACGTTTCTCATCACCGCTGCTCCAACGCTCCTATTCCTTCACATTCGCAAATCTGAACCCAGCATTTTTTTTAAACGTGTTTTAGTCCAGTTAGTTTCGCCTATTTTCAAAGGCTTTGGGTACAACTTGGGTCCATCATGGGAATGGGTCCAACCCATTATGTTAGTCTCTTTTTTTTTGTCGTGTGAGTGGGGTAAGGGGACCAGCCCGTTAGTGTGAGTTGGGGTAAGGGGTCCAGCCCGTTAGTGTGAGTGGGGTAAGGGGTCCAGCCCATTTTGATAGTTGTTTATTAAGTCGTTTTTTTTAATTTCTTAACAAATGATGTTTTTTTTCAGCCACCTTGGGTCCAGCCATTCTGACTCAGGTACCTATTTTTTGCCTAAATATATATGTGTGACGTAATTGTTAAGGTACAAACACTAGGGTACAAGTACTAGGGTACAAACCCTAAGATACCGAATGACTTAGTTTTTGAAAGTTTGACATTGGACAAAAAATGACATGGATAAAATCGAAGCTTGGGTACAGTCCCTTGGGTATAATATTGAACACATTGAAAATGGGCATGGACAAAAATATAGGTTGGGTATAGCCCTATGGACACGGACTTTGACATGGAAAAAATCCGGTTATAACATAGGCAAACACTACACGAAAATATAAAAAAAATCATTACACACAACATAAAAACCTAAAAAACCAACATAGGTTCGTACCTAAGGGTACGAATTGGGTACGGGTTAATGAAAAGAACAAAAGAATAAAAAAATGAATTACTGGAAAGAATAATAAATTAAAAGAGTAAAAATGCAAAAAATATAACCAAAAATTAAAACTAAACTTTATTTTAAAAATAAAAATTTAACTAGACCTTATAAACTATCTTGTATGAGATTTGGGCTCCATTTTATAGATTCCTCTAATGTTAATTAGGGACAAGATGCGACAAATTTTGTAACTTGTTCTTGACTTATTTTCACGTGCTTCATTACAAACTCGTGTTCACAAATCTAATCAATACTACAATAGTACTACTACCAACTAAGGCTAAGTCCAACAGCTTTCTATTTTTTTAGCTACAATTGGGGGTCAAACACCTACTTTTCTCTCAAATATCAACTTTCAAAACAGTTTTGCTCCAACAGCTTCCCTATTTTCAGGATCTCTATTCAATTTATTTCAATAACATTTCTATTTTAAATAATCTATTAATATTTTAAAATTTTATTTTATTATTTTATTTATATATCTAATCTTTAATTCGTTAAAGAAATAATCAATTTTATTTTAAAATTTATTATTTAATTATTATTATAGATATATTCATAAAATAAATAATTTTAAATGATAATATATAACTTATAATTATTGATTAAAGAATCAAATACGTATTTAGTAAAATAAAATGAATTCTTTTTTAATTATTTTACTATTATTTTTTAGTTATAAAATTTAGCTAATATAAATATGAATTTTGGTAAAATAAGATAAAGCACAAAAAACTTATTTAAAGTTAATTTTCATTATTATATAAAAAATTTACAAAAAAATATCAGGAAAAATAATTAGTAGTATAAAATTAAGAAAACAAGTAATATAAAAAGAAAAAAATATACCGAATTTATATTTTTTTAAAAATAAAAATAAATTATAAATAAAAAACAAATAAAAGTAATTGAAAAACAATAAGAATTGTATTGTAGATTGAATTAAAAAAAAAGAAAAAAGAAAAAAAAATGTGGCTAAGTAAAATATGTTAGCTACATGTGGGGATAAAAGCTTATAAATAGGGATGAACACAATTGGGTTCTTGATTGCAGAGAGGCTATTGGAGACATAAAATTAGAGAATCAATCCCCAATTGTAGCTTTTTGCTACAATTGGGGTCCTATTAAACTTAGCCTAAGTACCTTACCGACAAAAGAAAGGCATACTTTAACTAATAAGCATCATCATTTTCTATTAACACCATGTATATTCTATGAAGGTCGGATGTATGAATTTTGTAGAGTAAAGTTTTATTGTGTGTAATTATCCTTTATTATTAGTTCTTAAAATTTGGCCAAATATTTTTTTTTTTTTTTCAATTTAGATCATTTTTTCATTTTTTCAAGAGCCAATTAGAGATTAATATCTAATAAAAAATTAATTTAAAAAAAGATGCCTATAATAAGATTTTTTATAGAAAAATGCCTCATCCCAAACTACCCTTATAATTAACAATTAAAAAAAAGAAAGTAGAAAAAAAAACAAAACAAAAACTAATAATCACACGCGCGCGTCCGTGAATTTTTTTTAAAATCGTCATAACTAATTCTAAAAAAATCAAAAAAATAAAAAAATTATATATTTGGATAAAGCAAATTAATATTTACGTCTATGATTTTTTTCAGAATTTTTTGAATTTTTTGATTTTTTGAATTTTTTTGAATTTTTTAATTCGCAAAAAATGGAATTCCATGTTTTAAACATGGAATTCGAAACATGGAATTCCATGTTTAAAACATGGAATTCCATGTTTAAAACATGGAATTCCATGTTTTGATATAAGGAATTTGTTTTCCGCAGACACGAAATTCACTGTTTAAAACATGGAATTCCATGTTTAAACATGGAATTCCATGTTCTGCGAATTAAAAAATTAAAAAAAAATCAAAAAAATCAAAAAATTCAGAAAATTCCGAAAAAAATCATAGACGTAAATATTAATTTGATTTATCCAAATATGATTTTTTTCGATTTTTTTTGAATTAGTTATGGCGATTTTAAAAAAATTTCACGGACGCGCGCGTGTGATGAAATTAGTCGTAGGTGGTGGTGGTGGTGGTGGTGGTGGTGGTGGAGGTGGTGATGGTTGTGGTGGTTGTAGTGGTGGTGGTGGTGGTTATGATGGTGGAGGCGGTGATGGTGGTGGTGGTGGTGGTGGTGGAGGTGGTGGAAATACCCTATTATTTGTTTAAGATTTAAAATTAAATATTGTATTAAAAATAAAATAATATATTTAATAATAAGGATAGTATAGGTATAAAAAATATAAAGGGGATGTTTTCTATAAATAATTGTTCTATTAGGCATTTATCTCTAAATAAGAAAATTAGAGGCTTAAAAAAATGAAAGGCATCATTAAGGAGACATTTATCTCTAATTACCCCTTTTTTCAATTCTAGTTATAAATATTATATTTTTTCTAATGCTTAATCTTTTATAATTAGATAATTTAAAAATTAATGGCACATTTTTCTTCCTATTTATTTTAAAATAAATTCTTTTCCTATTCTTAAAAAAAATATTAGAATATAATAATAATAATAATAATATTTATGATCAAAATTAGAGAAAAAAGCGAAAAATATAACCTAAATTAGAAAGAAATGAAAAATGTAGTCAAAATTTAAAAAACTCGTAAAAAATAATATCCCATAAAGAAACTTTATTCAATTTCGTAAATATGATCTAAAATTTAAAATATTGAGTTAGATTAACTTAAATATTTGAATTAACAAAATTATTTTAAAAAATAGGAATTAATGAATATATACTATCAGATTAAAAATTATTATATATATATATATATATATATATATATAATTGATCATTTCTCATATTCCACGACATCGTGAACCATACGATCAATTTAGGATAGTCTCAAACCCAAGTTATACATCTTATCGATATCAAAATCATTATATTATTTTTTATGTATCACATCATCATCATCTTCACTACTACATTATCAATATCAACTTTTGATTCCTTATCACCGCATACACTATTTTCTACCTTTCCTGTTGACTCTACTCCACCATTCACCATTACATGATTCTCTTTCATCATAAGGTCATTGTTTTCAAACAACTCAGGTGTTACGCCATAATCAGTATCGATGTAATCATCTTCCTCGACACATGTTCTTTTGTTTGTATCTCTTTCATCATTACTGCCATATTCATTTCCAACATCATCCACTACCAATATCATATTCCTCGTCTCACCCGCAATCTCATTATTTTTATATTCATTCTCATATTCATATGCTTGTATGAGAATTTGCAACTCATGTGTGAAAATCTACAACTCATATGCTACAACCTGCAACAGTTCATCTAATTACAAATTAATTTATTATACATTTTCAATAGTGATGAGATTGATCCAACACCATATGGTAATGGGATTTATCTCAATGTACACAGTAATGATGGTATTTAAAATTGTTGATGGGATTGATCCCATCAGTATAGTCATTAAACTCATATTTGGTATTTACACTTCATTTACACTAAAGATGGGATTGATCCCAAAAATTATGTACACTAATAATACTTACATTATCTTCAGAACGCACACCTATATTCAGTTTCAAATAAATTTACATGGACACCGTCTAAGCACTTAAGTATTCACCGATAGGGCTTGATATGCCGATGCATTCCAATCTCTAACACGCTTGAAGAGAAAAGTATACAAATGCACAATAAAAGATGTCAGTTCATGTACTATTTTTTATTTACAGGTTTGATATATAATAAAAATACAGTGTGTGTACTATAAGAATGCATGTTAGCCCTTTTATGACATCTTCCTTCTGGCCATTGATATAATCAATTTATTACACGTGTTTTATGACCAATCAAATGTATGAAGCTCTTACATATATTCATATATAGAGGGTGACCACCAGTCTACCCTTGTTGCGCTATATGGGCAGAAAATTGTTGTAAAACTGAAAATACGGGTCACCTTTGTAAAATTGGACAACATCTCGTCTATCACATCTTCATCTAATCTATTGTCTCTTCAAGTCAGTTGTCTTTATCATATCATTACCATTCAGATCCAGAAATTGTTTGTGGAACCCAGGAGAATTCTGAACATTTTCACTGATCCTATGAGAAACATGAATTTCGCCTTCCTTGACTCCAAAAATTAACCCAACATCTTCTTTATTCAATGGTAGAGTTTTGTGCCACTCTAAACCCACATATTTTGCAGCAATAACATGATATCAATTTAGTCTGATGGCGTTGTTCATTTTGTGTAATGTGTGTGTTTAACCACAAGAGCAGTGTATATAGGGTATGTATTTTTGTGAAACAATGAAAGTTAATGTCGCATGAATTTTTTATCTGTGATTTATGTTGATGGTTTTTTTTGTCATGTAATAAAAGTAGTAGAATGGAAAGGATAGTTTAGTAAAGTTAAGGTAATGTTTTGGATCAAATGTAATCATTGATCATATATTTACTCTCAAGAAGGATTGAAAGATTAAATATTTCATAGTAAGAATTAATAATTGGGGTTATTGTTGAAAACATCCCCATTAAACTACCTAATTGTTCTTTTATGTCTTCAATAAAATATTTTATAAAAAAATGCCTAATAAAATAAATATTTATAGAAAACATCCCCTGTATATTTTCTATACCTTTACTACTCTTATTATTAAATATATTATTTTATTTTAATACAATATTAATTTTTAAATATTAAACAAATAATAGGGTACTTCTTTCTCCACCACCACCACCACCACCACCTCCACCACCATCACCACCACAACCACCACCACAACCACCATGTATGTAACCACCACTACATCCACCACAACCATCACCACCTCCACCACCACAACCACCACCACCACCACCACCACCACCACCACCTACTACTACTACTAATTCCATCGCACGCGCGCGTCCGTGAATTTTTTTTTAAAATCGTCATAACTAATTCAAAAAAAATCAGAAAATTAAAAAAAAAATGTATTTTTGAATAAAGCAAATTAATATTTACGTTTATGAATTTTTTTGATTTTTTTTGAATTTTTTGATTTTTTTTGAATTTTTTTGACTTTTTTTTTCGCAGACACGAATTTCCATGTTTTAAACATGGAATTCCATGTTTTAAACATGAAATTCCATGTTTTAAACCGTGAAATAAACATGTAATTTCATGTTTAAAACATGAAATTCCATGTTTGAAACATGAAATTCCATGTTTAAAACATGTAATTTCGTGTCTGCGAAAAAAAAATTTAAAAAAATCAAAAAAATCAAAAATTTCAGAAAAATCCGAAAAAAATCATAGACGTAAATATTAATTTGATTTTTCCAAATATAATTTTTTTTTATTTTTTTGATTTTTTTTTGAATTAGTTATGACGATTTTAAAAAAAATTCACGGACGCGCGCGTGTGATAATTAGTTTTTTTCTTATTTTTTAATTGTTAATCATAAAGGTAAATTTGGGATGAGGCTGTTTTTAATAAATATTTTTTTCTAGGCACCTTTTTCTAAAAAGTTTTTTAATAGGCATCAATCAACAATTGGCTCTTAATAATTTTATTTATTTATATTTTTTTTATAAAAAATCAAATAATTACATTATAGACCTATTAAAAATTTTTAGTTAGAGATACAAATAACAAAGATTCACTTAAAAGAATCACCAAAAGATTATATTTATATAATCGGAAAGAATAACTTTATAGGTGCGATGGACTATGATTATTTTTAACTCCTATTTTTTTTTTAAATCAAATAAATTCATACAGTATTCTAAGATATGAGTAGATTGTATCCTGGTCTTTTCTAAACATCCACACCTAAATTTACCTTTGCACCCAGTGTTTCTAAGTTAAGAGTCTATGATTAGGAAAACGAAATAAAAGAAACATTTTAATATTTTGGAATGTTAGACTGTAATATTAGTTATTTTAACTATAATTTGATTATGTTGACATAAGAGGGAGCAAACGGGGGATGCCTCGACAGAGGGAGCACAAGGGTTGGATGGGGGGTGGGGGTGAGGATGGGGTAAGGATGGGTGTAGGGGATGAAAAACTTAAAAAGATGATAAAATTGAGTCTACATCATGTCTGGTTTTTGGTCCCATTTTTTCTTTGTTAAAAGTTTTGGTCCAATGATGTTTCTAACCTTATATCATTGTAGTAGCATGTGACCCCCCATATTCCCCTTTGCTCTAAACTATCAAGATTTTTTTCAATTTATATTATACTTTTCCTTTCGAAAGAGTATGCATACAGACTCAAATCATTGGAAGACGGAAATAATTAGTGAAAATCAAATTTGGATTATAGTGGTCTAGAGTCTTTTTTTTTTTGTTCCGAGATAGTATGCAAGTTGATTGGATAATTTGTTAGGTGGGTTTATTGTCTTGGTAGGTGATTATTTTATTGGAATGCGTAGATATTTTTTAGATAAATTAGGGGTAGAATCTCTTATGGAAGATATACATCAAAATATCCCTCTATAAAGTAGCAATGTGTATAAATAACTTGCAGTAACTTATTATATAGTTATACAGCTGATGTAGTCTCGTATCAATTTAAATTAGTAATTGTAAAACTACTTACAATTTTCTAATATATTCCAATATTCATATTTTCTCCATCTATTTTTATTTATCTAATTTTTCAAAAAAAAGGTGTCCAATATTGATTGTCTTTTTTTTCAATATCAAGACATTTTTTCTATATTTTTTATATTTTTACCCTTAATTAAATAATATAAAAAGGATTGCATTAAATAACCTCATGTACATTAATTAAGGACAGTTGTGTAAAAATAAAGAATATTAAATGCTCTTTTTAACCTTTGTGCATAAAAAAGGTGGACAAATAAAAGTGGAAGGAGGGAGTATCATTTTGTAACAGATTAGAAACTTACGAGTCTAATACAATCTTATATTTATATCTTCTTGTCTTTAATTTTACAACACGTAATCAACACGAGTCTCTACTAATTAAATCATTGATAATATTTTCTAAGTTTAATTCTTTAAAATCATTTTTTACAATTATTATTTACGTTCCATATATAGAAAATATTTTTTACAAGACGTAATCAACACGAGTCTCTACCTTCCAATTAAATCTAATATACACTAGGACACCTCAAAATTACTAATAAACACTAAAAATCTAAACTAATAAAGCAATAAAACTTGGGGTGACTCCCAAGAGCACTTTTGTTTGACGTCGTGTAAAGCTAACCGTGTTACCTTTATTACTCCTTGAGTATGTAGCCTCCCTAGCTGCGGAAGAGGCTAAGCGCATATACGATTCGAAGATTTTGACCTCCCATGGGTCGTATCCTTAGCAATTTTGCCGTCACCACTCGAATAACGAAAAATGGTCCCGTCCAATGTTTTTTGATACCTCGTGTCCTATTCTCTTGTTTGGAGACCTTCCAAGCAACCTTAACACCGACCCCAAACTCATCTTTAGCTCTCTTCTTCACGGGTTCATGGTGATGGTCCTTATTTTTTACCTTCTTGGTCATTATCGGAATAATGGGGAACTCAAGTGGCTCTTCCTCAAGCGTCTTTTCGATAACATGGAATGTATCATACTCTTCTTCACTTACGAGGGACACTTTTTCAATCTCGATCTCTACACTCGAACTTCCACTCATATTCGAGACAGCTTCCATGAATACTTGTTGCGGTATGAGTCTTTCTTCATCAATCTCAAGCATTTGGGTGTTGATGTTGTATTTGCTAAACGCCTCAACAAATGCTTTGTAGATCTCACCCCTTGAACAATTATTCTTCATAGGAATGGGTCATGACATCAATGGAGTACTAGGTGGTAAATCCACCCTAGTCTTGTCACGCCCCAACTTCTGTCCACGTGGACATGGTCAGAACGTAACACACCGTAAAACAAAGGAGCTTCCCTCTTGCGTACAAGGCTTCTCTAAAATCTCAAAGGATAACCAAAATACTAAATTCATATTTAAATCTTCCAGTAATAACATAAATGTATAACGGTTGTGGCGTCTAGTGACAATTCAACTAAATTAAACACGAGTTCATAAAATAGAGATAATCTTCATGACTCCACATCCACATTACTCTTATTCATGCTTATCTGAAAATACAGACAATAAGTAGGAGTGAGCAAACAAATGCTCAGTAAGTCAAAAAATATCAAACACAAAATTTAAGATAAGAAATTATGTGGTATTTGATAGATATATCACGAGTAAACTCGATAATGCGATTGGTCACTATATAAATAATATCGCTGAGAGATGCACTCAGTTATCGATGGTACTAACACGATAAAACTTGAGATAGGTACAAGACCCTAACAAGCATACACGAGGTAGGTACAAAGATCCCACAAACACACGAGAGATAGGTACTAGGCCCCCACAAGCACACACAAGATAGGTACTAGGCCCCCACAGGCACACACGAGGTAGGTACTAGGCCCCTACAGGCACACACGAGATAGGTTCGAGGACCTCACAGGCACACACGAGATAGGTTTGAGGCCCCCACAGACACACACGAGATAGGTACGAGGCCCCCACAAGTACACATGAGATAGGTACGAGGCCTCCACAGGCACAAACGATATTGGTACGAGGCCCTCACAAGCACATACGAGATAGGTACGAGTCCCATATAGGCACACACGAGATAGGTACTAGGCCTCCATAGGCACACACGAGATACATGATCATATTGAAATAGAAAAGAATCAAATGAAATCTGTGTATACATCTAGTTATAAAAACTACCTAATATGTCAATTTATCACAACTCGTCTAATGATAAAATCCATGTAAAAGAGGAACTCAGACCATTGTGTCCTTTAAATAATTTATAACCATACATGTATATCTTATACACATAATGAAACTTATAAAAGAATCTAAGAATAAAGATGGAATTAAAAGAGTGATTAAAAATGTTTGTTACCCCTGTGTCAAGATTCATAAAGATATATTTATTATACCGTAAGGTGCAAATAAAAGACAAAATATAGATGCCTACGCATATATGGAAGGGTATAGGTCCTCTAGCGGAGATCTAACAAACTTGATATATATGGATACATGTCTACTTTTTATATGTCCTTTATACATAACAGTTATAAAAGTATCATGTATTTTTTATTCGTAGATCATGATAAATGTATTGTAGATGAACACATGAATTTGGAATGCTATAGTTTTATATGGATAGATTTTTATATATATAAACGGGTACATGTTGGATATGTTGAACTTATACAAAATGTGTTATATACATATGATACTACTATATATATATGTCACTAAACGTTAAGTAATCAACCTACTAATATCTACTTGATTTAATTTATGTAGTTTCCTACACTAATTTAAATATACGTAACATATAAAGTAGCATATACGATGAAAACAAATATATACATGAAACATAGATGAATACATATTTAGTATATTCTATTGCCAATCGATATATAGAACTTTTAAACACTATCGATATATCGTATAATATCCTTTTTGTGGATCTCATGAATAATAACCAACAATGAGTACAAAGATATTTAAACATGGTGGATCCTACTTACCTCGTTTCCGATAGTCTAGCGTAACCATCCATAATTTTCTATCACAAATCCTGTTTGACACTTGCTTATGAAATCATAAATCTTTGTCTCTTGTACTTAATATATGAATAAACAAATGCATTTTCAAGAGAAAAATGAAGAAGACATTTAGGTGGATAAAATGAATAAATGACAAAAATAACATAAGTAACTTATAAAAAAGTGAAAGGTGAAAAGAGTAAATAAAATGTTTAACAAAAATATGACAAAAGTAACTTGTAAAAAATTGAAAGGTGAAAAGACTAAATAAAATATTTAAAAATATAAATAGTTGTCTTATAATAAATATAGTTTAAAGACTAAATAGAACAATAAAAGAAAAACTAAAAGTGACAAAATAATAATAAAAATAACTTTAAATTATTAGATCATTACAAGTCTCTTCTTCTTTCGTCTCTTTTTCAACCAAGGACTCAACATTTGATTCCTCTAAAATCAGCTTGGCTGGGTTTTATATGGCTGGAATATCAACTTTACTAGGTTCAATTTCATCTTCAACTTGATTATCAACAATTACCTCATCTATTCTTAACGTGGTTGGTTTTTTTTCTCGTTGGAATCTTCAGTTCACTAGGTGCAACTTGTGGCGATTCCACTTCCTTCCCATCTTGAAGGACAAGTTTTTAAAACACCTTGAACCGAACATAGCTATCATTTTTAATGGCATCATCATTAATATTTGTACTTTGGATATTACACATAGATAGTCCTTGTTGTAATTTCTCATTAGTTTCAATGAGTTGCATCAAATGTTGCTCCATAAATTGATGTTGTTGTTGCATGCTTTGCACTAATTATGTGGTAACATAGATTTTTGCCTCACTCCTTGTCATATTATCCATCGAAGCCTTGATGAAACTATTGAGGGAGTCTTCCAAATTGTTGAACCTTTCTTCGTTAGCTCTTGTGCACCCGTGCATAACGTCCATGAAAGATTTTATTGTTTGTTTAAGTTAATCAAGAGAGTTATGAAAATTACCATACACACATTTACGCTAATGACGCAAGAGAATTTTCCATACATAAAGAAAAACCTGAAAAGAGACTAAAACAGAACAAGCGTAAAACTGAAAACAAATAAAATTATTACACTAAATTAAACACAAAATAAAATAACAATAATATCCCCAGCAGGGCACCAAAAAATTGGTGGGCCTGGGTGTGTGATAAAATAATAAACGTAAAGAGCTCACACCTCAAAAACTACGATTAACTCTCCGCAAGTGTACGGGTCTGAATCCTGGAATAAACTCCCCCATCATTATCCTTTAATGCCCCTGGTGAAACCTAATCTTCGACAAGATCATCTTTGGTCACATTCGTTACGAGTAATAAGTAAGTAAAATGAATTCGTTCGCAAGGATTTAGGTTGTTATTTTAACTCGTGTTCAATATTATAATAAATGGTTTTAAATGTTTCGATTAGAAGATAAGCAAGTAAAGTGTTGTGTTTTCTAATTAAATAAATAATAAATAATTATACAGATAAGGTAATAGATAAGGAGATACAAGTATGAACCTATCCTATCGAGTTCACATTTCTAGGAATAAGGGTGAAGGTGTAATTTCATAATAGTCGGTATTCAACTATCCTTCTAACTCATGTCGGTAGCTTAGAATACAACCTTTCATCATTTGAGACCCTTCTTAGGTGACCCTATAAATGGTTTCCGAAGAATTAGGTTCTAACCTTATTGACAACCTAATTGGGCAAGACATCTAGGTTCAATACCTCACACTAGACGCCAGACGCTATATGCGCAATTAAAAACCCTTGTTAGTGCCGAATTTAATTACTAAAGCTACCAAGGACTTGGCAAAAGTATAAGTAGTATTAAAATAAACACTTAGTTAATGGAAATAGATTAAATACCAATTCAATTAAATACTATAATACCCAATTAAATTTGAACATAAAGTAATAATCAGTGGTTCATGTAATTACAAATCCTAAGCAAGATGAATTAATTATGCATACAAACCGATGATGAATAGCGTAAAATAAATTAAAGACAGAGTATGCTAACGATATTTACCCTAAGTGTAGAGATGGAGAAGGGTGGAATTGATGTGGTGAATCTCTAACTTTTGATTCTTCATTCTCTAGATCCTCCTAAACGCTTCTATGGTTGAGTTCTTGATGAAAGGTGAGCTCTGGTGGCCAAGGGATGATTTCTTACTTTTATGAGCTGATATAAATAGGTTAAAAAACGTTCATGGGTCATGGTCTCGGTTTAAATGACCTAGCTCATCCCAAATATCGTTTTCCTCCAAAAGGGGACAGATTCGAGTCACGCCAGTTGTAGAATGTGTAACTTCTTCTTACAACTCCAAATTGCAAAAACTCAATGACCACGCGACTGTGCAACTGTAATTTTGAGACATCCTACTTTGTAAATTTCACGTGACATAAAAAACAATTCACTTTCAAATTTTAGCCGGCAACTCTTTCACTTTCTAAAAACGGTCTATTTAGCCTTTTGCTATTGGTTTCCTTCTTTTATATCCTTTCCTCAACTTTTTACACATACTTTGAGATCTAATATAACGTTTGTACCTTACAGCTTCACAATTACTCCCTCCGTCCACTTTTATTTGTCCTACTTTTTATGGCACAAGGAGTAAAAAAGATATTAAATACACCACTTCTTTACTATATTAACCCTATTCATCAAGTATAATGTCATTTATTGTACCATAACTTTTAGTTAAATAATTAAGGGTGATATTGAAAAAATTATAGAAAAAATATCTTGATAATGTAAAAGGACAAATATTGTTGGACAATTTTTTTTAGAAAGAAGGTAAAATAAAAGTGGACGGAAGGAATAACACACAAATTACGCGTAAATTGAAAATGACAAATCTCAAAGACAGGACAAAAAACGAGAATATATCATACTACTATAATAGAAAAAAAATCCTTCAATTAAACACAAAAAGAACATAAAAATATGTCTCACAATGAGATTTAGTTATAAAAAAAAGATATCAATGATTCAGACGAATAACTTAAATGTTGTACAACTTTTACTGATCCAGGATAATAAATATATGATTTAATTAGATATTACGTGATATTAAGTAAATTATTGAATCTTGGTGATTAATCCTATTCCTAATTTTATTTTTTTTATACAATACTCAATGTATCAGTTCTTTTGAACCCACTAAATGTAGTGTAATCAATCTTTGATTGTTTTTATTATGCATCTTAGGAAAGAGAATTAATGTCAAGGTCAGATAAAAAGTTGCCGAAGCATCTGACAAACAAGCCAAAAAAATTCAAGCGTTTTTTCTCAGCTTGGTTAATTCATTTCCTTTGCCTAAAAAAAAAAAATTCATTTCCTATTATTTTATTTTTTGTTCCAAAATTCTTTTCCTATTACGTCGTGACATAAAAACTGTATAACTGAAGTTGACATAGTTGTTTGGTGGTTCTTCGATATTGGGAGCATAAGTAACGATTCGCCACCTGCCTCCTGCAAAAATGACAAGTCAAAGCAAATTTTTGAAGATTGTGATGATTTACCTTTTAGCGAGGTTAAAAAATTCTACCACCGATATTGAACCGTCTAGTAGCAAAGGAATTATCGAAATTCATAACAAAATTTGGCTACTAATAATTGAATTGATCCTATTGTTGTGCATGACTTTATTAATCAGGCACCCTCAGCTGCTTCCACCTTCGTGGACACGGTGAAACTTCCTCTTACCAAGGCAAAGAAAGAGAACAAAAACAAGGTCAGAGTCGTTGCTGCGGTGGTGATTTCGGAAGAAGTAAATGTTACGGAATCGATCAACCAAGAAAGCATGAAAGTTTCCTCCTGAGGTGAAAAATAAATCCAGAATGAAGGTTGGTATAAGGCTAATTTTGAAAGAAAGAAATGCCATGGAATCAATCAATCAAGAGATCTTCAAACTCCCACCTTCTGAGGTGAAAAGCAAGCCGAAAAAGAATTTTTTAGCTGATGGAGCAGGTCTGAGTTCAAAAGATATGATGTCTTTATTTAATTAAAATATCATTTTGTAAATGCAGCTTAGACTGAATATTTTTGATTCTACAAACCCAAATAGAATGTGTAATACAATTGTTCAGCCAACAACGAGAATGATACGATCACGAGAAAAAACTTATAAGTCCCGTCGTATTGCCACAACCTCTTTTATGCATAAGAAAAGAGATGTATTTTGATTTTGTTGTATTATGTCTTATAATTGATAGGGTATATTGCACATTTAGTCTTTACGTTATGCGACATATATATCTTAAATCATATTGTATATTTATATATATATAAAATAACACATAGACCACTAGTGTAAATATCCCCAAATGAATTCTTAAACTTTTTTTGGCAAGTCCCTACTTGAACGGGATGTTAATACATGTGATGAGGAGATCGTTATACATGTAGAGATAAAATGTTGTATGTTCGAGTTTGCAAGTTAATTAGTAGTTAGTACATGAAATGTATTATTATGTTTTGGGGTAGTTTTTGGTTTTATTGTCATTTGGATGTCTCAATAATTGCAAGTATTTTTTAATTCTGAATTAGAACGTGTAAAATGGGGGTGGGTGGTGGGATGATTAACTTATATAGTTTTTGGGCTACAAAGTCATGCTAATCAGTTTGGTGTCTCTTTAATCATTTTTGTGTGGAACACGATTTTTATATATGATTTTCATACAAGTATTAATATAAACTAAATTATGAATTTTTGCACAATCAATTATGGGTTTTTTAACTAAGTTTTGTCCAAGTATCTTCAGATATTGGGTATAAGATAGATTATTATATATATATATATATATATATATATATATATATATATATATATATATATGTGTGTGTGTGTGTGTGTGTGTGTGTTTGTGTGTGAGTGTGTGAGATAGAGAGAGGAGTGTTATATTGGCTTATCAAAACTGTACTCAAACGACGTCGTTTTGTTAAGGCAATAAGACACTTGGCTACATCGTGGCTCTAGATTGTGCGTTGCTTCTACGAATCACATTCTCTTTGGGTTATGTCTCATAAAATAGTATTTTTCTTTGTAGCAGTTTTAGTCTCTCTCTCTCTCTCTCTCTCTCTCTCTCTCTCTCTCTCTCTCTCTCTCTCTCTCTCTCTCTCTCGTGAAACCCTAATTCTAGAAACCCTTGGTTTCTCTTAAGATTTACTCAAAATTGACATAATCATTGTAATAACTTAACAACTTATTGTAATATTGAATTATCTTGATTCAGAGATTAGGGTTACCGACCTAATTGATTTAGTTAGGTGCATTGCGGTGCACTTTGTAAGTTCTTATACTTTGAGTATGATTAGTGGTGTGAGACATGCTGTAATTTATAATATGGACATTCTAGTCAACAGTCTACTTTCATCGAAGTTCAACGTGTATGTAGATTTGTCGAACCACAGTAAAATCTCGTGTTCTTTATTTTTCGGAAATTTACATACTATTCGATTATTTTCTGGTAACCCTATTTTATATCTAATTGAATTTGAGTAAATAAATTTACAACAACAACTAAAGAACCTTTTTTCATTATTTCTTACTTTTTCATAATTATATTCGTTCATAAAATTCTTCCCGCCAATATTGGATGGTTCACTATTAATTTTATATAATTGTACTATGACACATATTTCATGTTTTGAGCTCAAAAATATTATTATAATAATTAACTAATTAATCAAGTGACATGTGTTTTATTATTATAATTAATAATCATAATATATATATATATATTGGATCATCCAATATTATATCAAAGTTTTACCCCATTCATCAATATAGAATGAGTTTCTAAAACTAATAAAATAACATCGCCAATATTTGTTCATATTCAAAATAAGATGATTTTTTCAATAGCATCGACGATTTATACTATCAATATACCATACTAAAATAATACTAATGATACAATATAATATAACTACATATAAATTATTTAAGGATAATTCCCAGTTAATTACAATTGCACAAATTTCATTCTAAAAGAAAAGGAAAGAGCAAATTACTTCCTACTTACTCACTAGTTAAAAACTCAATTCTCAATTAATCATTTTTGGCATATTTCGAATACATTTTTACCCTTATATTGGATCATTCCCAATTCATTACAAATTTACACTTTTCATTCCCAAAAAAAATGAGGAAGGTTTTGACTTTCTACTTACTCACAAGTTAAATAAATTAATTCTTAACTAAACCAATCACAACAACTAATTCCATCACATGTGCGCGCCCGTGATTTTTTTTTTAAATACGCACAACTAATTCTAAAAAAAAAAAAGAATTGCATTTTCGGACGAATCAAATTAATATTTACGTCGATAGATTTTTTTGATTTTTTTTTATTCTTTTGATTTTTTAATTTTGTTAAATTCGATATTCCGTTTTATATGTTCCTGCAATACATAAAAATATATTTATTTGACAGGTGGGTTACCATAGGCCGGGGCCCACTTGAAGGTTTGACCGAGGGCAGGGAGTTTGACTTGCCGGCAGATTTTGGCCAGGGGAGAAGTGGTAATCCGTCCGATAACAATAGTAATTTCCCCAGCGGCCAAGAAATTGCGCAACGTTTCGAACCCGGGATTTTGATTCGTCAATGGTTCCGCAAACTCAGGTTGAAGTGATGGATAGAGACGAACAGATAGAGCTTACCCCAGACGGAGGTAGCATCATGGATCAGGTACAATCCTAAGCCTCTCATTTATTCTAATTGTTTGCTATGTGTACACAAAACAGGAATACAGGTAGTTGGGGAGGAATTTCTCAACCGCTTAACATTCTGGTATGGAATTGTCATGGTGCGGCGGCTTCGAATTTTCGTAGGGTTGTTACGGAGATGGTTCGTTTGCATAGGGTATGGTTGACAGTTATTATTGAGCCAAGGATTAGTGGAGGTAGGGCCAATGAGATTATTCGTGATTTGGGTAAGGAGAACTCTACGAGGGTAGAAGCAGACACTTTTAAAGGGGGTATTTGGCTCCTGTGGGATGATTCCGAGGTTGGAGTTAGGGTCTTGTCAGCTGGGAATCAGGTCATAAACATTGAGGTTTCAAAACTGAATTGCGAGTCGTGGGTTTTTTCTGCGGTTTATGCTCGTCCTAGATCACAGGATAGGGCACCTCTTTGGGATGCACTTCATCATTCTTTTCGTGATTTCGGGAGTCCGTGGTTGATCGCGGGAGACTTTAATCAGGTTGGTTTGGAGGAGGATAAGAAAGGAGGTGTACCAGGGACTACGAGGAATATGGAAAGGTTTGAGGAATGGCGACACGATTGTGAGTTGACAGATTTGGGTTTCGAAGGTCCGCGTTTTACTTGGTGTGATTCTTGGAATACGGGTCAGAAAATTCTTCGGAGGTTGGATAGGGCATATGGTAACCTGGAATTTATGTCTCTCTTTCCGTTTGCCAAAGTGACTAACCTAGATCGAAGACATTCGGATCACGCTCCTATCTTGATCCAAATGAATCTGGTTGATCAGTGTCGGTTGCCTAAGCGTTTTCGGTTTGAGACTGCTTGGTGTTTACATAAGGACTTTAAGGACTTTGTTCAAGAGAAGTGGAACTCGGGAGCGTCAGATTTGGGTGACTCTTTAGAAGATTTGAAGGAACAGTTTTTGACTTGGAAGGAAACAGTGTTTGGAGACATAAATAAGAGAAAGCGGAAGCTATTGGCGAGACTTAAGGGTATTCAGTTATCTCTACAGACCTCGTATAACTCTTCGCTTTGTAGGTTAGGAAAGAGGCTGCGCAATGAATATCTTAGCGTCTTGGAGGAAGAAGAGATTTTTTGGTTTCAGCGTTCGAAGGAGAATTGGATTCGATCAGGTGATAGGAACACTAGATTCTATCATCTGGCAACGGTTACGAGAAGAAAGATAGCGAGAATTCAGCGACTTAGGAATGGGAATGGTGAATGGGTTGAGGAGGATTTGGCTTTGAGTGCTCTAGTTCGCGAGTTTTTCGTTGAGTTGTATTCGGAGTCTAACAGTTTTCAAGGGCCTTTTGCTCTACCTTATGGAAGTAGTTTGGGAGGGGTAGAGAGGGAGATGCTAGATGAGGAGTTTACGAATGAGGAGATTCGAGTCGCAGTGTTTCAAACTAATCCGAATAAGGCACCCGGCCTTGACGGGATTCTGGTATCCTTTTACCAGAAATGCTGGGACACAGTTTGGGATGATGTGTGTGGTATGGTTAGGGGTTCGATTCGGGATGGGAAGGTTCCGTCTAATCTTAATGGGTCCTTGATTCATTTGATTCCTAAGGTAACGGATCCGGAGAAGGTTGGGCAGCTTCGCCCAATAAGCCTCATCAACGTTCCGATTAAGTTTATCATGAAGGCAATGGTTAATCGGATTAGGCCTTTGTTAGCTGAGAAGGTTGGGCCGAATCAGAGTAGCTTCTTGCCCGGTCGATCTACAGTGGATAATATAGTGTTGGTTCAAGAGATTGATCACCGAATGCAGAAATTAAGTACTAAGAAGGGTTATATGGCGTTTAAGATTGACCTTGCAAAAGCGTATGACAAGTTGAGTTGGCGTTTTATTGAGGACACCTTATTGCATTTTGGCTTTCCGTCTTCATGGGTGCGTTTTATTATGTCCTCTATGCGTACAAATACGATCAGAGTGTTATGGAATGGGGAGCAGCTGGAGGAGTTCACACCACAGCGTGGCATACGTCAGGGAGACCCTCTTGCACCCTATATTTTTATTTTGTGTATGGAGAGACTTTCTATTCTTATACAGGGGCTTTGTGAGGGTGGGGAGTGGTCACCTATCCACATCCATCGTCAAGGGCCTCCTATCTCACATGTTTTCTTTGCAGATGACCTTTTGCTGTTTGCTGAAGCGGATACGGCTCAAGTGACGCTTGTTAAAGAGGTCCTGAGGGTATTTTGTGATGAAGCGGTCCAAACAGTGAGCGAGGAGAAGTCATTAATATATTTTTTGGCCAATGTTCTCGGAGATAGAGCGGAGGAACTTGCGGGCTTGAGTGGTTTTACGCTTAGTGACTCTCTTTGGGTTTATTTGGGTACGCCTATTAGATCGCAACGCCTCCCGAGGGGTTTCTTCAGAAGCGTGACGGCAAAGATACGGAATAAGCTTCCGAATTGGATGAGTCGCAATTTGTCTTTGGCAGGTCGTATTACACTAGCTCAATCTGTTCTTATGGCAATCCCCACGTATGTTATGCAAACTATGAGACTCCCCGTATATGTGTGTGATGAGATTGATAGGATTATACGTGATTTTATATGGGGGTCGTCTAGTGAAGGTCGGAATATACATTGGATAGCGTGGGATGTTTTGTGTAAGCCTAAGTCAAGTGGGGGTCTTGGCCTTCGGAGGGCGAGGGATTACAATAAGGCACTTTTGGCGAAACTTAGTTGGAAGGTTCTGTGTAAGGATCCCACTTTGTGGGTGAGGGTATTAAGGCAAAAATACTTTCGGAATGGATTCTTGGAGCGGAATATAAAGCCAACGGATTCTCGTATTTGCAAGAATATCCTTATTGGTAAAGAGGTGCTGGAAGGTGGGGTAAGTCAAGTGGAAAATGGGGAGGAAGAAACGTTCAGATGGGGTTTAACTCCATCTGGATTGTATTCGGTCAAAACGGGCTACGCTAAGCTAACCGCGTCGGATGGGAATGTGGACTTTAAGTGGGGTCTAATATGGGCCCTTAAATGCCCTCAGAAGGTAAAAGTACTCCTTTGGCGAGCGGTGTGGGATCGTCTTCCTACAGGGAGGAATCTTAAAGTAAGGGGTGTTGTGGAGGATGCGAAATGTCGGAGCTGCGGCGTGGAAGAAGAAACTGCAGGTCATCTCTTGTTTAATTGTGTTTTTTATACTAACTTGGTTTTTGAGTGTACAGGAGGTATCATAGGAACTTCCAGGATATTGCAGCAGGTTCGTGGGCTTTCGGAACGGTTCGGGGCAGCTGGAGGGAATCAAGGAGCAGCGCTGCAACACCAGTCTTCATCTCGGCAGCAGCTCTCCTCCATTGTACAGCGACAGCAGCAGGTCCAGGTGCAAGGAGAAGATCAGTGGCAGCGTGTTTCAGGTTCTGTATTGGGAGGTCTGCAGCGCCTGGATGATAACTTTGTGGGTCCCGCGATGAGTCAACAGGGACCACACCAGCAGCGCGGTTTGGTTTCAGAATTACTGCAGTTTGCAGCACCGAATCAGGAGCCTGATGGTCAGCATTCGCGGCTCTCATTTTGCCGGAAATGGGAGGAATTGTTAGCCAATAAAAAACTAGTAAACGGGGTTGAAATAAGACTTGTTGTGGCGGCACTGTTTTGGCATATTTGGGTGAGCCGTAACACCACGATTTTTGATCCGTTAGCAATAGCTAGAACTAATAATGAACTGAAATATATTGTGTTTAACTCGGTTAATGATTACATGAGAGCGTGGGGACGTGAACGGGATGGTGGAATAGTTGTGGCCTCGAAGTGTGTGCTCGTTAAGTGGAACAAGCCGGAATCCGGGGTTAAACTGAGCGTTGATGGGGCCTTCGATTCGCAAAGGATAGCAGGAGGAGTGGGCGGTCTTTTCAGGAATAATCGAGGGGATTTCTTGGACGGGTTTGCGGGCCGGTGTGTTGTGAGTAATCCGTTTGAAGCGGAAGCTTGTGCACTTCATTTCGGATTGGAACAAGCGGTTAGGCGGGGATATAAGTCACTAGTGATTGAGATAGACTCGAGTGAATTGTACGCGCTAGTGAAGGGCGGTATGAATTCAAAAGCCTTCTCAAGCACTATTATTCGCCAGTGTTGTGCTATTTTATCTACCAATAAACAGTATAAGCTGGTTTGGAACTACCGGGAAGCGAATAGAAGTGCGGATTGGATGGCGAAGTTTGGGCTTACATGTGAGGAAGGTCCGTTACCTTATCATGATCCACCGGATGGGCTGTGGCGTCTCTTAGCGAGGGATCGGTACGGATGGACGCTACCTAGATTAACGTTAGTTAATTAGTTTGTTTGGGAGTTTTCTCCCCGGCCTTTTAGGCCTCCTTTGTATCAAAAAAAAAAAAATTATTTGTTCATGTAACACACAAAATAATATAATCAATCTAAAACATTACCTTCTTTAACAAAATTATTTTTTCTCTTTATTAATCGCATATATCTTATTTTTACTTGTTTTTAATATATTGATATATTATCTTTTTGTCCAACAATCTTTTTGTTATATTGTGTGTTGTAGTAATACACAAAACAATTATTTGTGTATTACAGCAACACACAAAATTACCTTTTCTCTTCCCGTCAAGCCTATTCCCAATTAAACATTTGTGTCTTACTTAAACATACCACCTTCGTAACTATGTGTTACATCGACACATAATTTTGATTATTACGTGTTTCTGCATCACACAAATTGTTTCTTGCGACTTGCAGCATCACACAAATTGACTTACACACTTGTGTTTGTCTTACATCCATTTCGATGTGATCTATGTGTATCATATACACACAATTTTAGAGTTTAGCGTTTAGTATGGTTCTTTTGTGTGTTACTGGAATACAAAAATAATTGTTTTGTATAATACAACAACACACAAAATAACAAAAAAGGGTTGGACAAAAATTTAATACATCAAGATAGTTACAAACAAGTAAAAATATTGTAAATGTGACTAATAAAGAGAAAAAAACGATTTTGTTAAAGAAGAGAATGCTTTAGATTGATTTTATAATTTGTGTGTTACAGGAATACATAAATATATTTTTGTGTGTTGTATAAACACATAAATCTGAATATCAAAATTTAAAAATAAAATAAATTTAAAAAAAATCAAAAAAAATCTCGTGTAGATATGAACTTGCCCCGTCAAAAAATATAATTTTTTAATTTTTCTTATTTTTTTTGTATTTAGTTATGATTTTTTATAAAAAAAATTCACGGACGCGCGCGTGTTGTGGAATTTGGAAAATCTGTTTTTGTGTTTATAGCTAGGGCTGCACACGAAAACCACGAGACCGCAAAAACGCACAAAACCAACCTAATCCAACCCGTGAAAAACCAACCCGCACAAACCATGGTTTATAATGCGCCGAGAATTATATTTTTGGTGGATTTGGTTTGGTCTTCTCCCAAACCGTGGGTAACCGACCCAACCCGCACTTTGGCCCATCATATATATATATATGTATGTATAAAAGAGGTGAGTTAAAACATCCCACCTTATTTCACTCGTCTCTCACACGCTTTGTATTCTCTCTCGTCTCTTAAACGAAAAGAAGGCTAAAAACCCTAGCATTTTCACCTTCTCTCTTCGCTACTCTATGAAACCCATCCCTTACCCATCCATCGCCGTCTCTTCACGGCTCCTTTTGTACTCCGCATTAATTATTTGGAGGGTTTACAACAACCTTTGAGGTTTGCATTTAACGTTCTTGACTTCTCTCATGAGTTTTATCGCCTCTGATTTACAAGCTTACCATGGTTAATCGAGTAAGCCATAGTTAATACTTTATGCTATGGTTAATGACTTAATGTTATGTGGGGTTTTCTGGATTTGTATAAAAGGCCGAGTTAGGGTTTGTGTTCTTTAAAACCCCCACTTCCACGTATGAATCTTCACTCTCTTCTCTTGACTCTTCTATTCTTCAATTATTGTACTCTATTTGAAGATCTAGGTTATTGTAATTGATCTTCGAAAATGGAATTAGTTTATATTTATATATTATGACTATGACTAATTATTTTTTTTATTTGTGTTTTGCAGATTAATGAGTATTGAGGATGAATCTGAATCCATCATTGATCTTACTATACAACCCACTCAAGTTATTGATGAAACACCTGTTGGTAACTCTTCTGATGCACTTAACACTCGCCCCTCTAGTAGTTTACGCCCTGTCCCTAAAAAATCTAAGAAAGAAACATCTGATTGTTGAAAAAACTTTGAAATTATTACTTATGAAGATGGTAGATGAATTAAGTTTGAGGGACACTTCCCAATCCACTCTAACTGATTCAATGAATTAGCCAATAACCTTATGTAAGTTATTAGTCAGTTTCATACTAAAATGACTTGCATTTCACAATACCAATGCATATAGACTAAAGATTGCAACTTGTGGACTTCCTATGATGCAACTTAGGTGAATTTTGATTTGTACATGTGGTTTTTTATGTACAGTTGAGTTGAGGAAGAAAAGCACTTGAGATGGCATTCTTTTGTCATGCATTTGTTGGTTGAAATTTGTTGGTTGCTTTGTAAAACTGACCAAGTCCCTTGTCCCTAAAGATTAAAGTGCATGTGATGATTAAAAAAATAATCTGAGGCACTAATTAATATCCAATGATGATATAATAATTTGAGGATATGAATTTCTTACTTTATTTCAGCATTACATTATTTAATCTAGAATTTGGAACAAAATATTGGAGGCATTGTACAACTCTTATGAAACAGGAATGAAATGGAATTTTGGAAGTTGGAATGGAGTGAATAAAGAGCTAAATGTTTATATCTTTAAAATCGACTCTTGGAATTGGAAATCAATGTTGTAGTTTATTTTTGGAAATGTTTGCCTTGCATTTTGGTTTTGGATATATTATACTGTAATTCAATTTCAAACAACTTTCGTGATTTGGCTATGTAATATCTCAATCTGTTTGGTTTTGGTAGTTTGAAAAGTTGTAATTAGTAATTCAAGGTTTTTTATTCTTGTATTTGGTAATTCAAGTAGTTGATAACTAGATATGAACTTGAAATGTATTTTGTAAGTCATGGTTTAGTGGTTTTAAATTGTTTGTGTATTATTTCAAATTTTCAGGGACCAAATATTAAATAAGCAAAGTTAACCCGAAACCAAACCAAAACCAAACCAACCCGCAAAAACCGAACCCGCACCCGCACTTGAGAAACCATGACAAACCAACCGCACCCATTTTAACTTGGTGGATTGGTTCTCGGTTTTCAAAACCATAAAACCGCATGTGCGGTTTGGTTCTTGACCAGGGGTCAATGGGGTGGGTACCCGACTCGTGTGCACCCCTAGTTATAACAACACATAAAACGGATTATCGAAAATAATAAATAAATTCAAAAAAAAATCATAGACGTAAATATTAATTTTTCTCGTCCAAAAATGCAAATTTTATATTTTTACGATTTTTTTGAATTAGTTATGATTTTTTTTTAAAGTTCACGGACGTGCGCGTGTGATGAAATTAGTTGGTGGTGATTGGTGGTGGGGGTGTTGAGGTGGTTGCGGGGGTGGGTGGTAGTGGATGGTGGTGGGGGTGGAGGGTGGGAGTGGAGGTGGGGGTGGTAGTGAAAGAAAATAAATAATAAATATTATTATAATAAATAGTGAAGATATAAGAATTAAATTGTCTATATAATTAAAGTAATTATTATTTTTATAAGGGTGATTAACCCATAGAGTCCACAACCAATAGACCATTGCCTATCAGGTCCAACCCATCACAAAAGACAAGCTTACCCTCTGTAACCATTAATTGTGATTTTGTTACCAAAACCAATTTTGCTAATATCACGGAATCAGTCAAAAATCTGTAAAGCATTAATTATAATTTTGTTACCAAAACCAATTTTGCTACTATCATGGAATCAGTAAAAAATTATAATATAAAAATTTCAAGCGCCAAAAAAAAGTCAAAGCCCGTTACCCATCGTCATCTTCAAGGTTTCAAAGGACAAACCCTATGCCATCATAATTTTGATGGGCTTTTGTGTATAACTGATGGCGAAATAAACAGGTATCAATTGTTTTATTTGGTGGGTGATGTGAGTACTTCTGGTGATGTGATAGTACAAACAGATGGTATATACTACTTAACTTTAAAACAGGGTGGGTTATGTTTGTTGTACTGATGGGTTATTCATGATAATTGGTGGTAAAATACTAAACATATATTAATAATAAACACGATGGGCAATGATTCGTACTATCGGTGGTGTAACTGTTGAATTGGGTGGGTTAGACTTTTTTTTATTTAACTTAGTGGTGGGTTATGTATATTGTGTTGATATTATAACTAATGGGTTATGACAGTCACAATTTTAAACTGACTAATTGCAAAACAACATAATGTAAGGGACATAAAACATTCTTTTATTCATAAATGGAGTAGTTCAAACTAATAACTGAGTGTGCACCAAATTACACTTATTGAAAGTTAAAAACACGAAAAAGAAAATGCACGAGTAACGATATGTGTAACAGTAGCTACACATTCGTCGCAGTGAAGCATTTGCACGCTCTCCTTCTGATGGGAATCTCTTCTTCTTTGGTCTACCAGGCTGAGCTTTCTGATAGATTCGTAAGAATCAAATAATTTGAATAACTTCAAAGTCTTCTCTTCGTTGAAACGGAAAAGGACGAGAACGTTGGATGCCATGCCTAATTAAACACAACAAAGAAGAATGTATATCTCAGTGAAACACAAAATTGTGCTGCATTTTATATCGTGACGGGTTGTTTAATTAGTATTTTGTAACAACTTAGATCTATCAAAAGCAAAAATTGCAAATCCTATACTATAATGCTGGTATATTATATACTGTTATGATATATTATTTTCATGAAACATAGAACAAGCTTAATGTAATCAAGATGCAAGAAAAAGTAAGAAATTTGGAACATACCTTTAATATCGAATATGGATGAATGCTGTGATGTGTTGTGTTGGAGATGATAATGGTGTTATGTCTTCAGCTAATTGTGATGTTAAAAATGTTTAAGAAAATTACTATAATAAATTAGCAATAAAAATGGAATTAAATAGATATGCTACATGTGTGGAAATCGTTAATTGCTGAAATTATGGTATAACTTGATATTACCTATTATGAAGAAGGGCAACGTTGGAAGATTACATAATTCGCTGGACCTGCTAGGGGGAAAATAAGGGGCTGGACTTGATGGGGGTGGATAGTTGGGTCCTAGGACTATATGAGCTAATATCTCTTTTTATAATAAGTATTTTTGTAATCTTTCAATTTTTTGTGTTTAAGTAGGAATTAAGTTGAAGTTGTAATTAATTGAAAATTCTTACGCTATTCATGTAATTAATTGGGCGTCGTCTAAATTATTTATGTGTTCAATTATTAATTTAAGTAATCACTTTTCTAATTCACATCTAATTTAATCTTATTTTGATGTATATAAAACATAAAACTTCAATATCTAACAATTTTGATTTTAATTGATGCTAAAAGTTTTAAGTAAAAACTGTTTGATGATTATTCGAATAGTTAGTGTTTTTTTGTAATGATAAAATCGAATTTTATTTAGATGAAATGATTGTATGTTATAATGAAAAAAATTAAATTTATTCTAATACCAAACTAATACTTCATTTACCATTTTCATGTTTCTACGAGGACAATCAACTTTTATTTGGATCATAATTTTAAGTAGTCTTTAAGTTTTGTACATCAATGTTGAAGCAAGGAATCGATGCAGTATTGTCACGTTGTTCTTTTATTGCTACTTTTATAGTGTCCGGGTATAAAAATAAGTTTTTTCTCAACAATAAAATAAATTCTTTCAACGTAGGATGTATACAGGTTAAGTTTATCCAAGGTTGGGTCTAGGATAAAAATAATAAAAAAGCTGTTTATATTTTGATAATATTAAACGTATGATAAAATTTAACTCTACTATCGGGTTACCTATATTAGGTTTATTTCGGGTCAACCACGAGTTTACTGATGTTTCCTCATTTTGTGATGATTTAATCTTAGTTGGAGACATCATTTTTAGTGTTTTAGAAGTCTAAATACTCGATTTACATATATATTAGTGCACTTTCCTATTTCTTGTCTTGATTTAATGATTTATCATTTTTAGAGCATATTTGGTTTAATTGTTTGTTAATTGTGAAGTTTTAAAGATATATATGGTGATTAATTAGATGCCAAAGCAATTCTAAGAGATAAAGGAAAGAAGATATGCATGGAAATTTGAGATAAGGAAGGGAACGATAAGATATGGAAAGATAAAGTTGTCAAATAAATCTGAGTTCCAGCACCTACGACCATAGAAGTAATCATAACTCAAGATTGGCTAGGAATTTGGAAGAATGGTCTGAATCAAAGTTATAGAGCTTTCCGAGAAGATCAGTTTTGACATATGGAATGCGTCAAACGGAGTTGAAACGAAGAAGTTATAGCCAAAACAAAAAGCGGCAGATTATTACATTTTATATATTTTAGGGTTATGAACTTGAGTTGGGCTTGGAGTCCAAGTTACTTGTCTTCCACTCCAAGAAAACAAATTAGGTCTTCTAAACAGCTATAAATACACCCTTAAACCTTTGTAAAGTCATCCTTGCCTCCCATAAGTTAGTCCTTAAATTTTATATTATTAATGTTATTGAAAAGAGCAAGATGACATCTTTGTATCATTCTTTTAGTTTATTTCTTTCAGGTATGAACTAATTTTCCCATAGTTTGGGTTTTGTATTATGTATAATCTATGAATTCTATTTTCTTTCTATCTAAGTTTCTTTGGAAATTATATGTTTTAATCTGATTCTAGCTACTTAACCATATATTTGTATTATGTGCTTTGATTTATTCTCTGTCTTAAACATGATCCATTTAGGGCTTTGCTAATAGGAGTTAGATGGTCGACCAGAAGGGGTGTCTAATTATTGAAACACCACAAAAACTTCTAGAATAAGGAATTGGTCCTGACAACACCAGCCTTACTAGATAGTCATTAGGGTTTGTTTTAATCACCATATAACCAATTGAAGGAAAGATCTGCTTAGGAACCTAGTGGCGTAGGATAACCCTATTTAAGGCCACCTCGTGGTTGTGCCGTAGCCTACCTATTCGCTCTCCGGATATATGTAGGAATTTAGAATCCTGACTACATATCTAAGAGCTATTGTCTCCCTTATAAACTGAAATTGATAGAAAAAATTAGGATGATTAGTGCATACTAGCAAATACCTAAGGTATACTCTCTCATCTTTTTTCTTCCATGTTTAATTATTGTCTTATATTTTACTTAGTTTAATTATTAATCTCCCAATCAATCGTGTTTATTTTCTGTCTTTTAATTATTAATTGCTACTCTGAAATATTTGCTCATTCGTATAACACACTAAGTCCCTGAGAACGAATTCTTCGTATCATTAAAACTTGCATACGTCTTGTAATACTTGCTCTACCGTGCTTGTCTAGGGTGATTAATGCATTGTTTTCCGGCTTATTTTATCTTGTTTTTATCACACCCTAGGCGACACCACTTACCAGAGGTAATTTATTGAACTATTAATTTTTTATTTCAATTATAAATTACAAATTCTATACTATTTCATTTACATTTTCTAAATTCAGCAACTAAGCTAAAACTTTAGTCTTCCAATTCTCTGTCAAGTATGATAAAAAAAACTATATTGTGGTGGTGGATACATGAATGTACTTATCATTGATATTGACAAACAAAATTTGGTGGGGACACCCCTAACAATGCAATTAAATCTTTTAAACAATTTCATTGTTGACCATGGATTGTTATAGTATCATGTTTAGACCAGATATTTGTGGATATATGACTAAGAAAATGCATGTTATTCTTACATATTACAACAAAGTGAACCATTTAGTCATGAAGGAAGTTCTACGTGAGACTGATCAATTGACTCATGTCTACACATTCATTCGTCGTCCTGATGCTACAGACACCATCCTTATAGATAATGTTGAGAAGCAAACTGGTAGTTTATACACAATGATTGGGATCTTCTCCTAGAAAATAAAGGACCAAAGTGCAAAGAAGGTAATTCATTGTAAATCAAGTACAATTTTGGGTTGATTGCACGTTAGTCCGATGTGTTCTATACTTGCTTTTGGTTGTAGGAATAACTGGAGTCCCAATACCCTCATTTGTGGGGCCACTAAACCAACTCCTAGATGGAGATTTGGCAAGTTGGATTTTTTATGTACAGTGGTAGGGTCTCTTGGGTTGGACCCAACCAAAAATAAATATGGGAAACCTACGGTATATTATTGGGCCTAGACTTTTTTGGGGGTGAGACCAAGTTAAACTTGGATCAATGGTATTTTTGCCTTGTATACCCTATAAAATTACCCTATGTTGGGTCGGGTTTACTGGGTGGGCATGTCTTGCTCAACCCTAATTTGATCAACACTGTTTCTTCTGAAAAATAAAAAGATAAACATTTTTTCTCGATTTACCAACGGTGAGAAACTTTTAATCATATGGCGGTTTGTTACAATTTTAACATTTTTCAAGTTTTGAACAAAAAAAAAACATTTGCAAGGAAATAAGTATATATATCTATTTGCATAAAAACTGAATTACAAACAAATAAAATCATTAGAAAAAGTACAAGTGGGGAAATTAGGATGCCACACATCATCCCAAGCAGGACCCTGCTAAGGAAGAATAATGAACCCACTAGGCCAAACATTTGAATCTATATGAAACGAGTTTTTTACTTGTACGTGGGCGATCCGGGCCAGCTTGTTCTCAACAAGACTAATCCCACAGGAATATGCAAGCCTCCTTATGCATATCTCAGGTAAATCAGAACTAGGTTACCCATGTTCAGGGAGGGGTTTATAAGCCACATGTTATATAGTCATTCGGGAGTTAATTGACTATATAAACAACTTTGTTATTCTTCAAATACAACTATATATAACATAAGATCTCAACCTAATCTTCAAATATTAAAGAAACATATAGGGTTCAACCCATCCTAGCTCAAATTCAAATATATTCAAGCTAGGATTTCCTTCATTGTAATATTTTCTCAAGTTAAGAGATTGAAAGAAGTTCAAGGTGTAAGTTTACCCTTCTTCTTAGAGTACATTGTTACACCTAATGTAAGTGATACATGAGTTTCTAAAATACTTCTTGAAGTGTTTAGAAGGTGGTTGACACACTTATTGAAGTGATAACGAGGTATATATCTCACTAATTTAAAGAGATAGTAGTTTCCTTTGTTATGGTACAAAAAGGTAGTTAAAGAGTGTAAAGGAGACTACATACCTACTGAAAGTGGTAAATATATTGTTGTCACATCTATCAGTGCAAGGTGATAGGGAAGATTTCTAGGGAAGAGAATTATCAAAATCACAAGGTTGGAAGAGTCTTAGGTAGTGGAGTAAGTATTGAGGCTAATAGTTATACACAAACTCTTAATGTTTTTGTAATGTCACTTTTTTGAGGAATTGTCTAGGCTAGATATATTTTTGCTAAATCACTTAGTATTATCTTGCCTTTGGATTAAAACTAGATTGAACATGTTGGAGGGCTAATTTTAAATCTTCGCTATTAGTATTATACCTATTCACCACCCACTCATCTAGGATAGAATATCTCTCCATTAGAGACCCACGAGTGGTATTAAAGGTGACTTTGTATCGTAGAGACTTAACCGTCTTAGAGTAACGATTTTGGTTCATATAGTTTTTGGTAAGGGTCAATATATCTTGATACCTCCTCTTTTCCTAGGTGTGCACTACCTATTGTGTAGAAACACGTCAAAAATATTCCTCCAAGAAATTGATTTTAATCTTTGTTTGATCACAAAAAATGGTCCATTCACAATAAAAGAAAGGAAAAAAAGGCAAAGTGCAAAAGAAGAAGAAAAAGCTTTTACCCGAAGATGTGAAGAATCTCACAACAAAAAGACCTCAACACTTGTATGTGTGTTGAATAAATCCAAATTCCAAAAGGTATACAATTTATCCTCGGCTCATGAAGTATGGAAGATCTTGGAACACCCTCACCAAGCCAATTATGAAGAAAGGGATATTGAATATTCCTTTGACAACTTCATATGATTTTAATGATAAGGGAAACAATCATCAAAAGTACAAAAGATAAAGTTTTGTTAAATGTTTCTCAACAAGTAATAACATGTATTTTCCACTTTTTTAATTTTTGTTCGATGATAAAAACATATTTAATCTAGATATGTATGCAAGAATAATGGAATTGGTATGTGCATATTTACGCGTGCTTAATAAATAGTAAATATCCCTTTTACTCCATGTACTATCACAAAATCGATAACTTACCTCTTCGATCTTATAAAGTGTAAATTTACCTTCTACCTTTTTTTGCAAGTTTTTACCCCCTAATGACAAAATGTGTCCAATTCCTTAATTTTCCTACTTACCCCCTTAAGTATTACTTAATTTTCCTACTTACCCCTTGAAGTAATACTTAATTTGCCTACTTACCCCATTTATTCACCTCGGACGCGCCTACTTAACAGAGGAATTGAAAGGATTTCGTCGACAGGGGATTACGAGTCGCAAAAACAAAAGTTATGGGATAAATTTACACTTTACACTTTGTGATTTTAATCTTTGATTGATCAAAAAAATGGTCCATTCATACAATAAAAGAAGGAAAAAAAGGGAATGTGTAAAATAAGAAGAAAAAGCTTTTACTCTAAGATGTTTAGCACAAAAAGACCTCAACACTTGTATATGTATTGAATAAATCCGAATTCCAAAAGCTATACAATTTCTCCCCGGCTCATAAAATATGGAAGATCTTGGAACACCCTCACCAAGCCAATTATGGAGAAAGGTATAATGAACACACTTTGACAGCTTTATATGCTTTTAATGATAAGGGAAACAATCATCAAAAGTACAAAAGAGAAAGTTTTGCTAGATTTTTGTCAACATGTAGTAACATGTATTTTCCACTTCTTTAATTTTTGTTCAATGATAAAAACATATTTAATCGAGATATGTTAGCAAGCATAATTGAATTGGTATGTGGATATTTACGCGTGCTTAATAAATAGTAAATATCACTTTTGCCCCTTGTACTATCAAAAAATCGATAACTTACCCCTTCGGTCCTATGAAGTGTAAATTTACCCCTTAATTTTTTTTTTTTGCAATTTTTTACCCCCTAATGACGAAATATGTCCAATTCCTCCATTAAGTATTACTTGATTTTCCTACTTACCCCCTTAAGTATTACTTAATTTTTTTTCTTACCCCTTGAAGTAATACTTAATTTGCCTACTTACCCCATTTATTTGCCTCAGTCGTGCTTACTTAACGGAGGAATTGAAAGGATTTCGTCAACAGGGGGTTACAAGTCGCAAAAACACAAGTTAGGGGGTAAATTTACACTTTATACGATCGAGGGGTAAGCGGTCAATTCTGTTAAAGTACATGGGACATCTACTGTATTTACTCTTTAATAAATTATATGACATATGTGTGCATCTATCACATTTACTATTATAGTATAATTATATTGTAATCATATCTTGGAATGTCTTGCCATTTTTTTAGTCTACACTTGATATATATGTATCTTATGCCCTATATTGGGTACTTTAACTTTTTTTCTAGAATTCGGGATAAGTATAGTGGCTATTTGATCTTGATCTTTTATTAATGAGCTTATTGACCTAGCATGATTTATGATCTAAATAGATACTATGAGCTTACATAATTATCTTATTACTATGATCTTTGTCGATCTTCAGGGGTGGAGCCAGGATCTTTTAGTAGGGGGGTCAAGGGGGTTCTGGGGCAACACCCCCCGAAATTTTTTTTGGACTTATTTGCACTATAGGTCCATATATTATAAAAAAAATTGTAAAATAAAGCTTTATATTATATAAAAGGGTAAAGCACACGTGAAGCCCTTTATGTTTTGGGCAAAATGCAGTATCCGCCCTTTATCTTTGTTTTTTACATAAAAAACCCTTTATTAAATCTTTTTGTCACCGTTAACCCTTTTTTCCATTTTCTGTTAGTTGACCGTTGGTCAATGCCATCTGGCGCCATGTATGTGCCACCTCACTGACATGTATGCTCCACGTAGGCATTAGGTCAACACTATTTACACGTCATCATTTTTTTTCTTTCTAAAATCATTTTTTAATTTTTTTATCTTTCATCTTCTTATTGTCCAGAAATTTTTTTACTAAACGTGATAGATCCGAAAATCGGAGGTGTAATGATAATGGGTAAAGCCCTCCATTGTTGAAGGTTTGAAGCATTCAAAGGATTTTTTTTAAAGTTAGGGACGATGCTGACGAAGATGGTTGGGGTGAGGTGGCGGTGACATGGCGCCATGTGGCGTTGACTAACGGTCAACTAATAGAAAAATGGAAAAATGGCTAACGGTATCACAAAAGGTGAAGATAAGGGGCGTAAAAGGGTAAAAATGAAGATCAGGGGCGGCCCGTGCACTTTGGACAAAGTTAAGGGGTCATACAAGGGTTTTACCCTATATTCTATGTAGGATATACTGAAATCATTTTGAATGAAATATGGGGTAAAACGAATTTAGAGGTGAAAAATAACTTAGCAATGTTTTGGTATTCATATAAAAAGCTAGCCAATAGTCATATTTTGGCAGCACAGTTGCGTTAAACGTGACTCCCTAGCAATTGATTGTTTAAATAACATAGTTGTTGTAGTTATAGGCGAGCACAAGATTAACCGACCGGTGGAGTGTTTCTATTACCTTACTCGAGGGTAGGGATAGTATAATTTAAAAACGAATAAACATTATACAAGGGTAGTCGATTTTGTTAAAATTAATGTCTTTGAAATACATTGAATCTATATAGGTCTCTTAGAGTCCATCCAATTGTATCTCTTAGGAGTCTATATTCATTGAATATTTGTGTGTCTCTTAATGTATATTCATTGTATCTCTTAAGAGTTTATATTTATTATATATGTTAGTGTCTTATTAGGTATCTAAAGTGCTCTTTATATATAAGAGCCATCATATAGAGAACTTGGATTATTATTCAAATAAGAGCAATATAAGTGTCTACTCAAATTATAGGTAGCCTTATTTATATTCTTCTCTTATAATTTTCAGCAATCTTCCTTTACTTAAATTTCTAGATCTTTATTTCCAACATAGTGGTATGAGGGCTAAGTTGTTCAAACAATTTGGGCGTCAAATAAATCTGCAAAAAAATTACGACAATGGAAAATCAAGCATTAGGAAGTTTACAAACTTTATTTTATCTCTTTAATGGAGAGAGTTATGATTTTTATTATGTGAAGATAAGAATAATATTCATCTCATATGACTTACGAAGAAAGCTAAGATGACCCGGGAAATATCTCAAATTTCTCAAATGAGAAAAAGAGACAATTGAAAGAACATCGAAAGATATATGTGAAGGCACTTAATCTTATTCAACAGGGAGTTATTGAAGTTATCTTTCCAAGAATTATCGATGCTACAACAGCAAATAAGACACAAGAAATTCTTGAAAAAGAATATTGAGTTAATTACAAGACAAAATTCGTGAAACTTCAATCCCGACGAAGAGAATTCAGAAATCTAAAAATGAAAAATGACCGAGAGGTTGAAAGACTACTCATCAAAACTTGTGGATATTGTAATCAGCCTCTTGGAAAAGAGACTAGTGTCAATAATAATGAAAGGTGGGATTTGGTGAAAAGACCTCAAGACAAAGATGTCACTAGTGTAAAACTGATTTTCAAAACAAAGCTTAATCCTGATGGTTTGGTTCAAATAAATCAAGCAAGACCCATAAGAAAAGGATATTAATTACACCCGATAAATGATTGTCTAGAAACATTTGCACCAGGCTCGATTAGATACGACTCAAACACTCATTGCGTTGGTCTCTCGAAAAGGTTCGTTCTTATATCAACTTGACGTAAAATCAACATTTTTGAATGGTAAATTGGTAGAAGATGTTTATGTTGAGCAACCACATGTATTTGTTTTCAAATGAGAAGAAAACGAAGTGTACAAGTTGAAGAAGGTGGTATATGGGTTAAAACAAGACCCCGGAGCATGGTATAGCGAGATTGATTAATATTTCCTCAAAACATGTTTTCAAAAGGAGCAAGAGTGAGGCAACCTTATATGTAAAGACAAGAGGTACTACTCAAATTCTTATTGCTTACTTTATGTTGATGATTTGGTGCTCATCAGGAATAATAAAGAACTGACTAAAAGTTTTAAAAGAGACATGTTGAAAAAATATGAAATGAGTGATATGGGTCTCTTGCATTACTTTTTAGGGACTGAGATTTGTCAAACAAATATAATATTTTTATTAGTCAAAATAAGTACACCAAACTCTTATGGAGAAATTTAGAATGAGAGATTGCAAACCAATGGCTATGCCTTTGATTGTGAACGAAAAGATGGAGGAAGAAGATAGAAGCAAGGAAGTAGACATTTCAGTTTATCAAGGTTTGATTGAAAACTTGTTGTATTTAACCACAATAAGACCAGATATCATGTATGTTATAGTTGTGTCGTTGAGATACATGCACAAGCCGAGTCAAAACCACTTTGGAGCTACAAAAAGAGTGTTGTGATACATTCAAGGTACTCTTGAAGTTGGTATATTATATGAAATAAATGTTGAAGCAAACTTGCTTGGATTTTGTGATACGATTGGGCCGAATGTGTTGATGATGTAAAAAATTACATCGGGTTATGCTTTTTCTCTTGGTTTCGGTATATTTTCGTGGGCATCTAAAAAACAAAAGATAGTGGCACAATCATTAACGGAATCTGAATATATTTCGACATTGTTAGCAATCTCCCAAGTTATATGGATAAGGAGGATTCTAGAAGATATTTGCTTGAAGCAAGAAGAATATATTATTCTCTTCTATGACAACAAGTCTGCTATTGCAATGACAAAGCATCCATCTAGTATAGTCTCACAAAGCATATTGCAATCAAACATCACTTCATAAGAGAAGTTGTAGAAGAAGGAGAAATTCTACTCAAGTATTGCAAGACGGAAGAACAAGTATCTGATAATTTCACCAAAGCACTTCCAAGAGACAAGTTTGAGATTTAGCGTGAACTAATCGGAGTTACCAAATACATTAAGGGGAGTGTTAAAATTAATGTCTTCGAAATACCCAAATCACCCATCAGGTGTATCCAGGCTACATTTTTTTCTCTCTTATATGATTGAACCACATAGGACGGTGATGTTTAGGTAAACCGTAGAGTAAAAAAAATTATGTTTTTGACTAACTTTTGTTTATTAGTGTGGATCAAGGTTGGTCTATTGAGATTTTGAAAATACAAAACTTAAGATCGACCCAATCTAAAATTTGAAAAATTTGTGTTAACAAATTTCAAACTCAAATAAACCCATATTTTTTGTATTGTTTGGATTCAAATTATCAAAGAAAAAGTAATATAAATATAAATATATTAGAGGAATAGAAAGAAAAGTGATAATCGTGTTTGGATTATAAAAATATTAATAAAAGAAAATAAAGTAAATGATTATAGAATGACTTGTTTGGATGCACATTATTAAAGGAAAGTAAAGAATTATTTTACATAAAAATACTTTTATACCCTTTTTGTATTACGTAGAGATATTATATATTAAAATTATAAGGTTAGTCATGACATTTTAAAAAGTAATCATTTCCTTTTTTTTGAAATGACTTCAAAATAGGAGGATTAAATAATTGATATTTCAAAGGAAAAGAAAGGATTGTGCAATCCACTGAATTACTTTTCTTTAATTAAAAGTCGAATTCAAACAAAGAAAAAGAAAAATTATTTCTATCATTTTCTTTCCTTTTCTTTGAAAAACTGAATCCAAATCATACATAAGGCGGGACGGGACGTATGTTTGCGAATTTCTCCGGCCGCTTGTTAAACCCTACTTTTAATGGATAATTAAATGTGGATATTAAGACCTCAAAATCCCTCCATATATAATATGTTAAGGATGGACAAAAATTACTTCTAATTAGTTTTTTTTCAATATTATCTATCACAAAATTAAAGACTTTGTTAAAGATTCTAATTGGGTATATAGATACAAAAAGTTCTTATAGTTCCTCGAAGGTTTTAGAAGTGGGCCGCCATCTACGTCAAACTTTGAGTTTTTCTAGGTTCACTTTTGTATGCAGACATTAACTTAAAAAAAACCACACCTTATACTCCGTTAACCTATGTAGGATTATGTTTTAAGATGGTCCTTTGAATTTTTATTTTATCAAAATGCCTTTGGAAATATGACACTTTTTTTTCAAGGTTTTCTTTAATAATAAATAAAGTTGTTACAAAATTAGCCAATACATATAGGCATTGATTCTTTCTCAATTAACTCCGTTAACCTATGTAGGATTATGTTAGGACACGTGCTATATATGTTGCATTCAAGCTTATATTTAACTACCCAGTCGGTTATTCTATTAGTATCTTTACTACACCATTTAAATAATGGATTACAAAGTTTAGAGATCATTTGGATTCTAATAATATTACAAATTGTGGAATCGGAAAATGCAAATAATGTTCAAGAGATTCCATAACTAGAAGGCTATCACTTTCCATTATAACACTACTCATATTAGCATCTCGTGCAAGTAGACAAACTTTTAGAATTCCTAGCGCCTCAACCTCTAAGGGTGAATCTGCAGAAATATCCCATGCATTGCAGCTCTTCATAATTCCAAGATGTTCCCTGGTAATGCAAGAAATAACAGTTTTATTATTCTGCATCGCAATTTATCTTAGTCAAATTAATTGGGGGAGGTTCCCATTTTTTCCTATTGTTAATAACATTCTCATCTTTTTGACTATTGATATCCAAATTCGTATTTACCCGATGGACATTGTTCATGGTTTCTTTACCATTCAGATGAGTGATAACATCCTTTGGGTAGTTTACATTTTCATATTCCTTCCAATCCCATATTGCTCTTTGAACCGTAAGTAGAAGGTTTAGAGCTTTATGGTTAAATTTGTTATTATTTCTATCCTTCCAAATTTTCCAAGAAATTGTACAGATATGTTCTATGATAAATCTATCCTTATTTTTATTCAGTTTTGCTTACTCAATTATAATTTCCATCGAAGTGTTCATTTTACTAGACATCTGGTTGCTAGTATATAAGCTAAAGGGTGAGGCAAACCATACAACTCTAGTCCATTCACATTCAAGTATCAAGTGTTCAGTATTCTCTGTAGATTTGTTACAAATATCACATAAAGGTGATTTAATGATCTTTACTTTATAAATATTCATTAGTAGGTAATAGGTTTTTAAAAAATTCTCCATATAAATTTTTTAATCATGGGGAAACTTTAAGGTTCCACAACATCTTCCATACCTTAGGGTTAATAGTATGTGATGTAGTGGCCTTAGTGTCACATCTCCTAGATTCATGATGATCAGCTTGTTCATTAAGTACTTGATAGGAATTTTAAACTTCATAAATACCTTGTCTCCCTTTAATCCACACCTTTTATCCTTACCACCTGATAGTGGTATAAAAGTGTTTAATATACACTTAGCTATCTCAGTTGGATATACTCTCTTAACTGTTCCAATATTTCAACCTCTTTCATCAATTAACATAAGATCGGCCACCTTTCTTACCATGTTATCATTAGGTGGAGTTGACTTATTACAATTTGTAATCCAGTTATAAAAGTGTAGATTAATAGTATAACCATTTCCTATTTCCACTTTATATCTTTCACTAGTATATCTCTCCCAGCCATTAGGCTTCTCCATCCCCAATAGGGAAAGTTCCCAACTTGTGCCTCTAGTAAAGAGGTAAGTCGGAAATATTCACCCTTAAACACTTTATATAAAAAAGAGTCTATTTTATCAAGTAAATTCATACTTGCTTACCAAGTAAAGCTAAGTTCATAAGATGAAGATCCCTAAAACCTAACCCCCCTGAATATTTACTTTTGGTAAGGGATTTCTAACTACCCCAGTGAATTTTATTATTTTCTTTACACAACCAAAAGTTGGCAATCGTTGATGAAATCAGATCACACACTTTCCTAGGTATAAGGTGTGAAGACATAAAGTAATTGAGCATGCTTTGTAACACAGATTTTATTAGTCTTTCCTTTCCTGCTTCAGAAAAGAAGAGATTTTTCCAATTATCCATTCTATTTAAGGTTCTTTCTACTAATAAGTTAAGGTCCCTTATATTTGATCTTCCTATTCAGTGGAAATACCTAGATAATTGCCTAAGTTATTTGTTATATTCATGTTAAGTCTCCAAGCCATAATACACTATATATAACTTTGGGTATTAGGACTGGATTTAATGCCATACTTATTAAGATTGAATTTCATTCCAGTAGTATACCCATACTTATTTATCACATCATTAAAACTTTCACCCTCTTTATAGAAACTTTCATAAAGAAAAGGCTATCATTTTCAAAGAGCAGATGGTTTTTACTAGAGGCAAGTCTTGAAATTTTTATCCATTCCATCATATTATTTTTTACCTTCTCCTTTATTAGTATAGATAGCATTTGAGTGACCATGGTGAACAAGAAGGGGGATAGGGGGTCCCCTTGCCTTAGACCCCTCTCAGGTTTATCAAGTTTATGGGGTGATCCGTTAATCAAAACCGAGTAGGACACTGAGTTTACACATCTCATAACCTTATGTATCCAACTTTTATTAAATCCCATCTTATCCATCATATTTTCTTAAAAATCTCATTCTACATTTTCATAGGCTTTATGGATATTCGCTTTTATGGCCATATGGTATGTTTTAGTTCTTCTATTATCTTTAATATAATTAATAACCTCATGAGCGATTCAAGTATTGTCTTGGATATGCCATCCTGGTGTAAATGCCGACTGATTTTCATCTATCAGCTGATTCATACACGGTTGCAATCTATATACTAGGCTTTTGGATAGAATCTTTTAAATAAAGTTGGAACAACTTATGGGTAGAAAATGTTTTATATTCGCAGGGTTAGTGATTTTTGATATAAGTGAGATAAAGGTGGGGTTTATCTCATCTAATGATCCCAGATTATACCAAAAATTATTAACCACTCGTATGACATCCAAGTTTATAATGTACCAGTACTTTTTATAAAAGAATACAGGGTATCCATCTGGGCTCGGAGCTTTGTGGACCCCTAGCTCCTCAATATCTCTAGTGATTTATTTTATTTCTAGGGGTTTCTCAAGCAACTTGTTTATATTTTTGTTAACCATTTGGGGGTATAAGTCAGCTATAAATCTAAAGTCCCTTTTTCCCAATGTGCTAAAAACATTAGTAAAATAATTATGTATTTCAAGCTTAATATCTTCCTCAGTTTCTACCCAATTACCATCACCCTTTGTGATTCTCATTATTTTATTAATATTACGTCTTTCTTTTGTATGAGCATGGAAAAAGGATGATTTTTATCACCTCTCTTGAGCCAGGAAATTATCGATCTAGATGCCCAATAATCCTCTTCATCTTTCCAAGATTTTTCTCTTTTTTTACAATTTCATTATATTTTTCCTAAGTGGTGTTATTAGGGTCATTATAAATGTCTTCTAGTTTTTCCATATGCTTGTCAATCATTTTCTTATTGTTATTATATTTTTTCTTACTCCAAATTGTAAGAAAAATGCTACACTTATACAGTTTTCTATTTAGTGTATGTTTTTATAGCCCCAGTTACTATTTTTTCGTTCCCAAACTTATTTAATAATCTCATAACACTCTTTCTCTTTTGTCCAGATATTCTCAAAGTGAAATCTTCCTTTTCTACTACATTTATTATCATTCATATGCAGCACTTGTGGGGAGTGATCTGATCCTATAGCTCGGAGAAGAGCAACACATGTTGTTGGATAAAAATCACTCTAATTTTTATTACAAAAGGGCCTATCAATAAAAGTTTTGATCATTTCATCGTTGTTTCTTTTATTAGTCCACGAGTATTTTACCCTTTTAGTAATTATTTCCTCAAGTTTGTAATGTTTTATAAAAAACCATTAAATTGTTTCATAGATTTTTTAAAGCCATAATCTCCCCTTCTTTTATCCAAAATTGATCTTATATTATTGAAATCACCTATAAGATTCCAAAGGTCTACCTTTTTAGGGCAGCATTGGCCTAGTAGCTCTAGACATGCTTTTTTATTCTTTTCATAAGGGGAACCATATACAAATGTTGTGTATATTTTTTGTTTACCATCTAAAATCATGCAATGTATGTGGTTTACTTACTTACTAATAATTGTAAGTTCTATACCATCTTTAATAAAAAGGGAAAGACCACCCCCAATACCCACCGGTTCAACTGTGTCGACTTAGATAATTTTAATTACTCACTCAACTTTTTTAACTGTTTTAAAAGAATTTTTAGTTTCTGAAAGGATTAATACCTGAGTATGGTACTTGGAAATGATACTAGATAGGGTCTGGACTGTCAAGTTTGTGCCAATACCTTGACAGTTCTAGGTTGTTTGTATCATTGAGCCTCTTGGGGTTGATTAAGGTCAACCCCGCAAACCTCTTTTATGATTCATCTATTATCGTCTCCTCAACTTACTTCTTATTAACTGACACTTCTATATTTTTCATAATCCTTGATGCCCAAAGAGTTTACTGACGCTTAGAATTGATTTGAGTTGCCACATCCCTCTTAGTTTTTCTACTCTTAGCTTTCACGGAATTTGATATATTTGCTAACATTGTTATTGTTAGTTGTGTTGCTGTTCTGAAATAGGCTCGAAGTTGTCGTAGATTCTTTGTTACTTTCAGAGTTGAGAGGTGTTTCGTAACCATCTGAGTTATAAGTATCTGAACGAGGTTGATCGGTGGTGGTCAGGTTAGGGTTTTTTGATTTGGGGGAGATTGGGGAGATAAGAGATGAGAAGTCGCGTAGAGAAATAATAAGGTTGTTTTGATAAGATGGATATGTTATATTATTTTTGTTGATAGTGTTTGGGCTTATACACTTATCAGTTTGATATATTACGTTTGGTCTTTTAGTAGCTGGACTTGGATTGTCTAATGTGCCGAAAATTATCTCTCCATTATGGGTTGGTGGGGAATTGTTTTTAAAAATCATTTCTTTTGCCAGATTGGCTAGCTTTTCTTTTTTTTCAAAATAAATCTGATCCCTTACTAATTTCTCTTTCTTCTCCTTACCAGACAAAAGACCATCTCCACCATAGTTGTCCTTCTCGTACTCCTTTTTTGTCTCTTATCTGTCCTTCTTTCATACCACTACCACCAAATGTACCAAATTCAAATAGGACTTTAGTACCTTTAACGCCTCTAATGGTTCATCATCTACCTCACTGAGTTGAGGTAAACTCGTTTCCTCTGCTCGTGAGAGGTCCCAGTCAATTCGAACCCGAGTAATCGAATTTTCGTCAATGTTCACCGATTCAGGTGATTCGATTTTATGAACTTTTCCAAAATAGCTGAGTAATTTCTCCAAACATTTAATAGTCAAGAGGTTAGCTGGGATATCTGATATTTGGATCTATAGTGTAGTGTTGTTAACTTCCTTCTTTCCAATGGCTTTGACTGATTAATAGCTAGATGTTTGAACTGGATGGTCCATGGTCTTTGTTCCCACACTTTTGTTTTATCTTCTTCATTACCGAATTAGATGACCACGATATTAGTTCCTAATTTTTCAACTTCAACTTGTTTCTTCAATGCCCAGTACTTGTTAATATAATTTTTTTATGAATTTATGGTTTATTTTCTCTTGTATTATATGTTTTGCTAAGAGTTTTGGTTCATTAATAACTCGGTAGACTGAGTTTTTGTCTGGTGTTATTACTGAAGCTTTGTATTTTGCTAGGGGATGGGAAGATGCATAGAAATCCATGAGGAGTTTCTGCAACAGGTGAGAAAGATTTGGAAGGAAACAAACCAAGGAGGGTAGCAAAAGCTAGGATAGGAAACGAAAAAAATCTCAATGTTTGAATGAAGTTTGTAATGATAACACTGGATTTGGGTGGGAATCACCTAAGTTGCAAAGAACTTAAGTGACTTTTGGTTAGATTTTTATGAGTGGAGTTGTGGGAGAGGGAGAGGGAAAGGGAGAGCAAATTGCATAATTAACTTTTGTTTGATCAATTTCATAGTATAAGGTACACTTCACAATGCTCACTTACATCTCTTTTAACTTAACAAGGTCTGAATCTCGTATGATGCACGGGAACTCAATTCAAGTTAAAAAAATAATTAAAAAAACAATTGTAGCGTGTTTTGTCAATCGGAAAAATTATTTCAATTTTTTTATAAATTTCTAAGGAAAAAGATAATAAAAAACATGTCATTGTAAAAAATAATAAAAGATATTATATAACAAAGGAAAATGACAATGTAAAAGGTAAAATGACATATAACAAAAGTCAAATAACACATGACACATTCAACTATTGATGTTCCTTTTATATATTATGTAAATTAAATAGCTTTAAAAATATTGGACCAAAAAGAAAAGGCTTTTAAAATATATTTTTAGCCAATTAATGAATACAGTATATCCAATCAAGATTAGGTAACATAGCTCAACTGGCCAGAGCCTTAATCTTTCTTTAGCTTTAAAAGGGGTTAAAGCAAGGTACAGGGGTCGAATCCCTTCCCTGAACATGGGTCAGCCTGGCTTTCGATCCGTTACGGACCGGTCCTTAGCGGACCTGTGCCTTATCAGTCTGGTTCTCGATTGCATAAATGGGAGATCCTAAATGCTATAGGGAACCGGTTCCACCGGTTCCGGTTCCAAACGGTTTTTTTGAATTCACTGCACTATACGTCCCTATCTCATGCAACAAATCTATATTCAACAAAGATCAAGACCTCAGATTCAACTAACTAGGGTTATTAGTAACTAAAAAGCAAAAAACAACTTCTCGAAAAGTTTGGGGGTGAAAGTGAAATTTCTCAAAACTTCAGGAGGAAAATAACATGAATTGAAAGATTCTCATCCACACAACGGCAGCAAATCCAGCACTTGCGAGAAGATCATCTTCAAAAACACGCCATGCTTTTCCTAACTAACTAGTTGAAGGTATAAAGCTTTCTGAGTGTATATCATCTTCAACTCGAGCTTTTCCTTCTGCAACTAATCGTGTTGCATAAACATACACATTACCTTGAAGTTTCCTTAATATCGAAAATGACACCAAAAAAAATAAACACAAGCCCAGATTAAGTCCAACTGATGTTAATAATGCAGATAAAATCATTTCTTCAGATTGTTGATTTTATAGATCAGTTTAGTATACTTGATTTTATATTTTAAAAAGATTTCGAAGCTTCTGATTTGTACTCCATGAGCTGTAACAAGATGTAGAAAAGAATTAGAAACACAAATACAAAGCCATTAAAATTAAGCAAATTACACCATTTAAAATACCTTTACTTTCACATACTTGCACAAACTTAAAATTCCTTTTCGCAATACATAGTACTGTGATTCGGGTAAAGGTTTGATCTCGAGTTCTCTATCACCTTATAACGCAACTATCGAACTTAATTTGAAATATTTTCTAAAAATACAGTACAATTACTAATATATATTAAAATAAAGGTTAGCGGGCCGGTTCCGATTCGTTCCCGGTTCGGTTCTGGCACCGACCGGTCCGGTCCATAGGACTGGTAGGACTGGTCCGGTAGCCAGGTTGAAACATGGGTAACCTAGTTTTGATTGAGTGGAAATATGCATGAAGAGGCGTGTATATTTTCCATGGGATTAGCCGTGGTGCGCGAAAACTGGCCACGGGCACCCATGTATCAAAAAAATTAGGTAACATAAAACAAATAAAATCCTGTTGAACCTTAATATATATTTTTAACGAATTGATATTCGTTAAATATATATTTGAAGTTTCAACATGATTGTATTTATTTTCTTGTACAAATTGACAAATTACCACTTATTTTCTAAAATATGTCTCTTTATATTTCGTACAAAAATTTCATGATAATTTACCCCAAGTAACAGATTCTGTCTAATTTTTTCGTTAAAAAATAATTTTTAATTATTATACTTACTTAAAATTATTATTTTTATTTAAAATTATTATTTTAACCCATAAATTAAAAAAATTAAAATTAACCATCCAAATATTTTAATTTTTTTAAACAAACCCCAAATATTAGAACACTTCTTCTTCTTCTTCTTCTTATTCTTCTTCTTCTTCTTCTTCTTCTTCTTCTTGATTAAAATACACTAGTTTTTCATGATAATAGGTGATAATTGTCAAACAGGTGATAATACATGAGACAAATAGTGTATTTAACTCATAGGAATTTGGGAGCAATTTTTGGAACCCTAAATCCAACTCTCCGTGAATATTCTCGTTAAAGATTGCAGAAATAAATAAATTAAAATACACTACTTTATAAAGAAAAGACTTTTCACAAGTCAAAGGACCTAGAACAAGGAAACTGAGCAAGAACATAGCTCATGCACGACAACCTTAAGCATCGTGGCAATACTGAGCATGTTAGTGACATTAAGCATGATTTGGACATCGAGCTTCATCGTGGGCAACACTAATCACAATGGAGACATTGTGTAACTTAACCCTGACCAAATCTATTTTAAACTGTGGGTACAATCATTTTGAACACTAAGCAAAGGGTCTGACACTAAGATAAAAAGGAACATTGAGCAAAAAGAAGAAAAAATTACACTTAAGTTCTTAACTACAAAATTTGAAAATTGAATATGAATTCCTAATTTCAAAACTGTAAAAAGAATAAGGAAAACAGAAGGTTCGCTGAATATGAAAAAAGAAAAACCAAGGAAAATTGTGTCGTCTCTTGTCATCTTCACGGACCAGGTAACATGACAACTCCATTAACAAAGCTATGAAAAACCACAAGATCGCACTCTATTTCTATCCATTATTATAGAATGATCGAGCTCCAACCTTGTCACCACCACATTTATCTTTGATCTCTCTAGTCCGCCATAACCACCAGTAAGTAGATTGTCAAAACCCCCAAATCTGCAAGTTTCACAGATCCAACACAAGTTTCCCACATTTGCCTCAACTCTGTCCTGAGCTTCACTAATCGCCCATGGTACTCATATCCCTTTGCAAACTCAGCTCAGCTCTATCGAGTCTCACCTATCAAATCGAAGTTTGAGCTCCACCACCATCTTGTTAAGCCACCACCTCTGTGAGATCCTTCATCAGAGCAATAATGAACTCCACCACTAAATCAATGTTCAGTTCTAGTAAAAGCATGTATCTATTTTGCATCGAAACTTTATTTTACATATTTGAGAATATCCCTCTGTGTGTGCACACGTATGCGCGTGTGAATATTTTGATTAAGGATTTAGAAGGGGGATATTTGATGTATGATATATATATGATGGAAAAAAATATTTCAGGATATTTTACAGTATTGCAAATATATATATATATATATATATATATATATATATATATATATATATATATATATATATATATATATATATATATATGTGTGTGTGTGTGTGTGTGTGTATATATATATATATAGGCACAAATATTGAAAAATTAATAACAAAAACATTTTAGAGAGTTGGGGCTTAAGGGCTTAAAGGTGACTTTCAAGATTTTAGAATCTACCTTTAATCAAATCATGATACATTATGAATAATATAATGCACAATATAATGTTGGATGATATATATTATTATTTATAAGTTTTTTACATAGTAAATGATATTGCTCTATTTAAACCGAATGAAATACTCCAACATATCATCCTATGTTGGTAGGTATATATTTAGCTAAAATGAGTTTTGCTAATTGTAAAGAGAAAATGCAGTAATATTGTTATATAATGCCATGAAATATTTATTTCATAATTTAATCAACAACCTTATTATATATCCTAGACATCAATGAGAAAGTTATATTATTATTATAATTCAAAAACTTTATATCCTAATTAGTAGCAAGAGTTACATATCTAAATAAATTTTGATCTTCATAAGTGGTTGCATTACCACACATAAACCAAACCAAAAAATTACAACACAGAATTATTCTCTCACATGCCAAGAAAAACTTGTGTCATGAATACTTCTTATGGAGAGTTAGCATCACAAGTTCATATAGTTAAATCTACTAAACATTAATATTCATCTCTAATAATATTTTACATATAACCACAACTTTAATAAGGTACATGTAACTTGTATCACAAACAATTTTAGCTATAGAATTTGTCAAACTATTTCTTGCAATGTCATCATATAATCAATGTGTATGGTAAGTTGTTATAAATATATATATATATATATATATATATATATATATATATATATATATATATATATATATATATATATATATGTGTGTGTGTGTGTGTGTGTGTGTGTTATAATTTATGACGTAATTTATTTTAAAATTTTGACATATTTAGATATTAATCATGATTTCTCTAACTATAACTACATGTGTATTGTATAGGGTTTAATTAACACCGAAGCATAAACACCAATCATTAAACTTTTCGTGTGACCAATATTTTATAGTGAAACCTTCTCCTCTACTCGTGGTTTTTCCCGTATTGGTTTTTTATGTATATCAGCGTTATTTTTGTTTCTTATTTATCAATTTTTTGTTTACAATTATAATTTATAACAAACTTATATCAGTATCAAGGATTAAAAGGCCACACTAATAAATTTGTTGTGTTGAGGAAGAGAGCAGAAGAAAAAAATTAGGGTTGTTGCAAATGAGGCAAGGACGATAGATGGAGATATAGAGTTATGAGTAAACCATTGAAATTGTAGATCAGTGATTAGTGAATGAGTTGTACCATCCCTTATATGGGCTTGAATTCTATAAGTTTACATTGTCAAAAGGAAGAAAGCATTGTTAAATGTGATAAGAGGATACATATATGTAGGTCTTAGCCTATAGCCGATGCTTATCTGAAAAATTTTAAGGTTCTGATCCTGAAGGTGCTTGCCCTCTTCTAATTGATGACTTTGTTGAGTAAATGTACATGTAGAGTTCTCACGCATATATGCAATTTGTTTGTTGTCTGCCGAGAACATGCTTAGAAGAATATCACGATAATCAAAGATGATAGGGCCTTGCAATCATTTTTAGCGTGAAGGTTTTGATTGCTCGATGAATAGTGTAATTTCATTGAGAAAATTACAACGATACCCCCTAGACGAGAAAAATGATGTTGTTCTTATTCGTTGGACCATGTTGAAGCTCAAGTTTGGTGTTAAAAGAGACATCGAGTAAAGAAGAGTCCTTTGGTGGTGGTACTCAGGCATGGAGTTGCTGAAATATCGTCAAACACGAAAATAATGGTTGCGGGTTTTTGATTTGGTTGTTTGTCACCAATTGATAATGGATGTTGTCGTCTGAAAGTATCGATCTATTATCCGTTGTGAGGTCAAAATAACAGTGCAAGCGATATCATATTGAACCTGTAAATCGTAAGTTACCATTTATTTGTTGACTGATTTTAAATTATACAAGGTTCAGGGTAGTTGAGAGTTGAGAAAGAAAATATTAAAGAAATATTAATCCATTGTAATGTGAAACATGTTCTTACAGTGGAGTTCTAATTAAATCGGTTGATTTAAAAGCTTCTCCTCAGTATCTCGAAAAGTAGTGTGCATCCGCTCTAGTATTGGTCCAACAAAATGCTTTAATTGGGTACTTTATGAGTTGTTTTAAATTGGTGATTTAATTTTTTATTCTTTGATAATTTTTTACCTTCAACTTTGATCGTGCTAACCTGAGTTGTTTTGGCCATTGACTTTATTGACCAACGATGTTTTTAAGGATTTTTTTGACGTCCAAGATTCGTTTTTAGGTAAGTATATCCAAATTTTGAGTATTTTTGTCACTTTCTTGTGGTCCGTTGATACGTTGGAATTATTATGATCATGAATTTCAATCTTTTGTTGTTGGACTGTAAAATATTTTTTGTAGAAAGTTATAATAATTTTGACTTGACAAGTTTAATTTTGTTGACCAAGTATATTCTGACATTTGACCGCATTTATTAGAGTGTTCTTTAACATTTTTTTGATGTTTTCAATCCATATCTAGGTTAATTTCTCTAGATTCTTTGTGTATCTTGCAGTTTTGGTATTGTTATGCTATGTTGACATTAATCACGATATATTAGATTATTGCGATACAAGTTATTTGTTGTAATAAGTTAATGTGAAAGGTTGTAACCGTGCATACAACTTTGAAATAAATGCTTTATTGGAGTTCGATGACATACCCAAGTTTAGGACAAATAACACACAATGATATGTTGAGCAATTTTCAATTGTTCAGAAGTATTTGGTGATATACATATTTTTTTTTTGTGATGTTATTACTCGTGGTAAATTTATTGTGATCAAAGTTAATATTCATAAAAATTTGGTTGATATATTGATGAAACAAGTTTAAATTTCTAAATTCAATTTTTTCTTTGAATTTTGTTTGAGTTGAGCCCACCGATATTTTGTGAAAAAGGTGAAGAATGTTGAAAATTGATATTTTATATTTTGATATATGGATTTTTTCGTTAAGGTGGATATATATTTATTTTTGTCAAATATAGAGATATTTTTAGAGTATATCCTCCAAGATCTAAGTATTGATACCATCTCTTAGACCTACTATATAGGAACCATCATTGGATATGTGCCAAAAAAGACACATTAGACCTACTATTATAAGAAATAGTTGTATTCCGATTTTTCCTAAACCATTTGATCCTTTAACATATTAATTATAAGTATTTTTGTTTCATTAAATTTCTCCAATCCCAAGAAGAGTGGGATATTAGCTTTGCTTCATAGTTAAAGGAACCATGATAGTATATTCCTTCAAGACTTTTGCAAGTATAGAGTTTGGATTTAGTAATATTTTTTGAGCATTTGTATTTAGAGGGGCTAAGTTCATTAAGTTGGAGTCCTTAGAAGGTTATACCACATACCTCCATTAGCTTTTGAGTTTCGCATTGCTGAACTGTTAACCCAATTAATACTATATTTTTATTGTTTCTCCACCATAATTTTACCATATGAGATTTAACTTAATTGCAGATACTATTTAATATAAAAAACATAATATACACATAAACTTCTTGAATTAATGTCTTAAGTAGTGTTTCTTTAGCATATTTAAATAAAGATTTGTATTTTGGTTTTCAAATTTTTACAATACTCGTTAAATGAACCAATTAAGAGTTTTTGTTTTTGACATTCACAGGTTTGAATGGGTCTAAGTACTTACTCAATTAAAGTTGTGCTTCAAGTTATCCCTAACAATGGTATTTTGGTCCTCCTCTTTGCCAAATTATTTTGAAAATCATTGTCAAGATTGGTGGCTAAATTCTAATAGGGTGCTAAGAATAAGAATAGAATTCACTTGGAAATGACTATATATATTGGTGGCCTTGAATTCATCGATTTCTAGAAAATGATTCTTATTATGTTAGCTAATCAGATTTGACATTTTCAAATAAATACAGATTTATTAATAGCAAAGGTGTTGAGAGATATTTATCATCCTAAATCTTCTTTCTTAGATATGGGTCCAAAAAAAGTCTGGTCTTGGGATTCGACAAGCATCATGACAGGTAAAGGTTCTCGAGGATAACTACACTTTTCTTGTTACTGACCATAAGTCCATTGATGTTTGGAATCACTTGAGGTTGCATGCCTCTATTTATCTTGAGAAATTCGTTGGTTGTATAATCAAATGGGGTTAGCAATTACTTGACCATGATGTTTGTAGCTGAGATATATAGTAGGTATCTATTCTACTATATATGTACTGTGCGATTATGAATAAGAAGGAAACTGAAAAGTGAAAATACTCTAATAAAGCATAACATGTCGACCATTCCATATGGAACCTCATTTGGAAATCCAATACTCCAAACAAGACCCTCTTGTTTACTGGAGATGGTTGTAATAATGCTATACTTTGTAAGTCAAATTTCCATAAATGAAAGTGGTCTCCTACTGTGGTTTGTCATTTATGTGATCTTGATAAAGAAAGTGTAAACCATTGAGTCATCAAATGCTATCTTAGTTGGGTCTTTGGGGCAAAATAGACCCTCCAAATTCGGACTAGCAAAAATGAAAATGTTCTTTCGGTTGTTGGATATTTAGATTATCGAATCCTATATTAATGTAGTAGGGAATAAAAGGACTCTTACAAATTATATCCTCACTGTGGTGTGAAAAATATGGAAAATGCGTATGAAAGGTTTGTTTAATGATATAAGGTGGTATGAAAATGTGGCTATTGATGCTACAAACCAAATGATGCAAGAGAATCTTGTTAGTTTTGTCTTTTCATAGTTTCAGCCCTCTCGTATTATGCTTATTGATATTACTTTGATATTAATAGGTATATGGGGCCTAACCTTGATAACGTTGGAATTGGTAATACTGAGAAGGGTACTTGGATATATTGCAATACCTTTTTTTTCATCCTATCTCCCATTTGTATGGAGGTCATTGGTATTAATGGATGCCAGTAGGCCGTCACCCTGTATATGAGTAGGATTTGTATAATTATACAGTAGCTCGATTAACCTTTACCCATGGATTAAAAAACAAGGAATTCTATATTAAATTGGCCTCGACTCCTTAAGAAACTTTGGAAGAGATCCTAGAAGAATCAAATCCTTACATCAAAATCAAAGATGTTTGGATAATGTCAAAAGATCGAATATGTCAAAGAGACGAGCACGAGACCCACCGAAAGAATGACAAGCCTCGCCTTGGAACCAAAAGGAGCAAGACGGAAAAAGAGGGGGATACCATGAAAAATACCCACCCCCTCAAGGTGGAAACCTCGAGGAGGTGCTCAGCCTAATGTAGAATAATCCCGAGCTTCAACAGCCACACAAGATGGTAGGAGAAAACATATCAGAATCGCTATTGTTGTTATTAAAAATATGTAAGTCACAACACCAATGAATGCTGATCCTAAATTCCTTACATGTAGAGATGAAGAGGTTAGAAGGATAAGAAGAGTTGCCTCCACCTCACACTGGTGGGAAACAAAGTTTCAACCGCGGTAAGTCAAGATACCATACCAGAATAACCCCGTCAGCCGATATTATAGAGGAAATCGGTTTGTATCTCGAGAAGCACCCAAAAAAGTGCATAGGCTCTACGGACAACAAGATCGGTCTAACCCCCCGCGAGGCGGGTTTGAAATGGAGCTAAATGGAATAGCATGGGGATTTGCAATGGACATCACACGGTCACGGAGAAAACTCTATGTCAAATAGAACCTAGGAAAAGAACCTCGCTCCGATACCACTTGTCATGGGAGTAGAGTTTAACCACCTAGAGATATCGTACGAACTGTACGACCCTAACCAAGTCCACAACGCCTTGATTAAGATCAACCTACAAGACTCAAAACTTCCCACTCTTAGTTTCTTTGAACCTTGGAATACTTAGTACACCTCTTAAGGACACCTTAGCACTAAAGAGAACAAGAAATAAAATAAAGAAAACTTCGAGTTTGAGATACTAGTTTTGTATTGTTCTTGAATGTGAATACTTGAGTGATTTAAAATTTAGGCATACCACCTCTATTTATACACGAGAATGATCTAGAACCATTCCATAATGGCTATCTTATATAATGTTCAACTACATTCTATATATTCTATACAATTCTAAGACTTTCTAGAATATTTAAGAAATTTTGAAAGGGTTTGATCTAGTCAAAGTTATCTTAGGATACGCATATCAAACCTCGAACAGTACGAAGCGTCACATAAATCCTTGGGCCTAACGAGAATTTGAGTCCAGATGAATTAGACTTTCAAGCAATTTTTTTGACATTTATAAATCAGTGATATATATTTAAAAAAATATAATATAAAGATAAAAAATTCAAATATATTTAGTTTTTTTATATATCTTAAAACATTACCAAACTTGTTTTAAACTTTTGTATGTACCAAAATACAAAAATGATTAGACATTCCCTTGATTGGTTTACAGGTACCCGCCCCAACTCACTTTAAACTGGGCGGGTTCTAAGTACTAAATGGGATTTGGGGCGGGTTGTGGGGATGTATTTTCAAAACCTGCATGGGACGGAGCGCGTTGTGGGGATAAGTATTCCCCACCCCGCAAGCCCGTCTCGTATGTATATAATATAAAATAAATATATTTTTATTTCAACATTTAATCAAATCAAAGTTCAATTTCAAGGTGAATTTGTCTAAATATTAAAATGCAAATGCAAATTCTGAAGAATGGAATATTTGAAAATTTAAAAGCAATAAAATTTGTAGTAATTAAAAAAATTGAACGATCAAGCTGAAACCCGCGGGTAGTACCCACAGCCCGCGGGGATAAAAAGAGCTAGACGGGACGGGGTGTGGGGAAGAACAACGCGAGGGCGTAGCGGGGCGGAGCGTAGGGATTCTTCTTTTTTGTGGGGTGGGGTGCAGAGATAAGTAAATTCGCTCCAAACCTGCCCCATTGACATCCCTACTCCCTTTGTCCCAAATATATCATCCACTTAACTTTCATATAGATTAAAAAATACAATTATTGTATTCACTATTACTAAAATACTTTTCATAAATTATTTTGATAATTTAAATATCTATTGAAAGTATAAATTTAAATATTTTAACAAATGTTAAAATAGAAAAATATAAGATAAAGTGTGTTAAATTTTTTTATTTTTTTGGTTACATGGGTTCCGGGCTGGCTTGCGCGTACCCGACTAATCCCACGGAGATATACATGCCTCCCCATATATATTCTCATGGTAAATCAGAACTAGGTTACCCATGTTCACGGAAGGGTTCGAGCCTTGTACCTCTCACTTTATACCCGTTAGGGAGGGAGTGTGTTAAAATTTTATATAGATATTATTTTTGTGACACTATTTTTAATAAATAGGTATTATTTTTAGAATGGAGAGAGTAAGAAATATTTCTATTTTGAACTAAATAAGTGTCATTTCATGTATTCTTATGTTCGCGAGTATTTCACTTTTAGCAAAAACATAAGGCCAATTATCTTATGTCAGCAACGACAATTTCTCATCATCCCATTTTCTCTAGACAAAAGTTATACACATCGTCTCCCACGTGTACTGTTGTTTCATTGGATATAAAGTCAGTGCCAGCCAGCTTTTTTCAATTAGATATGATATGATGCTTCTGTTTGTTATGTCTCCACCTGCCCGTTGCCCAAGCTATTTCTTTATTTTTTGGAATACATATGAGAGCCACTTTGGACTCGGGAATCATTTTGACTCCGATAATTTCTTTATTTTCCTTGTTTAGGGAGTTTTTTTAAAATATAACATTTGGCTAAATAATTAAAAAAAAGCCTCCATAATAAAGTAATTGTCACTCAAGTATTCTGAATTTGGTTCAACCACCGTTTTTGTGAAAGACAGTCATTCGATGACCATTTTTCTTTAATAACAGATTAATGTATTACAATCCAAAAAAAATGAACAGTATTTAAGAAAAGGTGATCATTCAATGTATGTCTTGTTAAACAATTTTTTTATTGTGATTAATTAATATAAATAAAGGAAATATTTTTATAATTAATAAAAAAATTAATTGATTTATAATTGATTTTTTTGAAAAAATAAAAGAAAATTTATTATAATTGATTTATTTCTATATTCAATATACTTTATAAGAAGAACGATAATTAATTCATAAATAATTAAATTTTCTACTTAAAATAAATCAATAAACTAATTATATATTAATACAATTAATATTGTTGTTCAACTCCAAATCCTACCTATAAAAAAAACTCTAACAAAAATTCATTGCACGTCATTCGTTTTTTAATCATTTCCTTCCACTTATTAATATTATAATATGACACGTGCTTCAGCCTAGCAACCGGTCCGATTCTTAGTGTTACTGGGCCTTACCGGACCGTTTCGGTCCACCGGTCCTGCCCATTAGCGGTCTAGCCCGGTTCCGTGTGATGAGTGGGGATCTACGAACCGGTAAGTAGAACCGGTTGGACTAGTTCCGTACCAGTTCCGGTCCGGTTCCAAACCGGTTCTCGCTTATTTACTTTTAAAAAAAACTAGTTGAATGAATGAATTATAAATTAATACATTATTACAACCATTATTACCGAAAATGTGGAGTATTTCTTCATCAAAACTACATATTAATTTTCAAATTAGTAACTCATTCATTAGGTGAAGTTAAAAATGGAGCACATGATATATTACATCTTCACTAAAAAATAAAGAATTTTCCAACTTCTATCTTAGCTTCAATAATCATCAAATGTGATCACAAATACTTACAAATTTTTAAATTTTAATTCATCTCGAATATCTTCATATGTTACAACACCGGATGAAAAACCAAGAACAATTGTATGAATCGATTGTTGGGTAACTTTCACTACTTCTCCTTCTGTAAAAACACGAGAATATAGAATATCAAGATAAGTATTAATCACACACCAGCACAAAAAGAGTAACAGAAGTAAAATTACCTACTGGCATATCTGGCGTTAGACTAAAAAGCAATAATTTAGCATTTAATCTCACTCCAAGATAAGGGTGAATTCCTTGTAAAATCCTTGACATATTATGAATCTTTTCTAGAGAGTAAGCTAATACAACACCATCAAAGATCTCACTGAACCTGCAACATGATATAATGACTGGTATATTTAGCAATTTTTGCACTATGTCTACTTATAAGCCAAATAAACATGATACACTTTTTAAAAAGATTTGAGCACTACATATTAGTCTAAATAAACTTTAAAAGAAAAGTAACTAATATTTTGTGTAAAGAACAGTTGTTAGAAATTGTTTCTAAACAAAGTTCAGAAACCTTTTTAACAATTTTTCTAACAACACTAAGTAAACAAAGTACAAGAGTCACATACGATTACCTCATTGTGGTGTGTTGAAGATAAATTGCTGAATAAATTCTGCTTGTATTCAAAACTATGATGTACTAGGATTCGAAACTATGAAGTAAATGAGTAAAGAAATATATTTGAGAACAATGAAGTAAATTCTACTTGCTGAGTAAACGTAATGCTTGAAAAGTGAAATTGTATCAGATGGAGTTGTGAAAATTGAAGTAATGCAAGTCTTTGTTTATAGTAGGGATGTCAACGGATCGGTTTTTTGCAAAAATTCCAAAAATCATAACCATAACCGTTTTTATAATAAAAAACCATATCCTAACGATTTTAACCATCAGTTACATTTGTTAAACAAAGTACAATAACTATTGAGCCAATTTTTCAGTTTTTCAACAAATTTTTCATCATATAATATACTAAGGGGACTAATCCGCAAAATTTCAAATTACATGCCTTTAGTTGCTAATTAATCAGCTATTATATAAATTTTCATCATTTTCATAACTTAGAGGTCCAAAAGTTGTTGTTTTATATATGCTTGATGGTTACAATCACATGTTTGAAGTAAGTAGTGAATTAAATCCTTTAATCGTTCTATGCAAAGTTCAAGGACTTTGTATGCAAAACTAGCCATTTTCGAATACCAAATAGACTTACTCAACCAAAGCTAATTCCATCATCAAAAAAACTAGAGTGTCAATTGTTCCCACCAAAGCTATTTCTTCGTTAAATACACAAAAAAATAATACACCGTGATTAGTTTATACTATTTCGCAATTCTTCAAGAACAAAAAATTAAATAATCCAATGGAATAAAATTTACTTACCTTTGTGTATTGAAGGAAACCTTTGGCAATACTAAGCTTTATAGCAACCGCAATACCCATGAAATTCCATCAAAAAACCAATATTAGTTTGCAAATTAATATATATTTCGTAACTTCCATTCAACAATATTTAAACGCAACACAAGTCAAGAAACCATCCTATTTTATTTCGACTAATACAGGGACTAATTTCCAATTATCGCATATCATAGGAAAGTAAACCAACTTCAAATCAGTAAAATTCGCTTATACCATGTAATTCAAGCCAACTAATTTTCAATATTCAAAATATACAGGGACTAGTATGCAATTTAGCATATCACGTGTAATAAAACCAACAAACTACTTTGCAATTTTTGAAATATACATGGACTATTTCTCATATAACATGTAATTAAACCAACTAATTACAATTTTCGAAATATACAAGGACTATTTTGCAATCAACTACTAACTTTTTTCATCAGTTTCGGATAATATAGTGAATTCAATCAACAAATTCGAAATAAACATAAACAATGCACCATATTAATCAACTTTTCATGTGAAGAACATCATTTTTCAAGCCATCTAATACCAGAATCAACTATTTCAAATAGCACAAGGCCTAGAATCAACAGTTTTGAAACACCAACTAACATAGACGAATAAAAGTATACATAAATCACCTTAACACCACAAATCATAGCCCATCCACGCGTTGATTCAAATTTTCAACTCCCACAAACGAAATTTAAGATAAATCCGAAAAAGAAAGGGACAAAAACCATAACCTTAGCCAATAATCCAAGCAAATATGGTGATCATTAAGCAATGAAATGAGAGATTCAACCAAAGCTTTTTTCTTCATTAATTAGAGTCGGTGGATAATTGAACAGGAAAAGAAGAAATGTAAAGAATAGGATTCTAGAAATAACAATTCTTCATAAACAGAAACAACTCGATCATAAGGAAACCCAACAATGGTTAGTGTAAAATCAATGAAATCAATAACTACTAGAAACATACCCAAATAGAGATGATATATCACACCACCACCATCACAATATCAGTATCCATATCCATAGATGATTTTACCAGTTTCTAAAGAAAGAAGATTACAGATTAAACAACACACCACCACCACCATAAGTTACTGAAAATCAAACATCATCGTTGAGTGAAGCAATTTCAGATAAGACACTAGAGAATGGAAGGGATAAGAGGGTATTGAATTGGGGTGGTGGGTTTGGTGAAAGGAGTAAAGACGAGAGAGATGTGAGAAATAATGGGGCGGTGGGTTTGGTAAGCGTGTTAATGTGAAGAGTAAAAAAAATTATAATGGGTATCGGTTCGTCCGGTCCGGACCGGCCCTTAAGTGGATTTTTTTTATAGGAACCTGACCATTAGGGGTGAGCAAAATAAAACCGAAAAACCGAACCGATCCAAAAAATCAAGAAAACTGAACCGAAAAAACCGAAAACCGACAAAACCGTTCGGTTTGGTATAAGCTTTTTAAAAAACCGAAAAAGTTCGGTACGGTTTCTCTATGCTAAACCGAACCGAAAAACCGAACCGAAAAACCGAACCGAAAAACCGAACCGCAAAAAATACAAAAATTAAGACATTCATGAATATAATATATATTCTTGAAGAGATTATGAAAATGGGATAGAAAATGAAATAATTTTTTAAAACAAAAATGTTCATATATGACATGCACCGCCCCTAAAAATGTCATAATATGCAACATATTCTTACATAAGTCATTAGTCGATATATTTTAAAAAATCGTCGTTTATTAATATTTGTTGAGTATACACATTAAATTTTATAAATATTTCTTGGAAATTATTTGTTTACGACTAATATATAATATTTGAGTTCTAGAAATGCAATTTCCTACACGAGTTAATAAATGAAAATCAAACACTTCATATATGGATTTGTTAGAAAATAAAATGTCTTAAGTACACGCACTTAAAATATATCCAACTATTGAATTAAACACATACCAAAACCGAAAAAAACCGAACCGAACATATAGCGAACCGAAAACCGAAAAAACCGAACCGATAAAAACCGTTCGGTTCGGTGCCGATACCTTTAAAAACCGAATCATTCGGTTTCGGTTTCGGTTATGGCCAAAAACCGAGCCGAACCGTACCGTACTCACCCCTACTGACCATTAACGAGTAAGGTGGTTCGGTCCGGTCAGTGCCTATACTATTGAGGCGGTCCGTTCCGATTCTTGGCACCGGCCGGTCCGATTGCCAGGTTGACACGTGCTTAATCAAATTTTACTTATAAGAATATAGAAGAAACCATATAAAAGGAAAACAACAAGATATTTTTTATAGTGTGTAATTTTTGTTTTTTTTATTATTAGATTATGGTACTAATTTACTCAAAACAAAATTGATTTATTATTTTATTTTAAATAAAATTTCTAATTATCTATGAATTAAATTACCATTTAGTTTTTCAAATAAATTAATTATAAAAAAGTTTATTTTTATTCTTTTTTTATAATTTAATCACAATAAAAAATTGTTTTAAGGAAAGGCGGTTATTGCCTTTCCTTATATACGATTTTTTAGACCGTAATACGTAATTTTTTTAGGTCAAACTATTTTTTTTGAGGAATTAAGGCAAATTATTGAATGCATTTTATGTTTCTTATTTTCGACTAAAAGAAATCTTTAATAGTAGAGACTAGAGATTACAAATAGAGTTAATGGCTTAAAAAAGTTTACAAAAAATTGTTTTCTCAGCTTAATGAGTAAATTATTTTTTATTTGTTTCTAAAAAGTGTAATTATTGATGGGTTACTTTTTACTCAATAATTGTGATTTTTTTTTTAGACAATCTAGAATTTTGTTTGATAAGCTACACATTTTGTAATATGTCATGATTAAAAATAAAGTCGCTAATAATACTAAACAAAGGGAAAGATAACACAAGAAAAAAAAGATAACAACCCTACATCCAAGCGAAAAAATGTCGACCAACAGACATTAACACACAAAAAACAACCGTTTTATCAATTATGAAATATTTTAGTACTTTTAATTCTTCAAACAAATTAAATTTATAAAATTCACCGAATTTATTAATTTGAAATTTTATAGATAAGCAAGTTGTAAATGAGAATGTAGTTTGCAAAAAAAATGGATAATCAATATCACTTTCGACATGAAAGAACTTAAATGGATACTGAATTTTTTTTCAAACTTAAACTCGAATTTACACTTAATCATCCACAAGTCTAAATATGTTTGTCAAACCAAGAAAAAATACCACTAACCCATTATACAAGATGAAATATTTAATATTGATAAAAAATAAATCTAATCTCTTAATGTCACTCTATGTTTTGTTTGAACATTGCTAAGAAAAAAATTTCACTCGAGAGTAATCACCATCTAAAATTCATTTTAGTGGATGACTAAAAGGTTCTTCAACATATCAACCGATTCAAAAGTCGTCCAACCTGAATAGAATAATTTAGCGCCTAAACAGACATGGTTTAGGGGACCCAATAAAATAATTTTCAACTCAACAATTCTTTACTACATAGTCGCGTATCTCATTGTAATAAAAAAAAAAGAATTTGGCATTTATAAAAAAATTTAAGTCACAATTTGTTGAGTTGGACTATGTTAAGTTAATAGAAGTGAACTATATTATTTAAATTAAATTGATCTATTTATATATTTATCAAAAATAACTTATTATTAAAATAAATTGATAATATATAATTTTAACAAAATAATATTAAAATCTCTTAAATTAAATTTTAAATAATGGGTTGTTTAGTTGTCTAGAGTCCGACTACTCGTCCTTTTTACAAGCTTAGTTAAATAGATAAAAATCCACTCACTAATATCTGTTACATCACAAATACGTCCTAAACCTATCCTAATAGGTGCATAGGAATAGTTATTATCGTCCATGATTAGTTACGTAGAATTAGGGATGCACACGGGTCGGGTATCCGACCCGTAGCCCCTTAGTCAAGAACGAACCCGCACTTGCGAGTTTCAGGTTTTAAAATCCGAGAACCAAACCATGAAAGGTTTATGGTTTCGGGTTGGTTTGTCTTGGTTTTTTAAGGGTGGTTTCGGGTTTGGTTTGTGCGGGTTGGTTCGTGTTTGGGTTGGTTTCGGGTTGAATATGCCTATTTATTATTTAGTCCCTGAAAATTGAAATAATACAATTCAAACCACAAATTACTACTATGATCAAGAAATACAAATACAAATTAACTTAATTAACTGAATTACATTAGCTATTGCAACTTTAATCTAGAAACATAATGCAATTACAACTTAAAAGTTTTCAAACCATAAAAAACTAATACATTAAGCTATTACAAACCAAAAGTAACTGAATAACATCCAAAATCTGATAGTAAATCCAAACATTTCCAAAAACAAACTACACCCTTGATCAAAACTTACAAAAGTTAAGTTTTAAGATACAAACATTCCAAAAAATAGAGTAGCTCAAAACCTACAATTTTCTTTTCATTCCTGATTCTTTTCCATCCTGTTTCATAAGAGTTGTTCAAGGCCTCCCTTATTTAGTTCCAATTCGATTGTTAAATGAAGCAAAATATTCATTTCCTTATCCTCATATTATAAAGTAATCATTGGATATTAAATTATTAATATTCAAGGGACATTTAGAACTCGCAATAAGGTTCAATGGACTACTTTGCCACCATTCTTAACAACATTAACACCACATTGCTATCCTTAAGTCACCATACTGTTATTGTTGTTATGAATGGTGACAAAAGTAGTCCACAAACTATTGAAGTTGAGCCTCAGAATTAGCAATGTAATTCATCACAGGCCCTTTATAAACCTTAGGGACAAGGGACATTTGTAACTCGAAATTAGCTTCATTGGACTACTTTTCCACCATTCTTAACAACATTAACACCACATTGCTATAGTTGTCACCATATTGCTATTGGTGTTGAGAATAGTGAAAAAGTAGTTCAATTACTATTGAAATTGAGCCTCAGAATTACCAATGTAATTCATCATAGGCCCTATATAAACCTTAGGGACAAGGGACTTGGTGAGTTTTACAAAAAAAACTGCAATTTTTCCAAATACAAGTGCATGATAAAAGAATGCCATCTCCAGTGACTTCCTCCGCCTAGTTTTTCATAATAATAAACCTGTACACATCATAATCACTCTATTTCACATCATAGGAAGCTCATGAGTTGCATTTCTTAAGTCTAAATGCACAAGTATAATGAAATGCAAGTTTAAATTGTATGAAACTGCTGTATAACTCACATTAGGTTATTGGCTAAGTCATTGAATCAGTTAGAGTGGATTGTGGAGTTTCACTAAAACTTAATTCATCTATTCCAAAATAACCTACACAAGATAGACAAAATTCAAGTTAGATAACATTAAAAGGTTCAAGTTAGCCTCGCAAATTGCAAAAAAAAAAAAGTAGTAAAGTATTGAATTTACCCATTTCAGCTTCCAAGTCTTCCACAAGTTGTTTAGATGTTCCAAGATTAATTGGAAGTGAAGATCTTAGCCAATTTTGAGTACAAATTAAAGCTTCAACAGTTTTAGGGGACAATGAACTTCTGAATTGATCAAGTACTCTCCTACTAGTGCTAAATGCACTTTCAGAAGAAACAGTAGAAACTGGAACAGCCAAAACATGTTTGGCTAGTTGGGACAACACTTTAAACCTCATTGCATTACTTTTCCATCATTATAAAATGTCAAATTGTGAAGACATCTCTTCTATGCCCTCTTTTAAATACTTATCTAATCTAGTAGCTTTAGAGGGGTGTGTCTTAGCCATAAAAGATTGAAACCTACCACCAAGAACATAAGGACTTTCAGTTGTACTTGTAGTAGAACTAGATGCTTCACCACTAGTTGAACTAGTAGGAGCAACTTTTTTTTCATATACTTCAAACATCCTAGTTAAAGCATCTTTAACTCTTTTAAGCAATACTTCACTTTCTTCAGGTGTATACATAAAACTGAAATAGCATTGAAGGTATTGATTTTTTTTCCTTGGATCTAAAGCATCTGCCACATAGAGAATAATATTGATACTATTAACTCCCCAATATATGTTAAACTTTTTCTTCATTTCAGTTGCCATTTTACTTAGTACAGGATTTTCATTCTCGCTCAACTCCATAATTTTTTTTTCAAATTCGCACTATTTCATCAAAGAATAGATTGGTGGTAACAAATAAAGTTCCACTAAATTTCTTAGTGGAAATGTAGAATAATTTCAGAAACTCAACGAAACACCTCGCATTTTCCCAATCTATCAAGTTTGGAGGATTTCTTGAAGCATCATTAAAGTGTGTTGTATAACCAGGATCATCTACTTTCATTCTCGCAAAAACACTTTCGAATTTTTCAGCACACTCAAGCATTTTATATGTAGAATTCCATCTTGTAGGGACATTAAGGCACAAGTTTGATTTACATTCAATCCTACACAAAGCCACAAAACCTTTAAAAGCTCTAAGTCTAGCAGGAGAACCTCTAACATATTTAACTGCCTCTCGTATATTTTTGATACAAGCTTCTAACTCAAACATACCCTCTTTTACAATAAGATTCAAGATGTGAGCGCAACACCTAACATGAAGAAATTCATGTTTAAGTAGATATTATGGTTTTTCCCCTGCAACTTTCACCAAATACTTAATTGTCACAATGTTAGAAGAAGCATTATCAACTGTCAAAGTAAGATATGATTGGATATTCCAACCCATAAGAATTCTTTCTGCTATTCTACCTATTGTTTCACCTTTATGATCCTCAACTTTACAAAACCTTATGATTCTTTTATTTAAATTCCAATTTGAATCCACATAATGGGCAGTCAAACACATATAATTCAAGTTTTGATTAGAGGTCCATGTATCAGTGGTCATACTAATAGTAAAATCTTTCAACTCTTTCTTTAACTTAAACTTTTCTTCTTCATATATAGTCACACACTTTTGCATAATGGTCATTCTAGATGGTATAGTTTTATACTTGGGTTGCATTACATTACAAAATCTTTAAAATCCAATGCCTTCCACAAATCTAAAACTCAATTCATCTATTATGACCATTTCTGCTAGGACCTTAGTACAAGCTTCAATAGAAAACACAACAACAATCTTTCCTTCATCAGTTTTTTTAAAATTTAACAAAGATTGACCATCTTCTGCTGGAGGATAAAAGGGATATTTTGGGCATCTTCTAAGGTTAATATGATTATTCATATTAGTTGTACCATGTTTTCTAGTATTAACCGCATATGAATGTTCACAATATTTACAAACTGATCTAATAGTACCATCTTCATAAGTAACAACTTCAAAGTGTTTCAAATAATCAGAAGTTTCTTTCTTAGCTTTTTTAGGGGCATGGGGTAAACTACTAGATGTGCGAGGCTTAAGAGTATCAAAAGAGATACCAACAGGTGTTTGATCAACACCTTGAGTGGGTTGTTCTTGTTATATAGTAAAATAAATGATGGAATCAGAAGAATCATCCTCCATATTCATTAATCTGCAAAACCAAAAAACAAAACAAAAAATTAATTAGTAATAATCAAAAACTGAAATAATATTGAAATATATTTTCAAAAATCATTTACAATGTTTTAGAACTTCAAATTAATTACAAGATTTGAGGAAGAGAAAAATGGTAGAAGAGATTTAAGTTTCATGCCTTAAAAAGGGGCTTTGAAGAACACGAACCCTATCTCGGCCTTTTATACAAAACCAGAAAACCCCAATACTCAATCACTCATTAACCATAGCAAAATAAGTATTAACCATGGCTTAATCGATTAACCATGGTAAGTGGTAACCTCGTAAATCGGAGGCGAGAATCTGAGAAACATTAAATACGGACCGCAAAGGTTGGTGTAAACAAGCTAAATAATTAATGCGGAGTACAAAAGATGCCATGGAGTGATGCAGAAGAAACGGTGATGGATGATTGTGAAGGGATGGTTTCAGACTCGTAGCGAAGAGAGAGGAAGAAGCCTAGGGTTTTTAGCCCCTTTTGGGGTAAGAGAGAGATGAGAGCAAAGTGGCGTGAAGGATACGAATGAAATGGGGAGGATTTTTGTTGACCACCCCATTTATACGGTCATATATATAAAAAAATATATTGGGCTAATATTGCGGGTTGGGTTGGTTATCCATGGTTTGGGATTTTCCCAAACCGAGAACCAACCCATATCCACCAAAAAAATTATTTTGGGCCCATAAGAAACCATGGACTATGCGGGTTGGTTTTTTCAGGTTGGGTTGGGCCGGTTTTTTCCGGTTTTGCGGGTTGGGCGTTTTTTTGTGCAGTCCTACGTAGAATGATTACCAAACAAATCAATTACATATTTGGATTTGCTTACGGATCCTTATAAGGGGATAGTAAATATAGGATTTTTGTCCGATAAAATGAGAATTTGGACATTGACAATCCTATTAACCCTTGCCAAGTATAAATAGTTCAATATTGATGTTGTTGGAACTGAGTCTATCAACAAGACTTAAGTTATAGACATGCCTAACTTAAACTATGAAAGGTTAATTATGCATAAATAATATTTTAACCACACTATAACCCTTTTAATTAGTTTATCATATAAAACTGATTAACGTTGTTCGCTTTGCTCAAGATTGAAATTAATCAAGTACCCGCTCTCACACAATATTGAATCCATTGCTGATCTACCTTTATTTATCCACAACATCACTTAAAAAGGGAAAGTACACATCGTATCTACCTATCACGATATTCAACAAAAAAGTGGGTTATACTAACCAAACTACAATACTTGTTAAGGTAAGCGCGATTGTTATGGTTATTAGAAGACACATAATAAGTAATTTCTTAAGACACGTTTCTATCTCAATACCCACCAGATATTAAGAATTGAGTCTCGGTAATCATTAATTTGTTAGAATCTTGTCATACTATTTTGAGTGATAATGTTTTTCACCCCAATTAAACTCTTTTGATTAATTAAAAGGGATTACCACACAATAACACTCTCCATACAATACCCCTAATCAATATAATAGTTACATCATAATATAACAACATACTTAGAAATTTATAAATCATGGTTTATATAAATATCTTAAATATTAAGATAGCATATCATAAACATACAAAGATAAATAAAAGACTAATTACATAATATAAACAATAAAAAAGATGTTACATGTCTTGTCTCATCTGAGTTTGTAACCGGAACTTATACTCAATTATGTTAAAACTATTCTAATATTATTAAAAATATTGTAAGGTATGAAAGATTGTTTGTAATTAATTACGATTACAAATACATAAATAAGATGATAAATAAATGGATCAACCTGACATAGTTTGTAGCACAAAAAACAAAGTTTATAATTAGTTCATCTTGATTATCCAACAAAAATAATTGGCTATGTCCTTATTTTTTGACATAGATGGGTGTTTTATCTGCAAAAAGGGGTGAGTAGGTGTAGGACTGGTTCTTGGTACAAGCCATCAAGGCGATCGTTTTAGTCTCCATTTTCTTTTTGATAAAAATTGATCCAAATTTTAATACTTTTTTTATAGGTTAAAAAAGATCCATAAAATAAAAAATTGTTTTAAGTATTTAAGCATATTTTAATTTTTTAGATCGGGTTTTGAGTGTGTGGGTTGCTAGTGAGGTTTGTGGTGTTTTTTGTTTAAAATAGAATATGGTTTACAAAATAAAAAAGTGGCCAAAATACTTCCTCCGTTTCTAAAAAAAAATCTCACTTATACTAAAAATAGTTGTTTCAAAAAGGTTATTATTTTAGAAAATTAAAATACTTTTTTATTATTTATATCACTTTTATTCTTAATTAAATATTATAATATATGTTTTCAATAAATATTTAACTATCAAGATATTTTATGTAAGGTATTTTAGTAATTACTTGAATAATAAATGATATTTTTTAATTTGTGTGAAAAATAAATGTGACAATTATTTAGTAACGGAAAAAGTAGGGTTTACAAATTTGTTTTTGGGGTCGCATATTTTCAATATCACATGGGGTTTCGTGCACTTTTTACTAATTAGAGGCATTAAAAAAAAGTATTAAATTTCCCCTTTATATAATCAACCGGTCAGCTTTCCCCCGCTGCCCGCTCTCTTTGCCTTTTCTTCTCCAATACACAATCAAAGGGAAAACAACCTTTTCTTTTTCCTCTTCTCTTTTTCACATCTCTCTACAGAGCCATGAGTCTCTTCGGCCTGGGCAGGTAAACTTAAGCGCTTATAATTAATATCTGTAATTTTAATTTTTTTAATTTTTAAAATTTATTGTTGATCTATTCAATTCTTATTTATTCTATGCTATTTTTTGTCTTTGGGTCTGATCCGAGCTACTGTGATTTGTTTAATAATTTTTTGTATTAGTTAAGATGTTCTTCGAGGAAAATTAAATGGGTTCTCTGTATTCGGTGATTTTGGTTTATTGCACTAATGGTCCCTATGTTATATGAAATAGCTAAATATATCCTCGTATTTATAAAAGTACCAAATCTACCTGTCCATATCTTTGCCAGTTTGAAAAAACATAGGGGGTGTATTACAGTGGTTTCTGTTTTACGAAACACTGGGGGTATATTTGTCTATGTTGCGTAACACAGGGACCAATTGTACTGTTTACCTTTTCTGAATTGACTAGGAAGAAAAGCTTTAAATTATTAAGACTAATTATGAATTCCTATCAAGGCTTAACCATTATGAAGTTATATTGACTTTACATTCTAATATAGTAAAGAAAAAGTTTGCTATTTTCTCATTGTTATATATTCATATTATAGTAAGTTTCTAATTTATTTCGAAGAAATAGTAGACCACTCTTACATATAATGGCGATATATTCTAATATGATTTCTTTACTTGAATAGGAACCAAAGAACATTCCGCCCTAAGAAAAGCGCTCCTTCAGGGAGTAAGGTTTGTTTTCTTGACCATATTAGACATTTTAATCCTTCTCCAAACTTTGTTCTTTGCATAGTAGACACTTGTTTAGAAAATGATCAGAAATTGCGTTATAGTCCCTCCTTTTGTATCCATGTTTTAACTAAAATGGAGGAGATTGTTTGTTTATATACATTATTTGTAGGTTTAATTGCATCGTTAGTCCCTGTAATCTTTGAAATTTTGAGTGAGGTGGTCTAATGCTTATCTAGGGGTATTTTAGTCATTTTGCAACATTAGTGACGGAGTTAGTGTGTCGCATTTTTAGTGTCTAGTTTATTTTATTACTGTACCATTAAATCTTTTTTTTTTTTTATTACAGGGGGCACAATTAAGACAACATATCGATGCAACATTAGGAAGTGGAAACCTAAGAGAAGCTGTTAGACTTCCTCCCGGAGAGGATATTCATGAATGGCTTGCTGTTAACAGTACTCTCTCTTTCTCTCTATATATACATACACATATACATACATATATACACACATAAATAACTGAATTTTTAATTTTATTTTAATTTACAGCTGTAGATTTCTTCAACCAAGTGAATTTACTGTACGGTACACTCACTGAGTTTTGCACACCGGAGATTTGCCCTACCATGACTGCGGGTCCCAAGTAATAATTAACATTTAATTTTTTTCTTATTTTACATTATTTTTTAATATAATTTCTTTCTAGGTATGAGTATAGATGGGCCGATGGGGTACAAATCAAGAAACCAATCGAAGTTTCAGCTCCTAAGTATGTTGAATATTTAATGGATTGGATTGAATCACAGTTAGATGATGAGTCTTTATTTCCTCAAAAGCTTGGTAAGTATGTTTTGTTGGGCTGAGCCCATATATATATATACTGGGCTTTATTAATGTATATTATTTTATAGGTGCACCATTTCCACCAAATTTTAAGGATGTAGTGAAAACAATATTTAAACGCTTGTTTCGTGTATATGCACATATATACCATTCACATTTTCAAAAGATTGTGAGTCTTAAGGAGGAAGCTCATCTTAATACATGTTTCAAGCATTTTATATTATTTACTTGCGTAAGTTCTTTAAAGTTTACTTGCTTTTACTTTATTTTTATAATTTTATTACAATTAAGAGTAATTTTTACTATGTGTAGGAATTTGGATTGATTGATAAGAAGGAGCTTGCACCACTTCAAGAGTTAATTGATTCCATTGTTGTACCTTACTAAACATGCTTTTTTCTTTTATCTATTATTTTGTTTGAAGATACAATAAGAATAATCTCAATAAAAACTATGTTAAATGATTTCTTGATTTGTGTATTTTTGTAATATTGTTCAAGATGTAAGTTTTGCAAGTTGATATTTATTGATTGTAGAGTGTGATTGATTGGTTAATTATTATTTTTCGTACCCTACATTTGAAACAAAAAGTGAACCTATACTTAAATGCGATAACATGAGTAGGACACTCTATAGTTGCCACTAATGATTAAGTATTGTCCATGTATATGATATTAAGCAATGGCCTCTCAGTAGGACATTCAAGTACGATATATACCTATAGCAATGTCCTTTGACTGGCCTGAAAATATATAAGATAAAGTATATATCAGATATGTGATTGAATGATAAATATAACAACACGAAATGCTTAACTAGCCACTTGATATTTGTGTAATTATGAACGTACAATTGAATTGAATGCCAAATAGCAAACATGTTCTTGTGTGTTTGTTTGTTGTAGAGTTTTGTCAAGTCTTCATTTAAGCATTGATAATGTATGTTTATCTAGTTTGTTGGAGTAGTGTACTCCACAAGAAGATCTATTTGTTAGATTGAAATATATTTTTGAAGTTGTGTTATGGTGTAAATTATTATATAGACTAAAATACTATTTTGTCGGTAAAGAGATGTATATTATATAAAGAAAACGTACGAGAACAATTAGAAGAGAGAAAGAAATAAAAAATTGAAACAACATCGAAACTAATCATTAAGCCAAAAGTCAACCGTTACCAGTTTAATATTCCACTTAATCTTTGGACATAATTGAACAGTTTAGAGTGTTACCAACGGAGACCTTTTTTTTTTGAAAACATAATATATTGAAAGGGAGGAGGGTTACCAAAAGTTCAACCGCTCTCGGTTCGGTTACCTAAGTCTCCTCGAGACCTGATCAAGTCGGGGATAGGTGTCAATAACCGTTTATTTGGGAGTAAATTACAGCTGAAATTTCTAGTCAGAATATTTGCCTCTAAATTTCTGAATCTAAAAACATGATGAATGGAAATAAAGGGTTTATGTCTAATAAACTCTCAAATCTTCGGCATAAGAAGTTAAACTTTCCAGTTATACTAAGATGTAGATTTAAAGCCTTGGATAACTCTCAGTGGCAGTTAGTATGTATTATAACAGTCCTATCGTTGACAGAGTCTGCCACTTCACATGCTAAGAGAATTGATGTAGTCTCTCCTTCAATAATTGAGGTGCACCAAATAGTATTACCATTGCAAGGAAAAGGTGTTTCGATCTGTCCTTCCCTAAGATGGCAAATATGTGGGTTCATGCTCACCCACAAAAGATGCATCACAAAAAATGTTAAGGGCAACCGGTAGAGCTTCTTCACGTGTATATGTAGAATTGAATTCGTGTTGATCGAATGGTCACAATCAGGCGGATTTGACTTCCTACACATATCCCAGACAACCTCGAATGTATTCTTCATCAAATTATCAACTTGTATGAACACCGATATTGGGTTCCACTTTGTTTCTTTGACAAACTCTCCATCCTCATTATATGAATATTCCAGATAGCGTTGAAAATAAAAGGCGTTAAGATATTTCTACACCAACCATTATCTGTTCCTTCTTTTATGGTAGGAAGGATCCAAGATTCGAGGTTGTTGTAGTCCTTCATTGGAATTCGAGAGAAATATTCTTCCAAACTTGTTAGGCTGTGAGGGCACTTGAGGAAAATATGTTCTTTCAACCAAATGGTTGCAAAAGCAACAAAGTTGTGAGGTCGCACATTTCCTCTTGTATAAAGTAAGCTCCGCAAGGAATAGTCTAATTTGAGCATTTCCATATGAAAGCTTTAATTTTTGTGGGTAATTTTGCGTGCCACACTATTTTTCAAAATGAAGGATATTTGGTGGTACCGAAGAAGGAAGATTTAGTGGATTTTTTGTCAAAACAGTTAGTTTGCACCTCAGTTATGTAGTGATTTTATCCATATTTTATGCAATGTCTTTAATCGTGTTGCCTATAGTTGAACGCATGATAAGGAAATCCTAATTAAAGCAGTTGGAATACGAAGTTACTCTACCCTATAAACATAGACATAGACAAAGCTAGACCATACGACATGACATGAACATGGCAATACGACAATTATCAAAATATTCCAAATAAAACATGGTTTCAACATGTATTATATATATATATTTTTTATAATTCTTATAAAATATATGATAAAAAATAAGGTAGTAATATATTCTTATAAGCTCAAAAATTATATTGGAGTTGAAAATTCTTGTTAATTGATTAAGGAATTTGAGCTCCACAAGGAATCGTGTTTCACTAACTTTGTTAAAATGAATATAACACCTAACACAGGAAGAATATTACTTGAAAACGGATTAAGAAATGATAAAGTAACAAACAATAAGTAAATACCACCATTAGTAAACTCTCTCTAAAAATAAATAGTGATGCATCTTTTACTAAGGAACAAACTATTATCTCTTGTGTTGTCAGGAATCATCATGGAAAATTACTTAGGCGTATGGCATGGAGGAACAATAAAAGCTTGTCTAAGGCTAAAGTGTCGAGGATGTATCTAAGGAATGTCTCACTCATTAGAAAATAAATACACGTGTCGAGGTGTATGTAGTGTCGGGCAATAGTAGTCGCCTTCGACGGAGAGCCGGTGCTTTTTAGCAAACCAAATTATTGTTCCAAACTTGAAGGTTTTATGATCCATCCATACTATTGATCAAAAAGTGTTGTGCTGCCATATAGCATGGTTGCGTGAGTGGAGTGCGATATAAAATATTACTAACTCGGCAGTGCTTGCATTAAATAACACATGATGATTTATAATTTAATACTCAAGAGTAGAGTAATAGGCACTACAAAGCTGTTAACAGGCAGGCTGCTTAGAGTAATCAGTAATGTTGCTCAATTGGTTGCCTAATTAATTAATATGAAAAGGAGTAGCACGAAAATGAAAAACAGAAATTGACTATTATCAAACACTAAGTGTTTGTGTTTATGTTTTCTCATGGTAGCACATGAAAGGTTACTAATACTAGGTGGTCCAGAAATAAATTAGAACTTTCTAGTTGTCTGCAAATTACATCACTTACTTTAAAGGAAATAAACACTTCATTCAATTCGATAAGCCTGATATGTTACATCTTTTAGCAAAGACTTGAATGAAGCTTACTCTAAGTAACCTCTTGACCTGTCCTATTCTAAGTACAGTCAACACCTAATCACAACGACAACATGATCTTATCATAAACAAATATCTAATTAAATTATTGGAATAATATCTCTCTTTCGAGTTGATTTTTTCTTCGTTCACCGGGTGACTCGGTCTCGCTTAATGAGATTCCACGCAATGAAACAACGGCTTGATCTGACTTGATTTTGATCGGTTTAAACGCCTTTCGGGTGTCCAATGAGGCAAAGATGGACTAAAGTGAGTTGAGACAACTCTCGAGTCAAGAAGTTCCATGATAGGTGTAAAGCTAACACATCGAGGAACCTTGTACTGGTTAATTGATGCCCCTCGCGAGATTGCATAGTCCATTAACTCCTCAAATGTCCCGTTTTTCACCAAACGTATCTCCAATGGCCCAATTGAGTGATCAGCTACTCGTCCTTGACGATAAACCGAGTTAAGTGACTCTTCCATTGTAAGACAACATTGATTTAGCACCTCATCGCTAGGCAAGTTAGCCGAGTCCTTCACTAATAGCTCCCAGTAAAGTACGTAGTGACCGGGAATAGTCGTGGTATCAGCAAAACTCGTGTATTCAACTACGCTCGTGTCAAATTGACGTAAAAGTTGAGATGCGTTTTCCACGGCCTTTTGTAACTCGGCTTCGTCCGTTTTATCCGAGTCGATGCTTAATAGAACGTTTTTTCTTCTCACGAAATGGAATTGCGGAGCCGCGTTGTGAAATCCGGTGACTCGTAAAATATCGCCGACTCGGTACCGGCAAAGTCCGGCGTAGGTGGAGATTACGAGCTCGTATTCTTTTCCAATTTCGACGTCCGCGAGATCAACAAGTTGGGGAGGCGAGTCACGGTTGAATTCAGTGGAGGTGGATCCGTAAGGTATGAACTCGAAGTACGCCATGTTGGGCATAATGGTGTACGATACATCCACGGGCTTGCAAATCGGGTTGAGGTTGAGCCCGAAGTAACATTCCGACGAGGCATACATGGTGCACGCTAAAGGCAATCCTCCACTATAATAGTCAAGCGTTGGTATATATTGGGCCATCGCGCCAGTAACAATCACATCCAAGTACTTCGTGTTGGGCCAGATTCGGGTAATGATACCTTCCCAATTATCCTTACCACATTCATTAGCAATAAAGTCCGCCAACTCCTGGTCGGGTCGCATAAACCTAACCATGCACTCACGGATAGCAGGGTCGGTTACTTTCGAGTTAAGCGACCCAGTCCGGATATCTTCCGCGAGTTGTTGCCAATTGAGTTGAAGGAATCGGATAGCTCGAAGTAGACCCGAGGCAAATACCGCACCAACACGGAGTACTTCGTTTCGCTCATAAAGCCCGGATACCATTTGGGTATACATGCTTTGAAACGAGTCAGGGCACAAAATCGCTTCGTTGTGACTGGTGTAAACATTGTACGGGTCATACTCGCGGGTCTTGAAATGGTCACTTTTGTAGTAGCTCGTGAGAACTGGGCGGGCGGGTAGCCCGCCCAGAGTCTTGGTTTCGGATTTTACAAACAAGAAGTACAACCCCTTGCCTTTGTCCAATCCGGGCACGTAACTGTAGAATTTACAAAAAAAAGTAACTTGTTAGAAAACGTTCAATCTTTGTTATATCCATATATAATATATAAAAAACAAAGATCATAAACAGTTTTTAATCTCCATATTTACTTACAGATTCATAACAGGTTGGAGAAGACTGTAAAGTAATTGACGACGATCTAACTCCTCTTTGATGGTGGGCATAAGTTTTCTCTCACCAGCTGAAGTGCCCGAACTGCAATTTAAAAAAAATGAAATTACTACATATTTAATATATACTCCTCTTATGTGAGAATTCCATTTTTTATAATTTTTAGGAGGCACTATTTTTTGTAAGAATTCTCCTATTTTAAATCTTTTTTTAGAGTCAAACCATCTTCTATCAATATATAAATATGAAGAATTGTATAGCTAGATAGTGAGTTGCATACCTAGTTAGGAACTCGGAGATGGGATGAGATGATAAAATGGGAGAACGATCACCATTAGCGATTCTTTGAATATCATCTTGAAGATCTTCATAGGTAACAACCGGAACTTTGGACTTGAAAGTTTCACGGTCAGTTGCACCGTTGAGTTTGAATCGTTGAAGATACTCAGTTTCGGCATTTCGCTTGAGAATTTCAGCCAAAAGATTTTCTTGGACTTGTTTGACATTTTTAGTCATATCGTCAATGAATTTTAATGCTTTTGCGTCTTTCTCGCACAAAGGAGGACCGAGAAGTGAGGATAAAACTGTCATTTTAATGTTTATAGAAGTATTGGTGGTGGTAGAAGCTAAAGCTAGAGGGGCAAATTAGGCAAGCAACAAAGTTTTGTTTGAAGAGAGGTGAAGAAGATGTGGAGTAGTAATGCTGGAGAAGGTGTTTATATAGGCGAGGTGAAGAAGGTGTATGCCATGTCACGTGTAAAATAATAGCGGGGGTCCACACGGGGGGTTAGAGGTCGTGGATAATTTTGTAATAACGTTTGGTGTATGGTCAATAGTGGGAACAGTGTGGGGCCCAAGTACGGGTATATGTCGGGTCTGTGAGATGACAAGTGGGACCCAATTATGGCCAAGTCAGCAAGTACAGGCTGGTTTAGGTTTGACTAAGGTGTGCGTAAGCCAACCACACGGCTGTTTTGCTGTTAAAATTGTTGGTCTGTGATAAGGATAGTTTGCAGGCGAGCTCAACAATATCCATAATTTTGTTTTTTTGACACAATTATGCATGTCCGTACCTTGCAGGCAAAAAACACTATATTTTGTATAATTTAATATATTAGAAAGTTTGCAAAAAGAGCACTAACTTTGTGTGGGTTAAATTTTTTATATAATTTAATCTTTAAAAAGTTATGCAAAAAGAATACTTAATTTGTGTTGTATTAATCTAAATTTTTTTATAATTAAATCAAATATAAAAATGTAAACTCTAATTTTTTGTTAAGATCAATTATTGATCTAGTGGTCAAGCTATAAAAAAAATCTCTAATTTTTTTACTAAAGGTTACTAATTTAACATTATATACATTTTTTTAACTATCCATTATACATTCTTTTGTTTTTTTAACTATTATATATACTAAGTGGTTTTATGTTAACACTCAGTGATGTTGCGTAATACTCAGAGGTTTTATGTAATAATTGTGTTTTTATGTCAATACTTAGTGATTTTGCATAATACTCGATAATTTCGTTTAAGTCTCAGTGAATTCTCTTAGTAGTGATTTTGCTGATAAATTTTTTAAGTAGTGATTTTGCTGAGTATTATTTGAAATCATTGAGTATTTTTTAAAATCACTGAGTTTTTTGAGATCACTGCGTACTATTTAAAACCACTTAACATTAATACAAAATCACTGAGTATTAATGCAAAATCGATGAGTATTACATGGTATCAATGAGTGTAGCACAAAATCACTGAGTATTACGCAAAATCACTTAGTATTGACATAAAATCATCAAGTATTACACAAAATCACTACGTACAAACATAAAATCAATGGTATCTACACCAAATCATTGAGTATTGCAAAAATGACTTGAAAATGCTGCAAAAATGAAGCTTGGAATGTTGCAAAAATTGAGCTCGAAGGTGTTGCAAAAATGTCGCTCAAAATGCTGCAAAGAATTAAGCTCGAAAAACTGCAAAAATTGCTTGAAGAGAGGAGAGAGGAAATCTAAAAAAGGAAAATGAAATGAAAAGGTTGGAGGGTTAATTCCACTATATATACTTCAAGGATATTTTTGACTCATAAGATTTTAGTGACCTCTTAGTAGAAGAATATAACTACAAAGTCCCTATGGGACACATAAATTAGTCTCCAAGATCATATGGGCCAATCACCCATAAATATACAATCTTATAAAGATGATCGACTAAAACAATATCTAAGATCTATAGTCTAAAATTAATACCAGGCTCTCCCGTGATCTCAAAAATCATACAAAAGGACTCTCTCCGTCTATTTTTTTACTTAATATTGTGATGCATGACACCCTATGCAAAAACACTTTTTTTTCAACATATTATTACATAAATTATCTATTATACCATCATAATTAATATATTTTGTAATTGGGTTTCGTATTGCAATTCTTTTTCTTTCACTTTTTTTTCTTTTGCTTTTCTTTTATGATGACCCTACATTTCCAAATTTAAGAAGTTTGGGCGATGGAAGGAGATTTGAATCAAATCTCGACAGTGATAAGAGATGAGCTTCTCAATTTTGAGAAGCACCTGGTTGATATTCGATTATCAAAACATCATCCATAACAAGAGTTTTAAAAATGAAATTTCACGTTATTGGAGTTTTAAATCAAATCTTCACACTCTAAAGTTCCATTTAATGCCACAATGTTATTATTTTTTTGAACATTGGTGATGAATATCCTTAGAATTTTTTTATGTGGACTATCACCTTTGGTGATATTTGCACTCAAGTGGGTCAGTTTAGTTATTAAATAGTATGTAGTTTTCACTTTTGAGTAACGTTAACTACTGCATGAAAATCTATGATAGCTTCAAAATTAAAATAAAGCTGGTTTTTAGAAGCTCCAACCAGGGTAAGAAGTTTTTGAATACAAAGCTCCCAACATCCAACCACGCCTTGAGTGTTGATTCTTTTTTATATTTTGTGATGGAAAGTGAATGTGTTTAGCAGTATGTGGTTTGTGGTGGATAAAGGTGAATAGGTGGTTTGATGAAGAGATTGATGGTCGAGATGGTGATGGACTTAAATAAATATTTAGATCAATTTAATTTTAAACTTAATTATATAATAAATTAATATAGTAATTGAAGAAATAATTATGATGTGAATAAAAGTAATGTTTTGATCAAAATAATTTAAATAATTGGTCATTTAATTCTTTGGATACCATAAATGTATTATTAAAATACATTAAATTACAAGTTTACCTTTAAACATAATAATTTTAACTTGTTTACCAGAAATAAGGTCATCATTTTTCAATTTATAAAAATAATAAATAAATTTTGATTATATAGGAAAATAACTTGTAAATGGGTGGGTAATTATGTCATTTAAGTATTATTTTTTTGCTGGAAACTAACTGATTTAAGGTTTGGACGACTAATATACATATTTGTGTCCCGTTTCTCGGTCTTCGATCACAAGCCCTTAGCACAACACCTCCCAGTCACACCGACTATGTCATATAAGCCTCGATACTGGAAGCATAAGTCTGGTTTAATGGAAGTACTCTCCATGTTCCAACTATCTCCACAAGGATATTATATATTTATGTCAACCTAACTTTCTAGATGAGCATAATCGGATGCATTATATTCGACATGGGTCATCCCATTACATAATTGAATACACTATAATTGGCACGGTCTTTGGTTAACAGAGATCATGGGATCTGACTTCCATATGTTTATTTGACGATTTGTATAGTTTATAAGCCTTGTTGAAACAGTTGAGGCATATGATTTATTACTAATCCATCTTTTAAGATGCAACTTAGGTCTCTTACCACTTCCCCTCATTTAATTATATATGGAAGGTTCCATCGTATATTCTTAATGATTTCAGAACTGAAGTTCCATCTGAGTGTTGATCTTAGGTGGTGCTAACACATTTGTTTGATGTGCACATGTTACAGTTGCAGTTCCTGACGGACATTGAAAAAACTTTATTCGACTAACGTGATTCTCATCTTTTGAAGATTTTAAGGGGCACTACTAAATCGTTATAGCTCCAAAAGACGAGGAGAAAATATCACTTGTTATAGAAAATGGTTGTATTACTCTATAAATGGATTAATAGTTTTTTTTAAATAAACGTTGGTGATTTAAATAGAACATGATCTTTGGATTATACATGTTGGTAAATCTCTTGGTTTTCCCACGGATTCGAAAAAATTAAATGTTGTTGATTCCTAGACGATAAGTGATAAATTTATTTTGACGACACGTGTTTAGAAAGCAGAGCAATTTCTAATGGGGAAAATTCTTATTAAATTAGACATCCATACCATACTTAATTATGCGATGTCTATCCAGCTACTTCCCAATAATATATATACCTTTGGAACCTCCTGGACAAATATATGTGAGGATAAAACACCAAAGTTTGATCCACCGAGTTGCTTAGGATGTCATCTACACCTCCAAGGCAAAATGTGGATTGGGTTTCATGGATTCAGATATTAGAATTGTGGACCTTCTCGGGAGCCCAGTTTAGAGGAATGAGAATTGTACAAAAGATCTTATAGGCTAGTCGCTAGATTTTAAAGGCATATACTTTCCTAAATACAAATTTTAGCTCTATTATGGAATGTAGATTCTATATAGATGACAGTTAATTCCTTATATATTGGTCAATCCAAGATCCTATAAATGTCCTGATCAACAAGGCTAGCCATATATTTACTCAGATAGAGTAAGATAGGATGAAACAATAATTAACAAATGGTTTTATTCGAAAAAAATAAATAAAGATCATTTCTCAAATTCCCCTAGCAAACTATTTCCAGGAAGACATTATAACATAGCCTTATACCTCATCAAGAATTTACTCATCAAAGTCAGGCTATTATTTTTTTTTGCACATAAAATAAAGGTACTTATATTGCAGAAGTGCCTTCACTAAAGTCTAAAGATAGGAAATGTATGTCGCAACTGATTTGGCACAGTAAGGTCCACCAAGATTAGAAATTTACATGGATATATCTTTAAATTCTCTTCCTACCAAATCCACAATGTTCAAATGTAATTGTTTTGGTTTCTCCACTGAGCATGGGATGTTTCGCAGAAAATGAGAATATTTTGCACCTATTTCTCACTTGTCAAAACAAACAAAAGTACTTGTACGTGATGTGATCCAACTCCATATTGATCAGGAATTTTTGGTGGGGTGAAAGATTAGTTTATTTAATACCATCAGAACCAACAAAAGTAGTTGGTGGCCTAATAAATTTGTCCATTTTTTTAATGATGTCCTTCTAGAAAATTTAGAAAAGAAAAAGATTTTTTTTTTTGTGAAGATAAGTCTTGAAATAAGGAATGTGTAAACAAAGCGACTATGTTGTAACTATTTAAAATCTTTATTCTTGAAGACCTTCATGATGTTAGTTTTTCTCACCATTATGGGATTTTCACATATTCCACTAGTAATGGTAGAAACCAAACGTCTTTCTCATCGAGCGTGGTGCGTTCTTTAACCTCCTGGTGTTGAATGTGACATCATTGTTGTTGTGCGTAAAGTACTAAGTTGGGATAACCTTAAAATATTTACCATACTTGTTAAGATATTTCCTTATTATGAGAGATTTTATGACAATTTTGGATATGTGAAAATTGATAACTGGTGATGAACTTGGCTATATTGCAAGTGAGTCAGATTGCTTAGAGGCCAGTTTAGGCGCATTGGATCCGCCTAAAACAAGATTGAATATTAGACATTTTTAGACTAAATATATTTGAATATTGGCTAAGGATATATTTTTACTCACATTCCACATTCTAGGATTGAAGAGGTTGATTTTTTTTACAAAATTTGTTACGCTTTAGTTTATATTTCTTATGGTGATACTTGTTTTGGTAATATTAGTATTTAGTATTTTGAAGATAAATACTTACTTATATTGGTGTCAGCAAGAAACATCCTTTCTTATGGAGTATTTTTGTTTGTAATTGGATTATTATGTATAAATTACCAAGACTACGGGATTCACCATTAGCGACTGCTTTGGTGTTTGCTAGTTGTCTTAAAAGTGGTTGTTAAAGATAATTTTCATCTTTAGCGACCATTGTTGGTCTCTAAAGAGTAGTAGCTATTGGTTGGTCTTTATAGTTACTCTTTTACGACCATCCACATCCTAAATTTTACCTTTGGTGACCACACAGTGGTCGCTAGTACTTTATTTTCTTTAGCGAATGCTGAGCGGTCGCTAGTAATTCAACATTTTCTGTGGCCACTGAGTGGTAGTTAAAGGTTTATAAACAATTTTTTTTTACAGTTCTTCGTTACTAGACCTGCTAAACCCAAATAACACAAAAAGCATAATAAATCTGAAATAATTAACACATAATAAGTTATTTGATATATAACATGAAATCAATCAACTAATACTACTAGTCCATCTCGTATCCGTCCCTCTCAACGGTAATAAATTCATCATCACTATCTATATGCATTGTCTGGTGGACATCAACCTTATATGCGTACTCGTCCAAAGTATTGTCTAACTCGTCCTCATCATCCAGAATAGTTATTCGTGCTTTAATCTTACTTGGTCCACTTAGGTGTATTCTATGTTATTCATTCTTAATCCATCTATCTATGCGGTGTTATTCACAATAGGTATCGAATTAGAGGTATCAACTGTCGACACGACACCCCTTACATCTGCACTCCAACTATGACGATTGTTCACTTCCAAAACATGTTTCCACGTACCGCATCGCGATCTCTTACTGCGTACTTGCACGATTTATCTTTGCACCAATATGAACTAGTGTCAATTCTTGTCACACCGTATTCATTTTGTATTCTTCCTTTCCAGGGTTTATACCATTTATACTCGAAGATCAATACCAAACACTCTTTTACAAAATTCACCTTAAATACGTTAACCAATACACCATGCCAATGATTTTTTTTGGCAAAACAATAAGCCCCCATGATACGTTGTGACACATTTTTCACCTTTCTCATGCGAGACCCACTTCACCCCATTTATGACACACAAATCGTATTTCCACACTGTACGATTAAGACCGTTAGCCACATGCTAAAATTCTTTGGCTACTACTGGATCACATGCTTCCTTCATGGTAAACACCTAATAATGGAAAAATTAGTGAGTTACAGTATCTTGATTAATGCTTTGTTATTTAAATATAGTTTACCTTATCCAAGAACCAATCATAAAATCTTCTTCAATGAGTTTTTTCCACATCTGCAACCATCATCGACGTGTTTTCCCAGAAGCACAAATGATTTTTGTTACAATATTACTTAAAATAAGAAAGAACCAAAGAATATGGAAATAAAGAATGTAACCTATATAAACTTAAATCTCATCACAAGATCGTAGAATGCGCCAAACAAATCTGTCACGATCAACTTGTGGAAGATAAAAGATCTGTTTTTCGATCGGGTGAGATTGACTTTTAAAATCGATATCTCTCTTGGGAGGATCCACATATCTGCCACGATCATTAAACTTGGTTTTTTCCTCCTTCGGATAACGTGATATGAAAGTCAAAATCTCCTCTACAACATAACTCAAATTTCATATGTTAATAAAACTCATGTCTCAAAATATCTGCCTTAGCCTCAAGAATATTTGTTTTACGTCTATTCATGCACCAATTGCACAAACATTGAATCACATTGAATCACATTGAAACTATCAATATGTGAATATGTAAATCCAGTTAAATCTTCACACTCTTCACAAAAGGTAAAGTAGTCTTGATCCAATTTAATATGCTCTTTATTCCTAGGCACGCCCATTTGGACTTTATTGAATCGTAAACAATAAAATTTGGATTAATATACTATTTTTGTGAATCAACCGTGTGAATTGTATTGACATTCAATCTCATATATACATGAATTAAACCAAAAAAGTATTAGAATTCGATCTGATATAATCATAACTCACACTAAAATTGTCAATTTCACATTTATAAACTCTAATATTTTCTCATAATCCACATTAATTTCTTAGATTATGACAAATAATTATATATAATTACATATATTATGCAACTACATCACCTAATGTATTTAAAACCATTATATAACGCATACATAATCAATAAAATAAGTTTTTATGAAGAAAAAAAGCAGAAGAAATACCTCAACGAAAGTGGAGGATTTGATGGTAGAAATGGGTCCCAATGAGTTAGGCCATGCTAGGTGGTGTCCGGTTGCAAAAAGGAGACGGTGACAGCAATCAGTGGCTCCATTGTGAGAATATTCTGATTTTTCTTTTTGCTATTTTTGGGAAAGTTTTTAATGAAAAGTGGGCAAAGTGGGGATTGATCAATTTCTACGTAATTCGTTGTATATGTATTATGCACCCCTACTGTCAATGGTGGTCGCTAGAGAGTTTTTAAATTCTCGCCAGAAGTCCTTTTACCGACCACTTAAGTGTTCGTTAAAGTAACTATACCCTTTAGCAACCACAAAATATATCGGTAACAAATTTTTAATTTTTTAATTTGTTTCTGAGATGTATCTTTACTGGTCAGTGTGGTGGTCGCTGATATGTCTAGATTACTAGCGACCACTTGGTGGCTGGTATTAAGTTTCTTTTATTTTCTATTTTATAAAAAATATTAACAACCAATATAGTCATCGCTAAATATGCGTAAATTTCTAGGGACCAATTTCATACTAAGCAAAAGATTATTTATTTTAATCTTTTGAAAATTGTTATTAGATTATTTAGTCATCTAATTACTACTCTCTTTGTTCCAAAAATAATGTCAACTTTGTTTTTCACACAAATTAAAAAACATAATTATTATCTTTCTCATTATTAAAACACCTTTAATAAAGTGATTTCATATTTTAAATATTCATTGAAAGTATAAATTTAAATATTTTAATAAAGGTAATAGTGGAAAAAGGCGGAATAAAATGTTTTGAAATTGTAAATGAACATTATTTTTTGAACATTATTTTTAATAAAGTGGACATTATTTTTTAGACGAAGAGAGTAATACTCAAACTGACTATGGTCGCTAAAAATGTGCTCGCTAGACACAGTTTACTCGAGTAGTGTACTAGTGCAATCGTGGAAAAAAAAAACTTGGTCGAAAAAGGTCTTTATAGTGAAGAAGAAAGTTATGCGCATTAATTAAGGTTAAAAGGGAGGAAAATAAAGTTGGTTAATTAGTTTATTTAGTTGTGCTTTGTGCAAGTGAATATTTAATTCGGTTTAGTTATTGACCACTTGGAAATTATTTTAGTTTTTGTTGGTTGAATATACAAAAGTGATATTATAATAAAATAAAATAATGACAACATAGGCTAGATATATAGGCATGGGAAAATTTAATAAAACGATAAAGGTGGAGATCCTATGTAAAATGGTATAGGCAGTCACATGGTTGCTCATTTCCTGCATAGTTCCTGGCATTGATGTTGAGGTTTCATTTGAATCTTAGGAGTGGATTCTTGCAGGAATTGTGATATTTGTACGGTTGGAAGGAGCATTCTGGGCGGCTATTCCATCATTTTTTAAACCCAAAATAATAATTTTGTTTTTAAACATTGGGGCATCCCTTCAACTCTTGACTTGGGACATGATTGAGATAGTAGTAAATATGTACCTAAAGGACCCGTTCTATTCTATAAAGTAGTAAATATTGTTTTTTTTTTATGTTTTCAGAAATCTCAAAACCAGGATAGACGTCATCGTAATTTTAATTATGCGACATGCATTGTTGAAAGGTAGTTTTTTGAATATCTAAAAGAGCCATTTTTAACTCTACATAGGTCAGGGTTTGTGCACTACTTGTAATTTCTCTACTTTTTTCAGTATATAATCGCGTTTTCCACCAAAAAAAATCGGTCTTAGCCCGACCCCTCCACCTCCCTTGCACATCACACACACCCTCATCCTTATTTTTTGAAAAATAAAATCTCAGAAACCCTAACCACTATTTCCACCTCCGACCACTTCTTATTCAATGATAACCTTCCTTTGCGGTCTTACTTTTTTCCAGTATTCTAAAAAAATACCACTTAGACGACTACAAAGTTACTACTACATAGAAAAATCAATAGTTGTACTTGTGGTTAGAGTAGTCATGTAAAGATAATCTTAGATCGAATTTTATCTAAGTCAAATAACTCTTAGACGTATTAAAAGAATAAGAAAAAAAAAATAACAATAATTATATGTGAAGTAAATTATGAGTTTTTCTTAGATAATAATTAAAATACATAACATTAGAATATAGAAGTGTTAACTTACTTATTCTTACTTATAAAAAATTGTGTTTGTTAAATTTATTGGTAGTAAATAATTTTTTTTTGAAAAAAATCGGTGCAAGATAAAATATTTTTATCTTCAAAACAGAACTTAATTACATCAAAAGATATACAAAATTAGATCTATCTTTTTTTGGACAATAAAAGGTGCTAACACATTGAAAAAACACAAAATTATCCAATTCCAAGTTTCTTAAACCTAAAAGCTAGTTCAAAATGGTTAATTTCCATTTGTCGGACCTGCAACGCTCAGTGCCTAGCGTCCTTTACAACCTTATCCGCAATGTTATTGAGGTTCCTTTGGATGTGACAGAAGGAAATGGGTCCACTCACATTTGATTCCTGGATAATTTTACAGATGATGCGTTGGATTTTTCAACTAGCTGCTGACACCTGCTTGATACCTTGGATGATTCCAAGGTTGTCTGATAGGATGATCTTCCGCTTGCCTGGGTATTTCTTACACAAGTAGACCTCTTAAAGAACAGCAAGTGCTTCCCCTTTGGCCGTAGAATCACAATCCATATTGAAACCATCTTTTTTCGTGTCTCCCAACAATTGATTGGTACAAACAACTGCCAATATTGTGGGTTCCAGACAAATGTTGAACATGGCATCACATTTAATTATGATGTCCACTTCCTTTTCTTGTATTTGATAACTGAGTTCTCTCCAGTGCTGTCACCTATGCTTGCAGTTTTATTTATTTTTTTAAATCAATTCCATGAAGTTCCGACATGAGTTTATTGGATGTTTGGATTATAGCTGAGGCATCTACAGCTGATTCCTCGTGTAATGCTTTCATTTTTCCTTTCCAGATATTCCACATATTAGTCATTATGAAGTCTCTTGCCTGATCCTCTTCCCACCCGCCTTCAAAGAAGCTTTTAATAATATTTAAGAGCCATAGTTCGATTACCTCTTTTTCATGATCGTCAATTCTAATTTGAAGTGGTGTTCCTGTCCATATTTCTTTGCACATTTCACAGTGGAGCAAGAGGTGCTTAACTGTTTCTTCATGATTGTTGTACCATATGCATCGTTCAGAGTCGGGACACTTTCTCTTGTAAAGGTTTTTTTGTTGGTATCGCATTATTTAGGACTCTCCACATGAAGAGCTTAATTTTTTTTGAAATGTTTTACCTCCATATAATCTTACATATTGGGGATTTGTATTTTACTTCTTCTACTGCCGAACTTGGTTTATTAACTACTTGTTCTTCTATAAGTATTTTATATACTGTCTTTGTATCGTAACTCCCGTCGGTTGAGAAAGGCCATACATATTTATGCGTATTCTTGTAATAAGAGGTACAATTGGTTTTGAAAAAGTATTATCAAGTATTTCAGTGTTCCAGTTTGTGGACCATTGTACCAGTAGTTCATTGACTCTTGAAATATTGCAATTTGTCGGCTTTTCAAGCTTCCACTTCATTTGTATCCATCTATTTTTCCAGATATCTATATCTTGTCCATTTCCAATAACAAAATTGTCATATTTCTTTATAAAATCTCTTCCTTCTATAGTACTCGCCCAACTCCAAGTTCTATGCTGCCTTAACTTAGTATCCAAAGTTACTTTTATTAAAATAAATACCTTTGAGAAGTATGGTTGCCAAGGTTTTGCATAAGTCTCCAAGATTGTGCTTCTAAAAGAGCGGCGTTCATCCTTTTCAAGTATTTGAAACCAAGTCCTCCTATAAGTTTCCCTATTGCAATTTTTTCCCATGCCATCCAGTGGATTCTGTTCTTTTCCCCTCAGTTCCACTAGAAATTAGATATAGCTGAGATAAGTTTATTACAGAAAGAAATAGGAAAGGAAAATATGGGCATACAGTAGTTAGGAATTGCTTGTAATATTGATTTGATTAACACCTCCTTGCCTCATTTTGATAATAATTTGGCTTTCCACCTTTCTGTGTTTTTGAATAATCGTTTCGCAATTCGTTCCAACGATTTCACTTTGGAGCGCTTATGACATAAAGGTATACCTACATAGTTTCCAAGGTCTTCCGTTTCTTTGATTTTCATAGTCTTTGTAAATCGAATCCATTATACTCTGTGGGGTTTCTTTGCTAAAAAATTCGCCGACTTTTATAGATTGATTTTTTGTATTGAACCTTGGCAATAGATATTAAGGTTGTCCTTAAAAGACTCAATATTACTATCATCAATATATAAGAAAAACAAAGAATCATCTGCAAAGAGTAAGTGATAAATAATAGGACAATTACGATTAATTTGAATACCACTAATATTACCTTTGTTGATATTATTATCAATAATACTAATGAGAGATTCGGTCATAATGGTAAAAAGAAAGGGTGATAAAGGGTCACCTTGTCTAAGACCTCTACCAGCTTTGAAGTTGTCTAGTATTTCACCATTTATGCTAATGTTAAAGGATACTGTGGTGATATAGATCTTTATCCAGTGTATCCAAGTATCACAAAATCCAATTATTTTGAGAACTAGTAAGATAAAGTCCCATCGTACCTGATCATAAGCTTTATCCATGTCGATTTTAATAGCCGACATATGTTTCTTGTTTTTTCCTTTTCCAACTTATAAGAAAAGATATATCCTATGCTATAATAATGTTATCCTGTATGGCTCGACCTTTGATAAAATTCGCTTGTGTCGGAGAGACTATATTATTCATGAATTCTTGGAGTCTATTGGATAAAATCTTAGCAATAATTTTATAAATAAAATTAACACAAGAGATAGGCCTAAAGTTACCAAGTTTATATTGGATGTCTCCTTTAGGGACAAGGGTTATAAGAGTGTCATTAATCTCTTCTAACGAGCACTTATTATTAAAGAAGTCCAAAATCACTTTAAAGTCGTCTGGTCCTGGAGCTTTGGAAGCTGACAATTCCTTAACTGCGTGTTCCATTTCTTGCATAGTAGGTGTTCTAGTTAAATCTTTGTTCATTTCATTCGTGATACATGGTTCAATATGTCCTGCTGCATTTTCCATATTTTCTATTGTAGTCGGTACTTCTTGGAACAATGACTTGTAAAATTGCTGGAAGCAAACTTTAACTTCTTTTGTATCCTCTTTCCAAGTCCCCTTTTCATCTTTAATTCTAGTAATTCTATTATAATTCCTTCTTTGTATAGTAGCAAGATGAAAGAACTTAGAATTTTTGTCACCGCAAATCAACCAACTAAGTCTAGATCTACCCGACCAATATTTTTCCTCATTTTCATATTCTATTTTTATCTTATCTTTTTTTTTCTTTTTCTTCTTGGATAATGTCATTATTAGGGATGCTATTATTATAAGTTGTTAGGCGCTCTCATAAAATTTTTATTTGTCTCTCATGGTTTTTAAATGTTTTAATACTCCATTTAGTCAAATCCTTAGTAGTATTATCTCTTTTCTTAATATAATTGGTCACTGGGTTGTTATGCTTAGGTTTGGTCTATCCTTTATCTAATATCTCCTTACAATCACTATTGTCAAGCCACCTAGTTTCAAATTTAAATTGTTTATAGCCAATTTTTATGTCAATATTATAACGGAAAATTAAGGGGGAGTGATCCGAACCGATAGCCGGAGGACCAAAGACTTGGGATCTCGGAATTTGTCAATCCATTCGTAGGTTTCCAAAGCTCGATCTATTTTTGTCTTAACATATTGTCACCTTCTTCCTGTTAAACCAAGTAAAGAAACAACCGTTAGATGTGACTTCAATAAGAGAATTTAAGAAAGTAAAGTTGAGAAATTCATTGATATGATGGATATTTGCAGAATTTTTGCTTTGTTTCTCATTGAGATTTAACACATCATTAAAATCCCCTAAGATTATCCAAGGTTCTTGGGTATCTTTACTCCAATCTGTGATTTCTATCCAAATTTGTTTCCTATCATGAAAGTCATTTGGAGCATGTATAAAAATCATAAAATACGTAAAGGAATTTCATTAATACAAACAATAATAAAGGAAGTACAACTTAACACAACCGACAAACGCACATGAGAGTGTCACAAAACCAGGAACCCACCAGAGTGAAAGGCATTACCAGTAGGATCCACAAAAAGAAGAGTTGTTAAAACCAAACCTCCTGACTATGTCTAGAGAATCCTGTTCTCTCGACATAGTCACACTGAACACAGCTAAACCAGGCGAAAACGGGCCAAAAGCGAGCTCAAACTGGATAATGTCAAGGGTGCTCAGATACCCTTGACATTTCAAAACATGGTAGTCATTTGAAATTCGCGGCTTTTCTAGAGTTGTCGCCTTCCACTTCCTTCTCGCCGTAGTAAGTGACTACTTCTTCCGCATCCTCGTATCTAAAGTTTATATCATGATCCTCATCACCTCCCTCATAATCCTTTTCAAAGTAATTCTCAGTATTACCATTGTTGCATTCCTTTTCCTCTTCTGGTTCAAATTGGGAATCATACTCATCTATCATCTTTGATAGATTCTCCATTTCTTTACTTCCTTTGTTTATCTTATCTCCATTTGCTTCACCTTCTTCTTTCTCCTCCAAAATACTAAATTGATTATTATTAACAAAATTCTCAATAGCATCATGAACTCTCAACCTTTTATAAGTCCCATCTATCTTTGACTTTCCTTTTTCACTCACATATTCCACCCCTCCAGCTCTACCATCTCTTCCTCTCTTTATTTTTTGTTGAATCTCTGAAAGTTCCTCTTGACTGCTTGTGATATTGAAGCTGCTGTTGACAATCTATTTACCCCTACTCTTCCTCATTTCCTTTTCAAAAGCTGCTAATGTTGCTCTTTCTACACTCTCATTCGTAGCATCCCCTTCTTCAGTGATCCCATGCGCGTGTTGGAAAGCTTCAATTTTCCTTGTTGATTCGTGAAGTTCAATACGCAGATCGTGTATCTGCTTGTTCCAATTCTCCCACTCTCTTTCTTCACTATCTTTCTCTTCCTCTAACTCTCTTTGGGTAGCCATTTTGCTTGAGCTAGCGTTTTTTATGTAGTTGAACTTACTTAGAATATTGTCACGACCCTCTTCAATAAAAACACCTTTATTTGGGTTTGCCCTAATTGGTCCTTCACTTACACATATTGCTATTATCACTGTAATAAAAATTGATAAAGTTACCCTCCACATTCAGATGTAGGCCATAGATGGGGTTGAAGGGGGAATTTAGCTACATTGTCGATGCTCGAGCTTACTCTTCGCCTTTCATCAATGTCCTCAACCGTTTGATGTTCTTAATGGGACATTCTCCATATTGCTGTCCCACACTTCCAAATCTGAAGCACAAAGATCATGTGTTTTCATATTGAAACACCAACCAACCTTCTCCTTCTTCTTGAAGAAGATACGTTCCAGGAGGGAGGGGGTATTTAGTGTTAGAACTCACTCAGAAAATCAGAATTTTAATATCACAGTTGGCAATAACAGGAAAATCGATAGCCTCAACTTTGATAAAACATACTTTCAGTGCTTTGACTGTTTTGATGTTATTTTGTTTAAAAGCTAACCCCCTGACTTGCACCCATGTGGAAGAGTAATCATTATAAATATAATTGAAATCTCTTACATAGGGTTAGAGAGTCATGCTTAAGTGCATCTTCTGGATAATGCTTGGTATCATCTCCCATACCCATTTAAACTCACGCTCATTAAAAATCTCCAACTTAAACATGTTGTTTTTCATTTCTGAGACTCTGAAGTGGCCTTGTATTCCCCACCCGTCTTCAATAAAAAAATTGGAGTTGTATTGTGTAGACTGATGCTTCTCATATGGATTTGTGGATGATTGCTTTATCCTCTTTCATACTCTCTGCAAGACTAGCTTTGATACCTATATTTATCACCCCAAGATTCCTGAATTTATGTTCAGTAAGTGGTATGATTGGAAGTGTGTGGTAATCTCTTGTTGCCATAGCAATTATATTCCTACAGAACCACACAATAGAATTCACAGGTACAAGTATAGTAGTTGTTAGTTTGGTAAGATAACTTAACTAGGAAAGGTTCAGTGAAGATGAAGTTGGGAAACCAGAATATAGAGGAGGGAAGTATAGAAGGGTTAAAGGATACTTGCAAAAACTTGTACATGAAGGTATGCTTAAATAGGAGTGGTTATCTTCAGAAAAACCTTTACTCCTGCATATCTTCAAGTAATGGTGTCTCTTCGTTACTTGGGATAATAGAGTGAGTAGCAGTGACAATCTAGGAATCCTACACTCTGCATCATCAGATATCTCTCCTTCATCATGACAATAAAGTGCAGACATTACTTGTCTCGTAATTGTGGAATGGCAGTTGGGATTTGATTTTAGGTTGTTAATATTTGCATGCTCCATATCTCTCCTAATAATTACCCAAATTCTCACTCTCATTCTTCTTCTTCTTCTTATATCATACACTTCCTTCTTTCCTGCAAAGAACAGATTAAGAGTTCGAGAAAAGAAATAATAATAGCTAACCTCAAGCTTAATGATGTCCTCGATTAGGCAATCAACCCTAACACCTAGAAAGTAGAAATTAGGGTTTTTGATTTTATTTTGTTTGTAGCTTTTGTCATCTTTTACTTTTGTATAGCTGCTCTTCTTCACACGAAAAACCCAGAGGAGAAGTAATGATTCTCGCGTCACCAAGAATTGGTGTAACCAAGCTTGATGGCCTACTTTTATGAAGATCTAGGTCACCTCCAGAACCATCAGAAGATGGGCTCATATTACAAGAGCGAGATAGGGATGAGTACAAGACTCAACCCTAGGTGTGCTACAAATCTGTTGAAAGGAGATGGTGGAGACGATGCGTCTTCACCGTGAACTAAGAAAGAAAAGAGATTTTTTTCCTAGAGAGAGGAGAGAGCGTAGCCACTTTCTTAAAAAAAAAATAGATATATTAAAAAAATCTTGTCAAAATTAAAAATCATTAATAAAAGTTGTTTTTTTTTTTTTGATATAATCCAACTTTGAAAATTTTAGCATTTAAAGTAGTAGAAGACGAATAAATTACACAAGTAGGACACATGAATAATATTGGGCAAGACCTAAGTTTGAATTTTGAAATTATAATATTCTACTACCTTATTAGAAAAAATTATAAATTCCGACCAAGAAGTAGTATAAATGAAACGATAGATTTTTCAAAACTGATTTTTTATACTTAGCAGAAAAATCCTTAATAAGAAAGAGGTAAAGGAAATACTAAAAAGCTTGAAGTACTATGTAATAATAATAACTACACATATATAAAACCTTTGAGTGAAAAATTAAAATAATTGAAAAAATTAGACTAAAGAGAACAATTTTGAAAATTTAGATATAGAAATAGCTGGTTAAAACTGGGAGACATAAAGTATTTCCAGTCAATAACTAAAAAAAGAAGAATGAAGAACCATACTTTAGATAGAAACTAAAAAAAGATAATAGACTGAAAATCCAAAAGAAAATAACAATATCAATTAAAGTTACTTTGACAATATGTTTGCTACTCAAAGTAAAAAAGATTATAATAATAGAATAGAATAAAATCCAACCTTGCATATCAATAAGGACATGACAAGACCTATTGATATAGAGTAAATAAGAGTGTATGGTCACTGGTTGATGAAAAGGCATTAAGACCAAATAGCTTTTCAGAATTCTTCTTCAAAGGAATTAGTCAAATTTGATATTTTAAGAATAGTTACTGATTTTATGTATAATAAATGTGATATCACAACTATAAATAACACATATATTACATTAATACCCAAGATAATAGACCTAAAAACTATAGGTCACTACAGACCTATCAGTTGATCGAATTTTGTATAAAAAATCATTACTAAAATACTAGTCCCGAGACTTCAACCCTATATGAAATATCTTGTAGGGGACATACAAATTAATTTCATCTATGGTATGTCCATACACGAGAATATTCCCGTTGCTCATGAGGGTTGTCAATTCCTAAAAAAGAAAAAAAAAATCTAAAATCTACTTTGCAGCTATAAAGGCAAATATTAGAAAGGCATGTGATAATATTGAATTGGATTTCCTATAAGATATTCTAACTAAAAAATGTTTTTGTGACTCTTGGATTAGTTGGATTGAGTTGTGTATAACTACAGTATTCTATGTAATTAACTTTAATGGTAAAATACTACATAATAATAAACCTTCCAAAAGGATGACGCAAAGGGATCCCTTTTCCATTTCCTCTTATGCTTTGTAACTCAAACTCAAACTCTTACTATACTTATAAATGATAAGATGAAGCATAGTTTTAAATGCATGAGAATTTCTAAGAAATTCCCTACATTAACACACATCGTATTTGTTGAGGCTAACAATGAAGAATTCCATAATTTTGATCTAATCTTATATGAGTATGGTATGATTACCAGACAAAAAACTATTTTAATAAAAATGGAATCCTAATCAGTGTTAATATACCTAAGGAAGTTATAAACGCAATAGCCCTAATCCTCAGAATAAGAGTTATGAAGGGCCTAGGGAACAATTTAGGTCTTACTTCTAATTAGGGATGATAAAATATAAAATATCTAATCTAGATAGTTGATAAAGTAATGGAAAAAAATACATCTTTGGCACTCTGAATTCCTCTTCTAGGGAGAGGGAAAGAGGTTATGATAAAATATACAAGTTAGGCCTGTGTATGTCGTTCTGTGTTCCATGTCCTTATTACAGTGTGTAATCAAACTGAGAGCTTGTTAGCAAAAATATGGTGGGGTGATGGGGAAAAAATAAAATCCACCGAATTAAATGGAAGAAAACTCAAAAATGTAAAGATAATGGAAGGATGGGGTTCAAAAATCTTAAACTTGCGAATAAAGTACTAGTAGCAAATAATGCCTGGAAAATAGCGAACGGTGCGAATTTTATTTTAGCCAGAATATATAATGGCATTTACTACAATAAAGAAAATTTCCTAGAAGCTAAAAATGTCCAAACCCCATCCTGGGGTGGAAGAGCATACATATGGGGAAAGAAACTTCTGCCAAAGAAATTAAATGAGGTATAGGGAATTGGGGAACTATTAGAATATGGGACCATGTGTGGATCCCTGGGAATAAAAATATGGTTGAACCATGGAGAACAAACCTTAAATTTGTTAGGGAGATGTTCATTAAAACCTCTACAATATGGAATGAGGATTTGCTTAATATAAACGTAATAAAAGATGTTTTTAAGATCATTTGTAGCATAAATACCCCTTATATCAAGAGGAATTTACACCCTTCTGGGTACACTCTAAAGATGGAAATATTATTAGAAAAAGAATGTACAGTCGGTTAATATACAATGAAAAAGAGGCTGAAATGTCTAATGGTCATCAACCTTCCAACTCTTATAAAATTCCCTAAAATCCTATGTGATACAATCTGGGGACTTAATATACCTCCTAAAATTAGGATTTTATATGGAAAATATGTAAAGGTACCCTTGCAACTGAAGTGAATAAATTCAATAGACATTGCAATCTTAATAACCTATGCAAGCTATGCAATACTTACTCCGAAACTACATATAATATGTTGTTAGAATGCAATTGGGCCAGGATAGCCTGTATGCAACTCCTATGGGGATTAAACTACCTAATAAAAGAATTAACAAAGTTGAGGAATGGATACTTTAACAAATAAAAACATAAATAATGATAGTGAAACCTCTATAGTTGAGAAGGCAGCCATGATGTGTTGGCATAATTGGAAATCGAAAAATGAAAAGCTTTACAAAGGGATTAACCTTGACCCTATGAAAACAACTCAAAGGTCATCCATAGCATATGATGGATACTAATGTAAACACAAAATCTGAGGCTATAATTGTTATTTCAAAAGAAATGGAAACAATTAATGGTATAGATAAATTTGGCAAGAAAAAGGTAACATAGTTTAAAAACAAGGGTAGAAAACCATTGAAATTCGATATTGATATTGCTTTCTTGTATAGTAATTAATGAACATGAATCTTTTGCAGGAGGACAAACATGGAGCTTTGCATCACAATAACCGGTGATAGAGATTTTGGTGATGAAGAATGCAGTCTTGTTTGCAAGAACTTACACAAATTATAATATCCTTCTGCTGAATGGTTGTAACTTGCTTATGGAGCCTTCAAACTATAATATGCTATATAATGATATAAAAGTTATAATTTAGTTAAGGATATTTAATCCTTAGTAGGGGGTAATTATGTGTTCATTTGTCCCTCGAAGGATGAACGAGGCACCGACTGAGTAGCCAAACAAAAATTATGGGGTATGTTGTTTAGTAACTGAAATATCTCTCCTTCAACCCAATTAGGTAAACTTTTTGTTCGGATGGTAATTTCTAAGGTATTGGATGTTTTTTCACCACGTTTTGCATTTATTTATAGCATTACAACGTTGACTACAAAAATATCGATTACCTACTTTGACCCACTCACTAAAAAATAAAACATAATGATACTTTACTATCGTAGCTAGGGTAAATCATTGACCGAATCAACCCGGTAAAAAAAAGCAACCAAGTCAGCCCGGTCCGAGTTGGGCTAACCTGGATAAGGAGTCTAAGTTTATGTCAGATTAAAAAATACAAAAAACCAAAACTGACCATTGCGGATCGGGTTAATATTTTTTTTAAATATATCAGGTTGGACCCAGTCAAACCAGCTTTTTATAATTATTTTACTTTTCATATATAAATAAATTTACTCCTATAACTGTTGCCTCTAATTAAAAGCCATATACTAACACAAAATCTGAAAGTTATATTCTGATACTTAAGTTCTAATTTCTAAAATTATACACATGTATATGTGCAGCTTTCACAATAACTTAGTGACCAGTCTGCTTATAACTTTTAACAACTTAGTAATTATTTGGTTTACATGTCCTGATTGGATGTAATTTGACGTTCAAAATACTAGTATAAATATTCAATAATAGTTATACATGTTCAAACAATTAAGATTTTATTATTAATTTAAGTTATTATAAGTGTGTAACCCGAGTCAATCCGGTGTATAACCCGGTGATTTGAACCCGAGGGAGTTGAGTGAAAAAATTTGGGTTGGATTTTTTAAACCCCAGCTCGGGATGTTATAATCCAGAGTTAGCATAAACCTAAACCCGGTGCTAACCCGTGATATGCTCTATCCTAATCTTATCATTACAATAATTTACAAAAAATTCCACATACTGTAACAATTGTATAGAAATTGCTTAACCTCATTTAATTAATGACCCCTCCTATAATTTAGGGTCAATTATATGTGGCCATTCGGCTATCATGCGGGATAAGTTAAGATACTGTTCATATTGATTTTGGAAGAACTGAACTTGTCTTGTGTATCAGAGATTCATAGTACAAAGAAAGATTATTGTCAAACGAACAACTTGTGCAGAAAATGAAAACAAAAGAATAGTCAAAATAAAAGTTTGTATTGCATGTAACTAATTGATGGTGAGTACAGTTGCGTGACAGAATAACAAAGAATTTTGTCCAAGATGACATAAGAAGTACAGAATAAGATATATTTGTGGGTGGATATATCATATAATGAGAATAATTTTTTTTTTATCATCAAATCAAACTTTTAATTAATAAACCAACTTCATAGTCCTTACAACCATTAGTGGACTTATACAAGCATAAGGCCCAACAAGGGATTATATACCTTGCAAAGTCCACTTTACATTTTAAAAATTAAAAACATTACATAACTAAATAGTTACTCGGCCCACTATTACATATGGGCTACTACTTTAACTATTACAAGAAAAGGCTATTAATAAGACACAAGAAATGCTCATTAAAACTAAAATTACAAACTCTCAGCTATTTCACTAACTTTTTTATTCTTCAACTTCCTTTCTTTCACTTTCATTTTCACCATATCACAAATACGCCCAAAAGTTTGCTCTTCATTCAAAAGGACCCCACCATGCTCTATTTCATTCCTTTGCCACCATATAATATATATAAAAGTTGTGATTAACAAACTAATCACCATCTTCATTTCATTACACTTCAAAACAGCTAACTTATCATAAAATTCAACAAAATCTCTCGGTATCCATGTTATTTCACAAATGCCCAAGATTCTGATTAAAATTCTTTTAGAGTATGAACATGAGAAGAATAAGTGTATATTATCTTCACTAACTGCCCTGCAAAAGCTACATAAAGGGTTAATTTGACAACCCTATTCTAGCATCCTCTTCTTAGTACTCAGTCTATTTTGTATAGCCAACCAAGAAATGAAAGAACAACTCGGTATGTTAGCTTTACCCCAGATAAACCTGCTCCAATTAACATCCTCAGTATGTGCAAGATTATTTACTTTAAATAAGGTTTTTCTAAATGAAAAACCTCTTTTATCACTCTCACTCCATATTATTTTATCACATCTGCTTTGAAGTTTAAAGTTTGTCAATTAGGCAAGATCTTACCAACACATGGAGGTAATCTCCACCTATCTTTTCCATAGCAAGTATAAACTGTTTTATTGCTATTAAAATTATCTTCATCCAAGTTTATACCCAAAATCTCTTGAATATTTAGCCCATTTAACCATCTATCCCATATGAGATAAGTATTCTTACCATTATATACTTTGTGAGTGATGAAATTATATGCGAGGCTTCCAACTTTCATTAACTTTCTCCAAATCCAAGTGTAGCCTTGTTTATCTTCCATACTCCATATACATCTTCCTTTGATAATGTTATAATTCACCCACTGACTCCACAAGTTGTTTTCTTGTGAGTACATTCTCCAAAATGTAAATAAAAGACATACAAGATTTAAATTCTCCAAATTTGGTATGCCCAAACCTCCTTTTTCTTTACTCTTACAAACATTTTCCCACGCTATTTTAGCACCATGTGCTCCTTCCATGTTGCCTTTCCATAAAAAGTTGTTCATAAGTTGATTAAGTTTGTAAATAACTTGTTTAGGTAAGAGAAATACCCTACACCAGTAGAGAATCTTGCTAATGATAATTGTCTTGATCAATTCAATCCTACCCGAGTAAGAGAGGTTTTTTGAAGTCCATTGACTAATTGTACTATATATCTTGTCAACAAGTTTGTTTCCTTCCTCTACACTCAATTTTTTAGAATGTGAAGGGACCCCCAAGTATCTAACTGGTAATTTACCAATCTTGATGTTCAAAATCTGAGAGATCTCTTTTTCAATCATTGTGTTATTTCCACTTATATATATCTCACTTTTCTGGTAGTTAATTTGTAAACCTGAGAGCCTGGAGAATAGATTAAAGCCTTCTTTTACAATCTTAGCAGTTTTAATTTGAGCTTTGAAGAAGACTAATAAGTCATCTGCAAAGATGATATGATTGAGTTTCATGACTTCACACTTTTGATGATAATTGAATTCTTTCTTATTAGCCAAGTGTTTAAATAATCCTGTAAAAACCTCCATACACATAGCAAATAGATAAGGTGAGAGGCTGCCCCCCTGTCTCAACCCCCTCTTCCCCTCAAAGAATCCACATGCTTCTCCATTCACACACACTGAGTAGGTAGGTGAACAAACACACATTTTGATCCATTTTACAAATTTACTTGGAAAATTTAAAGCTTCAAGAGTATTAAGCAAGAAAATCCAGTTTACACTGTCATAAGCCTTTTTGAAGATCAAGGTTTATAGTGCAATTTGAGCTATTACTTTTCTTTTCATATCCCAACATAATGTCCTGAGCAACTAAGATATTATCACCTATATATCTCCCCTCAACATAAGCTGCCTGATTTAAGGAGATGATAGAACTCATAATTTTCTTCAATCTCCTACTCATTATCCTTGCAATAGTCTTGTAAGTAGTGTTAGTACATGAAATGGGCCTGAATTTCTTCACATTTGATGGTTTCTTTTCCTTAGGTATTAGTACAATATTTGTTGTATTAACCTGTTTAAGTAGCTTACAATTTTCAAAACTCTGCTTTATTGCTTTTGTAAAGTCATCTCCAACTGTTTCCCAAGATTCTTTATAGAAGGTTGAATTCAACCCATCTGGTCCAGGACTCTTCTTTGGATTCATTGAGAACATAGCATTTTTAACCTCTATATATGTGATAGGAGCTATTAATGCTTCCCTCTGATCTTCACTTAATTGCTTCCCTATTAACAGATTGAGTACATTACTTGAGCAAAATTCTTCTTTATCATCTTTAGTCCCCAGTAATTGTTTGTAAAAATTAACAAATTCCTCTTTAATTTGATTAGGGTCTTCAATAATCTCTCCATCTTCTTTGATTAATAGAGATATATTGTTTCTAGCAATCCCCCCTTTAATGATTCTGTGATAATAAGCAGTATTGCTATCCATTTCATTGTTAAATATAATTTTAGCTTTTTGTCTTAAGATTTTGTGTTGAGTCAAAATAGCTTCTTCAAGATCTGCACTAAGAATCTTTTCTTCATTAATATTACTTGCATCAAAATTACCACTCATTATCTTCATCTGTACTATATTCAGTTGAGACTTAATAAGCTCAATATTTGTTGAATTCCTTCTGAAATATATGTTATTGAATTTCTTCAGGGCAATTTTTGTGTTTTTTTGCTTCATACATAAGGAAAACATATGATTCCCATCTACCTTGATACTCCATGCTTGTCTCGCAATGTCATTAAACTTCTCATGTTGAACCCAAACATCAAAAAATTTGAATTGGCTAGCAATCTGCCTCTTCTTACTTGCCAAAGTTAGTTTCATAGGGCAATGATCTGAGGTTGAGGGAGAGTGAATTATCACACTAGAAGTTAATGTATCTAACCACTTTTCATTTACAAAGACTCTATCTATCTTACTAGCTCTGATATTAAGTGAGTCACCTTTATTTGTCCAAGTAAAATAATGACCTCCATATCCTTGCTCTAATAACTCAGCATCTTCTATACAATCATTAAATTCTTGAGCTCCTTTATCCAAAACAGTACAATTGATTCTATCTTGTATCTTGAGAATTTCATTGAAATCCCCCATGATGCATAATCTTTCTTTATCAAATTTTGTACTCCATTCTTTCATATCTTGCCACAGCATTCTCCTATCTCCACTATCACTACTCGCATATACCATAGCTAGATATAATTCATCTTGATTTTCAAACACTTTCACATACACCATAATAGCTTGAGAAGATTGTGAAATTAGCTTAACATCTACATACTTATGATCCCACAATAACCATATTCTTCCACTGACATCATTACCATAATTATGAATCATTTCCATATTAGAGAAATGTTTATTAACTATCTTAGGATAGTTGCTCACTTTGACTTTTGTTTCAAGTAAACCAACTATCCTAATCTTATTTTCAAAAATAAAATCCTTGACATCAAGCTGCCTTATTACATTATTTAAACCTCTAACATTCCAAGCTAAACAGTTCATATGTTCGGAGGCCTTGTTATTTATTCTCCTCCATTATGATTAGTGATAAATTCCATAACATCTTGATCAATCACCTCTTCATTATTTTCCTGTAATCTTTCAAACTGATTTGAATTAATAACTGAGCTTGATTCTCCATTCTGCTTATTATTTCTTTTGCTCCCTTTGACAACATTCTATTATTCAATTACCTCTTTCCCTTTATGTTTATTAGTACCTTTCTCACCAATGTTATTGATTCTCTTAGGCACCCATACCTTTTGACTATTATTGCATTCACCTTCTACATGTCCAAACCTCTTGCACTTTGTACATATAGTAGGTTTCCATTCATATTCAATCTTGTCTGTTTGCAATTCTTCTAACCCATTATCAACTAGTAAATCATCAGGTAATTCTTCATTTGTGTCAATTTCTACAAAAACTCTAGCATATCCTAACCTAGTCTTTGATTCAGTGATGGAATCCATTTGTAAAGGAACTCCAATACCACTAGCAACATAACTAAGCCCTCTCTGTGTCCATAAGTTCACAGGAACATTTAGTAACTTAACCCAGATTGGTAACTTTTTTTTCTTAAGTAAATGTGGTTAACAATATATATCTATATTTCGTACAGATTCAGTGTAACTTGTTTGTCGATATTTCTCTGTAATGCACACAGTTTTTCTCTTGGAGATGATCATCAACTATTCTTTTCTTGATAAAGTGTGGGTGGGATGGGCCAGTCTAACCATATTCAAGAAAAAGTTTCAAATTCTATACGTTCTATATTTGAATGATTTTAATTGATCGAGCATTCCAAGAAAATCAAGTTGGACAGTCGATGCCTAAATGAGATTTTGAGTCACCGTCTTAAATGATTTTATAAGCGATTAAACATATTCGATTGTATATGTAGTCTTGTTTTTTTACTTCAAACGTATATGACAACAATTATATACTTCAATTTCAACGTTTAGAATAATTTGGAATGGCCAAAAAATCGTATTACACTTCATAATACTTGATCACTTGATATTAAAGAGGTACCTTAGAGTTAGAAAGATTTATTATGTAGTATGAAATAACTTTTTTACATTAAATTTTTTGAATTTATGATTTTTGATATTTCCAATTTATCAGAAGAGTGATGATATATACAACCCAAATTAATATCACCCAATATACCACCCAAGATATGACGTGATTTGGTTGGAAGTAAATTGTTAATTAAATCGAGAAAATAAATAGATTAATGATTTACTTCCATTCAAATCACGTCACGTCATGGGTGGTATATTGCGTGGTATGAATTTGGGTGGTATATATCATTACTCTTACGTTTGCATTTCCAAATGTTTGATCTCATATCTGATTTTACATTCTAAATTTTGCCTTCTGATTTCACAACCAAGTTAATTTTCTGATATATTAATGATGATATATTTAAATTTCAATATAGGACAAATTATACATAAAATAAAATAAAAGATCCAGTTTATAATTTTCCCTTACCATCTAAAATTAAATTTCTAACCTAACATTTCATTCCATCATAAATCCTAATTGTATATATCTCTCAAACGATAAACAACGAACCCCAAAATAAAGACAACCACCACACGCCAAGACAAAAAACACCCCGCCACCCCAGAAACACTCTACTACCTCAAGTCACCACCCCTAAAATCACACCTCCATTTCGGTATATCGTTGCAGATTTTTGTAATATGAGATTTATGTTTTTTTATAAAGTCAATTTCCCTTTTGCCTCATGTACTATAACCCAATTGTCAACTTACCCCTTGAAATGTAAAGCGCGTATACTTAGCGCATGTACTTAAAAACGTGACTTGTTACCCTTTTGGATGGAATACATCCAAAAATTTGTTAGTTGAGGGGGGTAAATAGGAAATTGTGTATTAGTTAGAAGGACAAATAACAAAGTTTTTGATTCTTTGAAGGTTAACTAATAAAGATTTTGATTCTTAGGGGGTTAATTGACGAACTTTTTGGATGGGTTTCATCCGTAGGGGACAACGTGCCGCGTTTCTAAAGTACAAAGGGTAAGTATACACGTTTTACTTTTCAAAAAGTAAGTTGACAATTATGGTTTAGTACATGGGATAAAAGAAGCATTCATTATTTTATAGATATACGTAAATAATTTTTTTATTAAAATATGACATACCAATATATATCATTATATGTTTTATCTCATAACATAAGAGTATATTTGTTATATGACATAACAAAAGGGTATATTTTCTAACATTAAGGTTTATTTACATTGGCGTCATTGTACTTCTTGGGCTTAGAATGGTATATTTTTTATAAAACAAAAACATATCAAAAAATAAATAGGTTGTTTCTATTTACTAGTTTTACAAGGATATATATATTTTTTTCCGGTTTACAAGGGTATATTTCTCATTTTCTGGATTTACAAGAATATATTTCCTATTATAAACTTCTATGTCTTCATAATATATCAAAAATTCCAAAAACTCGAAATATATAGATAGTCCAATTTTTTTGAATTTTTGGCCGATATTCGAAGTTCCAAATTCATAATTGTTTTGAATTCCAAAAATTTTAATTTCCAATATGAAAAGGATTTTTCATTTTTGGAAAAAATCAGTAATTGTAGAACCACCTTCTTTCGATCTGATACAGTTAATTACACCCCCTGCTTAATATGGTTAGTGAAAACTTCTACTCAGATATAAGGGTAAAACCCTGTGGTGAACTTTCATCTTTACCCTAAATGTTCTGTGTGGCCCTCTATCTTTTGGAGAGAACCTTGTGACCTTTTATCTTTCAAAAATAGGTCTATGTTAGCCTTTTTTTCCATTTATGTTAGTCAATGGTTAGTCAACGCTGGTTAGGTGTCATGTATGTGCCACGTCATTTTTTTTCAAATCATCAAAGGCATCCTAGACATTTCCATTACCCCCATTTGACCTTTATAATTTTCATTAAAGAAAATTTATCACATCTCTTTAATTCATTACAAACCTTAACCCAATCCCCCTTCATCCTCGTACCATCTTCATAGATCCTTGAATAATAAATCTCATAAAAAACTTGCCAATGGTGAACAAAGGAAGCCATGCGAAGAGCCTCATCGTGAACAAAGCTCTAAAATTTCACTCCAAATGCTACTATGGGATAACTTGTCGTGTGAAGACGTTGTGGAATTCCTACAAGCTATTAAAGAGGTTTGTGGGTTGTGAGAAGTACCGTACTTCAAAGAAGTGTATCTATTTTTGTTGGATTAATCCACCAATCTGCGAGAGGGGAATGCGTGTGTTTCTTGGGCTTTTGAAGACTCTGTCGAGGAAGAATGATGATATCCTTGTGCTCTCTCTCAATGAAGGTAACAGTGGGAGGAAATGGCCCATTTGGTCGCGTTTCCGCTGGGCTTTGTGCTCTATTTTGTGATCTCAACAGTTTAGGTGTTTGGAGAATGTTTCGTTTTCCTTAATTGTGGTTGTCTTTTGTTTCTATTGTACTTGTTGTATTTCCCATTTCATGTTAACTAGCGTAGTTTACTCAAGTGTTCGTAACTAGGTCTTAATAATGTACTATTGTCTTTAATTATTTTAAATGTGATGTAACTGATGTATGTTTATCTTCGGTATTCAGTTATGGGTGTGTTCAACTTTTCCATATTATGACGATGTTCTTTATTTTTACAGAAATTTAAGGTGTTCTTCATATTTTCCAAAAATTCATGGTGTTCTTCATATTTTCCAGATTTCTTTTAATGAGAAAGTTAGGTTATTTGAAAAAAAAGTATAGAAGTTGTGTTCTTCATATTTTTTAGAATTTTATGGTGTTCTTTAATATTTCTAAGATTCTATGGTGTTCTTCATATTTTCCATATTTTTATTGTGTTTTCCAGTGTGAAACTTAAGTTATTTGAAGAAAATGAGAGATTAGAAGTTAGTTGATAATCAATTAGATTTACTGGCATGATTAGACAAATGTTAAAAGTTAGGTGTATTTACTATATCTATATCTAGATTCAATTTATTATTATACATGGTAATATTTAGATTATATAGTTGACATATATGTGTTTAGTTATATGTTTAGTTACGTGTAACTACTACTAAAGCATGAAAAAACCTTTTATATCTCCTAGATAGTGTTTTTTTATTGGGGGTAAAAGACATTGCAATAAACAAGAAAGAGCCCTAGGAAAACATAAAGGCTTAACACTGACCTATATATAGTTATTTCAGAAAGTGTATCAAAACTCACAAACAAAGAATATCATTACATACATTAAGTGAACTATGATGACTAACATGGCTGCTCAATCGCCAATTTTAGGAGTTAAGAGTAAGGGAATATTGGATATGTTTATAGAATGTGTGTTGTATTGGATAAGTTTGCTTGAGTATATTACTAATGGTTTTTTTCTTCTGCAGATACTGGAAATAAAGAAAGTGAAGGATCTAATTTTGCTCCACGTATTGTTGTTAAACACACTCCAAGACGCTTCAAACCTACGAGACCACTCACTAAGCAAAGTGGGAGACTTGTTACGTTTTTTCCACCGCTTGTCAAGTAGAAAAAAGATCCCGTCAAACCAATGACACCCTATGAAGTGGTGATCATAGAGAGTAGCTCTGATGAAGATGAAGACATTATGGATGAAGGTAAGATGAGGAAGATTGAGCATGCAACCACTGAGTATGTCGTCGTCCAAGTATTTTATCTTTGAGGATGAGAGCATAGAGATTGAGGATCAGAGAATAGAGATTTAGAAGTTGGTTAAGATTTATTTTTATGGTATTTTTGGATGTTATGGGGTATTAATTTGTGTTTCCTAGTGGTTAAATCGCCTATAAATATTTTATAATGCTAAACTTTTGGAGAATGAATATTTTGTGTAATGAACTACTACTGCTGGAAACTTATTTAACCCTATTGCAGATTTACTTGGTGTGTTTGTGAGAGTTGTTTATGCACTTGATGTGTTTGTGAGTTGTTGTTTGAACCTAGTTGTTCAAAGGGTAAACTATTGTTGAAATCGCAGGGACCACTTTTGAAATAAATAAGACATATGGTGCCACCATGTCTTTATAATATCATACATGTGTATACTTTAATTTGACTAATAATTTTTTGTTCTAAAAGTCCCTTTAGTAACTGAAGATAATAAAAATAAGTTTAATTTGCATAGAAGTCTTTGAATTTGTTAAGAATAAACTTTAAGCATTAATGTAAATGTAATGAAGACTATACATACATACAATAAACAAAAAACACTAATTAGATATCAAAATCAACTATTATATACCATTAAACACATATACATACTTTAAACGTGATAAAACATTCATTGAACATAAAAACACGTTAAATTCAACCATATCTATACCTGCCACAACATACAAAATAGTCTATCACTTTATTACAATATTCAAGATCACGCAAATCAGTGGCATATAGTATTAATTAAACAAATAATCATGCTAAATTTCACCAAATCTTGTAATCACTTTTTCTTGTGTTTAACTTCGAGGAACTTAGAAAATGATTTGGATAACTAGTTGAAGCATTCACTCCTACCTTTGTGATTTCAACTACTATATTGGGACCGACTATTCATGATCTGGTATGACTCACACCTGTGTCTCCAAGTAACACTTTGTTGGGAGCCTTTTTTAGTTGAGAAACTTTTTCTTTTGCTAGAGGTCGTACTTTTGTTTAGTTGATATTTCTTTTAGAATATTGTGCTTGAGGCTTTTCCAATGAAACAAGTTTCTTACCATTCCATTCATAAGAATTGTCCTTTATAGTAGTAGAACATATTGTCAATGTCTGGGGGTTACTAACTTCTACATGAGTTCTATTGTGAAGACTTTTTCCTGCTGGAATAAATGGGGGCCTTTTGGAAGCTATATTTAACATATGGCTAATCTGTTTAAATCATTGAGGTAGAAAATTTTGTTTTTGTTTACCCACTTCTCAACAAATTGAGGTGATTGCTTCGCTATGCTTGGTGGTTTATTTAGTGTGAATTGAAAAACACAAACACATCGAAACATCAAACAAACTGAATAATTAACATTCATTACTAATGTATTTATAAATTTTACTAATTTATTTGAAACATCATGACCAAAAGTTGATTTATCATTCTTCTTTGTCTTTGGTGTCTTTTTTTTCCGTCATTTGTGTATGTGAGCTACTTGCGTCATTAGTACTCTCTTTATTAAGAGATACAGGGACACCCTCATCCAATTCCTTTTGAATCTGAAACTTTTTCTATGTCCATCAAACAAGTAACAACATAAATGACTTATTGAGCATCATATTAATGAACTTATAGTATTGAAGAAGAATACAAATAGTTTTACACCTTTCATTGGTGTCTTGTTAGTACCTCCTTGAATAAGAGAAATAGGCACCCTCATTCAATTCCTTTTAAATCACAAGATATGTCTTAGTCAGACATATAACAATAAAAATGACTAAAAGAGGATCAAATTACTCTATACTATATAAAACCACATTATATAATGACATAACCATTCCAAATCGGTCTTATGTATATTTAATTTTGTGACAGAAAAAATAATCCTCTCATTCAAAATCTTCCCAACTCAACATCATCTACAACAAACAAACAATAAAAATATATAAAAAATTACCATATAATAAAAGAATCTCAGTATTAAATCACCCTGACACATTCTATATCTTCATTATTTTCACTTTCTTTTGTAATAGAAAAAGGAATCCTCTCATTCAATAACTTCTCAAAGTCAACACCTATCTGTGTCAAATAAATTAGCAAAAGATCAACAACTAAAATAAACAAGTAATTAAGTTAAAAACAATTACCTTTTGTTGTTCTGAATCATTCACCTTTATGATGAATTTGGAATAGCATCAATCTCTTTTGCACCATGAGTAACATTATGTTAAATATTTTATGGAAAAAAAATCGTTTTTATTACACTCTTAGTTCTTCCAGGACACTTCACTTCACTCGCATGCGTGTTGACAACTACTTTGTTGTCCTCAACATCAAAATAAACATCAGACATGGAATTAACAACATCCACTCTACTAGAAGACCTATTGACATGTACATCACTTAAGTTTGTGTCAACGGTTACTTGACTATCTTTAACGTTAACTTTTATATAACTAAATAATGCCTTAACATGCACATTGTTCCTTCCTTTCCTTGAACTTCTTTGAGATCTTTTTTGAACACTATTTACATCATTTTTACCTATTACCTCATCTAGCATCTCTGTAATACTCATGTTATCTGATAGATCCACCACACGCTCTTTAGTGCCACTACCAACTATATTTTTATCTTCAACATATTCTGAGTTAACAATACTTTCAAATCACATAGTTCTCACACACTTCCTCCTATTGTTACGAACATGTTTACTAATAGATCACTTACCTTTCATGCCATATTTTTCCACCCTTTATGCCTCACCAACATGTCTATTTAACTTTTTTTTTGTTTTGTATTTTGGCCTCTGATGCCTCCTCTTCAGCTTTATTTCTACCTTTTTTAGGTCTCCCAAGAAGTCTTAACTTTTTGGGAGAACCTAATGTTAGCCTATATGTCTTGGGCCATTAAACATCCTCATTAATGTGAATAATAACTGGTTCATATGATTTTTTGTATGTACTGTCATATTATAGTCAGACACATAGTCTTCTAGTTCAAGGATCAAGTAACACAAGTAACCATGTGTACACATGAAATACAAGATAAGTCCCACCTTCTACATGCATAATTAAAATCATTTAAATTCAATTATGTTACCTGGAATAAATCATCACCACACATTAAAGCCATTTACTTTGAGGCCCATTTTTTATCATTCACAACTTTCTAATTTTAGGGAATATGACCCCCTCCCATTGATCAACTCCTTTTCTTTCAACTCTATTATCTCCACAAGATAATCCTTTAACTTCTCTTACATTTAAGAGTTGTATTACTTACATAAACTATATAGAAAGATATCATAATGAGTGTTAGTGACTTGATATGACATGGTCCAGTATCTCAGAGGTTCTTTGTCCAACCAACCATACACATTTTCATAAACATCCTTGATTTCTTCCATATATTTAGTGAACAATGCAACATAAGGTGCTTTTGCTGCAACACAAATTTTGTCCTTCAATGAGAAAGATCCATGTTTTTATTTTTGGAGTTTTGATGTAAATACCTAACACAATGTCTATATTCAACATATGTTTGAACAGAAACCCTACAACAATAGTATCTAAATAGTTAGGGGTAAATAGCAAAAAACTGACACAAGATAAAAAGTTATGTCAATGAGAGTCAACACTCTAAAAAAATCCTCTTTACTCATTCATCTTTTCCTAATCTTATTCTACCTTTTTTCTTTCCTCTTTTAGTTGTTTCCTTCTTTTTATTTCACCTTTTTTGCTTTCCTTTTTTTTTGATTCGGTGTTAATCCCAAAAATCTGGGATCTATCACCTTATCTTTTTTTATCTATCTTTAACTTTTTCCTCACTTCACTCATTTCTCTTTTCTCTTTTTTCTCCCACCGACCCACACTCGTCTCTCTTTCCTTCACATCTTCATTTCCTCTTTCCTCGTTCATTCCTTTTTTTCAATTTTTCTTCATGACAAAGATGTTGAGTTCTGTAAAATTCATCTCGTTGACTAATGTTAAACAACCGGTTCCAAAGAGTAAAAAGAATTTCAGAGATATCCCGAAAATGATCTTGTCTCTGGATTCAAATGCTTCTAACGACACTACCCCCATTGCTGGTCACTGATCTGGGATGGTGAGTAGTAGTGAAGATGAAGTTAGTGAAAAATTAGCTCCTATTCAGAGTCCAAATGAACCAGTTGCAGAGCTGAGAAACAAAGACATTAATAAAGATGATAAGAACGAAAAGGCCAAGAACACGCTTACTCTCAAGCCTTACTTTGGTCAAATTTGTTCAAAGGCTGTATCAAACAATCATTAAAGCTTCATTATCATAATCCTATACATCATGAGGGTAGGAGAATCATTAAAGCTCCTCCTCAAGTTATCGAAGAAGGCGCTCAACTCTAGGAAAACTATCTTATTGGGCAGTTATTAGATAATACTCTTCCATTTCATGTTGTTGTGAATTTTGTTAGATTTCAATAGAGTAAATATGGAAAGGTTGACGTGAAATTTAGTAATCAATGTATTTTTATATTTAAGTTTGAAAATGAGCAATATTATAAAAGAGTCGTAGAGTAGATGTGGCACGTGAATGGTAAACCTTTGTTGTTAAGGCCTTGGAAGGAAGGAATGCAATTTGAGAAAGTTGACTTAACAAAAATACTCATATGGGTTAAGTTGCAAAACATTCCAATGGGGATTTGGACTAAATCTGGGTTGAGTTACATAACAAGTAGAATCGGCGTGCCTTTATAAATGGATTCGATGATAGAGTATATATCTAGACCGGGTTATGCACGTGTTTATATTGATATTAACACTAAAGAGGTACTCCTGATAAAGTATATGTTGATGTTGGACAGAGTAAATTACAAGAAGTGGGGGTTAAATATGATTGGAAGCCAGTATTGTGCCTTAAGTACAATCAATTTGACACACATAAGCCAAGTGTCATAATGTACAAAAGGTGTGGGTACCAAAACCACTACTACATCTGGTGCTAAAGGAAATAAAGATAAAAACGTGGTAGAGAATTGGCAGGTTGTGACTTAAAAATCAAATGGTAACCATCATGGTGCTTCCAACTCTGTTTTAAGTACTAATTCTTTTGAGCGGCTGCAGGATACTACATCCAACACTATTCATCAAGATGTTCTCGTGATCATAAATGATAAATGTGATCAAGAGATCACTCGTCCACCGAATTTATGAACATAGCTGCGTGGAATCTAAGAGGTTTTAATAAACGTCTTAGACATAGACGTTAAAGGTTTCATGTTAAGCAATAACATTAAACTTATAGGTCTTTTGGAAACAAAAGTTAAATTCTCAAAACATTTAAATATAATAAATGCTCATTTTTCTCATCTAAAGATGACGCATAACTACGATAAAGATGACTCTGAAAGGATTTGGATATTGTGGGATGACAATTATGTTGAAATAAAGCTTATTCATAAGACATTTCAAGCTATGGTAATTGAAGTTACTGTTAAGGCTGGCAATTTATCTTACTATGTTTGTTATGTCTATGCAAGTAATGATGAAGGCGACATGACTGTATTACAACGTGATATTATCAAATAGTGCAACAATTATAAGGATAAGTGTATTTGTGTATTGCGTGATTTTAATAAAAATTTAAAATTCGATGATAGGTTAAACTGCAATACTTCATTTAACAGTTCACTTGAATTTGCTAACTGTGTTGATGTGTCTAACTTATACGAGCATTAATATGGTGGAAAATATTACACATGCACTAACAAAAAAATGATGCAAGACAACTTAGGGCCAGCAAGGTTGATCGTGTGTTCATCAGCAATAATTGGATGGATAAATTACAACCCAATGCTATTATTTTGCCTCCTTCCCAATTGGATCGCTGAGTATTTGGCAATTTTAAAGTTCCTCTTCCTTGTGCTTTAAAATTCTTTGATATTTGGACACACCATGAAGAGTGTATCAACACAGTCAAGAAAGCTTGGAGTGTAAAGGTTAATGGGAATTATATGTTCCAACTGTGTATGAAACAGAGGATAGTCAAGAATGAGCTTAAAGGTTCAACAATAAATACTACAGAAGAAATTTATAATTAAATCACTAAAATCTTAACATAGCTAGAAGTAATTCAAATAAAAATCATGAGTGGTTCTCATTACATGTCCATTCTAGGTGAAGAGAAATTGTTTGTGGAATCATTTAAAGAAGCAATCATAGTTCAACAAGAAGTGCTGAAGCAAAAGTCTAGAGCTTCTTTTCACATATGATTGTGACAACAACTCTTTATACTTCTACAAGATGATTAAAGGTAGACTTGCTAAGAATCACATATCAACTATTTTCAATGATACAGGTGATGTAATTACTGACCCTGAACTTATAAAGAAGGAGTTTACTTCTTAGTATATGGAGTTGTTTGATCCTGAGGAAAAAAAATTAAGAGATTTGCTCTAGCTCTACCATTATTAAGCTAATTTAATGCAGTGTGCCTGAGGAGTTCATTCAAGATTTAATTGCTCCTATCACTAATGCTGAGATTAAGGAAGCTCTATTCTTTGTTGAAGACAACAAATTCCCTGGCCATGATGGCCTTAATTCATGCTTTTATAAACCATCTTGAAGCATAATTGAGGTGTAAATTTGCAATGCTAATAGACTATACCTTGAGTCATGTGAATTTCTGAGTCAAGTTAATGCAACCAACATAGTGTTAATACCAAAAGAGAAGAACTCTTCAAATATGAAGAAGTTCAGGCCTATATCATGTGTTAATGTCACATATAGAACACTATCTAAGGTTATATTAAACCATCTCAAGAAGGTGGCCACTCATATTATTTCTATTAATCAAGCAACATATGTGAAAGGAAGATTCATAAGTGACAACATTCTTGTAGCTTAAGACATTGTATGTGTAAAAATGTATAAAAAATGTATGTGTCTCGCGCCGCCACCTTTCACCTAATGCCTTCAACAGTCCATGATCTAAAATTATTTTGGAATATGACTCGACAAATCCAAAACCAGCACCCGAGACAAGACGCTTCACTCGGGGGTCAGTTAGGACCCACGACGCATAAGCATAGTATCGAAGGTTGTACTCATAATTAGGATCCTAATATATAAATATTGCAGTTAATAAAGTATAATTGATAAATTAAAGTCTAACAAAATCTATTTTAAACAAACCTAAATTACCTCCCAAATTGTCTGACTTCTATGATTATCTTGAAGCCATAGCAAATTTTCATCAAAAGTTTGCTCGGAACTACTACCTTCACCTTGTTCCATATTCACTAAAATAAACCTAAAATCTAAAATTTATAATTAATTACTTTATTATAATTCTAAAATATTTTATTTAACCTACACTAACAAAATAAAAATAAGCAATACAACACTAATTTAATTTATACTAATTCTTGAAAAAAATCTAAATAATACAATAATAATTATATTAAATATAAATAAGTCTAAATACATCAACAATAATTACATTTATATTATTTCTAACAATATATTTAAAATAATATCTACATAATTTATTTTGATCTAATCTAACAATAAATATATTAAACAATTAATTATATTTCTAATTTTAATAATATATACATATTGATAATTAAATAATACTAAAATAACAAAAGAAAAAAAAATGAAGGTAAACATACCTTATTCACGGCGGCAGCAGGAAGAAGAGGAGCAAAGAAGCAAAGAAGCAAAGAAGCAAAGAAGCAAAGGAGATAAATGAATAAGGGGTAAGGGGTAATGGGGGTAATGGGGTGTATTTATATAGAATTTTGTGTCGGTGGAGAGTGAAAACCAAATCGGCAACTGGGATGCCGATTCCCTTTTGATTCGGCAACTAGGGTGCCGATTCGGCAACTGGGTTGCCGATTTGGTATATTCCTGCAATTATTTTTTTTTTTGGTACATTCTTGCAATTAGTTTAGATTTTTGGTATATTTTTAAAAAAAACTCGATAAACTTATATACTTATCCATATGCTTATTTGTCCGGTTACCGTACCATGATTTGTTTCTTTCGGATATTATCCAAAAGATTTTGACATATCAACAACTGCCCATAATATAACATGAATAAAAAGGAGACACGTAAACATCATTGCTCTGCTCATATGTTGAGTTATATATGGTTAACTGGACCGCTAGTTCAGGCCAAACTGCAACTTGATGGGCATATTGACGTAGTCCAGCTTATGTCACGTCACATCATTACCATAGTTTCTCCCGACCATTTCTTTACCTTCATTTGTCGGAAGATGAATCTAAAGTCATAGGTTAATTCATTTTTTTTTTAATTTGTGGACGGGTCATAGGTTAATTCATTTGTCACATCCATTATTTAAAAAGTTAAAGTAGTTTATTAAAGTGTTGGCTTAATTTTTTATTTGTCTCCCTTTAACGAGGAATATACATTTTTAGGCCTAAAATTCAAAAAAGAGAATTTTAAGGGCCTAGTTAGATCTTATGTTTTTTAAGGGCCTAACTAGATTTTTTGGCTGGTTAGGGTCACGTTTTAGGGGGTTCGCACCCGCTGTTTTTCGATTTTTTGGGGGGTAGATCCCCCTATTTTATTTTTTAGGGGGTACACGCCCACCATTTTTTACGTTAATTCCATTTTTTAGTTAAGTCCTTTAAGTCCATATTGTCCAAATATCACATTACCCCCTAAAATTACCACCTTAACCCCTCTAAACCACCACATTACCCCTAAAATACTATGTTTACCCCCCAAATAACATCTTCACCCCTTAATCTCCACTAATTACCCCTAAAATATCAAAACAGGGGGTATATACCCCCTGATTATCAAATTCTGCCAAAAGCCACCCCTGGAAAAAAAAAAAAAGGAAAACACAGATCTGATGAGTGGGGCTTCGTGGAGATCTCGATCTGTAGTTGGTGGTGGGCCTCGGAGTGAAGAGAATGAGGGTGGTGGTGGTGGGGATCGGAGTGAAGACCAGCAGGTGGTGGTGGGGTTGCTGGTGGGTGGGGTGTTGCTGGTGGGGGGTTTGCTGGTGGGTGGGGTGTTGCTGGTGAGGGGTTTGCTGGTGGTGTAAAAACACAGGAAGGGGGCGGCGAGGGTGGTCCTCGAGGATGGTGGTGGTGGAGGACCTCGAACTGGCGACTAGGGCTTGGTGGTGGTGTTGGTAGACATCGAGGGGGCGGCGAACGCTTGGTGTTGGTGGCTCGTCTTGGTGGTGCTCGAAATCACAGCAGCAGCACTGGATCTCGACGGCAGCAGTGGTGGCTCGTCGTGGTGCAGCAGGTTGACGCAGATCTGCTTCGCGCGAGGTGGTGCTGTGGGTCGGTGGCGTGATGGTGCAGCGGCGTTGGCGGCGTGGTTGACGCAGATCTGCTTCGCGCGAGGTGGTGCTGTGGGTCGGTGGCGTGATGGTGCAGCGGCGTTGGCGGCGTGGTGTGCAGCGGCGTTGGCGGCGTGGTGCTTCAGTGGGAAGGAGGTCGGGAGGGTTTCATTGTGCGCAGAGAGAGGGGGCTGTCGACAAATGGGGAGGGGGTGGGTTATATCGATTTTTTTTAGTTGGTTTTCAATTGGACCAGTTGGTTTTCAATTGGGGCCCTTTTTTAAAAGACAAAGGTTGTAATGGGCCTTTATAACTCTTTTACCCCCTTTAACCTATGCTTTTAGCTTGTCGGTCCAATTTTTCTTTGCATACCAACCAATTTTTTAAGGGGTGAAAGTGAAGTATGTATATAAAGAGGATGACACTCCTATTCTTTTTTATTTTAATCGATTTTAAAATATCTATATTATCCATTCGGTTATAAATTAAAGAAGAAGAGTAAGAAGATATTGAGAGAAAATGATCTTGTATTTCCAATATCAACTCTAGTAATATTACAATTAAACAAGTCCTATATTTATAGGAAATAAGTGACTCTTCACATGCCCTATTACAAGAAATAAGTAGAAGACCTTTGGCCTTTGGACATCTACATAATAAACAATTTATTCATAACACTCCCCCTTGGATGTCCATCTATAAGAAAATATGCCTCGTTAAAACATTGCCAAGAAAACCCTGTGGGATAAAAACTTGGTCGAAGGGAAAAGAGTACATATAGATGGAAACAATTATATTGAAAACGCTGCCTCGTTAAAACCTTACCAAGAAAACCCATTAGGACAAAACTTGGACGAAGGAAAAAGAGTACAGTCTTGTTTATGCTCCCCCTGATGTTGGCAAGAGGTCTCTGAGTTGCCGTATATCAATATCGTGGACCTACTTCTTGAATATTGTGTTTGACAATGATTTCATCAGGAAAATCTACAAAATTATTGCGTGATTGTATCTGTCGAGTGTCAATATCCACATTCTTATGTAGGTCGTTTGTGTAAAAGACTTTGGTGAAATATGTTTTGTTTTGTCTCCTTGATGTAGCCATTCTAATTATGTGTAATACAAGCAATAATATCCTCATACAATACCATCAATATATTTATGTTGAAGATATACCACAATTCTTTTAAGTATGTTGAATAATCCACTTAAATAAATATTGCATACCTCTCCCCCTTGGATATTCAGTGAAAGATATGCCTCATTAAAACCTTATCAAGAAAACCCATTGGGAAAAACTTGATGAAGGAAAAAGAGTACATTAATCCGTAAGGGCTATGACACGTATTCAGTCTGTCTTGTTAAAACCTTACCAGGAAAACCCAATGGGAAAAACCGTGGTGAAGGAAAAGAATGCAGAATTCAATATTCTCCCCCTCATTACGACATTACATATTTTTAAATATATTTGTACCTTGATGTCGTCGTTAATGAATCTTTAATTAGTAAATCTTCTGGATTTTTACTTGAGGGTATTTAGTGATAGTAATATCATTTTCTTTATCAACAAAAGAGTTTATACTTCCTATGACAAAGAATATTTGCATGCCTCGTTAAAACCTTACTAGGAAAACCCCAGTGGGAAAAAAACCCTTAGTGAAGGAAAAAGAGTACAATACGCAAATATCACATCATTCTCATTATGGCAATAATTACCGAGTATCCTTTTATAATTCATACACTTTTCTCTTGTGCTTTAAATAAATTACGTTCTTCAAGAACTTTTATACTCTAGGAAATTTTATATCTCAGGAACTTCTCAATCTTCGATAATTTCATATTTAAACGCTCTAAGTACTTCAAGTACCTACCTTGCCTCAGGCACTTGTTGTGCTTTCAAACACCTTTCTTGTTTGGGCACATGTTATGCTTCTAGCACCTATTTTGTTTATTAAAAACTTTAATATCCATCTAATAATCACTACACTGTATCGATAACATAAGAATGAGGACGTCTCCCCATAGTTAATTCTAGGTTTCTGCAGGAACCTTCGTGATACAAGTAGTGTTTTAGATTTAAAAATTCACTATTACACTTTCTATTGTAGTCGACATATTTCACCACTTTTTGGTTTAGGATCCTTATTATTTACTTCAAGAGTTATATTAAATGAAAATATATTAATCCCATAAACTATTCTAACTGTTTTATATATTTTCAGTAGACTAATAATCTACATAAATTTTCTCGTATTTAGGTACCTAGGTCCTTTCATGACCATTACTTTCTTTAAGAGAAATGCATGTGCCAACATTAGTTGGCTTAATAATTCCTGTCGTATCACGTGGAGTGCACATCCCACATTTTTTACCATTTAATCATTTACTCATGAGATTTTCTTCTTTGGGTCATGGTATACTTTAAACCGACAGGCTTACCACGCTTCATGCGTTGGTTTGATACATTCGCTGGTATTTTTGTTATGTGTCTAATATCGGACAATAACCTATGTTGGAGCGTTTACAACATATTTTGGGATTGTGAAATATTCTACTTGCGAATGTATTAGGTATATTATTTGCTATACTTTGCACATAGATATTCCTTTTAACATCAAGTTCCTATTCTTTAGTTTGTGGATATAAATGATATAATAAATTGTATTCCACCATGTGTTAGCAACTTCAGGTTGCCTGGTCTATACGTCATGCAACTTCAGGTTGCCTAGTCTATACGTCACACAACTTCAGGTTGACTTGTCTCTCCCCCTAATAAGGGGGTAGTCACTTGGTAAAATGAATCTTCTGGTTCTTTTAAGTAGAGACCAAGTGAATAATCTATTAGTCGACATATCATTACTATAAGTAGTTGACCAAATCAGTCATTTAAAAATACAAAGCTCTTTGGATTATGACATCTTTTCTTTTGCACAATGAGTGTTTCAACTGCTCGAATCTGTATATTATATAACCCCAAAGAAATAGCATATTTTATTTTCATACACACTTCTGGTTGAGACTTTTAGTAAATAATGCAAAAGATATACATTGTTACGGACACTTGTGGCTTATACAAATACTAATTTTGGATATTATCCTTTAAATTTAGTAAATTTCTTCGGGATTTACTTTTAACATAATTTATTAATTTTGTACCACAAGGTAACATAACTTTTGGGCATCCAAAAACTTTTAATTAGATCAACTACATGTGATAGTATTCCACGAGTACACGAACACTATATAATTCCACTTTATCGATAATATTCATGCTTATCATTTCGTGATGGCTTATTTACCGTGACCTTTAACTTTCAAGATATTCCTTATTATTCCACTTCTGGTGGTAATGATTATTTTTCTTACCTTAACCTCGTCTGGAGTTTGGGTCACCAAGATGTCAATTTCAGACACATTGAAAGACATCGCATTTTCTTCCAGAAACGCACTTCTATTCACTTCAAGGAATGGTTTTTAGCTACGAAAAACAGTATTTAAGTCATTCCAGGTCAGTTTTTGTAGAAACTGGAAATAATGAATTTGCTTAAGAGAATTTGATTCTATATCTCCAGGGGAATAATTTCCAATTAGGGAATACAACATTAATTCACTTGTTTTGTCATCTACACATCTATTTATTTAGATAATTAAAATAGTTACATTCACTTTAGAGAGTGTATCTCCAATCACTTCGAGGAATGAAACGTTATAGTTTACAAGAATATAGAATGTTAAACCCTAATATTGGGATAAAACTGTACTTACGATATTACTACTTCAGGAGTACTTTCATGACATGAAATCTGTAAGAGGTCTTAACATATCCTTTTTTTTCAAAATACTTTTAACTACAATAATATCTCTTTCAATAGAATAATTATGTAACCTTGAAGTTTGGAAGTATAGCAAAGATATTCCATTTTTCCTTTGTATTCTCATGATTCAATTAGCCTCCTCTTTTTTCTCTTTGCTTTGCTTCTATTTTTTTTTCACGGTAAATATTGTTCATCGCCTTATTAGTAAAAAAAATCATATATGTCTACATAAAAATCATATATACTTTACAAAAACATACCAACAAAGCAAACTCTGAAACACTATCATGATTTTCTACTCGGGTGGAGTTATGATCTCCACCACTCTGATTCCAATACACATTAGAAGACCTAGCACTTTCTTCAGGAAATACAGTTTTATTCACTATAATGAATAATTTTTAGCCAGAGAATACAATATTAATCATATTTAACCCTACCAGTTTGTTTACATATCCATTTTCAAAGAGATTGAATAATTTAACAATCGTTACAAGGAATGCAATTCCATCCACTACATGGAATAGTTTTGAGCCAGAGAATGTGATTTTATTCTATCAAATTTTGTCACCACAATGTTTATTTTGATACGCATTTGAAAGTTATTGCATTCGTTTAGGGAATGTAATTTTAACCACTCCAGGGAATAGTATTATGTAATGGAACACGAATTATGATTATATCAATAATTCATTACTTTGCTTGCTTACGAGACAAACAATCTCATAGTGTTTTGTAAAACCTTTATTCACGTTATAGCCACTTCAGGAGTATATGCGTGATTTGATACAATGAGACGTATATTTGTTCCACCAAGTAATATTACATTTTCCCATTTGAAATCCTCACTTAATTTAATAGTACCTAAAACTGTACTAACATTTCTTTTTGTCCAATTGACTAACAAATTACTAGATTGTCCAAATGGTAAGACTATAAACATTTACAAGGGAGGGTGTAGGTTTGAACCCCTTATCATGCAAACTTTGCACTTCATAAAAATTCAATTTATCTCCCCCTAATTTTATGTCATTTTCATGAATAAAATCATTTTGTTAACGAACTTCTGGTTCATAATATTGCTTCAGGAATTATATATGAACAAATCTCTAGTTCATAAAAGTATCTTTATTAATGTGTAATCAACGAAATCCGGTTTCATAAAACTTAGAATAATTTCATCATCAAGTCTTTTAAAAGATAGTCTATATTCCTTTTATTTGGAAAAAAACCATTCTTAAATATTCATGAAACCCATATGAGTCTATATGAGGTATTATTTGCTTCAGACCTACTTTTTTTAATTCTCGATCCATTAAATAGAATTCTGGTCTATTGAGATTTGTTATAACTTTCATGTAAAATACTCAATTTATGCTTCCGGCATAAATATTTTCATTTAAGATTTGGACCTAAATAGTAATATTATGCTTCAGGCATTTTTTTTTGTCTTTAGTCATCGGGCCTATAACAATTAAGGCTTCAGGCCAATAAGATTAATTTTATACTTATGGGATATGAGATTTTGTTTTTAGGCTTCGAGCTTATAAAATTTGTTTTATGCTTCTAGCATATAAAGTTTATTGTAACCTTTTCTTGAAAGAGATAATTTCGTTCGGACATACAATCTCATTGCACCCTTCATAGATGTCTAGTTTATTTCTCGATTTAATTCTTTCATGATTTTTCAATATTAAGGAAATTCATGAAAAATAGTCATTTAAATTTATATTAGCAATTACACTTTATTCCTTAATTATTTTGTGTAATTTTTTTTTTTTTAACAAAAAATTGATATAGGCTTCTAGCCTTTAAAATTTGATCTAGGCTTCAAGCCTTTAGATAATTTGCTTTTATGCTTCAAGCATATAGATTTATTTTTTTAGACTTCGAGCCTATGAGTTGATTTATCCAAATCAAAACTTTTATTTTGGAAAACATCATAGTCTTACAATTTTTTTGTTTTTTTTGTTTTCATAGTAGAGCCGTATATAAAAAAACAATAATAATCATTGTTGTTACACTTTAGATAAGGCATATGACTAGCCACTATTAAAATTCAACATTCCATTGAAAAGCACACATATGTTACTCCATATGATATAATTTCCGGCCTTTGAGTTTTCGATTTTATGCTTCGGGCATATATTTTATTTTCTAGGCTTCGGGCCTATAATATAAAATTTAGGCTTCAAGCCTATACGATTATTTTTCCATGCTTATACAGTTATTTTCCATGCTTCGGGCATTGTAGGCTTCAAGCCTAGGAAAACATCTTATTTCATTTTTAAGCCATTCAAAATAATATTTACATAGGCTTCAGGCCTCAATTTTTTTTCTAAAAGTGATAACCGATTTATCTACTTGAATAGTATTAGAGTATTGTATAGGATGCAATGGAAGTCCATCTAATATTTATCGATTGCAATGGAAAGTCCTTATAATACACTCTCTTATTTTCTATGTGAAAAGAATATATATAAATTAGAACAATATAAATCATACCTGGAAATATTCTTCCTTGATTCGATCGGCAGAGACTCGTGCTGATAACGTGTTATAAATTAAAGAAGAAGAGTAAGAAGATATTGAGAGAAAATGATCTTGTATTTCCAATATCAACTCTAGTAATATTACAATGAAACAAGTCCTATATTTATAGGAAATAAGTGACTCTTCACATGCCCTATTTACAAGAAATAAGTAGAAGACCTTTGGCCTTTGGACATCCACATAATAAACAATTTATTCATAACACATTCAATATGTTTTAAGTGAATATTAATGGATGTATCCTAAATATTAAGGAGTTACAAATCTTTCATATTCTCTCCTTATTAATGATAAACAATAGAGAGAGTAAAGAAGAATAGAGAGATGAGAGGAAAAGATCATTTTATTTAACTCAATCAATCGTATATATACATTACAGATTATTGTATATACTTACACTTTAATGTATCTAACTATTTGTAACTAACTTTGATTCCTTAGCTCTAATTCTGTTTTGCTAGCTGTCATATAGTTGTTATACTTATCATCCCCCCTCAAGCTAAGCTGTAGTTGAAGAGGTAATTTGGAGAGAAGCGCAAGAAAAGGAGTTGAAGCTAGACCTTTTGTAAACACATCAGCAAGCTGTTGATTACTTGGGACATGAGTCAACACAAGAAGCTTAGCTTGGACTTGCTCACGAACAAAGTGATAATCAACATCAATGTGTCCTGTTCGAGTATGAAACACAGGATTTGAAGCTAGTGCAAGAGCAGAAATGTTATCACACGCAAGAGTTGGAACACCAGCATCAATGCTTAAACTTTTAAGTAAAAACGAAATCCATTTAAGCTCAGCTGATACATGAGCCATTGCTCTGTATTCAGCTTCAGTTGAAGATCGAGAAACCGTAAATTTGACCCTAAGAAGATACAATAGCCGGTTGTTGATCTTCTATCAGAAATGGAGCTTGCCCAATCGGATTCAGAGTAAGCTTTTAAAACTGGAGAAGAGACAGAAAAAATCAAAGCATATTTATGTGTACCCTTAATGTAACGAAGTAATCGTTTTAGAGCTTCAAAGTCCATATTTGTAGGAGAATGCATTGCTTGACAAAGCTTGTTAACAGAGAAAGCAATGTCTGGTCTGGTTATGGTCAGATATTGTAGAGCACCAATCAAACTTCTAAATAGAGTAGTGGTGGGTCCTTGTGTGTTATAAAATAATGAAATAAAAGCAAAACGAATAAAGGATCCACATACCGCAAGTGTACGGGTCGTACCAAGTAATAGATAAGTAAAATCGGGATTATCGTCTCCACAGGGATTTAAGAAGTTATTCTATCTTCGTGTTCAATATTAGAATAGATAGTTCTAATCGTTTTAAAAAGATAAATATCAAAGGAGTTTGTTTTTAATTAACTAAATAATAAAATAAACAATAAAATAAACAATTAATAATTATGCAAGAAAGACAAGGATATGCAAGTATGAATCTTATCCTATTGAATCTATGATTACTAAGAATAAGGGTGAATGGGAAATTTCACAATAGTCGGGAATCAATAATCTCCTAGCCCCCGTCAGGGTGGACCTAGAAGCTATCCTACGGTATCACAAACTCCGTCAGGGCGATTATAAGCTACTTTCAGATGAATACTATTTTACCTCTTTGGCTACGTGGTTAGTCAATACCGTCAGGGTCAAATAACGGATACCACGCGTCTATATTCTATTTCTGTAATTAAACCCCCCCCCCCCCCCGTCAAGGTGATCCATACGCCACTATATGGAATAGCCTAATTACTAAAACCTACCCTTGATTCGCGACGTCAATGATAGTGAATAAGCACAAGAATATAGTTAATGAAAATTAAGAACCAATTCAATTAAATACTAAAATCCCAGATTCAAAGTAAAACAGAAAAACAATAATCAATGGTTCATATAATTACAATCCTAAAGAGAAATTATGCATAATAAATCTTCTTGAATAAATAGCTTAGAAATACCTCATAGACAAAATAGGTCTAATACTAAATTACCCAAAGAATAGAGATGGAGAAGTGTTGAATTGATGTAGTTAGGCTCTAGCTCTTGCTTCTTCCTCCTCTAGATCCTCTTGATTGCTTCTATGATGATTTATGTGTGTATATTAAGCTTATGCAGCCAAGGGATAATTTTCTAAGGTTTAGAGCTTGTATTTATAGGGGCTAGGTCGAATTACTTGGAGTGGAAGACAAGTCAAGGACTCTTTAATTCGTAACCCTAAAATCTAGGAAAGGTAAGCTGATTTGATTTGGTCATATCTTTTTCAATACTTATCCGTTTGAGGAGTTCCAATATATGAAACTGCTTGTCTCGGAAAGAGCTTTCCACTGGTGCAGACCATTCGTCCAGAATCCATGCCAATCTTTAGTTATGGAATTATCTTTAAAACGTGGCTGGAATTTCAGATTCACAAGGCAGCTTTATCTTTTCCTAATTGAACTCTACTTCCTTCTATCTCCAGATTTCTTCAAGATCTTCTTTCCTTATCTCCTTAGAATTGATTTAGCATCTAATTTATTTCCATATTATCTCTAAAGCTTCACATTAAATAAATAATTAAACCGCATATGCTTTAAAAATAATAAATCATTAAATCAAGACTAGAAATAAGAAAGTGCAATTTAAATTCAGGAAACTCGACTAACACACTAGAAATATTCTAAGACTTTAATTTTCACTTCTCCTCCTTGGATTGGTTTCTCATGAAATTCATAAACCTACTAACTTTGCATTAAAAATAAGTAAATTAACGCACAAAAGCTCTATAAATGCAAATAGTCTAATTCCAAGGGGAGAAAGTGTAATATTGCAATTTAAGCACTAAAGTCAATATAAAAAGACTATTTTCAACCCAAAATGATGTCTCCTAAGGGCTTATATTTAGACCAAAAAGGGAGACATAAAGTAGGATTTTCAAACGCTAATTTATCATGATTAGATAAGACTGAGTACTTATTCATAGTAGGTGTTGGAGATGTATTACAATCCTGTAAGCCAGCTTTAGCAATGATAGATAGAGCATATGTAGATTGATCCACAATAAAGGAAGTAGAAGAACAAGTTATATTTAATCCAAGAAAATAGGATAAACATCCCAAATCTTTCATTTTGAACCTGCTTTAAGAGCCTCAATAATAGAGGTGATAATTGAGGATTTAGCTCCTGTGACTAGAATGTCATCAACATAGACAAGAACAACAGTCAAAGAATCACCTGAACCTTTAACAAACATTGAAGTATCTACAGCACTTACTTTAAAGCCTTGAGATATAAGAAAGGCAGTTAAGAGTTGGTACCAAGCTCTAGGGGATTGCTTAAGGCCATAGAGAGACCTATTCAATTTACACACATAATCAGGGTGGGTCTTATCAATAAATCCAGTAGGTTGCACCATATAAACCTCTTCTTCAAGAGAACCATGAAGAAAGGCATTAGATACATCCAATTGTTTAATTTCCCAATTATAAGTAGCAGCTAAGGAGAGTATAATTCGCACAGTTTGATGCTTGACCACTGGACTGAAGGTTTCAGTGTAATCAACACCATATTCTTGCAAAAAACCTCTAGCTACTAAACGGGCTTTATAACGCGCAATAGAGCCATCAACATTGCGCTTAATTCTATAAATCCATTTTCAAGCTAGTGGAGAACGTCCATATGGTTTTGGAACAAGGGTCCATGTGTTTTGACTTACTAAAGCCGAGTATTTATCAGCCATAGCATCTAACCAACATTGGGACTGAGTAGCTTCTCTATAAGACACAGGTTCAGATTCAAATGAAGTTACAACTGCAGTTCTACACTTATAAGAAGGTTTCAAGAATCCTGTTTTGAGTCTAGTAACCATTGGATGATTGGAAGTAAGGTGTTGAGGTGAAGTTGAGGAGGAAGAAGAACTTGGTTGAGAAGAAGTAGAAGTACCTGAATGAGACTCATGAGGAGGTTGAACTGAGGAGACTATAGTTGAGAAAGGTTGTGAAATAGAGTGTGGATTTATATTGGAATCAAAGATATCAATAAAGACTGAATGAGTAGACTCAAGAGTAGTGGAAGAATTTGAGACTTTGGACTGAAAAGGAAATACAGACTCATTGAATAAGACATGTCTAGACACAAAAACTCGTTTTGAAGTTAAAGAATAACATTTATATCCTTTAGAATGAGAACAACAGCCAAGAAAAACACACATTTCTGACTTAGGAGAAAGTTTATTTGGAGCATATGGCTTTAACCAAGGGTAACAAAGGCATCCAAAAGTTTTTAGGTGAGAGTAAGTAGGTGATGTTTTAAACAAGACTTGATAAGGTGAAACATTGGCAAGAACAGGAGTTGGGAGTAGATTGATAAGATATACAGCTACTGATAAAACTTCAAGCCAAAATGATGTAGGTAATGAGCTATGTGATAAAAGGGATAAGGTTGTTTCAATCAAATGTCTATGTTTTCTTTCAGAGACTCCATTTTGTTCTGGAGTATGGGGACAAGATGTTTGGTGTATTATACCTTTGTTGTGCAAGAAAGACTGAAAGTTATTACTCATATACTCCCCACCATTATCACTTCTAAGAGTTTTAATTGATGTATAGTATTTATTTAAAACAAGATTATAGAAGGTACAAAAGGCATTATAAGCATCAAATTTGAGTTTTAGAGGATAAATCCAAGTAAATCTGCTATAGTCATCAATGAACACTATATAATATTTGAATGAAGAGCAATAATTTACAGGAGAAGGTCCCAAAATATCACTGTGAACTAAAGAGAAAATAGTAGATGATCTAGATGAAGACAAAGAGAAAGGCAGTTTATGAGCTTTAGAAGTAGCACAAGAATTACAAAGAACACCAAAATGATCTAATCTAGTTTGTAAAGTAGTAGATAATAATGATGACACATGACTTGATGGATGACCTAAGCGCATATGCCACAAAGAAGCTGAAGACATGGTTGTTTTTGAAGATAGACACACAGGTGTTGATGAAGAAGATGCAGATATTTTTGAGTTTGAATGAAACACAAGAAGATACAATCCATCTCTACAAGGGCCCTGAAAGAGAAGATCATTTGTAGAGGAGTCAAAAATTGACACAAAAGTGGAGGAGAACACAACAACACAGTTATTATCATGAGTAAATTTGGAAATGGACAGTAAATTAGATGAAATAGATGGAACATGTAGTATAGAATTTAAGTGAAACTTAGAAGATGAGTTAGAGAGTGTACTGTTCCCAATGTTAGCTATATCCAAGGCCTGACCATTACCAACTGAAACTGAGTTAGAGCCTTGATAAGAAGCTGAGTTTTGAAGCAAGCTTAAGTCATTAGTGACATGACTATTTGCTCCAGAGTCTAAGTACCACATTTCAGGATCATAGCAATTTTGAGATAAAGTTTGTGTAGATGAAGGAGCCTGAGATGTGTGAGCTGCCATAGCAATTCTGGCATTAGCTTTAGGTGAAGGAAAATTCACATAATCAGTCCTTGACCAACAGTCAATTGCTGAATGACCAAACTTAGTGCAAATTTGACAGGTTGGTGCAGAAGAATTAGACTGAACAGGTGGTGATCCCGAAATGGATGTGTTCATAGGTGAACCACGAGACCTTCCACGGCCTCTTCCACGTGAGAAACCACCACGACCACGATTAAAGACCGGTGCTGAAGTGTTTGTAAACAAAGCATTCTGAAATGACATGGAATTCTCACTTGAATCCGCCATTTTCATGTGTAATTCTTCCGAAATTAGTAGGCTACCAAGAGAGTCAAAGGTTAGAGTAGAAGATTGTGCATTAGTTATGCGAATACTCGATTTGAATTGGTTGTATTCTGAAGGAAGACCTTTAAGATTATACATTATAACATCTTCTAAAGGTAAAGACGCATCTGCAGTATCTAATCCATCACAGATATCTTGAATCTCTGCAAGATATGCATTCATAGGTTTATCTCCTTTCTTTAAGTTGTAGAGCTTCATTTTGAGTTGATGAACATGAGTTCTACATTGCGAAATGAAGATTTTTTCAAGTTTGTGCCATACCTCAGATGCATGATGTATCTTAACCACTTGAGAGGGTATCGATGGAATCATCGATGACAGTAAAGAGACCTTTAATTGTTGATCCTCTATAAGCCAAGTTGTGAAGCGAGGATCAGCAGCAGGTGGAGATGGAACACATCCAGTAACATGTTTAAAAGAGCCATGAGCTTCGAGAACTGCTTCAAGTTGAGCTCTCCAAAGCACATAATTCGTTGAATCGAGCTTCACTTGAACAAGACTCGCCCAATTTTGACGAAGAAGAAGAAGTCCAGCCGGAATTTCTGAGCTGGAGGAGATATTTGGAGAAGGTGAAGAAGAAGAAGATGAAGCCATGACAGTGATGCGGAAGCAATATGCCTAAGGATCGACGAAACACGTGACAAAACTCAATGAATTTCAGTAAAAAACTGAGAAATAAGAGAAGAAGGAAGCCATTAATGGCGGTTTTGAGCTTGACACTTGTTCTTTAGGCTTTTAAACTGATACCATGATAAACAATAGAGAGAGTAAAGAAGAATAGAGAGATGAGAGGAAAAGATCATTTTATTTAACTCAATCAATCGTATATATACATTACAGATTATTGTATATACTTAGACTTTAATGTATCTAACTATTTGTAACTAACTTTGATTCCTTAGCTCTAATTCTGTTTTGCTAGCTGTCATATAGTTGTTATACTTATCAATTAACACAATTATTGTATCAAATGATGGGTTATATATTACCTCTCTCTCTCTCTCTCTCTCTCTCTCTCTCTCTCTCTCTCTCTCTCTCTTTATATATATATATATATATATATATATATATATATATATATATATATATATATATATATATATATATATATGACACTCTTATCAGATTTTTTTTTGGGTTAGGTAAACGGTTGTATTAATAAAAAAACTGTACACTATACAAGAAAGTTACCTACCTAAGCAAAAGGCTAAAGATAGCAACTAAGAAGCTAAAAACGACTACCTCATACTAAAATTAATACAAGCTAATCGCCCACCATCATCTAAAAATGAATGATGAGGGAACAAGGAAAATAAAATAGAAAAAATGCACCACTTAATTTCCTTGATAACCGTTTCTCTAGATGAAGAATCACCTCTTATAGCTAGGTGATTTCTCGCTTTCCAAATACAATACACGGTAGCTCCAAAACCAATCCTCCATGCTTTTCTCCTCCAAACAAAACCAATCTTATCAGATATTGTACACAAGTTGGCATAAAAGTAATCAGTTAATATTTTACTTTTTTGTTTTTATTATTTTAGTTTATAATACGGTATATTCTTTACCCATTAAATTAATATTATTATAAATATTAACTAAAAGGATGTTGTTTTTCCTTTTTGTTACATGAAAAAAATAGAGGGTTAAGGTTCGGTAGGAATTTAAAAAAGAGTTTTTAGCCAATTAAGTCCACCAACCCAACTATTCATCCCTAACAGGTCCAACCCATCATTCCTTCCCATCCAGGTCCAGCTGATTTTTCCATATACCATCGTTGCCCCTGTTCAGGATCAGATCATATATTTGATTCCCTTGATCCTCGCATGTAACCAACTCCATATTATTAGCTAATTGATTTAAATCCCTTAAATATTGCTTTTATTACGGGAAACTCAATTAATAATTTGAGGAGCCATTAACGTTTGAAGCTTCGCATTTGAGGAGAAAGACGAAGCTGAGAGGAGGAAGACGAAGACTAGTTCATGCGTTCGTGAGAAGACCATCTAAACGACAATGGTGAAACCGTTTTTTAGGTGTTCCTGATGCGAGCTCCGGTATTGCATAATCACAGCTCCCGTCGGAGTATCTGTAACAAAAACCTCAGCCACTAATCTTTCTTTTCATCATCAACATAACAGGTTTGTGTAGATTGTTATCTAATTAATCCCAAACCACTGACCCATTATCCCATATCTAACTAATTGAGCCTCATTTCTTCGTCTTTTGATTGAACAGATAACAAGAAGAGTGCGTCAACGATGGGGATGAATGGCTGTCGATGTGATGCAGATACACACCATCGATTTTGACTGAGAACCCATCAAAACATAGCTAATAACCCACTGTAAACCATTAGTTTTAAAGTGAAACCCATCAATATCATACAAATAACCCACTACCAATAGACGACAGCACTAAAGGCTAACCCACCGAACTCAACATTCACACCATCGATATTACAAAGCATTACCCATCATCTTCATTCCCACCTTCATAGTCTGCACCAGTTTTTGCTAACCCAACGATTTCAACATTCACACCATCGATATTACAAAGCATTACCCATCGAGTTTAGTGGACAACCCACCATCGTCCATTTGAACAAAAGTTTCAAGTTTTTCATCAGTTGCTGCATTTGAATTTTATTAGTTACTGATTGTAATTTTTCTGGGTTATTGATTTGATTGATTGCATGATTTTAGCGATTTTTGTTTGTTTTAATTTCTTTGTTTTAATTTTTAACTGATTGCATGATTTTAGTGTTTTAGTTTTGGTAACAAATCTCCAATTAATGGGTAACTAGGGGCAAGTCTGTCATTTGCGGTGGGGGTGGACCTGATGGGCAATCACTGATTGCTTGTGGACTCTATAAGGAAATCACCCTTTAAAAAAAAAGAATTACATAAGAACAAAGAAAGAAAGAAATGACATGGAATTTTGAGGTTAGTTTAGGTGTATTAATTGGCACTGGTTACATTTTCTTTTTTTTGTTCGAAAGCACTGGTTACAAGCAAAAGAAGGAGACGAGATCTTATAAAAGCTTTACTTCTTTCTCTACCAATTAGTGAGCAATTGAGCATAATGAACATTTGAAAAAAAAAAAAAAGCATAATGATCAGGTAATTTTTTTTCTTTCCGCGTATATTGCTTTATTAAATTTCTATCGCCATTCTAGATATGTAGTATATTTCAATATTTCATGCAGATAAGTGAAACAACTTTCTGGCATCTTGTATTACTTTTTCCAAAACAAAAGAAAAATTATTGGTGTATTTTTATAAATTATATGATAAAACTATTCATTTACGAAAAAATTGATGAGATAAATTGAGTAATGATATGTACCACCCAATATCATACCACCCAAATTCATACCACCCAAATGTCACCCAATGACGTGGCGTGAATTGATTGGTTACAAATCTTTAATCAAATTAAGAAAATAAATGCATTAACAATTTGTAACCAATCAATTCACGGTACGTCATTGGGTGACATTTGAGTGGTATGAATTTGGGTGGTATATATCATTACTCGGATAAATTTTGCATGCGCGATAGTTTTACAATTATGTTTTGGTCAATATTATATATGGCGCATATAGTGTATCATTTATATCTGACGTATAGTGAGAAAAAAAAAAGGAAAGAAGTCATGGCGATATTATCTCAGCTTTGGTTGAAAAAAAAATGATGATTATTACATACAATTTAATTATTTGAATGATTTATTATAAATGGATAATTTATATGTTTGGGAAAATTTTATTAGAGTCACTAAACTATCTTAATGGTTCTGTTTAGACCACTTAACTATTACGGATTCCCAACAACCCACTAATTTATTAAAATTGTTCCAAATCAACCATTCATTGAGATAATTGAGATAATTTGTCTTCAGGTAACGTTCATTTCGTTGCCGATTGAATTGAACTCTCGTTCTCAGAAGGAAATCTGAAATGGATATCCTGCTTCTACTCTATTAGGAGTCCAATTGATATATACTTATATAAGTGAACATTGCAATTTATGATTAGATTTAGCTTGTATATAGTTTGAAATGTTAAATTTATTATCTTTTACATTTCATTGTATGTTTTAAACTTCTTCTTTATCTGTAAGACAAAATGGTCACGACTGGGTAAACCATTAGCGACTGCCAAGATGATCATTAGTGTTCTTAGAAGCGGTCTCTAAATTTGAAATTTTAACAGACTTTATAACTTTTTTCCTTGAAAAAAAGAAAAGGTATAGACAAGTAGTGAAGCTCTAATGTTATAGTGTCTGATCTGAAACGATTTTAATACATTAGTGGGTTGTTTGGAACCCGTAATAGTTAAGTGACCCAAACAGGATAAGATTTATTTAAAAAAAGGTGCCTAGAATAAGATTCTTTATAGAAAAATGCCCCATCCCAAACTACCCCTATAATTAAAAATTAAAAAAAAAAGAAATTAGAAAAAAACAAAACAAAAACTAATAAACACACGCGCGTCCGTGAAATTTTTTTAAATCGTCATAACTAATTCTAAAAAAATTAAAAAATCGAATTTTTTTTTATATATTTGGATAAAGCAAATTAATATTTACGTCTATGATTTTTTTCAATTTTTCTTTGAATTTTTTGATTTTTTTGAATTTTTTAATTCGCAGAACATGGAATTCCATGTTTTGATATAATGAATTTGTTTTCCGCAGACACGAAATTCACTGTTTAAAACATGGAATGGAATTCCATGTTTTAAACATGGAATTCCATGTTCTGCGAATTTAAAAATTAAAAAAAAAAAACAAAAAAATTCAGAAAATTCCGAAAAAAATCATAGACGTAAATATTAATTTGATTTATCCAAATATGATTTTTTTCGATTTTTCTGTTTTTTTTTTTGAATTAGTTATGGCGATTTTAAAAAAAATTCACGGGCGCGCGTGTGATGAAATTAGTAGTAGGCGGTGGTGGTGGTGGTGGTGATGGTTGTGGTGGCTGTAGTGGTGGTGATGGTGGTTGTGACGGTGGAGGTGGTGATGGTGGTGGAAATACCCTATTATTTGTTTAAGATTTAAAAATAAATATTGTATTAAAAATAAAATAATATATTTAATAATAAGGATAGTATAGGTATAAAAAATATAAAGGGGATGTTTTTTATAAATAATTGTTCTATTAGGCATTTATCTTTAAATAAGAAAATTAGAGGTTTAAAAAAATTAAAAACATCATTAAGAAAGCATTTATCTCTAATTATCTTTTTAAAAAAATTAAAAAGTTAAGATATTACAAATTTAAGGAGAAGGCATAAAGTAAGTAAGTAATATGATAAGTTTGGTAATCTTTTATAATTACATTTTTGACAAAAACTAGTAAGTAAATTATCTGTTCATTCATATCAATGAAGATCCAATTCTTGCTATTCTCTCCATAAGCGTTTCAGAGAATTTTCAGATTACACTATTTTTAGTTTTGTTAAGGCATTACTAATAAAAATACTTAATTATTAAATTAAAATTTTAATATTTTATTTATAGAAAGTCTCATTTTTATATTTTTACAACCTTTATTATTATTATTTTAATACAATATTTACTTTCAAATATTAAACAAATAATAGAGTATTTTCACTACCACTACCACCACCACCACCATCATATATTTAACCACTAATATAGCCATCAAAACTACAACCACCACCACCACTTACACCACCATGTATTTAACTATCATTACAGCTACCACCACCATCTCCACCACTACAACCACCACCTACTAATTCCATCACGTATGCGCGCGTCCATGATTTTTTTTAAAATCATCATAGATAATTCTAAAAATATCAAAAAAATAAAAAAAATTGTATTTTTTGATAAAACAAATTAATATTTACGTATATGATTTTTTTCGCCGATAGAAAAATTTATTGTTTAAAACATGGAATTCACTGTTCGAAATAGTGATTTTCAATTCGCAAACATGAAATTCATTGTTCAAAACATGAAATTCACTGTTTGAAACAATGAATTTTCTGTCCGCAAAAAAAAAATCAAAAAACTCATAAACGTAAATGTTAATTTGATTTATCCAAATATGTAAATTTTTTATTTTTCTGATTTTCTTATAATTAGTTATGACGATTTTAAAAAAAATCACGGACGCGCGCGTGTATGATGAAATTAGTAGTTGGTGGTGGTGGTTGAGGTTGTAGTGGTGGTAGTGGTTGTGGTGGTGGTGGTGGTGGGTGGTGGTGGTGGTGGGAAAATGTAATATGGTGGTTAAATTTAAATAATAAATAATAGAGTTATATAAGGGTATTTTTGTCAAGGGATGTTTCTAATAAAAAAATTTATTAGAAGATATTTTTAGCAAATAAGTTTTTTAATATGCATTTATATATAATTATGATTACATCCCTCAGTCCAAGATTTCAGCCTAATTTACAACTATTTATCCAAAAAGAAAATTACTTTTTGAAACCTAAAATTCAACCAATTTATTATTTAAGGCCTAATTAGAAATACACTTATATAATGTATCAATCTAAATTTTTGGTTTGATTTTTGACCACATATCCTTTTATTTTTTAATTTTTTTTTTGTTCAAAACATAGATATATAGATAGATAAAAATGCGATTACAAAGTTACCCTACCCCTATCGGGTCCTTGTCAAAATAAAGGATAGATGCTAACTGGGGAGGGCTACACACATCCCAGTTACCAAACAAATTGCTTAAAAGCTGTTGTTTAGCAACCCAGTCAGCCGCAAGATTTTTACTCCTAGGGATAAGAGTAAAAGAAGGACTCGAAAGTTCCGCAAAAAAATAAATATTACAAATGATGTTTTTAATAGAATGAATAGAGACTAGAGATCCTGAAGAAAGGGGCTTCATCACTTGCTCAGCATCATTCTCAATGATAACGCTTCCAAAAGGGTATTCAAGGGCCATCTCAGTAGCTCTAAGGATCCCCGTGGCTTCTGCTTCCAACACTGAATCTGTCTCGATTTTCCAACTTTTACCTGATACAAATTCACCATTAGAGTTTCTCACTAAACATGCGATGGCTGAGCCTTTATCAGAGAAAGCAGCATACAGTTTATTTTAAATTTATTGGGGGGTGGTTTTTTCCATTTTTCTTTAAATTTAACATTAATATTTGTATTGATAATATTGCCAGGAGGAGGGTTTTGATTGGAGGGGGTATCCTTATTCATTTTCTCCATATAATTAGTCTCATTAGGGTTAGAGATTTTAAAGTATTCTTTCCAACTATCAATTGAGTTATTAATAGTTTTGATTGGGTCACAATTTTTTCCATTATAAATAAAACTGTTTCTACTTTTCCAAATATGCCAAAGAGTGGTACAAATAAGTTCCAGAATTCTATCTTTTTTATCAAAGGAGGTTGTAATCTGTTGAACATGGTTTAGAATCCATTGATCTATTCTATTTGTGCTTTCATTATCTGATTTTATATTAAGAGGACCTGTGAACCAAACACATTTGGCCCAGGGGCATCTAAAGAGCATGTGTTCAATTGTTTCAATATTATTGTTGCAAATTTTGCATATATTTGTGTCACTACATTTCCTATTAAAAAGGTTCTCTTCAGTAGGGAGTAGATTTCTAATAGTTCTCCACATAAAATTCCTAATTTTGGTTGGGGTTTCCATATGCCAGATTAGGTTCCAAAGGTCTCTACCTCTAGTAATAGAAATAGTTGGTTTGTTTTGGTTTTTAACCATTTCTTTTTGTATTTCTTCATTTTTTAGTTTATGGTAAGCTTCTTTTACTGTATAGTTTCCTTTTTTGCAAAAGTTTATACAGATTAGGTCTTTACAGTCTATTTTTGGTATTGTCATATTTTCAGTTTTATCACTAATCTCTTTGTCATAAAGACTTCTAATAAGATTAGTATTCCAAGTTTTATCATCATTCATAAGGTTTACAACCTTTGTTATAGCATTGTCTTTAGGTTTAATGATGTTTTTATTGTTATTAATCCAAATATATTTTTGTAGATTAATATTAGTACCATTTCCTATTTTCCATTTGATGTTATTCTCAAATGTTTCTCTGCCGATTAAGATACTTCTCCATCCCCAAGATGGAGAGCTTCCTAGTTTAGCTTCTAGAAATTCACAATTATGGAAGTATTTTCCTTTAAGTAGTTTAAAGGAAACCAAGCTGCCTATGTTGGTGGGAGATTCATTAGTGATAATATTCTAGTTGCTCAAGAGATTGTACTAGATTATGATAAGAAAAATTCACATCCAAATTGTACTATTAACTTGGATCTCCAAAAGGCTTATGACTCAGTAAATTGGAATTTTTTATTTAATACTCTTCAAGCTTTTGAGTTCCCTGATAAGTTCATTACTTGGATGAGAATGTGTGTATGTACTACTTCATACTCGGTTTGTATCAATGGTGAGCAATGTGGTTATTTTAAAGGTAAGAGAGGGCTCAGACAAGGAGACCCTCTCTCACCTTATTTATTTACTATATGTATGGAGGTTTTCACAGGTCTACTACATCACTTGGCTATGAATTCAAGGTTTAAATTTCATCACAAATGTAGGAGCTTAAATCTCAATCATATGTTTTTCGCAGATGATATATTAATTTTCTTAAAGTCAGATATTAAATCAGCAGGTTTAATCAAGGAGGCTCTAAATTTATTTTCTAGAATCTCAGGTCTCAACATCAATTATCATAAGAGTGAACTTTACTTTGGTGGCACAAAGAGGGAAATCATGAATGAGATATCTAGAGTTCTCAACATCAAGATTGGTGAGTTACCTGTTAGGTATCTTGGGGTCCCACTCAACTCGAAAAAATTAAGTGTTTCTGAAGGTAACAAGTTAATTAATAAAATCTGTGATAATATTGAGGTTTGGTCTTCCAAATTATTGTCTTACTCAGGCAGGGTTGAATTAATAAGGTGTGTCCTTGTTAGTAAGGTGCTTTTTTGGTGTAGGATTTTCTTGCTTCCAAAGCAAGTCATTTACAGGCTTAATCAAAGAATGTCGAGTTTTTTGTGGAAGGGAAACTTAGAAGGATCTCAAGGTGCTAGAATATCTTGGCAATCCATCTGTTCTAAAAAAGAAAATGGTGGTTTGAATATCCCTAATCTTGAAGACTTAAACAAAGTGTGTATATTGTCTATATTTTGGAGGATGTACTCGCAGAAGGAGAATTTGTGGAGCTCTTGGGCCAATATTAACATTCTAAATGGTAAATGTATATGGGGTATTGAATACAAGCAATATCACTCGTGGGTTTGGAAGCAAATGTTAAAGGTTAGAGAAAGTGCTTACAAGTTTATTACACATGAGATAGGTAATGGTGTAAGCACTTTTATGATATGGGACAGGTGGATCAATGGTGAGAGTATACAACAAAAATTGAACATTGAGTTAGGGAAGCAAAATATAAATAGTAACAGGACTGTCAATGACTTTTATGGTAGAGAAAGGTGGAGGCTCCCTCCTTGCATAGGTAAGGCTTTACCTATTCTTCAAAATGTTAGGTTAAATGATAATCCTGACAAGAAAATATGGGAACACAACATTAAACAGAAGTTTTCGTTTAAGAAAACTTTGTCAAGCATTACTGAAGTTAAAGAGCATGTGGACTGGAGTGCAATTGTGTGGAATAGGTTGTGTATTCCCAGGTGCTCATTTATTACTTGGGTAGCTGCTCAGGATAGACTCCCAACAAAGAATAGAATGCTTAGTTGGGGGGCTACAAGTCAATCCGTTATGCGAATTTTGTCTTAATGGAGTTGAAGATAGGGATCACTTAATCCTATCCTGCTCTTTCACGCGGAGGATTTTAAAGAAGGTAATGGAGCTTATTGGTTTGCCAATTACAGTCTTGGACTTTCAGGCCTTGATCAATTTGTTTCTGATGATTCAAAGTAAAGAAAATCAAAGTATTGCCAGTTTAATTTTTACTTCATTTGTGTATTGTATATGGAGTGAACGCAATGGAAGGAGTCATGGGAGCTTAATGCGAAATGAGGAGCAAATGGCGAAGGAGATTAAACTGTTGATATATGCTAGATTACAATGCTTCAAGCTAAAAGGAATTCACGCAAAAGTAGTCTTAGAAAAGTTAGCGAATGGGCCTTAGTAATGGGCCTTTTGTAATTTTCTTTTATATTTGTTTTAAATGTAATGCAATGTATTAATGGGCTTTAGTATAAGGCTTGAAAAGTTGTAATGGATTTGGTGTGTTGAGTTTATAATGAAAAAGTTTTGGTTTGCCGATCAAAAAAAAAAAGTAGTTTAAAAAGCAAAGAATCTTTTTTGTTAGCAATGTTCCAGGCTTGTTTGCCTAGTAGTGCTTTGTTCATTAGGTGGAGGTCTCTGAAGCCCAACCCTCCTTCAAATTTAGATAGGGTCAAAAGATTCCAATTGGCCCAATGAATTCTTTTTTTACCTTTGTCTCCCCACCAAAATTGTGCAATGATGGAATGTATTTGATTTATTATATTTTTAGGAAAGATAAAGTTTGACATCATATAATTGGGTAAGCTTTGGATGACAGCTTTTATAAGAATTTCTTTACCTCCCTCTGAAAGAAAGAGTGTTTTCCAATTTTCTAGTCTTATTAAGACTTTATCAATAAGGAATTGAAGATCTTTAGATTTAGATCTACTCCATTCTGTTGGGAGACCCAAGTAATTCCCCAGATTATGGGTTTTTTCATGTTAAGTCTTTTGGCCATAACATTTTGAAGAAAGATAGGTGTGTTGGGGCTAAAGATAACCCCACATTTATTGAGGTTCAGTGATAGGCCTGTTCCATTTTTATAGATATTCATGATATTCATGAATGATTGTAATTCAATATTCTCAGCATTGAGAAAGAAGAGGCTATCATCAGCAAAAAGGAGATGAGTTATATCAGGGCATTTGTTACCAATTTTGATGCTTTTTATTAAGTATTTCTCTTTTTTATCTCTTACAAGGTCATTTAGGGTTTGAGATATAAGGCAAAAAATCAAGGGTGATAAGGGGTCTCCTTGTCTTATGCCTCTAGTTGGTTTTTGAAGTCGGTGGGTCTCACCATTAATAATTACAGAGTAGGTTATAGAGGTAATACAGAGCATAAGCTTTCTAACCCAATCTCTATTAAAACCCATCTTAATCAGTAGGTCATGTAAGAAGTCCCATTCAACATATTCATAGGCTTTTTGAATATCAGCTTTAATAGCTATCATATATTTTTTAGTTGTTTTTCTTCTTTTGATATGGGTGATTAATTCATGTGCTATCATAGTGTTTTCCTGGATAACTCTATCAGGCATGAAGGCACTTTGGTTTTCCCCAACTAAAGAGTTCATATGGGGTTGTAATCTATTTACTAGAACCCTTGCTATAATTTTATAAATAAAGTTAGAGCAACTAATGGGTCTATAATGTTTAATGCTAGTAGGCTTACTAATTTTTGGAATGAGGGTGATCATTGTTTGGTTAAGGTCATTTAAGTCCCCTTGATTGTTCCAAAAGTTATTAAAAACTCTCATAATATCAAGTTTAATCTGGTAAGGTTTTGCTCTTACTATTTTCCCACGGGTCCGTACCCATGTTGTTTTTTGATTGTTTATAACGTTAATTTTTATATACTTGCATTATAAGTCACTATTAGCATTTGGATGTTAACGGATTTGGATTTTGTCCATGTCAAAATCTTATGTATCCAATTCAAAAATTAAACTATCATCCAGCAATTGTGCCAAGGTCCAATGGTTGTACCTAAGTGGTTATACCCAAGTGTGTATCCAAGTAGTCCGTATCCAACAACTCCGTATCCAAAAATCCCGTACCCAAATAGAAGACCATCTCCAACATTTGTTCCGGACATATTTTTACTGCAATAAGAACAAAAAACAATAAGAAATTCCTTAACACTCGCATAAGATAAAAAAACAAAACGAATACCTATTCACTCTTTCATAGGATCAAAAATAAAACAACTCTCTTCACAATACCCGTTAAAGGTATGCGCGGGTCGGTTTTGTATAAAAATGGCTCAACCCACAAACCACCCGTTCTTGTGCGGGTTTTAAAAAATAAGACCCACACCCGCCCACTACATGACTTAAACCATTGAGTTTCGGGTTAGGCGGGTTGCAGGTGCATTGCGGGTGCTTTAGTTCGATAAAAAAACCGAATTTGTATCCATATTCATTTGGTGAGTCAAATTTATATTACAAATAAAAATTGTAACAAAAAATATTGTTTAGGATACTTGTATGCATTTCAAATCATCTATGATTAAAAGATATTAAATGAGATTTTAGAAACTATATATATTAATTAAACAAAGAGTATAGATAATATCATAATTGAAACGAAAAACATATTTATTAGATAAAATAATATTGAAATATTGAGGGATTTCAAAATATTTTTTGAAAAAGGGGAAGAATAAAAAAAATGTAGAGTGAAAAGCACATGACCCCCACTATTTTATTTGAATAAAATGAGCAATACGAATTTTTCTAATTTTTTGTACTACAAGGTAATCGGGTTTGTGGGTTTGAGGGTCTCAAGTTTAAAATCCACAACCCGCAAAATGTGTATATTTTTTCAAAAAGATAAACCGCAACCCACCCAATTAAAAACTAACTCGTTTAATTTCGGGTTAGTGTGATCGGGTTGATCGGGTTATGCGGGTTTTCTAACCCGATGCACACCCCTAATACCCGTACCCAAATACCCATACCATTTAGAAGACTATCTCAAGCAGACAATCTCCAACTGTTGTTCAAAACATAATTAAAACAATGAAAGATGATAAAGCCCTCATTCACATTCAGATTGGGAAAAAAACAATGAAACATGATAAAATCTCTTCACATGGACGGCGGCGGGTAGGTGAGATCTGGCTGTGATGGAGGTTTTCTTGTGCAAGGGAACGACGACGATGGTGTACTTGTGTAGGAGAGGCAGAAAGTGAGATAACGACAATGGTAAGGAGAGATATGGTTGTAACGACGGGAATGTGAGATCTGTGATGGTGGAGAAGGTCCATCAGGAACGACGGTTGTCTTGTGCGATGGTGGAGAAGGTCCATCAAGGACGGCAGTTTTCTTGTGCAGGATAGAGCCTTGCGATGGTGAAGAAGGTCCACTAATGGCGGGGTTCTTGTGCAGGTGAGTGGCGAAGGTGAAGAGGGTTCTTTTTGGTTTGTGTTCCGTTATGAGTGAGAGAGAGAGAGAGAGAGAGAGAGAGAGAGAGAGAGAGAGAGAGTTTCATAAGGTTTTTTTTTTTAATAAAAGCTGTGTACTGTGAATTAAAGGGAAAGGGTAGATTTTTGGATTTTTTTAGTTGAGTTTTAATGAAGCAAGCTGGTTAGTGGTAGGCTTTATTTAGTATTGTGTATAGCCTTTGAGTCTTATTTTCTCTGTTCTAAATAAATTGTCCATTTACTAAAAATATCATTCTAAATATATTGTCTATTTAAAATTTTAATATATATATATATATTTTTATTATCATTATTAAAATATTTAAATTTATATTTTCAATATTTATTTAAAATATTAAGATATTTTATTAGAGATATTTTTGTAATAATGAAGATAATTATTATGTTTTTGAAATTTATGAAAAGTTAAAGTGAATTTTTTTTATAATATAATGAGTAACAAATAGATGCCTCTTTACCCAACGGGAAAAAGAAAGTTTTTAGTCCAAGTTTACCTTTTGCAAGTTTATTATGATTGCTGAATAAAAAAACCCAAAAATGTAGAACATTATTAGTCACTAAAGTTGTAAAAGTTGTCCCATTGAACCAAAGTCTTGCATCCGCCTTACCTCAAGACTCAAGAGAATACGATGACAAGATGAACAGGAACGGGGTCAGGGTCAGCAATGTTGATATACATGGCCGCAATTTATGATCTCGGAGTATCCAATAAATCTTTTATTTGTTTCTAGTCTAAGTACAACGCATTAATTCTGTTTTCGTTTGAAATTGCACTTAATTAAACTGCATGAGCATATGACTGCTCTATACACGTACACGCAAATAAAATAAGAAGTAGCATTGAAGGCAAGAGATAGATAATTAAATGCATCAAAAAACATTTTCCCCTTATATTAGTGTAAAAATTGTGATGCATCTTGACTCTAGAGAGTAGAGATACGCCAACATTTATTTGATTTCAACAAAAGAAAATATTACTCTACAATTGTATACTATTTTTTTGTTTTTACAAAATTACCGCTTATACTAAAAATAATTATTCTAAAAAGTTTGTAATTTTTAAAAATCAAAACGTTTTTTTATACCACTTTTATCTTAATTAAATATTATAATATATATTTTCTAATAAATATTTAAGATTGTTAAAATACTTTATAAAAAATATTTTAGTTATTATATAAATAATAAATATTATTTCTTAATTGGTGTTTTTTTTTTGTCAAAGAGAGGGAATTACAATCGTTTATACAAAGACTTTAAATAATTGTAATAATCATTAAGAGTTCCGTTCTTCCATTTAGATGCATCCAGGTTTCGTCTAGCTGATTTTGCTGCAAGGTCTGTCACCCCGTTAAGATTCCGTTTAACGTAGTTGATTTTCCAATTGGGATATTTTTTCAACCAGATCTTCATTTCGGCAATGAACGGTGAGATCTGCCATCGAAGACCAGTACACTTATCAATACCTTGAATGAGTTCAAGGTTATCGGAGTAAAAAGAAACGCTCCGGTTATTACAACTAGCAGCCTTCCTCATAGCGAGAAGAACTGCCCATCCTTCCCCTTCAATTGGGCTCCTAACAAACTGTCTGGATGTGATCTTATGAGTTAACATGCCTTCTTTGTTGATCGCAATAGCTGCTAACCCTGTTGGTTCATAATCCTTTTTAAAAGACGCATCACACATGAAAATTAATTCTGCATCATCTGTCAGGATTGGGTTGCTTTCTATAATATCATCGTTATTGTTCTTGCATTTCAAAATGCTCCCTTTGTTATTAACTTTATTTTTAACCTCTCTGTCTTTGAATAAATCATTCATAGCTGAGTTGATTCTGATCATAATATCCTTGATTACCCATGGTGCTTTGTCATGAAAACTTCTCATCTTTGCCTTCCAAATATTCCATAATGTGAGAAGAAAATACGCCGTAAATTCATTTTGATCCCATCCATTTTTGCAATACTTTTTTCTCATCTCAATGAACCATTCCCCTATTTCATATTTCTTTTCTTTTTCTATCATAATCTGCAATCTAGAGTTTGCCCAAACCGCCATGCTAAGAGGGCACTTTATGAATAGGTGTTCAATTTCTTCTTTGTCCAGTTCACACCATTCACAAATCGCATCCTTAATTATTTTTCTATTTTTCAGATTACGTTTAGTAGGTATGGCTCCATTAACTACTTTCCATCCAAAGGATCTGACTTTATTCATGACATTTGATTTCCATATGATATCCCAAAGATTGCTATTTTCTTTCATGCCTTGAAAAGATGACTGGGCTTCATTTTGAATTTCTAAATCAACCAATTTATGATATCCCGATTTGGTACTATAATCACCATCCTTTGAAAATGGCCAAATTAATCTGTCTTCTTCTTTATTAATAATTGCCGGTATCTTGCATATGTCATTGATTTGATTTGGTGGAAATAATTATCTAAGTAGATCCATATTCCAAATATAATTGGTGTGAAAAAACAAATATAACACCTTTTTATGAATGAACGGAATATCATATATTTCATAAATTCTTGTTTAAGGCAGACTTTTTTGACGAAAAAGAAAAAAAGTTTAAGGCAGACATTTTATTCTTTTTACCTCAAACGTCAAAGGTTTACTAAATATCATAGTTGACTAAGATCTTCGTCCAAATAAAAGGTGCGATTTATCATATTCCTTTAAATACGAGGATATCCAGTAAAAAGGGAATTTTTAATCAGCCAACTGGTACAAATACAATGGTGCATGTAAGGGTAGATTCATAAATTCATTTTAATGAAAAACAATATCGGAAGTTGGATATATGCGTTTGATTAGCTTGAGTTACAGGGTTAATTTTAAAATGAACACTTTTGTAGCCACGCATTTATTTCTTTTGTTTATTTTATATTGTTTTTTATTTGTAGGTTTTTTTGGACATTATATTTGTAGGATTATAACTATACATTTATTTAGAAAAATTAAGAAAATAAGATTTCTAAGGTTTTTAAAGTTAGTTTGTTAGTAAGACCATTTTGCTTAGGTAAAATTCTTGTGATGCCCTTTATTTTTGGCTAAAGTGCAATAGCTGTCCTTTATCTTTAAAATTGTCACAGAACACTTTTTAATGAATTTTTTTGTCACCGTTAATCCTTTTTTTGATTTTCTTTTAGTTGACAGTTAGTCAATGTCATCTGGCACCACGTCAGTGCCACATCTGCTCCACATCATCAGCATTTACACCTCATTATATATTTTTTATTTTTTTACACCCTTCTTCTTCTTCTTCTTCTTCTTCTTCTTCTTCTTTCTCCCGCGACTCCATCAACAATCGAAGAACCCAAATCAAAAAAATGCAGTTTAAGAACAAATTGCTCACTCCAATTAAATCCCATGCTTATCATACTTTTTGGGTCAATCAAACTAAAAAACTCATACTTTCCATGCCATTTATGTCCTGTAAATTCATTCACAAGATAGTGGGATTTATACCTAACTTGAATTACTTTCTTAAGCCTTAATTGCCTGCTGTTTCTTGCACTTGTGATAATACCTCTTCAAGCATATAATACTTTAATTGGTTGTTTTGCAAATCAGGTCCTTGTTGGTTTGATATATTATCAAACACTCAGCAAGCATTCTTCATCATGATTTGAAGTCAGAGAACATTTCATCAATTTTAAATCTGTTGTATTATATTAAGCAAATTATCTCCATCACCATCACCACAAGTAATTGAATCAAGTAACATTCCGCAAGTAGTTACATCCATTGAAAAACCAAGTTATTTCATTTCCTTACCTAATACAATTGCCTATTCATGCTTATTTCTTCAGATATCCTTGAATCATAACATTGTAGGTCACACCATATGGTAAGAAACAAGGTTTCTCCATACTTGAATTGCATCTTCAAACATTTCCTCTCGACAAAATCCACCTAATATTCTCGAATTAGACGTCAAATAAATTAAACATATAACTAGACATCCCAAAAAAATACTCAAGAATAAAAGTACTATAACTTCTTTTTTAAGATAATAATTATGTAACAAAATTTGATATAAATTCCATAAAATTAAGTAATATGCATACGTAGTCGGTGCAATTCCATTTTCCGGAACAAGAGATGCAAATTGAACAGTTATATCATAGAAATTTATTAGATATAAAATGATATATATGTATATTACATGTACGACCGTCAACGAGGTACTGCTGATTGTTAGATGAGAGTGAATTGATGAAACCAGAAGAGTCAAGCATCAACATAGTGTTCTCTTCGATTCCTCCAATATTTTGATTGTTATTATTAATGGTGGCTCCTTCTCTTCTTCCTCCGCCACCTACGGCGGCTGTTGTTAGCTATTGCTCTTCCTCTTTTCTGACGAGGCACCATCTCTATATGCTTTACCGGTTGCAAATTAAAATTTGAATTTTACGCTTAAATATACATTTATTCTAAGCCATGTGAAGTCGAAAAGGATAATACTTGGGGTTTTCGGTTTTCATTGAAAGAAGTGTTTTATGCTTCCCATATAACTTAATCATATATGTCTATTGGGGTAATTAAAGAACAATTTGTTCTTACTGCATTTTTTATTTGGGTTCTCCGATTGTTGATGGAGAACGAAGAAGAAGATGGCTTTAAAAAAAAACTCGTCCAAATAAATAAATAAATTAATGAGGTGTAAAAGCCGATGACGTGGAGTAGATGTGGCAGTAAGGTGGCACTGCCGTGGCGTTAGATGGCATTGACTAACAATCTGTTATCTCCAGTGAGTTATCTTGATTCATAAACAAAAGGAGATAGAACAAAAATAAAATGCAGAAAAAATATAAATAAACAAAAAACCTGTTACTGATCGAGGCTAGGATTGGATCCTATGTCTTTAAGGTTTATTAGCCACGTACTGGTGTCTTACGTTTTGTTTGGCTTCAACCTCCAAGATACAACGATAAACACTGCAAATACCAGACACTTGAAAATCTGCAGAAACTTCGAACTTTCAGTGGTGTTTTATCTCTCTTACTTTTATGTAATTTGTTTGCAAAAAACTGAATGAATGAAAACTAGTTTTGGCCATGTATTTATAGGTGTAGAAGCACCTGTTTAAATCTGACCCGCAACGTTTCAGACATGGGAGATGACGTTTGAGGAAGAAGATGTTTCAGGAAAGATTAGAACGTTACAATTCAAAATTAAAATGATAGCCCAAGCCCTTTTAATTTTACAAAAGAATAGTCCAAACCAAGCCAAGCCCAAGCCCAAAAGTGGATGCCCTTAAGGGCCCAATTCTTAGGTGCTAAGAACTTTATATTGAGTGACTATTTTTTTTTCATTTTTCTAGTTCATAAAAAATCTTCCTATACATCAAATTAAAAAAATCAATTTCTCATTCACCTTTCATTGGTTTTACACAAGTGAATACATAAAATTCATTACCGAAGTAAGACGAAAAACTTTCGTTTTTGTCTCGACTTATAACGAGGTTCGAGACCCACGAAAAAATTGAGTTGAAATTTCACTTGAGTAAATTACCCAAATGATAACATTCCCCACATGAATGAAATTGACTGGTCATAATGCATATGAAAAACAAAATAAGAGGGAAAAACATGGAAGAATACTACGTCGAGAAAGGTAGCTTTTGGCCTTGAACCTTCTCTAGTAAGGGCTATCGGATTTACTTGCTAATCAGTGAACTTGATGTCTTGAACTGTTCAGCTTTGATGTAAATCAAGTCAATAGAACTTACATAGTACCCTGCCGACCATTATATGGTTCTCACGGTTGTGTCCATTTTTGGCCCTGGACATCTCCTGGATTCATGAGTAATTTTTCAGAAAATCAGCCTTTCAAAATTTTCTTAGGAGCGGCCCTCACTCCTTTACTCATATAGGTGGTCTCTTGTCAAGAATATCATATAATACCCTATCTTTTAATTTAATATACAAGAACCATTAAAAGCTTTGCTTAACCTCATCTTTGTATAAGAAGCATTGTGTTTTAGGTTCTAGGAATGGTTTCGGGAGAAATCCCCACAATGCTTGGCGCCGAGTTGCTTTTTGCATAATTCGGTTTTCCCTTTGAACTTAGATCATGGGATCTCCAATCTACGAAGTAGGGTTTCCATTATGGCAACTCATTTCAATAGGCTTTAGACCCATTCCCCTAGATAAGTTACGCACTTGCTCTTTTGGTAATCCTTTAGTCAAGGGATCTGCAATGTTATCCTTTGACCTCACATAGTCAATTGTGATAACCCCATTCGAGAGCAGTTGTCTTACGGTATTGTGTCTACGACGTATATGTCTAGACTTACCATTATACATTTCATTTAAGGCTCTACCGATGGCAGCCTGACTATCACAGTGTATGCAGATAGCTGGCACTGGTTTTGGCCAATTAGGAAAATCTTCTAGGAAATTACGAAGCCATTTGGCTTCCTCAGCAGCTTTATCCAAAGCTATAAATTCAGATTCCATGGTGGATCTAGCTATACATGTTTGTTTATAAGATTTCCACGAGACTGCTGCTCCTCCTAACATAAAGACAAATCCGCTCGTGGGTTTTGAGTCGGAGGAATCAGATATCCAGTTAGCATCGCTATATCCTTCTAATACAGCTGGATCTCCACTGTAGTGCAATCCTTCGTTCAGAGTGTATCTCAAGTACCGTAGAACTCTTACTATTGCAATCCAATGATCTCTTCCTGGATTTATTGTAAATCTACTTAACTTACTAACTGCATGTGCAATATCAGGTCTTGTGCAGTTCATTAAGTACATTAGACTTCCAATTATACGAGAATACTCTAACTGATTGATTGTATCACCAGTATTCTTTGCCAAGTGTAGATTTACGTCAACTGGAGTCTTTGCGATATTTGTATCGCCTTTACTAAACTTATTTAGTATTTTTTCTATGTAATGGGATTGATTTAATACTAACCCCTCAGATTTTCTCATTATCTTAATACCTAAGATAACATCAGCAATGCCTAAGTCTTTCATGTCGAACTTACTTGAGAGCATCTTCTTTGTAGAAGTGATTATGTCATTATTACTCCCAATAATTAACATATCGTCTACATATAAACAAACAATGACATATCCTTTATCAATGCCTTTTACATATACACATTTGTCACACTCATTTATTTTAAAGCCATTACCAATCATGACTTTATCAAATTTTTCATGCCATTGTTTGGGTGCTTGCTTTAATCCATATAAGGATATGATCAGCCTACACACCTTCTTTTCTTTTCCTGGAACTTTATATCCTTTGGGTTGTTCCATATAGATTTCCTCTTTAAGTTCCCCGTTGAGAAAAGCAGTTTTAACATCCATTTGATGAATTTCAAGCTTATAGATCGATGCTATTGCAATAAGTATTCTTATGGATGAAATTCTGGTTACTGGTGAAAAGGTATCAAAATAGTCAAGTCCTTCTTTTTTACTATAACCTTTTACTACCAGTCTTGCCTTATACTTTTCGATAGATCCATTAGTTTTCAATTTTCTTTTGAAAATCCATTTACTTCCCAGTGGTTTACTCCCAGGGGGAAGATCTACTAACTCCCACGTATGGTTTTGCATGATAGAATCTATCTCACTTTTAACCGCTTCTTTCCAATAAGGAGCTTTTGGAGTAGACATAGCTTCTTTAAAAGTTCGTGGTTCATCTTCCAATAAATAGGTAAGGAAGTCAGGACCAAAAGAAGTAGAGGTTCTCATTCTCTTACTTCTTCTTGGTTCATCGTTATCTTGTAACGATTCTTGGTCCTTCTCTTGATGACCATCTTCTATGTCATCATGAGTCCTTTTTAAAGAACTTCGTTCTTGTGTAATTTTGCATGGGAAAATTGTTTCAAAGAAATATGCATTTCTTGATTCAATTACCGTGTTAACACTGATGTCAACATTGTCTGATCGGTACACAAGAAACCGATAGGCTGCACTATTGTGTGCATATCAAATGAATAGACAGTCTATCGTTTTTGATCCTATCTTGACCATTTTTGGTGCTGGAACAGCAACCTTTGCTAAGCATCCCCACACTTTTAAGTATTTGAACGAAGGTGGTTTTCCTTTCCAAAGTTCGTAGGGGGTCTTATCTAGTTTCTTGTGGGGTACTTTATTTAAGATATGATTTGCACTAAGCAAAGCTTCTCCCCACAAGTTTTGCGGTGCTCCTGAGTTTATCAAAAGAGCATTCATCATTTCTTTTAAAGTACGGTTCTTGCGTTCTGCAACACCGTTTTGTTGAGGCGAATAAGGGGCTGTTGTTTGATGGATTATTCCTTGTTCAGCACAATATTCTTCAAAAGGAGAAACATATTCTCCTCCCCTATCTGTTCTGAGATTCTTGATCTTTTTACTTAGTTGATTCTCAACCTCAGTTTTATATTGCTTAAATGCTTCTAAGGCCTCATCCTTACTATGAAGCAAGTAGATATAGCAATATCTTGTGCAATCGTCTATAAAGGTAATGAAGTATTTCTTACCACTTCTAGTTTGCACGAACTTTAAGTCACATATGTCACTGTGAATTAACTCTAAAGGTTCTGATGACCTTTCAACATTTTTAAACGAGTTTCTTGTCAACTTGGACTCTACGCATATCTCACATTTTTCTTGAGATTTAAAGTTAACATTTGGTAACAAACCATCGTTTACAAGTTTAGTTAATGAACCAAAATTAACTTGTCCTAATCTATCATGCCATAAATTAGGAGAATCCAACAAGTAAACGGAAGAAGAATTCTTATTCATCACATCATTTGTTACATTTTTAGGAGGTACCACGGTTAGGGCTGCAAATGAACCGATACTCTCACCAAGGGCTCGAGTTTGAGTTCGTTAAGGGTTTGTTTGAGTTCGGCTCGTTAGTTAAACAAACCAAGCTCAAGCTTTAAATTCAGGCTCGTTTACTAAACGAGACAAACTCAAACCTATATAAGCTCGATTCGTTAAGCTCGTGAACAGTTTGGTAAGGGTTCTTTAAGAGCTCGTTAATAGGCTTGGTAGATATATTCAGTTAAAAATTATATATGTATACATGTAAAAAGTCAAAACTACGTAAAACTTTTGTATTATGTAATTAATCATAACTAAAATATTTCATATATAATAAGTAATTTTTTTTATATCTAATAAATATACTACTAGTATCTAGAGCTACAAATTAGACGATACTCTCACCAAGGGCTCGAGTTTGAGTTCGCTAAGGGCTTGTTTGAGTTCGGCTCGTTAGTTAACAAACCAAGCTCAAGAAAGCTAAAGCTTGGTTCGGCTCGTTTCGTTTCAAACTCAAACCAAGCTCAAGCTCGCTAAAATATTAGCAAACAAACTCAAGAAAGCTAAAGTTCGGCTCGGTTCGGTTCGTTTGCAGCCCTAACCACGGTCATTACATTTAGCTTAAACAGACCGTCACATAGGTACCCTTTGCCTACATACATCTCATTTTTCGAAAGTACAAATTTATCAGCTACAAATACAAGTTTAAATCCGGCCTTGTTAAGTAAGGAACTAGAAACTAGATTCTTACGAATATCTTGTACATGCAGCACATTGTTCAAGGTTAAATCCTTTCCAGAGGTCATCTTCAGCACAACTTGTCCCACTCCTTGAACTTTTGAGGTTGACGAATTTCCCATGTAAAGAATTTCTTCATTTGGAGACGTCCTGTAGGTCTTGAACATCTTTTTCTCTGAACACACATGTCTTGTTGCTCCGGTGTCAACCAACCACTGTTTAGGATTTCCAACGAGATTCACCTCAGAAATCATTGCAGCGAGATTCATCTCTTCAATACATCAGAAAGCTCTGCCATATTTTCTTGACTATTGTTACCTTTCTTCTGGTTACCTTGTGCCTTCTTGTTTCGACAATCTTTTGCGCGATGACCATGTTTTCCACAGTTGTGACAATTTCCGTCAAAATTAGCCTTCTTCTTGTTGTCATTAGATTGTCCTTGCCTTTTCCGTTTTTTGTTGTGGTTAGACCTCGGTTGTTCCACAACATTAACCTTGGCTTCAAACGAACGAAAGTTACTTCCTTTCTCGGCTAGTCGGTTGTCTTCTTCAATCCTCAACCGAACGACCAAATCTTCAAGACTGATTTGCTTGCGCTTGTGCTTTAGATAGCCCTTGAAGTCTTTGTACATTGGTGGTAATTTTTCAACCAATGCAGCAACTTGGAAGGATTCCACCAATCTCATTCCTTCAGCATCTAACTCATGTAGTATTAACTGAAACTGCTGCACCTGCGACACCAGAGATATCGAGTCTATCATTTTAAACTCCAAAAACTTACCAACCACAAACTTTTTGGTACCGGCGTCTTCCGTTTTGTATTTTTTCTCTAGGGAATCCCAGAGTTGTTTAGCCGATTTCATAGTGCAATACACATTATACAGAGAATTGTCTAGACAATTGAGAATGTAGTTTTTGCACAAAAAGTCTGAATGGTTCCATGCTTCCACGGCATGAACAGTTTGAGCATCAGGATCATTTCCCGTTTCTAGAGCATTTTCTTTGAGAAACCTCGCAAGACTCAAAGTAGTCAAGTAGAACAACATTTTCTGTTGCCATGTTTTGAAGTTTGCACCACCAAACTTCTCTGGTCTTTCAGCAGGACCCATAGGTACTGACATATGCACGTTGGGCCTTGAAGTACCACCAGTTTCATTTTGCTGTTGCATTATTGCAGAAGCATTTGTATTTTCTGGTTCTTTAGCCATTCTGTTACTTTCAAGAAAACAACCCAGCAGAAGAGATTTAGTATGTGTTGGATACAGTAGATGTATACAACACGAAATAATATAGTTTTAAGACTGGATATCCAGATTCTTGTCTTTCCCAAGAGTTTATCTCTTGTTAGGCAGACTAAAGTCCCAAGCTTTAAAATCTTGTTGTAGAACTTAGAATTTAGATTATGCAGTTGAAAAACCAAAATGAGAATCAAGATAACAGTAGCGACAATAAACCTTAAATTGTTATCTCCAGTGAGTTATCTTGATTCATAAACAAAAGGAGATAGAACAAAAATAAAATGCAGAAAAAATATAAATAAACAAAAAACCTATTACTGATCGAGGCTAGGATTGGATCCTATGTCTTTAAGGTTTATTAGCCACGCACTGGTGTCTTACGTTTTGTTTGGCTTCAACCTCCAGGATACAACGATCAACACTGCAAATATCAGATACTTGAAAATCTGCAGAAACTTCGAACTTTCAATGGTGTTTTATCTCTCTTGCTTTTATGTAATTTGTTTGCAAAAAACTGAATGAATGAAAACTAGTTTTGGCCATGTATTTATAGGTGTAGAAGCACCTGTTTAAATCTGACCCGCAACGTTTCAGACATGGGAGATGACGTTTGAGGAAGAAGGTGTTTCAGGAAAGATTAGAACGTTACAATTCAAAATTAAAATGATAGCCCAAGCCCTTTTAATTTTACAAAAGAATTGTCCAAACCAAGCCAAGCCCAAGCCCAAAAGTGGATGCCCTTAAGGGCCCAATTCTTAAGTGCTAAGAACTTTATATTGAGTGACTATTTTTTTTTTTCCTTTTTCTAGTTCATGAAAAATCTTCCTATACCTCAAATTAAAAACTCAATTTCTCATTCACCTTTCATTGGTTTTACACAAGTGAATACATAAAATTCATTACCGAAGTAAGACGAAAAACTTTCGTTTTTGTCCTGACTTATAACGAGGTTCGAGACCCACGAAAAAATTGAGTTAAAGTAAGAAATTTCACTTGAGTAAATTACCCAAATGATAACACAATCAACTAACATACAATAAAAAAAAAGGCTAACGATGACAAAAAAAATTCATTAAAGGGCGTTTTGTGACAATTTTAAAAATAAAGGGCGGCTACTACACTTTGACCAAAGAAAAAAGGCATCACAGGAAATTCACCCTAGATAATATAAAAAAATTAAAAAATATAAGATAAATTTAAACTATATCCAGCTCCTATTATCACCCCGGTCTCCGTTCGTGGGTGGACGAACGATGAGAAGACTATATTTTAGCCTAGCCAACAATTTGATTTTCTAACTTAATTTTTTAATTTTAAAAGATAATATATATCACCAAAATCTGTCATCAAATATTATGCCATTAAAAACATGATGTGATTTAATTAGAAATGCATGATATTTTTAATCGTATTTTAATTCATATTTATCGAATCATGTTATGTTAATGGTGTTCTTTTTATACATGAGTGAATCGAACTAGATTGCGCGCACCACAACTAATCTCACGAGGATATACACGCCTTCCCACATATATTTTTAGGTAAATGTGTATTAGGTTACCCATATTCAAGGAAGGGTTCAAGTCTTGTATTTTTTACTTTACATTCGTTGAGAAAGAGATTTAAACCATGATGGTATGTTTGACGCATGGTATATATATATCTTCATCTAAATATTATGCCTCAAATTCCATATTTTTAGTGGATTTTAAATAATTTAATATTTATTTATTTTCAGTATGTTTTTATCATTGAATTGTTTGAAATTCATAAAAATAAAAATTTAAATGATATTATTTAAAATGAAATTCAACTTTTACTTGTTATCAAATGACGAAAGGTACATGAAACGAATAATTAGCATCACGACTCTATCCAAAATTTAGAAAACATGCTTCCTTTTCTTGCTTTTGTCTCTTGAACTTAATAAAGATCTAAATGGTCCACACCTTAGGAAAAAAGTAAAAGATATTATTCGTACATGTACGTGTTGGTCTAAGTGGAGGAAACGTGCAACAACGAAGCTTGATGGAAGTTTCATATAATTGTCTCACGTTTTTGGCTTTTCGTTTTACCAGTCAAAATCAATTTCTAAGACATTTACACGATTGGAAAGGGTAAAACATGCACATAATTCAATTCCGTAGAAGAATCATATATCATTTTCACGTGTTATATCATTTTTTTTCTTAGAACAAAAAAATATATATCATTTTCACGTGTTATACTAATGTGTAGAAATTCGTGTCTTCTAGTATTCTTTCCTTTTCAAAATGTTTATCCACTTATTAAAATTGATGTTTTAAAATGTTTGTCCACTTAGTATTTCAAGACATTTTTTTCCAATTTTTTCCATTACTACCCCTATTAAAAAATTTAAATTTATATTTCCAATACACATTTAAGATATCAAGACACTTTATGAAGGGTAATTTTGTAATAGGGATTGTAATCATTAATTTTCTTAATTCGTGTGAAAAGCAAAGTGGACAAACATTTTGAAACGGAGGGAGTATAAAATAAGCAATACCCTACTCTAGACATCTCTTAGTTCAGGGTGGCTATCAGACCGGTCCTACCGGTCCTACAGACCAAACCGGCTGGTTCCAAGGAATTCGGGCGCGGACCAGAACAAATCGTATTAACCCAAACAGTTCGGTTCTCCTAAAAAAACGTTGGTTAGGCCCGGACCAGTACCTATATATATATATATATATATATATATATATATATATATATATATAATACCACCCACTGCCCCCCAACAACTCTCCCCTCTCTCTCTCTCTCTCTCTCTCGTATCTTCATTCACATCACCCAACCCACCGACCCCAATAACTTTCCCCTCTCTCGTCTTAATTCTTTTCACCAAACCCACCTCCCCCATTGATTACCCATATGAAATCCGATCTAATCTCTATACACATCTCCTGAAATCACTGAAAATGGTTTGATCAATGGTTATGTTGGTGGTGGTTGTTTATAAAAAATAATATTATCTTTTATCTTCTATCTTCGAATCTGAAAATTGATTTATGTAATGTGTTATATCAATATTCAATACTCCATGGGTATGTATATCTTAGCTCTTTGTTTATGATGGGCTATTTGTTTCGGTTATTGAGATTATTTGGTTTCCTGATGAGTTTTTTGTTCCTGTTTTTGTGACGAATGAAATTTCTGGATTTCCTTTCTCTTTGACATGGATTGAGGTGTCTTGTTCACAAATTATGTAATGAATTCTATTTCTTATATTTATTTTGCAGAAATCTAATTTGATTTCATGTCTCTTTGATTGCATGAGAATAAGGTGTGGATATCATGAGGAGATTTGAAGTGTTGGGTGTTTAGGTCCAAATAAGTGTGTAAGTTGATGGCTTTGATCCCTTTATTTTTCGGAAAAATTAATTATGGTCCCTGGTTTATGTGATTTAGGTGATGTTGATGTTATTCAAGGAGTTCTTGGTTTTGGATAATTTTCTGGACATGTGTTGTTTGAAATTGCGAAAACAAGTCCCTCTATTTGTTAAATTTTTGAAGTTGTAATGTGTTGAAACTTTCAAAAATTAGTCCATATGTTTGAAACTTTCAAAAATTAGTCCATATGTTTGAAACTTTCAAAAATTAGCCCCTATATTTATGAAGTATTCAAAAATCAGTCCCTATAAATGTGGAAAATGTTGTTTAAGTCACTATTTTATGCGAAAATTGAGCAAAATTGATTTTGTAATTCGAAATGGTCCTTTCTTTGTGTGAAATTGATATGGAAAGTCCTTTTGTTGTGCGAAATTGCTCCATATTTTTCCTTAGGTGCGTTAATTTTTTGTGGGAAGTAGACTATGTTTTCGAAAATGTTACTATTAGTCCATGTTTTTTGTGAAATTGATATCGAAAGCCCCTATTATGTGTGAAATTGTTGCTATTAGTGCTTGATTTAGATGAGTTGATACTATAACATGTATAATGAGATTAAGATAGTCAAAGTTACTGGTTTTTGTGAATTGCATGTTGTAATGCAAAGTATTAAGTGGTTTGGACATGGTAAGATCAAGTAGTTGAGGGTTTTATTGAATTGATGGAACTAATTTGTGGGATTTTTAGAATTTACGGGTTCTACTGCTAAGTTTTCGGAATGAGAAAAAAGTTTAAGAAATTGCAAAAAACCCCCTGATTTTCACAAAAATGATGAAACCCCTTTTAAGAAGATAATTTTTTTAATAAAATTGCCCCATAATTTTTCTAAATATGTTCAATTGGACCAAAATGTATTTAAAACAATTTCTTTAAGTTTGTGAAATGATGATTATAATTCTAAAAATTTACAAAATGGTCCCTAAACTTTTATAAGGTGTTTTTTTAGTCCAAAGTTCGCTTGGGCGGTTTTATGATAGTATTGCATTAATATTTTAAAGTTTAAGATATAATTATTTGTAGTATAACATTTAATTTCTAAGGTGTGCTATTTGAAATATTTGAAAAAAAACTTTGTGGCTAATTTTTTGATCTGTGAAATGATTTTAGGGGTTTTTATTTTCATTTTCTTTGACAGGTATACACAAGTTGATGATTTAAATTACTTTAATTATTTAAATTATTTTAAATGGTTTGTAATAATTATTTTTATTTCTCTAGTTTTTTATTTTTTTAATTTACATATATGATCTATCTTGTTTATTTTGTTTTAACAAATCATAACATCGATTATAGTTTTTAGGGTGCGTCTATTAGAAAAAAAATCCACATCTTACATAACTAAGTCTTTATACCAAACCCAAAAGTATTTTTTAAACAAACTATTTAAACAATAATATTAAACTTGAACAATCTAAACCAAACTAGTCAACTGTTTTAAACAAACCATCAATTTTCAATACAAAATAAAAAGAAAAACAGTTAATTCAAACAAAGACTTTAAAAAATTAAAGTAAGGACCGGTTTGAACCCGGTAAGAACCGGACCGGAACCGGTTGGATCGGTTTTACTTACCGGTTCGAACCTCACCATTCTCCACATGGAACTGGCCCGGACTAGACCGATAAGGAGTAGGACCGGTTGACTAGAACGGTCTGGTAGGGCATAGATTTGTTAAGAACCAGACCGAACCGGTCTAGACCGACACGATTGCTAGGCTGACTCTTAGTATAAGTAATGAATTACTACCAAATTTAAATAACTTGATTTGTTAGATCAATTTGGTTTGCTTTTTCGATGAATTTTACATGCTATACTTGATTTTTTTTTTTTGAACAAACTTAGATTCATTTATCTAGATTTTTTTGGGTCAATTTTCATTTATTTAGATCAATTTAGATGCTTTTTCGACGAATTTGGTTTCCTGAACTACTCTTTGTTTCAATTCCTGTGGTGTTTCTCGACTAAAATAAATAGCTATTTTGTTAAAATTAACCATTTGTCTTGAACCTTCACAATAATCTTTTTGACAATCTTTAAAAGCTTCTATCTTTGTATATTACAAGGTCATAAAAAATGGAGAATTGTTCGCAAATAACATGTTTGAAATAATTGAACATTTTCTTTTAATTTGAATCCCTTTGATAATATCATTATCAACGTATTTATCAGTTAAACAGTTAGTGATTATGTCATAAGTGTAAATAAAAAGGTGACACTGGGTCACCTTATCGAATCCCTCTGCCTGGTGTAAACTTTCCCATCCTTTCTATATTAAAGTTAATTTGAAAAAGAGAGTAGTATTACAATTCTTGATCTACGTAATCCATTTTTCATAAAAACCAAGTTTTATTAAATATTTTATAATAAAATCCTAACTTACCTGATCGTAAGATTTGGCAATGTCGATTTTTATTGCCGCCATATGTTTGTGATTTTTCCTTTTCTTTTTTTTTTTTTTTTTCGATGTATGGGTGTCCGGGCCAGCTTACGCGCACCACGACTAATCCCATAGGAAATATACACGCCTCCTCATGCATACTCCCACTTAATCAGAACTAGGTTACCCATGTTCAGGGAGGAGACTCGAACCATGCACCCCTTGCTTACCTTTTCTTGTCCATATAGAAAGACATTTTTTCGGTAACGGTCATATTATCTTGTATAGCTCTACCTTCTGGTAATGATGGCTGTGTTTGCGAGACTATATCATATTTGTAACCTATTAGATAGAATTTTGGCAATAATTTAATGTTCAAAATAAACAGACGAGATCGGTCTGCAGTCTTTCAAAATTTCTTGAATATCTTATTTTGGTATTAAGGGAACTCGTGTATCATTTAACTTTTCCAAAGATATATTATTATTGAATAAATCATGTACCATTAAAAATACATCATCCTTAATAATATCCCAAAATTCATGATAAAACTTACCGTTCAGTCTATCGAGTCTCAGGGATTTTGTGGGTGATAATTCTTTGACCGTCCTCTCTATTCCATTGTTGGTTGCTTTGTTAATTCATTATTCATTTGGTTAGTGACTCTGGGTTATACATATTGTGTTGCTCTGAATGTTCTTCAGTTGCCGTTTTTTCACTAAACAAGTCTCTATAAAAATCCTGAAAACAATTTCGTACTTCTAATACTTCTTCTTTCCATATCCCATTAGTATATTTAATTTCAAGATATTGTCAAAACTCCATATTTGAATAGTTGAAAGATGAAAATAATTTGTACAATTTTCTCCATATGTCAACCATATTTGCCTCGCTCGGTCTGACCAATATTTTTATTCAACTCGTACTCAAAGTTCATTTGTTACTTAATATTTCTTTCCTCTTCCTGTAAAGATGAGGATGAGATAGAATTTGAGATCTCCCTCAATCTTGTTTGTCGAATTTTTATGATCTTCATGGTTTTCAAACGTGATTTGACTCCATCATTTGAGCGCTCCAATTGTATCGTCTGTTTTTCCAAAAACACTTCTAGTGATTCTTCTTGTCCTGGTGGTCTCCAAGCATTTTGTACCACTCTTGTACGTTCTTCATTGTCAAGCCAAAACTATTCAAATTTGAAAGCTTTTTGTCCTTGTTTCATTGTATGATCATATTGTAAAATAAGGGGTGAATGATTTGGTCCTATTTCCGGTGGTACGAGGACCTGAGCCTTTGGGAATCTATTCATCCACTCATAAAAAGCAAACATTCTATCAAGTTTTATCTTGACGAGATCATTATCGAATGCTGGTTAGTCCAAGTGTAATAATAGACGTATGAATGCAATTCTATTAAACTATTACTATAAGTAAAATTCTTAAATTCTAGAATGTGATTATTATTAGCAGGTATTTTACTATATTTCTCATTACAGTTAAGAATTTCATTAAAATTACCAATAATCATCCATGGTTCGCTAATATTATTACTCCAGTTCGTGATCTCGTGCCAAGTGTTCAAATGATCATCAAAATTATTAGGGGAATGTATGCATAATATGTAATACGAGAAGGAAAAACCATTGATGTACATAATAATATAGTGAGCATTGCAAAGGATTATTTCTAACTTAACATAAGATTGTCATATAACCAAGAACCCCCCGAATGAAAGGCAGTGCCTGTAGGGTCTTTAACAAAAATGTTATCATAATTAATCGACCTAATTACCTCACGAGGATATTCAGTACGCATCATAGTTTCGCAAAAGCACGCCATCCCAGGTTTATACTTCACCAAGATAGACTTTGTAGTTGAGATTGTCAGGGAAGCCCGAATACCCGGACAGTTCAAAATAGTGTAGTAATTAAAAGTCGTCGGACGTCTTAGGGACAATCCGAATATTCCTTTGTAATTTAAACCTTGGCCCATTTTTTTTCAAAAGTTATAATATTCAAAACCGCACTCCCTTTCCCTATCTTTCTACACATCCGCTTTACCTCACCTTTGCTCCATAAAAGGCCGGCCCGAAACCGCCCCATACTGTATTCCAAACTTGGTCCCAACAAGCCTACCACTTGACCGAAGTAGAAACCCTTTAGAAATAGTCTATGGGTTTGTTTATTGTTATAACTAGGTTCCAATACCATGCTATACACGGGAACACAAATCAAATATAAAAAAATAAATAAATTGAAATGTACTACCTTAATCAGAAAAATTTATCTCAAGAATTTTATATTACAAACTTTTTAGAAAATAAATAATAAAAGGCACATGACATAATAAGAAAAAAAATAAAAAATAAAATGACACATCACAAAATCAAATGATACATGGTAGAGTCAACTATTGATTCTATTTATATATATAGTTTATAAAATTTTAAAAAAATAATAATAAAAGACACATATCATAATAATAATATATATATATAAATAAATATAATAACATATGGAAAAAGTAAAATAACATATAATAAAAGTGAAAAAAATATATGACAACATTAACTATTGACTCTCTTTTTATATATTATATAGATGAAACACAGATAAAGGCGCTCTTGGAGAGACCAAGGAGGCCATGGCCTTAGGCCTCCCCAATTTTTATAACTTTTAGGGCCTCTTAATTTTTTTTGCATATAATATAAGTTTTTTAATTTAAAAGACACAGTTTTGACCCACCTTAAATCAAAAATGTTAGTCTGTTTTTTTTAAAATTGTTTAATTAAGTTAAGTAAAAAAAATCATTAATAATACATATAAGATTTTTTAAATGGATTATTTCTTAAAGTTTGTTTTGAACCCCTAAAATGTCAAAAACACCCTAATGCATATGTCAATGTAAAATGATATATAACAAAAGCCAAATAACAAATAAAATATCAATTTATATATTATATAGATTATACCACAAGGTTCTTATTATTAGTAGTATTAGTAATCTTCTTGTCAATACTATTGTACTTTTATCAGTCCAAACTAAATTGTAAATTGTTTTCTTTCAATGAACAAAGCCGTTCAATCCAAATCCAAATATAGGGTTGAGGATATAAGCATAATTAACCATTAATATGACTAGTATTGATCATATGAAATTCAGGCACTATAGTATTGACAAATGGCGTAACTGGTCTAATGAGACCATAAAAAATACTACCCATCTTCTTATAACATGTGCTTTTTGTAAACATATTTGGGCATGAACGACATTACAAATTAGGCCCCCGGAGACAGAGCCTGAGTCCCTAGGGAAATGGCACACTAAGGGTTATAATTAAGATGAGACGATAACATAGGATAAACACATAATGGGGCATACATGATGTTAACACTGTGGAACATATGGAAACATAAAAAGAAATGTATACTCCCTCTGTCCCAAAAATAATGTCCACTCTGCTTTTCACACAAATTAAGAAACCTAATCATTACATACCCCATTTACAAATTTACACCTCATAAAGTGTCTTGATATTTTAAATATGCATTGGAAATATAAATTTTATTTTTTTAATAAGGGTAATAATGAAAAAAGTTGGAAAAAAGTGCTTGATATTCTAAGTGGACAATAATTTTGGGACGGCGGGAGTACATAAAAACACGACGCTGGATATAGATACGGTTCTTTTGACAATTAATGCAGGTATGAAGGATCTATTTGGCCAAAATTGGATGTCTTACACTTCGTCAACAATCAGGGCACCGATCACCAACAATAATAACCCTTGGAACCTAGAGGAACTCGCGGGAACTCAACTTATTTTTACATGCGACACATCCTTTAAAACACGAGCTGAGTAGAGCATGATAGGGATCATTAGAAGAGATACACGTACATGTAATCAAGCGATCTTCTCAAAACCAATATGGACAGACTCACAGGCAGAAGGCGAGGCGATTGCGTCCTGGAAGCAGTGAAGATGGCTATGATCAGTAAGGGACAAAAAATTATTATCTGCTCAGATAACCTTGATTTGATTCAAGGTATTAGGTCGCTGCCAGTGGCGTGGTGGAAAGTCAAACCTTATGTCAAGTGAATCCTTGCTTATGCTGCTGAACATGGTAGGATGTTCTTTAAGCATATCTCGAGACGTCTTAATGGCATGGCTGATCGAGCCGCATGGAACGCTAGACAATGGGTTTCTCCAAGTGATCACCAACTTGATATTACGCATTTGTTCACACGTCTTGAGATTGGCTAAGACTATTTACGGTTCTGTACGCTTTCCTTTGTCCAAAGAAAAAATCATCAAAAACTCCTACTTTCCGGAATTAGCTCAGGCAACCTCCAAATAACCTCAAAATGATCACAGAATATTCCAAGCGAATTTAGGCAACCACCTAGGCAGTTTGGAACTGAAAAATCTATCTTTTTACATAAAACATTAAAAATTTATTTTTCAATATAAAAAATTATATAAAACTATTTTAAAAATTATATATACCTAAAAAAACCCGACTAAGAAGAATATACCTAGGCTTCTGTCTAATTTTTAAGCGCTTAAAAGTGGTCGACCGCCTGCTTATTGCGCGTTTTTTAAAACATTGATTTCCTTCCACCTTATTAGTTACTTTATAATTAGAAGCATAATAATAAATATCACTCGTAGCTTTAACCGTATAGGTAGAATAGAAAGATTTAAAAGGACAATTTATTTAATTACTTTGGCTCCGAGAGGGAAAGAAGCCATCGGAAGTTGCGTTCATTTTCTGCAGCAAAATTCATATAATTTGATTTAGTTGCTTGCAGTAATTGATGTAGTAGTTGATTTTATTAAAATAAAAGTAAAAGAGTGCTAGATCCAGAGATTGTGAGATCTGAAAGCCTTTTTAGTCGTTATAGTTCTTTCGTTTTAGAAAAAAGAATTCGATTGTGCGACAACCCGTAAACCTCATTGGGTAGTTTGGAAAATACATAATCTCATGAGAGGAAAATAGCATTTTCCCTAATAAATAAAACCAGGGTATTGTTCGTGACTGTAATCAAAGAACAAATCATATCTTTTACCAAGATATATGAATGCAATATCAACTATCTTGGTTGAAGAACAGAAATAGTTAGGCCATTAACAGAAAACGTTGCATCCCTACTTGATGATTTGGAAGAGGCGTGAATCCATTGCTTAGCATTAATATGATATTCAACATAGTTGGTCGATTGCACACATAATAGGCCTATTGATGTATCTCAAGACTATGCTAGTATTACGTAGAGTACCTAGAGCTGGATCTGCCAATTCCATAGCTCTATCGCAACTCAACATCTCCCATGCCTACAACATGTTCATATGTTAGCAAAAGTTTGTTACGCTCCCAAGACTTGAAAAGGAAAAGATGTTTACATGACCAAGAAGATTCAAGGAGTCACTAAGATAAAATCCAGTATTCTGATTACCACTGACTATTTCAAGCACCAACACTCCGAAACTGAACACATTGGTCTTGATAGAGAAGAGACCTTCGAGTGCATATTCCGGAGCCATGTATCCACTGCAAAAAGCATGATTGAAAAAGCATGTCTAAAAGTAATTCCTGCTAAAATGAGTACTCCCAATGGAACTAGCACTGCCGTGATCACAACCCATGTATTTTTCTCCCCCTGGATATATTTCCATATTTTGAATTTAAAGTTTAAATTCAGTGTCTCAAAGGGAAATTTTAACACGTTAGTATCTTTTTTTTTCTTTCTAAAAGCTTTCATTAAAATAGGAGGTTACAAAAAGTTAGCCAACACCCGAAAAAGTAGCCTCGTTCGCAATAAGTTTCGCTAATTGGTTGGGGATAGAGGCCCCACAATAACCTAAACTAATGCCAGGTGGAGAGTTTTTGCTATCCAATCAGCTACTAAGTTTTGTTTTCTCGAAATACAAGAGAAAGTAGGTAAACAAGATTCGGAAATAAAATAGATACTACAAATAATATTCTTAATTCTATTGCTACTAATAAAGAGACGGGAGGAGAGAGCATCCATGAGAGCTTTGCAATCATTTTCAATAATGCACTTTGTGTTGGTGTAATCTCTAGCCCACAAACATGCTTTAAGGATGCAGAAAGCTTCAGCTTCAAGTGCATTTTCAGCGCCAATCTTCCAAGACCAATATTTAACAACTCTACCTTTGTAATCCCTAACAACACAAATAATATTAAACTTAGTACATTTATAAGAAGCATCGCAATTGATCTTAAACCATTTATCAGGTAGTGGTTTCCATTTCAAAATAGTATTATTATGCTTCATACTACCTGTAATTTTAATACCTCCATTTTTTCCATCATTGTTTGCAAGAAAGCTTGCGCTATTATTATCCCTCAGACAAGATAAGTCATCACTGGGTTTAGGAACTTGATCAGCAATTTGTTTATCCCTCAGAAGCTTTACTTCATCCTTGGGACGTTAGTATCTTACTCACAAAGGGAAATTTTGCAAATCCGTCTTTTTTCTCTTTTGTTGAGGTACTATTCTCACATTGCAGAGAGATTTTTCTCACACAACCACCTGACCAATCATTTAACTAAGTCACATCTTCAGTTGAATATGGGGTGTCTCTGCACGAATCTGATTTCTCACTGAAAATACCAAATACACCACATAAACCATACAAATCAGTTCGCTTTCTGGGTTGAGAAACAGTAGGGCTCTACGTCAAGTTCTCGCGAAAAGATGTAAATTGCTTGAGCTCTCCAGATGGCATCTATAACTAATCTCAATAATATATCGCGGTTATACAAATTATAAGAGTAGTAAGTTTCATTTTTATTCGTTGTTACATTTATAGAAGAGGTGTAACTCATTTCAGGAACAAATTTAAATAAATTTTTTAAAGAACCCCAACTCGAATATGCCATCTTGAGATACTATGCTTTGGCTTCTAGAAATGAACTCTCCCCAACAAAGCGAATCACCTCCATTAGAAAAACAGAAATTACTCGCCGAAACAAAAACCAGAATATATATATAACTCCATGCCATTCATTTCTCCAAGCCTGCAACATTTCGGATATCAGGAGAGTGTAGCACAATGGAAAAGAGATACCGGAAGATTTTTTTAAAGTTGAAGCAATTGCTAGCATGTTAGCTGACTTTCATGTCTTTCATTTTTGAAAATTCAACTCAAATTTACAAATTTGCTTAACATGTTAGCTGAAAGTGATTGAAATTGATGGAATACAATTGCTGCAGAAAATATTTCATTGACCAATCCCATATCAACATATATACTGTTTAACATCTAACAAAAACACCTTTTTATTCATCTCTATTGTTTTAATTAAAGACTAAGCACGGAAACTTCCACCAGTTCTACTTAGACTTTATCTGCATATCTTCACACACTTTTTCTTATTAATTCAATTTTCCGTTATTAATCATACAAATAATATCCTAGTATCAGTTTGGAAGGTTAATATACATTCAATAACCCCTTTGGTCCCTCATGTTTACAGGTTTTGATAAATTGCTAGAGCTAAGATACTTAAACTTTTATTTTGCAACACCATGGACGAATTTCAAATTTTTCTTTGGTGAAAGATGGAACATTAGATTCATAAATTAAATCTTTCAAAAGGATTTCACATATCCATTAGAATTATTTCTAGATAACATTTTCCCTCGAGCATTTAAAATTCCAGAGACATTCAAAGACAGGTATTACTTATTAGTCATTTGGAATTGGCTAAAGTTATCAGAATAGAAAGAGGCGAGTATGGAAATATAACACGATCCAATTTACAATATAATACTTAAAGAAGGAATTTTAAATGAGATTGTTGTGACAATTGGTGAAGTGTGACATTGGTTGGATAAAGTTCCAAGGAAATTACATTATACAGCCAAAAATCCCAAAACATTATAAAGTAGCACCAAGTTACAAAAACATCCATTTTAAAGCCTATTTCTAAGTGTGTAGTTAGCTTTTTCACCTCTCTACCCTTACTCGTAATGGGTCTGAACCCACACCCTTTGTTTTTCATTCAGTCCAATTTCTCTATGGGGTACGGCCCAACAGTGTGTTCTTTTTCTTATTTACTTTATTAAAATTTTAACTCATTGTTTACAACCATACAGGTACAAACCTGCTTAGTTTTTCTTTTTTAGTATTTGTTCATTATTCCTCACGGGTCTGAACCACCTATGACCAACAAACTCACTACTAGTCCACATCTATTATCAGTTCTGGCCCCAACATGTACGAAAGCAAAATTGGGCTTGGCCCCATAACCAACTAAGTCCAAATTAGTCCAGCCCCATCAACACCAAACAGTTTAGAACTAAATCCATTAACACAATGTGCCTCTCGTTAAGAACCAAAAAAAGAAAACCCATTAACACATACGTAATGGGCTGTACCTGCCATTACGGACCCAATAAAAAAACCAGACAAACTGTTGAAGCCGATGTTGAGGATGGGGAGGATGAATAGGTTTTGCTAATCGTGTTGAAGAGGTTGTGTTCGATGGTGGGGATTGGACCCATCACGGGATGAGAGGCCTCGTCTAATTGGGCTTCAAAGGTACGGACCCATGGCGGTTTGCCGATGGTGGGGAAGCGTTTATTCTCGGTGGTGATGGTGGTGAGCATTGATGAAGAGGTGAAGAGGTGAATCAATGCTTTACAGAGGTGAATCAATGCCGATGGTGGGGAACCGTTTATTCTCTGTTGGTTTCTTGTGTGAATGGTGGTGAATATAAGGGTCTCGATGGGCTGTGGCTGCTGGTGGATGGTTGACGGAGGAGCAGTTGTTCAATTGACGGGGTGGAGCTGTGGATGCCGACAGCAGTGAGGGTAGTGGAGGTGGTGATGTCGAATGGTTCAATTGATGGGGTGTGGATGCCGACAGCAGTGGTGGTGATGTCTATTGGTTCAATTGATGGGGTGTGGATTTCGACAGCAGTGGTGGCAGTGGAGGTGATGATGTCGATTATTGTGGAGGTGAGTGATGATGCTGCTGGTGATGTTGGTAGGGATTGGAGGTGCTGGATCTAATGCTGATGGGAGGTGGTGGTGGGTTGGTGGTGGTTTGATCATAGAGGGTTGAGGAGAGACTGGTGTTGATGGAAGGGGATTAGGTGGGTTTGATGATGATGGTGGTGGAGATGGGAGGTGGTGGTGGGTTGGTGTCGGTTTGGTCTAGTAATGGTGGTGGGGTGGTGGTAGGTATGATGATGATGGTGGTTCTGTGATCTGATTGTAGGGGTGGCGGTGGTGCTTGCTCAGTTGCCGACGGGAAAGGGGAGCTACAGGAGGGGGAGGTGGGTTGGGTTGCTGAGACAGAAAAAGGGGGTGGGGGGTGGGGATTATATAATGATGTGTGCAAGGGTTTTTTGGGCTTTTTGGGTCATTTAGTTGGGTTTGGTTGGGTTGTAACTAGCCTGGATGTTGTTTGTTAATTTGTTCAATGGGTTGGCCTTATAACATTAATAACCCTAAAGTTCCGAGCCTGACTTTTGACACATTCAAATGAACTCCGTACTTCATTTCGACGTTGTTTATTTAGGTTAAGTGGAGACGTGGCAACCTTATCCGTTGATCGTGTGGTTTTATGAACGATTGAAATCCAAACTTACGCTAAGTTCAATGGACACCTCATTCTAGCAAAAAGCTAGAATTGGGGGTTGAAAATGAAAAAGAAAAGCTCCAATAGCATCTCTACAATTGGGTACCCAATTATTGGGAACCCTACATTTTGGTTTTCTTAGCCACATCTAGCAATCTTTATTCAATTTTGCTACATATTTTTTTTTACTTTTAATTAAAATATGTTGTATATTTATTATTTATATTTAAATTTTAAAAATAGATAATATATATTATTATATCTTTAATATATATATATACTAGGTATTGCCCGTGCCTGAAGTCACTTCGGAAAAAAATCAATCAATCACTCACTTACATATAATATATCTTCATGATACCTTTGAATATTTTTGTCATTATAAAATTTGATTTAACGGTTTTCATATAAAAGAAACTCATTTTATAGTGTTTACACATAGAGATGGTATCATATAAAAGAAACTCATTTTATAGAAACTCTCGGCTACAAATGAAATTTACTTGTTTCATCCATCTAAAGTACAAAATGATTTTAATCTTGTGATCATGAAACCGTCTATCATATAGTTAAGCCTGGGTCGCTTTTGTTAAATGGAAAAAGTGTTACTAAAAGATTACATATATTATATAATCTCTCATTATGTTTTATTGAAATGATTTCATGAGACCCTTATGTTTTGTAAAGCGTTATTAGGAATCCTGAAAGTTATTTACAATGGATGATAATTGTCATAGTCATCCATCAAATCCTCAATCATAATCACACAATAATATTCAACAAAGTATATTGTCAGATACGAATTAAGAAAGAGAGATCTATTAATTAATTAATCTACACATTCATATTTTGTCCGTATCTTTGTTATTCATAATTAAAAATCTTTGTTTGTTTACAACTTCAACTCAACATTATCACTTAATTTAAATCAAGTCAAATACATCATCACCTCAACTCTGAGTTAGTCACTACACTATATGAAATAATCCTATTTCTAATTTCGCATCTATACCTAGCATCTCAACTAATCAACTCAATCAGCTGCTCAGTTTTTGCAGCCACATAGTCTCTAGAATTCTTCTCCCACAAAGATGATATACAATTTAAGTAAACATTACTGTGAATATTTTGGACTCAATACACTTAGATGTCTTCTATTGCATGACATCATTAAGGTTTTAATTAGGTATTCCCTTTGTAAGACTGTTTTGAAAATGTCAGAATCAAATCAAGATATTGTGAGTAGTTTTCATCTTTCTAATCTTCAGATAAAATAGGAAACATTACTCAAGGCATAATAAAATTTATTTATTTTTAAATAACACAACTACATATACATACCTATGCTCTTCAACTTCTTTTAACGCTTAAGCTCTTATCTTGTAAAAATACAAATTCGAAAAAAATTAAATAGACATGTAAAAGGACTTATAGTGTAATTAATTTTACAAATAGGAATGTAAATAGGGACGTATAGTACAATATTCTTGTAGCAAAGGGACTTGTAATACAATTTTTACTTTATATTGCAATTCCCTCAGAAAAAAAATTTGGGACAAACGAAAATCTTGGCTCCCCCTGACTATAGACAAAAAGGAATTGAAGACTATTTGGGCAACGTTCAAAGTTCATTTCCTAAACCAATAACAAACCTATATAGTTCAGGGACCATTTAGGGAATTTTGTAAATATTCATAGGGAAGATTCACGAAGAGAGAAGAAATGATCAAACTCAGTATCTCCTCGCTTAGAAATCTCCCTATCTGGTACAACCGCAGCCTGTGATATTAAGAACTACACAACCAAGTAAAGAGGAATAAATGAGCAAGCAGATCAGTGGCATATTATAAAAAACAGATTCAGCCAAATGGTCCCTTAGCTATTGGCTATTTACATTCTGAGAACCTGGACTTTGAAAGTTACCCAAATGATCCTCACATCAAATTCCATTGATTTTTACCGTTTGGTTCGTGCGATTAATTCAAAAAAAGTACCTTTTAATTGCGATTAATGTTTCTATTTCCTTCTGACCTATGAATTAATGCATCAGAAGATGATGTAACGAGAAACCATTTGTTAAGTGGATTGAAAGATACGTAGTTCACCTAGATGGGTAAATAAAAGTGATCTGAAACAAATTCTAACCTCGTTTTCATGTGCTAACACAAAAGTTTGTGGGTTGTTTGTTCACAAGTCTCATATAGGCCAAAATTGCAGTATAAGACCAAATTGCTCACTCTAACAGAAAAATGCTATTCTCAGCACATCATTTCTCATACAGTAAAGTCTTCCAACGGTCATATTAATGGCCATTGTAGGATATGTATACAAATATTATAAATATACTTAAATCAGATAATTCTGAGAATTGTAAAAGTGATGAGATTAGGTAAAAAATAATTCAATTTTTACCTTAATTAGGTTCTTCACCAAGCTGGTTGATGATGGTGGAGAATGGTCCCCTAGTGGCGGCGGTTTTCTTGTGCAGGGGAGCGGCTTGGTGTGGGAAGGTGAGCGTGAATAGATTTCTTTTTTGTTTTTTGTTCGAAAAGTATTCAACTTAGAAATTCTTTGGATCAATTCATTGAACAGAAGGTGATTTTTTTGGAAGAGGAGTGAGACATGATTTGGCAAGCTATCGTCAATTTCATCAGAAATCACCACCAAGCCTCCGTGAATCGAGACAGGAGAGAGGGTCAAGCCATCGACAAATTCATCGAAAATCACCACCACGCCTCTGTGAGTCGGGAGAACAGAGCAGGATATTTGAGAAGAGCGAACTTAATGTGCTTAAACTGATTGGGCCTGTGTTGATTTGAAATGGCGGTGGGTGAAGATTAGGTACGACGGTGGGTGAAGATTTCTCCGGCGAGGTTATCTTCTGTAAATGATGAGAACTCGCCGATGAGAACTGGTCGCCGATGGTGGTGAGAATGGATGTGGTGAAAACGGGTTGAGAACGAAATGTGAAGGTGAAGGTTTGTGTGTATGTTCAGAACAAAAGAAAAGGAAAGAAATGTGAGCACAAAGAGAAAGAAGAGGGTGAGGCGATAGATGTTTCTTTTTAATGTTTGGGTATTATACGTCGGGCAAAAAACGATCCTGGGTAGAATCTTGACCACTACTTATATAGAAAATCTTACTTTATAATATAAACATATATATTAATAACACAATATCTTGTTATAATAAAATTAAATAAAAATAGTAAAAATACATTTTAATAAAATATTGACTTATGAAAAGAGAAATACAATTATAGGATTATAAATAGAATTAAGTTCTTAAACTATAATTTCAAACACGATTTTTTTATAGGCATAAAATGAAAATTATCCCGATTATTTTGAATTGCAAGCAAAAGGATTATATTATTATCATTTTTTAATATTTATTTATTAAACATTTTTAGATCAAATTTACGTGATATTTAGTGAAAAAAAATTAGTAGTAATTAATTATGATTATTAATACAGGACCTTTGCTATATTCAACTTCCCTTAAAAGTAAAAACTTCCCATTGTCCACCATTATCAACCCAACATATTTAGACTTTATTCTATTTTTAGAACACATTCATAGCATTTGCTATCGGAGCCAAATGTTGAAGATATTGGTTACAGTTTAGTTTGCGGAGCCTTTTCAAGATGCATCTACTAGTCTCATATAACTTCTTCAAGATTTATATTATTTTCCTTTTCTATTTTTTTTTTTTTCAAAACATAATATATAGATAGATAAAAGAGGTTACAAAGTTACCCTACCCCTATCGGGTCCAAGTCACCATAAAGGATAGATGCTAACTGGGGAGGGATACACACAGTTCCTTTTCTATTCAAGCAACTTGTATACTGTTCTATCAAAATCTATTGGTATATGTCAATAGACAATAGTTAAGCTGGATTAATCATGATCATTCACTACAAGAAATACTATTATTAGGGACGAAATTATTGCGGCAACACTAAAATGATCTCTAATGATATTTTTAAATATCAAAATGGCCTCTAATTACATATTTAGCGGCAATATTTGTCTTTAAAGATAAATTCAATAGAGGCAAAAACAAATAATTTGCTCCTAAAGGTATCTTTAGAGACGAACTTATAGGGACGGACAAATAACGGCTATTAGCGGTAAATTTAAGATTTTTAGTGTTAAAATTTTTGCCGCTAAAATACCTTTTCTTGCAGTGATTATGACTTTTAAGTTTTAACCATTCAATTACTATTCTTTTTGGTCTTTTTATTTACTAAACTGACACTAAATGCAATGACATGCTATCAAATAGTGAGTATCTATTAAAATGCAGCTAAATTATTGAGATTCATTGTGATCCAATAATATCCTTTTCTCTTCCTTCAATAATTGAAGTTGAGTTGAACTTACTTCCATTTTGGATTCAATATGTCGAGATAATTGATGCTTGTTGAGCTCTACGATGTGAACGATCAAACGAAGCTACATTTTTCTTCAAGTACTTTTTGTCTCTTTGCTGAAATTTTATCTGGGATTAGAACATCCATATCAACCGACATGTTGAACTTATCGCAGTCTATTACTTCCAATAAGAATTCCAGCTTGGGTTCTTCAGTCCTGGCATTTCAAAGAAGTTTTACTTGGGCATATGGTTCAATATTCTTCCAATTCAAATTGTTTGGATTACAAACAGAGATAAGCCTCTTTCTGATGCTTCTGGTGTTTTCAGAATTGGAAATGATGGCAATTTAATTATTCTTGATGAAACAAACAGAATTGTCTGGTCTACAGGGACTCAGAATTTGACATCGAGGAGAAGAAATACAGTTGCACAACTTTTAGACTCGGGAAATCTTGTACTGAGAGACACCACAAAAGTAGAAAGTATTCTCTGGCAAAGCTTCGATCAACCTTCACATGCCGCAATACCTGAGTTGAAGATCGGATGGGATTTAAGGACTGGTCTGAATCGAAATCTTACATCCTGGAAAAGTTCAGATGACCCTTCTCCAGGAGAATACACACATTATAAGATACACACATTACAGTTTACAAGCACGACTCATAAAACTCTCACAAGTTACTCAAATTATAAGATACCATTAGTGTACCACAAATCTAACCTACCTAACCAATCAACGCTGGAAAACTATGTAATGAATCAAAATGGTTCAATTTACTCAACATTTGCTAGCTATTACAGGAAATCTATCAATTACAGAATGAATTCTTAATAACCGAAGGTTTTTTGTATAGGGTTTTGAGAGAGTGTGTTTCAGAGAAGACGAGAAGCTGTGAATATGTTGAATCAACCAAAAGAACCATTTATATGAGAGATAACCAAAGTCAATAGGAACCATTGATGCAACCAAGCTCAATGGCATAGATTAATCCCACATGTCTCACCGCCTTTTCAACACAACGAAGTTTAGGTATGGGGTCCAGTTTCATGTCAAATAACTTGGCAGCTTTTGTGACTAGCAAAATAACACTTCACATATTAAAAGATATGTTAAGTGCTCTTTGAAAAATTATAGTTTTGTGTATGATGGTTGGGACTTGTTGGGAAAGGTAACTAATAAACGCAGCGGAAATAGATTGGATCTCGTTTTCCCCCACTTGTGTGATATGAATAGGCAAGAAAAGAAAGTAAACGACACAAAGATTTACGTGGAAAACCCTCCAAAGAGAAGGTAAAAACCACGGGTGGACCAAGGGTCCAAATACTCCACTATAAGAATATAATAATGGGATTACAAGAGGTTCTCTCTAGACAACACTAGAGGATTACCGAATACATCAACTAATGGAATACACAAAACCGGAACAAACTCACCAGGCCTGAAATGAGGCTATAACTTTAGTTTGAACCGTTAACTTAACAATCCCACCGTTGGATCTGAACTTCAAGATGTTAGGAACATCGTGTCAAATTTTCGTCTCGATCGGGCTTGATTTGACCATCCAACCGAGGCTCTCAAGATTCTGTCGCAGAAGGATTTTGCGGAACTCCTCTACGGATTTCTATCTTTTGTGCTCTCTAAACTCACTCTCTAAGTGTTTCACTCTTGCTCTTTCTTGCTGAAAATGATAGCTAATGGTCCTCCTTATATAGGACTCAAGAGAGGAGAGAGAGAAGACCTTTCAAGACTTGAGTTAATAGCTTGAAGATACCAAAGCAACTAGTGTATTCCCAATACACTCTTTCATGGTTTTCAAGGTTTGACTTCATTGGTTCCAATGAGCTTCCCAAATTCCAATGTATGAGTTGTCCTCCAATGAAGAGGAACTAACCCAACAAATCTCCCCCTTCCGAATCAGTTGGGAGGAACGACTAACCCGGCCTTCGAACAACAAGTCTCGAACTTCTTCAATGGAAGGTTCTTTGTCATCATATCCGACCCATTATCGTCGGTATGGATCTTCTCGAGTTGAAACAACTTTGACTCTATCTGGTCTCGTATCCAATGATACCTTACATCAATGTGCTTGGTCCGAGAATGATAAGCAGGATTCTTGGCCAAGTGAATTGCACTTTGATTGTCACAGTAAAGGATGAAGTCTTCTTGTGTAGAACCCAATTCCTTTAAGAAAATTTTCATCCATAGTAACTCTTTGCAAGCTTCGGTTGCAGCAATGTACTCAGCCTCGGTAGTTGATAAAGCAACACACTTCTGTAGTTTCGATTGCCACGATACGGCTCCCCCTGCAAAAGTCATCATGTACCCCGATGTGGATTTGCGAGAATCGTCATCTCCAGCCATATCAGCATCAGTATACCCATCTAACACTGGTTCCCTGGAATCAAAACACAAACACATATTTGAAGTTCCTCGAAGATACCTGAGAATCCATTTAACAGCAGCCCAATGTGCCTTGCCTGGATTTGATAGATAACGACTTACAACTCCCACGGCATATGCTAAATCGGGTCTTGTACATACCATCGCATACATCAAGCTACCGACGACTGATGCATATGGAACATTACCCATCTCCACTTGATCTTCTTTGCTCGTAGGACATTGCTTTGAGCTTAATTTGAAATGTCCAGCAAGTGGAGAACTAGCTGGTTTTGCCTTGTCCATGTTGAACCTCTGCAACACTTTCTCGATGTACCTTTCTTATGATAACCACAGCTTCTTATTAGTACGGTCTCAAGAAATTCTCATACCCAACATATGTCTAGCTGGTCCTAAATCTTTCATAGAAAAAGATTTGTTCAAGGCATTCTTTAAAGCAGTTATCTTTGCTGTGTTGCGTCCTACGATCAACATATCATCGACATAAAGGAGAAGAATGATAAAATCATCATTGTCATACCTCTTCACGAATACACAGTGGTCGGTCATAATTTTGTTGAACCCATGGTCTATCATGAAAGACTCGAACTTCTTGTACCACTGTCGAGGTGCTTGTTTCAAGCCATATAGACTCTTCTTCAGTCGGCATACCAAGTCTTCTTTACCCTTAACCTGAAATCCCTCGGGTTGATCCATGTAAATTTCCTCCTCGAGGTCACCATGTAGAAAAGCAGTCTTAACATCGAGTTGTTCAATCTCCAAATCCATGCTAGCAGCTAAAGCAAGGATAACTCGGATAGAAGACATTTTAACCACTGGAGAAAAGATCTCATCAAAATCTATTCCTTTCTTCTGACTGAAAACCTTCACAACTAGTCTCGCTTTGTACCTCGGTTGTGGATTACCCTCTTCAGTCTTCAACCTGTAAACCCATTTGTTCTTCAAGGGACATTTCTTTTCTGGCAAAGGGACTAAATCAAATGTGTGGTTCTCGTGCAAGGAACTGATCTCTTCTTGCATGGCTTTTAACCACTCTTGACTTTGTGGATCTGACATAGCTTCATCAAAACTCTGGGGCTCCCCATGATCTGTCAGCGTCACATACTCGTTTTCTGGATACCTCGTATTCTGCCTTCGAATTCTAGTACCACGTCTTGGTGGTTGTTGTACAGGTTGATTTGGTTCACCTTCTTGTTCATGATGAGCATTATCATCGATATTCTCTTGGTCTCCCCCCAATTCTTCGTCTATCACAATAGGTTGAATTGGGTCCAAGTTCACTGGAATAGTAGGAGTAGAAGATTCTGGCTTTTCTGGTTTCTCAAAGTCTTCTCTTGTTTGGTCTTCAAAGAATACCACATCTCTACTTCGGACAATTTTCTTAGCAACGGGATCCCACAGTCTATAACCAAATTCTTCTTGAGGATGACCCAAGAGTATACATTTCTTGGTCTTACTATCGAGCTTTGATCTTTCGTCCCTCGGAATATGCACGAATGCTCTACACCCGAACACCTTCAAATGTTTGTAGGAAACATCTCTTCCGGTCCAAACTCTCTCTGGGATATCACCGTCCAAAGGAACTGAAGGAGAAAGATTGATCAGATACACGGCACTGTTCATAGCCTCGGCCCAGAATGACTTCGACAGCTTTGCATGAGAAAGCATACTTCGGATACGTTCGGAGATGGTTCGATTCATTCTTTCGGCTATACCATTCTGTTGCGGTGTCTTCGGGACAGTCTTTTCGAGCTTTATACCGTATTCTCGACAGTATTCTTCGAAAGGTCCTTGATATTCACCCCCATTGTCTGCTCGAACAACTTTTAACTTCTTACCAGTTTCTCGTTCAACCTTGGCATGGAAGTTCTTAAATGTCTCAAGAACTTGATCCTTGGTCTTCAAGGGAAAGGCCCACACCTTCCTGGAATGATCATCGATAAAAGTAACAAAATACTGTGCACCACCAAGTGATCTATCTGTCATGGAGCAAACATCAGTATGAACAAGATCGAGGATATTCTTTCTTCTCGATGAAGGGGTTCTATGGAACGCTACACGATGTTGCTTACCCGCCAAACAATCAACACAAGGCTTTAAAGAATTATTCTTTATACCTGGGATAAGGTTCTTCCTTGAGAGAATTTGCAAACCTTTTTCACTCATATGTCCGAGCCGCTTATGCCATAGCTCGGTATCATCCTCGACGGTATTAACTTCTCTGTTCTCTAGTTTTGCTTGCATCATATAGAGGGTCCTCTGTATATTACCTCGAGCTACGATCAATGATCCATTGGTGAGCTTCCATTTTCCTCCACCGAAATAGCTCGAGTAGCCTTCATCATCTAGTTTCCCTGCAGATATTAGATTCAATCGAATATCAGGCACATGCCTCACATCTCGTAATGTCAACCTACAACCAGTATTAGTCTCCAAACAAACATTACCAATACCAATGATTTTAGAAAAATCATCATTTCCCATTCTTACATGCCCAAAGTCACCAGAAGTGTAAGAAGAGAAGAAATTACGATGTGAGGTAAGATGGAATGAGGCACCTGAGTCAACAACCCATGAACATTCTTCACAAGCAAGATTTAAGGAACCATCATCACCAATGAGAAAGACTTCTTCGGTGGTTGCAATAGCCGATGTATTGCTTTCTTCCTTTTGTTCTGACTTGTTGATGACCTTGTCAAGGTTATTGTTTCCTTGATCACGCTTAAACTTCCGACACTCGCTTTTCTTGTGTCCATCTTTCTTACAATAGAAACAAGTAAGAGATTTTCTCGTGTTTGATTTGGACCTACCTCGGAACTTTGACTTGTCGGAATGTGATGAGTCTCGGGATTTGTTTCTTCCTCGACTCTCAACAAAATTAGCATCTGAGTGAGACGACGAGCTAAGATCCTTTCGTCGAGCTTCTTCGTTCAGAATACTATTCTTAACAATCTCCATGGAAAGCTTCGGTGTGGAGTTACTCAAGGACATGAACAATGTCTCCCAACTGTCAGGAAGAGAACTAAGCATAAGTAAAGCCAATACCTCATCGTCCAAGGTGATTCCAACAGCCTTGAGCTGGTTCGTGAGACCTTGAAAGTCATTCAAGTGCTCGACCACACTTCGTCCATCTTTGTACTGCAACTTCACAATTCTTCTCATAAGCGAGGCTTTGTTTACACCAGTTTGACGAGCAAACGTTGCATTGAGTTTGTTCCATAACTCTAGTGCATTCCTCTCATCGGTCACATCCTGGATAACACTGTGGTCAATATATTGTCGGATCATACCGATGGCTTTTCGATGTAAAACTTGCCATTGAGAATCATTATATTTCGCCGGCTTTTCTTCACTAGTAATTGGCTCATACAGATCTTTGCAATACAAGATATCCTCCATCTTCATTTTCCATAACGAATAGTTCGAACACGTTAACTTAATCATGCCTGAAACACTAGAAGATTCATCCATTATATCACACAATATATTCAAAGAACCACGGCTCTGATACCACTTTGTTGGGAAAGGTAACTAATAAACGCAGCGGAAATAGATTGGATCTCGTTTTCCTCCACTTGTGTGATATGAATAGGCAAGAAAAGAAAGTAAACGACACAAAGATTTACGTGGAAAACCCTCCAAAGAGAAGGTAAAAACCACGGGTGGACCAAGGGTCCAAATACTCCACTATAAGAATATAATAATGGGATTACAAGAGGTTCTCTCTAGACAATACTAGAGGATTACCGAATACATCAACTAATGGAATACACAAAACCGGAACAAACTCACCAGGACTGAAATGAGGCTATAACTTTAGTTTGAACCGTTAACTTAACAATCCCACCGTTGGATCTGAACTTCAAGATGTTAGGAACATCGTGTCAAATTTTCGTCTCGATCGGGCTTGATTTGACCATCCAACCGAGGCTCTCAAGATTCTGTCGCAGAAGGATTTTGCGGAACTCCTCTACGGATTTCTATCTTTTGTGCTCTCTAAACTCACTCTCTAAGTGTTTCACTCTTGCTCTTTCTTGCTGAAAATGATAGCTAATGGTCCTTCTTATATAGGACTCAAGAGAGGAGAGAGAGAAGACCTTTCAAGACTTGAGTTAATAGCTTGAAGATACCAAAGCAACTAGTGTATTCCCAATACACTCTTTCATGGTTTTCAAGGTTTGACTTCATTGGTTCCAATGAGCTTCCCAAATTCCAATGTATGAGTTGTCCTCCAATGAAGAGGAACTAACCCAACAGGACTAGAGGAGGGAATCTATGATTTTTGTTCAAAAATACAGTATTAAAATAGATGATATGATTTATAACTAAAAAGAAAGTATGTGGATATGATCTTGAAAATTTTGCTGTTTAGAAAAAATATTTGTGCAATTCCACTGCGAAGAATCAAACCCGTAACAGACAGTCTTTATGTTGATTAATAAGGTCATTTATTAAAATCAAGAATTAATACTAGAAAGAACTAAAAGAGATTATTCTGATTAAGCAACCTTTCCACATCTTCGAGCAATTAATAGGAGCAAATAATTTAGTAACCATTAGTCAAAGAAGTATTAATCAAATCATATGAAGAAAAGAAAAAAAAAGTAAGATCGTTAATTTGTTGTCTAATACACACATTGAGGTAGTATCACTTATCAATTTCAATAATACCAGATTAAGAAAGCTTTCCACATCTTCAAACAACTAATAGAAGCAAATAATGTAGTATTTAAAGAAGTATAAAGTGTAATATTCTATAATGAAAAGAAAAACTGTAATAGATACTTAACGAGCTACTATCATAGTATTCGTAAGATCATTTGTTGTCCATGATAAGGAATAATCAAGCTCATCAGGAAACCTTTCAGTAAAATATCCCGGTTGTGTTGGTATTTGTAAGATCGGACTCTCACTATCCAACATCAAGAGCACAGATGACATTGTTGGTCGATCATCAGGCCGTTGTTGCACACACAAAAGGCCAACGTGAATGCACCGTAGTACTATAGACATCGGAAATGAATTATCCATCAATGTATCAATTAAGTCAGACCCTTTTCCGTCAAGCCATAGTTTCCATGCCTGTGAAAGTATCCGTGAGATTAGAATAACGCAAAAACGCATTAGAATAATGAATTAAATTTTTATTAACTTACATGTCCGATAAGATTGAAATTGTGGTCAGAATGGATGAATTGACTGTTCCTTTTCCCACTTATAATCTCTAAAACAAGGACTCCAAAACTAAAGACGTCGGATTTTATAGAATAGATTCCATCGACAGCATACTCCGGAGCCATATAACCACTACATTTAATTGTCGATTCGAAAAGTGAGTATTACAAAATTATAAGAAATTCCAAATCAAGGAAATAAATGGACACATACTAGGTTCCAACAACTTTTCTAGTTTTCCCTGATAATTCTTCTTCTCCAAAAGCTCTAGCCATGCCAAAATCCGATATTTTTGGATTCATCTCACTATCTAACAACACATTGCTTGCCTTGAGATCTCTATGAATGATTCTCAATCTTGAATCTCGTTGAAGATAAAGAAGCCTCTAGCAATGCCAACCATTATATCGAAGCGCCTCCTCCATACAAGTAAAATATTATTGGTTGAAGTCGAGCCACCTGTAGTTCTAAGATGGTCAGTATGTGTAGTTAGGAAGTCCATGACTAGTATATATATAAAAGTGTCGAGAAAGCAAACCGAAGACATAGGAATCCAAGCTTCCATTAGGCATATACTCATATATTAGCATTTTCTCATCTCCATTGATGCAATATCCTAGAAGTTTAACTAGATTTCGATGTTGAAGTTTGGCAATCAACACAACCTCGTTCTTAAATTCAATATTTCCTTGATGAGAACCCTCAGATAGACGCTTTACCGCTACTTCTTGTCCACTTGATAGTTTTCCCTAAATTTTTCAAACTAGCTTATATTAGGTTCAATATCTTTTTCTTAATTCCACATATATATGATACACATTTTAGTCAATAACACTTACCTTGTAGACCGGCCCAAAGCCACCCTCACCAATCTTGTTCATGAAAGAAAAATTTCTGGTTGCTTTTTCAATAGTAAAGAAATCAAATGAAGGCACTTCCAACTCTCTCGCTTGGCTGCTTTGTCGTTTTCCTGTTAAACGAACAAATAGCATTATTAAGACAAAAAGGAATAGTAAAGGAAAACAAAATATCTTCTGAAGGGCAAAAACGCTTACCTTCTTTCCGTGATTTTCTCTTCCAAAAGAACAACAAAACTAGTATCAGAAGCAAGATCGATGCAAAGATCATTGCACCTATGACTAAAATCTTCGTTTTTTTATTTGATTCCGATTTTGCCACTGGTGAAGTTAAGAGGGTAAGGTTTAGAAAAATGAATATTAAATCAGTAGAAACGAAATAGTTACCTACATCTTCAGCTATAGCGCGAATGTAAAGTCTCTGGTTAGTAGGTCTGGGTGTGGGTAACTTTGAGACATCAATAAGATCTCCATACCAAAGCAAGCAACCGAAACCTTATCCAGTAGAATGTGAACTCGCATAAGCTGTACACGAGCAATTGTTTAAACATTCCGCTTCACATTCCTTCATCGACATACTACTATTTACCCTAAACTGCAAAAAATCCGGCATTTTCAAATACTCGTATTCTTTAAAAATTCCGATTTCTGAACAATTGTATGCATTTCCTCGTGTACATCCACCAGACCAGATACGATCCTCCCAATCTTTTGAATCTCTAGGTGTATACCCGATCATACAACTACAAGCTCGAAAACTACTCATATCGCAAATAGAATTGGGCCCACAGAAAGCATACTTCCCACATTTCTCCCAGGGTACCACAAACATCTCATGCCAGCCATTACTGACCATGTAATTGAGTTGAAGTTCGCCAGAGTAGCTGATTGTTTCCATCACTAAAGAAGAATTTATTTGTTTATGGTTTATATAGTTTACCTCTTCTGAATTCATGGTAAATGATATGCTGTAATGTTTATTATTTCGGTAAGCTATTAAACCAAAGTCAACTCCATTCCATGGTCCACTTCTGAAGATTTTAGTAGAACCTCTCCAGATCATAAGTTGTGGTACTCCTCGTAGGTCAAAACCATGTGTGTATTCTCCTGGAGAAGGGTCATCTGAGTTTTTCCAAGATGTAAGATTTCGATTCAAACCAGTCCTTAAGTCCCATCCGATCTTCATCTCTGGTATTGCGACATGTGAAGGATGATCGAAGCTTTGCCAGAGAATACTTTCTACTTTTGTGGTGTCTCTCAGTACAAGATTTCCCGAGTCAAAAAGTTGTGCAACTATATTTCTTCTCCTTGATGTCAAATTTTGAATCCCTGTAGACCAAACAATACTATTTGTTTCGTCAAGAAGAATCAAGTTACCATCATTTCCAATTCGGAAAACACCAGAAGCATTAGGAAGAGGCTTATTTCTGTTCGCAATCCAAACATGTTGAATTGGAAGAATATTGAACCATATACCCAAGTAAAACTTCTTTGAATTGCCAGGACTGAAAAACCCGAGCTGGAATTTGTCTAGTGCTGAAATTAACGTCTCATTTGAAGTAATAGAATGCGATAAGTTCAACATGTCGGTTGATATGGATGTTCTGATCCCAGATAAAATTACAACGAAGAGACAAAAAGTACTTGAAGACAAATGTAGCTTCATTTAATCGTTCAGATCGTAGAGCTCAACAAGCCTTGATTATCTCAATATACTGGATCCAAAAGGGAAGTAAGTTCAACTCAACTTCAATTATTGGAAGAAGACAAAAAGATATTATTGAAAAACAAAGAATCTCAATATTATAGTTGCATTTAATAGATAATCACTATTTTGACAACATGTCATTATATTAAGTGTCTAGTGAATATAAAGGCCAAAAAGAAACAGACTAATGATATATTTCATCCGATTACCACCATGTTATATAATCAGATTAAGAAAATAAATAAATTATCTATTTATTATTAATCAATTTACGCTACGTCATAGATTATAATAGCTGTCATATGTATTAAAAAAAATCTACATTGTTTAAAAATAAAAAAAAGAATCTACATTGAAAAAGATATACTAGATTAATAAATAGATGCATCTTGAAAAGATTCCGCAAACTAAAGTGTAACCAATATCTTCAATATTTGACTCCAATAGCATATGTCGTCAGCCCGGTCAGGTGCAATAAAGACAACCGCACACCACCAAAAAATATTAAAGACTTATTTTTCATAGTCCTAAACTATACTATACTATACAAAAATAAGTATATATTTATTGCTTGGTGGGCGAGACTTCTAACTGACAAGACACTAATTAATGGTTTGGTAAAAGGTGCATCACTACATCTTGTGTTTGGCAGATCTGGCTAGAGCGAAATGCTTGGGTTTTTGATCCGTTAGCAAAACAAAAAGGAAACAGTGAGTTAGTATTTATTGCGCATCTCGCCGCTCGTGATTTTGTACGGCGAAAAGGACGGTGGTTTAATTATTTCGGAAAATAATGTTCTTGTTAAATGGGTTAAGTCGAAAAATAGACTTAAACTTAATGTGGATGGTTCATTTGATACGGAAAAGTCAAGAGTGAAAATAGAAGGACTAGTTCGCAATAATAAAGGTGAATATTTGGAAGGATTTGTGGGAAATTGTAACATAAGTACACCGTTTGAAGTGGAATCCTTGACGCTCTTTTATGGGTTGAAATTGGCGGTGCGTCGGGGCGTTATTTCTCTTACTATCGAAGTGGACTCGAGTGAGTTAGTGAAGGCGATGTGAACTCAAGGGGACCTTCATATGATATTATTAGAGTTTGTTAAGATATTTTAGTGGCTAATGAACAATTTGAACTCGTGTGGAATTATCGCGAAACTAATACATGTGCAAACTGGTTAGCGAAACAACGTACGTCCTGCTCAGGGGACACTAGACTATATAAGGATCCTCCATATGGTCTTTGGCGGTTACTTAATAAAGATAGAGTTGGCTGGGATGTACCTCATGCGCATTTAAATAGTCAATAAACTAGTTTTTTTAAACTTGCTTTCGGTCTTTTTGACCTCTATTGAAAAAAAAAGTTCAGTTTATAAACAAAACATAAAATCAAATATTATAATTTCAATGTTAAAGGGTCATTTTAGAACTTATCATTCTTATAAAATTATGTTTTCTATTATATTTTATATTTGTTATATAACTATATGAATCTAACTTGAAAAACTAAATAATAGATAATAATTATTTAACTATGAAATCTATGATTAATTAGATTTTTTTTTCTGAATAAATATGAAAGTCATTTTGGATTTGGAATCATTTTGATTCCAATAAGATTTGATCTCAATACCTCTTAGTCTCTACGGAATAGTCTAACCATTAGACCAACTATCGATCTTCCATTAATTTAGACTAAAGAAAGTCTAATCTAAACAAATGTCCAATTTTTTTTTCAAATAAATCATTTAATAAGAAAATATTTATTTTTCATAACAAAAAACTATATAATTAATACATTTCTATATTACAAAACTTTAAAACTGATATGTTTCTATAGTGAAATTTACTTATTCTAAAACTAAACCAGTATATAATATTTTTTATTTTATAACATAAAAAAATCACACCCTTAAATCGTCAAATCTGTATGTATATAAAAAAAATTAAAACTCAGAGGTTAAAAGTATGAATAAAACGTAGTGGGTTGATAGTACAAAAATAGTCAATCGAAACTACAAAAATATTGTTGGTTGACACCACAAAATTGTAGGTTGACAGTGCAAAATCTATGGATTGACAATACAAAAATAGTAGGTTGATTGTACATTTCACATTGACCTTAATATAAAACCTTTTAAAATAAAGTTATAAATTTTAAAATAAAGAAAAAAATATACAACCAAAAATGTTGAAAAAATTTCTAGAAAAAAAAAAGTAATTGTTGAAAAACAATGAAACATAATATCTAAAATCCATCCTTTCAAAACAAAAAAGAAAAAGAAAAAGTAAACATTGAGAATATTGAAACACAAAACCTAAAACTTATTTTTTTTCATTGGTAAAAATTAATTGTGTACCTTAATTTGGGTTCTTGGATGGTTGATGGTAATAAATAATCTTTTTTACCTTAAATCAATTTTATAAAATTTCAATAGTAAAAATTTAGTTGTTTACCTTAATTTGGGTTCTTCGGTTGTTGATAGCGTAGCCAAGCCAGGTTGATGATGGTGGATAATGGTTCTCGAGTAGCAGTAACGACTTGGTGTCCAAGCCGGGTTGATGATGGTGGAAAATGGTTCGTGAGGGGCAACGGTTTTCTTGTGCATGATAGGCTTGGTGAGAATGTAATTTCGATTTTTTTTTTTATGTTTTTTTCGTTACAATGAATGCGAGTGTGCTTATACGACTTTTATGTTTTATGTTTCATTATTTTTCAACGTTAATTTTTTTTTGTTACATAGGAGAGCCACTTTGGACTCAAAGTCATTGACTCGGTTCGAAACTGTACCACTAGATTGGATGACTAAGGCTCTGGCCAGTGAGCTAATCTCAACTGGTTAAATTTTTTTTGTTATGAATATATATTTTTTTAATTTGAAATTTTAATTTGAAATTTTAATTTTTCCTTTATGTTTTATTTTATCTTGGTATCCAACTCAACTGACCTTTCGGAAAATAACTCTTATGACCTTGTAAGGGCCACTCTGAAAACTTTTGCGCTTACTTTTGATTGGTGTGTCTTGGGGGTAAGGATATTTTATCTCAACAGTGTCTCCCACCCAAAACTCGCCTTCTTTCCACGTTCTTATAGGTTCCCTTGGAACCTTTCTTGCGCGTTTCTTGGTCTACTTCAAGTAATCAAGGAATGGATCACCTTTGAGGTTAGAAGTAGGTTTGAGTTTTTGTTTCTTTTTACGTTTTTCCTCCTCCAACCTTAAGGTTTCCACACCATTGATTGGATTCTCACTTAACAGTAAAGTGTGTCTAAGCAGAAGCAATCTTCTTGTATATTAAGTAACTTCATGCACTTGAACACACTAAACTTCTCTTCCTCGTCATGTACTCCCATGATTAGTTCTCCATTCTCTACATCAATCAATGTACACCCCGTGGCTAGGTATGGCCGCCCTAAAATGATTGGCATGTTCCTATCAATGTCGTAGTCAAGAATGAGAAAATCACAAGGAATAATAAGGTTACCTACTTTGACGGGAAGATCTTTTACTCTTCCTTCTGGATGGGTAAGTGTCCTATCTACCATTTGCAGATTCATTGTTGTAGAACTCAAATGCCCAATCCTTAGCTTTTCGAACAATGATTTAGGCATGAGGTTGATGCGCGCACCTAAATCGCATAATTCTCTGCCGGTCCACTCTTGACTAATAGATATCGGAATGCTAATACTATCGGGACCCTTTAACTTTGGAGGTAACTTACTTTAGCATATTGCACTGCACTCCTCTGGTAAGCCAATCGTCTCTCCCTCAAAAAAAATTGTTTATTGGAAAGCACCTATTTCATGAACTTTAAGTACTTTGGCATTGCAAGTATGGTTTCCAAAAACAAAAAATTGATGTGAAACCTCTTCATCATATCTATAAACTTTTTGTATTCATTAGCATCACCTTTATTGTAGACACGTAAAGGAAAATGTGGGGAGGACGATCCTAACTAACAACTTCTTTCTTCTTCTTCTTCTTCTAAGCTATTTGTATATTCTCAGTATTCTCTTCTACGATGACTGACTCAACTACTTCTTCCTCAACCTACTCTTCTATGATATCTTCTACAAATTTGGGCTTTAAGGTTGTCTCTTTCTATTTTATCTTTGGAAAAGATGGGGGAAATTGTTTCCCACTTCTCAAAGCTGTCGCATTACACTTATCATTCTTTTGTGGGTTCTCAGTATTGCTTGGTAATTGAACTTGTGGTCTCATATTCAAATGATTAGCAATCTGGGATACATGAGTTTCAAGCATTTTCAGTGTTGCGAAGTGTTCATTCATTTTTTATTATTTTGCTTCAACGTCTCTTGATTTAATTTAAAATTATCTTGGGTAAAAGTCATAAAATAAAGTCAAATTCTGATCAATAGCACTTGAAGCACTTGCTTGTAGATATTCAGGTAGTTCTTTTTGAGCAAGAGTCTTAGAATAGGCATCTTGAGCAGGCCTTTGGCCTCATTTGTATTGATTTTGAGGTTTTGGCTGAAAGTTTTGTCATTGGGGGTTTTGTTGATAATTCCCTAGATTAGCCGCCCCATTCGGATTTGACCAATTGAATCCTGGAAGGTTGAAATAAGGTTGCATATATGCGTGACAACCTACATAGTGGTTACATCGATCAGATATAAATGCAACAGATTCAGGATTACCTTAGCACTCTTCTAAAGCATCATCACTAGCATCACGATTGGAACACCCAAATACTTCTTGAACAACTTTAACTTCATTTTGTTTACTTTGGGATCCCTCTTTCACAACCATAGCTAATTGATTTATTTGATTCTCTAATGTAGAATTTAGCCTCTAACGCGGTATTATTAGCAACATCTAAAATACCTCTATGTGCTCGCGGCACGGGCCAACTTCTTTTTGTATCTATGATCTTTTGCATCGCTTGCCCGTCCTGAGTAAGGTCCATAGAAACGAAACCACCACCACCAAGATTAGTCACTCTCAACCTTAAACTGTCATCTAACCCTTTATAAAACATCAAAAGTTGCATCAGGGGAGTATACCCATGAAGAGGGCATTTAGCCAACTATTGTTGGAATCTGATCCGTGACTCCTTAAAGTCTCATCATCATCTTTTACGAAGTTGGCGAGTTCAACCTGGTCTTTCATCCTCACACTTTTGGATAGAATCTATCGAAAAAATTGGCTTGAAGTGAATCCCAAAGGGGTCGTCTCGGATGGTTGTCTGTCTAGCCACTCACTAGCGCCTCCGGTTAGGAAAATCTGGAACATGAAATAGCACATATGTTGATGTCTCTATTTTGTGAAAAATAAATCCACAATCAAGATATTTTTTTGGGGAGTTTATTGGGCCTAAGTGAGGGATTTTTCCCTATTATTTTCTATAATGCACTTTTTAAACTAGTTTTGGACTATTTACTATTTATAGAGATTTTTGTGCTTTAATGGTGTGTTTAGTGTGTAGTTTAGGTATATGCTTGATACAAAGGTCAAGATGAGGAAAATAAGTCAAAAAGTCAAGAGAAACCCCAAGTCAAAGCGTAAATTGAGCTTAAACCACTGTGGAGAGTTAGAGCTTTCTCTGGAGATTTATTGCACCTTATTGTTTATGTCACTATGATTTTTGGGTAAGATATTTGGACCTGAAACCTTTTTGGTTGTAAATATCTTGATGTCAGGGTCGCGTGTCGAGTGATGGGAGTCAGTTCAGAGTTGAGATGAAGAAGTTATGCTAAAAACCGTTGTCAGGATTCAAACCTGAAATCTTCTTAACAAAAACGGGTTGGGCCACTTCCAAACCTAATTTCCTAAACCTAATAGGGTCCCAAACAATTTTAGAAGGTTGTATAGGCCTCCTTATCCATATTTTACCAGAGGAGATCAGATTTTGGAGGAGGAAAGAAGCCAGAAACGTTGTGAAGAAGAGGAGAAGCTAGGAAGAGGGTTTTCACCCAATTCCACCATTCTCAATCATCCTGAGTTCGATTCCCTCCGTTCTTTAGGTCAATTTTATTCTGAATTAGCTTTTAAACATGATTTCTCTATTAGTTTTCCTTAATTTTAAGATTATCCTTATGAACTAAACTATTTATGCTTGAGGATTGCAACGGGTATGAACCCTAATTAATTATATCTTTGTTAATTGTGTATTTAAAATATCTTAATGTTTAATTATATTGAGGTTGATATTGTTTTACATTGATTTATATATTTATTCCATTGATTTATATATTTACTATAATTGTCTATTTATGCTTTGATCATGCTTTGAACAGTTTGAGATATTTAGCTGCACCTTAAGTCGAGGGGTTGAATTTCAGACATAATATATAAACGCCTTGTATGAGGTATTGGACTAGAAGGTCTTGCTTGCTGGGTAGTCATAGGGTTGGGGAACTTAATTCATCGGATATCCATTAGGTGTATAAGTTTGGGCTCTAATTTATCTAGATAGGGAGTTAGAGTGCATTTGAATCCCGACTAATGAAAATTACCCAATTCGCCCTTATATCAAATAATGAATATAGTTGATTAGGAGGATAACCGCAAGACTCAAGCATAATTTCTCATCCCATTTATTTTATTTTAGTATTTTAATTATTTGCACCTTTAGTTAAGTCTTCATTTTATTGCAATTTAGTCCCTAATTCAAAAATCAAACAAATATTATTTATATTATAATTATTTACCTGCAACTTTACATTATATTACATTCAAAACACATTTATTACATATTTGTAGTCCGTGAGGAACAATAGCCTTGAGCTTATCATAATTTTTACTTGACGATAACTCGTACGCTTGTGGGGAGTCCTATGTTCATTGGTATCAATTCATCATTATATTTATATCACACCTGGAACGCCAACATATGTTCTCTTGTAATGCCCTAAGTAATATAGGTGTCACATATTGGCATGAACTTTTGTATAGCTCGAACCGGATCCTGGAGAGTAGATCAATTGTAATTCGCATAGCTTAGGAATTGATTTAACATAAACATATCGAGCTTAAAACGTGAGGCTTCAATAACTGGAGGATGAATCCCCAAAGGTTGAATACAGAATGACACTCCTAGCTAGGAGATGCCTTGCATTTGCTGATGCGGTACATTATTGGTGGATTGGCCCCATTCAAGTTTTCTTTTTGTGGAATATTATTTAAACTCTCTCAGGTAGATTAGCTCCTAGAGACGGGTTCAAAGGATTATCATAGGTTAGGAAACCAGGTGGATGGTTAAGGTTAGCCATTAATAACCGTGCTCTTCTTTCTCCTTCTCCTTTTCTTTGATATCGGAATAACCTCTCGGGATTCGAGTGCATACACCAATACATGTAAAACCAATAAGAGACAAAAACACAAAAAACAAAATAACACGAATACAAACTCGACACTTCTATGCTACAATGAAAACACAAAAATCTTAAACAAACACCCCTGTCAGCGGCGCCATCTTGACCTATGTCGTTCCCGTTAAATAAATAAAGTACAACCAAAGTGGGAATCGACTTTGTAGAGTACGGATCATAGGTTAGCAAGAAATGATAAGTAGAATTTTTTTTTCCGAAGGGATGAAGTGCGATTAAAGGTTTTCAAAATAACGTAAATGCGTAAAGTATGTAATTCAAATAATGAAATAGATATATAAATTGGAAATATTTGGTTAGTGTTATAAAGATTTATAGCTAATGACAAGATAAAAGTAAATGCTGATAAGATTAATGATTATAAACTAAATATAATGAAAATAAACAACTAAAATAAAATAACATTAATTCGATAGAGTAGAGGATATTGCTAAGTAATCTACTGTTCCGCTAGTTCACTTTATTTTCACAAGGGCGAATGGGATTATTTTTCTCATTAGTCAGGACTCTAATCCGATTAAGTTTCCACAAGGACAACACTAATTATCTACCCTCTTCGTCTTTTGGCTTTCAGGTTGTTTAAGTTCCTATTACCTCAATGACTACCTAGTGTGCTAATATCATCTAATAAAAGGCACCAAGCAGTTGTATACTATGTATGTAATCTTTCCCCCTTCAGGTGTTAGGCAAATTAAAATGGCTCATGTTACTTTGGCTGGAGCATAGGAGTAATGAAAGCACGTATACAATCAACGAAATTATATTAAAAATCGTCTTTATTAAACATCTAAATAAGTTATCCCAAATAAATTAACATCATCAAATAGAGAAACACAATGTATTTCGTAAGCACCCTCAAGCAATTGTAATTTAGCTCATAATTGAATTAAAACTAATAATATAAAAATAATTAAAACTAAGCTTAAATTTATAATTAAAATTGAAACTAAATGATAGTTACTGTATAAAGTAAAGGAAAATGGTGGATAGTTGAGGTAGAAATCTTGGGTTCATAGACAAACCCCTGTTTTTCCTCCCCCTTTCTTTTCTGGCGCTTCCCTTCTCTTTTTTCTTCTCTGCATAATGTTTTGTGTAATGGAATATGATAGATAATGCGTGTGTACAAAATAGGGGCTGGAAAATGAGCTTATAAAGCTTTAAAAACGTTGGGCCCTCTTTATGTTTAGGAAATTTGGTTTAGAAGGCCCAACTCGTTTTTACTTTAACCAGATTTCTAGTTCGAACCACAGCAGGTGCAAATGTAATAACTTCTCCATCTTAACACTGAATTGAGTGACGTCACATGTCATGCGACCCTGACTTCAAGCTTTTTCCAACCAAAAAGGAATCAGTTCCAAAGCTCTCACCAAAAAGATTAGCACATAACTAGTTAACACATAACACTTATAACGTTTAGAGTTAATATAAACCCACCGTAGATACCTATAACCTAGGTCTCTCTTATCGTCAACCTATTTCCTATGTTGTAGAACTCGGTTTTGCGGCCTAGGCGGTCGACCAGGCCTAGCGCCTAGGCGAGATTACACGGGGCCTAGGCGGAATTATACGGTTTTGAATCCCGCTGTGTAATTTTGTATAATTAGTAATATATATATTAATTATTGCAATATTAACTATTTAAGTCATAAAATTCATCATACAACACTATAGTAAATATAAGAATACTAAAAATTGAGTTATAATATCAATTAAAGAGTATTCGAAAATAAGAAAAATAACAAGAAGGTCTATGCGGGCATGTTTTGCCATTATTCGGTGACTAAGTGTTATTTTTTGCCATTTATCGGCGTCTAGACGGGCTAGGTGCTGCCTAGAATTTTAACTAAGCGTAAGCGGTTGAGTGGGGAGTTGACGCCTAGGCGCGCCTAGTCGGGGAGATCTACAACATAGCCTATTCCTCTGATACCAACCTGTCACCCCCCGTATTTCCACCACCGGAACCCAGAGCGCGACATGTCGCAAACTTAGTTCACAACCTAAGCCTTCAAGGCTTATAACATAAAAACCTAAACACAACATCGTAAAATTTCTAAATACAACACGTCAAAGGGTTTAGTTATTTTGATTAACGTATTAAAAACCAAACTATTTTTACAACAAAAGTCTTTCTGGATTCGACTACAAAATAATCCAATACGCAAAACAATTCAAAAAATGCAGTGTAACACCAAATTGCTCACTCCAACAGTTGCACCAAATGGATATTTACTACCAAAACAAATTAAAAAATACCGTGTAAGACCAAATTGCTTACTCCTACAGTCATGACATAAAATGGCCATTCTAGGGTTTGTATAAAAGATAATAAACATCACGACTGTAATTATACTTAAATAATATAATTCTGAAAATTGTAAAAGTGATGAACTTAGGTTAAAAATAATTCAACTTTTTTACTTTAATTTGTCACTTCACCAAATCGGTTGATGATGGCGGAGAAAGGTCCCTGAGTGGCGGCGTTTTCTTTGTGTAGAGAGTGGCTTGGTGTGTGAAGATGAGTGTGAAGAGTTTTTTTTACCTTAATTTGGGTTCTTCTTGGTACAGTCAAGCCGGTTGATGATAGTGGAAAATAGACACGAATGGCGGCGGTTTTCTTGGGCTTCTTGGACAAGTGGAGGAGCGACGGTATTCTTGGGCAGGTGAGCTTCAGTGATGACCAAGAAGATGATAACGAGTTTTTTATTTTTTTTCTGAATTATTCAAATATAATGATTTAACAAGAAGAAAATTAATGATATGTAAATACTGACGTCATGTTAATGTAAAAGGTACGTGGTGTTAAGGTAGTGCCACGCGGCCAGTCTACTAACAAAATTGCTAAAAAGAAAGGCCACCGTCTTTGTAAAATGAAACATCTCAAAAGAATTTTATAGATTCTGCCGTATTTTTGGCAAAGACCAGGGACACCTGTCATTATATTCTCAACTAAAATTAAAGTTTTAAGGTTTCATTAATTTCAGTCGTTTTTTGTTATTGAAAGAATTATATGATTGTATTCGATGGTCCAATTACTTTTTTTCCTAACATTGAAAATATATTCTCAGGTTTCCCATAAATTTCGTATGATTTTTTTTCAAACCTACTACATCTAAATAATGATCTCTATGTCGCTCTCTTACACAAGTCCATAGACACGTGCCTGTCTACCAACACAAACTTGTAATCGTGTTGTTACTCACGCTTTTTACATGCAGAAATCAGTGTATATATAATTATACGGTATTTGTTAATTTCGATTTCGGTAATTTTGCAGAGAATTGGCGTGAAAGTGATCCTAATTATTGGATCGTGGATCGTCTATCTGGGAATTTTTCGTTTTATACTGAATTATTTGGAAGTTGAATTAGTATGAAAATTGAGTGATATTTTGGAAGTTAAATCAGTGAACGAGCTTCTGTAAATATCAATAATTTTTGTAGATTTGTTATTATAAATTATTGTGAACATTAACTTATAAGAGGAAAAATATATAGTGAATTGTAGAAAAATATATAGAGAAAAAAAATGTCGAAAGTAGTGTATGAGGGGTGGCTGGTTAGGTATGGAAGGAGGAGGATAGGGAGATCGTTTATTCATATGCGATATTTCGTGCTTGAAAGTCGATTACTTTCTTATTACAAAAAGAAGCCTCAGGAAAATGTGGTAAGTTTCTGATATTTGTATGTTATTTTCCGTTGAATATTCAAGTTTATGGTTCATGATACTTAAAATAATCAACCCGTGATCCTCTCTAATTAACTGTGTTTTAGTACTTCTAACATGCATTTGTGTTTCCGTTGATCGGTTTGTAATATCTTTTACATTAAACCTGTATATAGAGTTGTATATGTTACTGATTAGCAATTTGTAGCGAATGTGGTTCTATTGAAATAGAGCTTATATGTTCTTGGAAAGGTTAAGTGTTAATTGCACCATTGGTCCTTATGCTATGCGAAATAGCAAACTCTATCTTTCTGTTTCAAAATCTGCAAATATGGAAAACATGTTATATTTGGCTACTTCACATAACAGTGACCAATAGTGAAAATCACCAAAAAATTAATAACATTATTGATGGGGTGATTCTTTTGTTTATTAATGACCTTCCTGAAATTAACTTTAAAAGCTACACTTTGAGTGTGTTTCCATTGATTAGAAAGTTGTGATAAATGCACTTTAATTGATTCTAGTAAATAGTTAATTTGAATGACAACTCATGATATAATTTAATGCCTAGGTCCCAAACAAGACCCTGCTCATAGATGGAAATTGTAGAGTAGAAGATCGAGGCTTGAAGACTCATCACGGACATGTGAGTTATTTGCTACTTTTTTTCCTCGAGATCTCCAAAATTCTCATACATGTGGTCATCTCATTCTTAGAGCCGTTCTTTTTTTTCTTTTGCAGATGGTTTATGTTCTCTCTGTGTACAACACGAAAGAGAAGTATCATCGCATAACGGTGTGTGTGATAACTTAAATATTTATTGTAAAATAATTTGTCGCACACAACAAACACTATATATAGGCGGTTATATTAGTTATCCAGTAATCAGTTAGCTTTAAAGATCTATACTATTTATCAAATCTTGTTTCAGATGGCAGCTTTTAACATCCAAGACGCACTGATTTGGAAGGAGAAAATCGAGTCTGTTATCGATCAGGTTTCATCCCTATCCAGCTAGATATGTTCTCTTTCATAATGTGTTCACGAACACATTAAATCTAGATCCTATGTAATATTCATGTTTTGTAGCAACAAGAGACACAAGCTGAAAATGGTAACAAAGATAATTCTTTTGAATATAAATCTGGAATGGATAGTCAAAGGAAGTATTCTTCATCAGATCGTGACAGTCAGTAAGTTCAAGTGTACCTCAACATAAAATTGTTATATATTTTACGTATTTATGAAACATACCTGAATCAAATATATTTTTGTTCATGTTTGTAACACATACATTAAACTTTGATTGGCTAGTATTTTTCACTTGATTAATTAAGTTGACTGCTTTTGGTCACTATAGGTTTAGTGCTGCTGAGGATGAAGCTGCTTTTCAACCAACCTTGTTAAAGAGAACAGCAATGGGAGATGGTGGTGACAATAGTAAGATTAGAGAGAATTTACGACAAAAAGAAATAAAATTTTCATTAACTATCTTCTATCTTTACACTTTATATAATTGCTTCATATAACTGACTCCTTATAGAAGATTAACTTAACTTGCTAATCTAAAGCTAAAACTACTTTAACAGAAGAATATTACAGCGGTCACAACTGTTTAACTAACGCGCTGTTTGATAATATCTTTTTTCTTGTGGAAAAACAATTATTTTCCATGAAAACGAGAATCAAAATTCGCACGTGAAGAGATACATGGTTGTTTTGTCAAAGTTCTCACATTGATAATTTTCATGGAAAGAAAATGCTATCAAAGATCACTTGTATGCAAAAAAAAAAAAAAAATTCAATTGAAAAGATTTTGGAGGAAAATTTAGTCTATTAAACACAGCCTAATTATCCTGCATTAGTATATAACCTTATTAGGTGATCTCTATTTTCTTATTTATTTGTAGTTTTCCATAGTTATATAATTATTTTCAAATGTATATCCTTCACACATGGCAGGCCCTCCTGAGTATATATTTGACTGGACAAAGGGATTAGACTCAGATTTGGCAAACCAAAGGCAGAGCAGTAACAGTGAAGCATTTTCCAGAAAACATTGGCGGCTTGTTCAATGTCAAAATGGTTGGTTAATAACAAATATTACTAGAAATATATAAACTAAAAGATTGTAGGTTTGTTTTCAACCCTCAATGATACTAAAACTTATGGATATGGATGGTTACAGGACTTCGCATTTTTGAGGAGCTTCTTGAACTTGATTTTCTAGTAAGAATCTCTCTGAGTGGGTTTTTATCTCTCTCTGTTTCCATTATCTCGTGCATTACAATGGTATAGCTAAGAGTAGGATGTGAAATACTCATTGTATAAAATTTCCATGATGCAGCCCAAAAGCTGTAGTAGAGCAATGATGGCTGTTGGTGTTGTTGAAGCAAGCTGTGAAGAGGTTTTTGAGCTTGTAATGAGCATGGATGCGATTCGGTTTGAGTAAGTGTTTTAGTGTGGGTTTATTGATGTAGTTTCACATCTCTCCTTTTCTATGCTCTTTATTTATTACATAAGAAAGTTATGATGTACAAAGGAATAATTTACATAGTCTAAAACCTGAATTTGTGCTTGGTTTCTGGATGTTCTGAATAAATTTCAAAGTATATTGCCTCTACGGGTCCTTCTTTTTGTTATTTGGTTCAAATCAGAACCCCATCTTTCAAATGTACGGCATGCGGTCCATATGTTTCAAAAAATTCCCAATTTGCGAACCTCTCCATGCTTAACCCAAATTTACACGTGTGAGACCATACATGTATAATTTGACTTTGTTGAAATATATGGATCATAAAGGACAAGTTTGAAAGATGGGATTCTAATTTGGACCAAAAAATAAAGATAAGATCCCAGGGTGGTGATAAGATTGACATGATTAGCTATCAAGTTATTACGATAGTAAGAGTATACGCGGTCATTTGTAGTATACATATTATTAGCTTAATTTTAAGTACAAAGGGATTTAGATTGTCATTTGAGTAAATTTTATATTTTGATTTTGAGTGTGTGCATGTGGTTGGGAAAAAGGGGTGTTGAAGGGAAGGGATAGTCATTTCCAGGTTGGTTGATAGAGAATATATGAGGACGAGGTATTTGTAAGTCATGGGAGGGGTAAATAGTAAAATAGTAGAATGCTCATTAGACGATAAGCAGAGAGACACTACAAGAAATAGTATCATCAGAGACGAGGTATATTGCGGCAACACTAAAATGGCCTTTAATGATATTTTCAAACACCAAAATGGTCTCTGTTATATTTTTAGCGACAATATTTGCGCTAAAGATAAGTCAATAGAGGCAAAAACAAATAATTTGCTACAAAAGGTGTATATAGAGACAAACTTATTGCTGCGAACAGATAGAGGCAAAATTAAGACTTTTAATGGTAAAGTTTTTCCCGCTAAAGATAACTTTTTTTCTAGTGAGAAGATAAGTTACCTTCATTTAAAACATGTCAAGAGATATATGTGCACCAAATGCTGGGTTCTAGGATATCCCTTGTGAGAGAGACTATAGCCCAGAAATAAGTAGCAACGACTCTTGAAACAAGCTTTTTACTGTCAGAAGGAGAGAGCATTAAGAACAAAGAGATCCACAGATCTGAAGGACAGTGTAATCTGTTGGTGAACCATATGAGAAGGTTTAGCAGTAATGTGGCAGCGGACACGATTGTGATTGCGACCACGAGACTTGATTTTTAAAATAAGATGGATAACTTGAAGTTGGTGTAGATTTTCTAAGCGATTGTATAAGTGGTGTGCCGAGAAGAGGATCAGTTCTTAGACATGATTTTAGTAGTCTATTTATGAGGAGGGGGTTGTTTTGTGGAGAAAAGAAAGGGGAGGGGCTGTTTTAGCTTTGGAAAAGAAAAGGGGTGGAAGGGTGGACAGCTTCTCGCTGGGGAAAAGGGATGGGGAGGTGGGCATATTCTGTTCGCCAAAAAAAGGGGTTTGTCGGTTTTTTTGGGAATGGAAGGAGATATGGGAGGGAGAGGGGGCAGCGGGTTGGTGGTGCTGCTGCCGGAAAAGAAGAAAGAAATGGAGGGGGCGGCATCTTAGTAGCAAGAGAAGAAAAAAAAATTAACTCTAACTTCTGATACCATGTAAAGTTTGAAAATCTCACAATTGTGAGTGTATTTATAGTTTCCATAGAAAAACTAACTAGTGTAACAATACATTTTTTTTTTTTTGTCAATTGTAACAATACATAGAATAGTGTATATTTCTAACGTTGATAATAAAACTTGTTAGCTAATCTTGTCTATGCTAACATTTGTGGGGGAAGAATTTACTCTAAAGTTTATTATATATAAGAAACTAAGTTTATTGTTGTATGATACTTGACATTCTTTAATATGCTTCCGTGATGATTTTATGCAGATGGGATTGCACCTTCCAATATGGTAGCTTAGTTGAGGAGGTAGATGGGCATACCGCAATACTCTATCTCAGACTTCAACTAGACTGGTTTCCTACGTATAAATCTTCTTCTTACAGCAAACTCACTTTTACATGATCTTGCAGTTTCTCTTAATGTCTGAGCTAAAAGAAATATTGGATCTTGTTGCAGGTTAGTTTGGCCGCGTGATCTTTGTTACGTGCGTTATTGGCGTCGAAATGATGACGGAAGTTATGGTAATCATTTTTTCCATATCATTTTCTTGTCTATTGTTTAAGCCTTTACGGTTAACCACCATTCCTACCTTTAATTTCTGTAGTTGTGCTATTTCGCTCCAGGGAACATGAGAGTTGTACTCCACAACCTGGATTTGTACGGGCTCATATCGAGAGTACAATTCTACTTTCCTTTGCTATTTTACAATTGAATGTGGATATTTAGTGTTTGTGTATGTGTATCAACTATAAATTGGCTAACCTATACCCACGTAGAAGATACGAACAAATCATCATGTCTAATTTTTTGTAGGTGGAGGGTTTAATATTTCCGCTTTGAAGCCTCGTAATGGGAGGCCCAGAACACAGTTGCAACATCTCATGCAGATTGATGTGAAAGGGTGGGGAGTGAATTATATATCATCATTTCAACATCACTGTCTACTTCAGATGTTAAATTGTGTCGCTGGTGAGATCTTATGATGTTTTTAGTTTCCACGGTGAAACATTTTGTTAAATTTCTTTTCATGCAGGCTTGCGTGAATATTTTTCTCAAACAGACGAACGTACTCCTGCGCCAAGAATTCCCATTATGGTGAATATGACATCAGCTACAACTACAGTAAAACGGAACGCTTCATTCCGAGAACATTCTCATCGTCGTACTCCATCTTTGGATCTACTAAACGTCGCGAATAGAAACGCTCTCATGATGGACGAAGATTCCGAAGAAGACGAAGATTTTCAAGTGGCTGACCAAGAGGTTTGGAAAACACTAATGTTATGTCTAACAATGTTGCGCCTTTTCTACTTATGCAATTTGTACATATCCGCAGGAGTTGGATGACAACGACCTGAAGAAAACTGGTACACTTACACCCCACGAAGAAGAACCTTTGGACCCGGTTGATTTGTCCATTTTCTCGGGTAACCTTGCACGTGATGACAGTGATAAAGCTCAAAACTCGTGGACAATATCTGATGGAAATAACTTTAGAGTCCGTGCAAAGAACTTCTGTACTGATAAGTCCAAGGTTTTATATTAAGTGCTTGTTCTTTATATATGTTTCCTTGCTCAAGTATTTTATATTTTCTTTTTTGTTATGGTTCAAAGACTCCTGCAGGTAAACATCTTATGGATCTTGTCGCTGTAGACTGGTTAAAAGATACAAAGAGAATGGACCATGTTGCACGCCGTAGCGGTTGTGTTGCACAGGTAAGTTTTTAATGGGTAAAAATTCCTAAAATAAGCCACAAATTATCAGACCGGTTCACAAAAAGGCCAAAACTATAAAAATGAGCCATTTTGGTTATAACTAGACTAAATCTGTAATTTTTTTTTTTAATGAAATTACAAGTGCTAAGTATATAATTTCCGTCAAAAAGATAACAGCTTTAGTCAAGTTGCCTTAATTGGGAAAAAAGTGTAAGTTATGGCCCAAAATGGCTCATTTTAAAAGTTTTGGCTTATTTCTGCACAGACCCCATACTTTTGGGCTTATTTTGGAATACATGTTTTTAAATCTATTTTTTCTTCTTATGCTAAAAAAATTTATACACTATTTACGCTCTCTAATGCCATTTTTCACTAATAGAATTATGCTGATTTTTTTGACAGAAACATCAATATGTTTATGAATATATATATGTTATCTTGTAGGTTGCTGCAGAAAAGGGATATTTCTCCTTGGTTGTAAATTTGCAAGTATGTTGATTTTTTGGGTAATTTTAATTTTAAGGTCAATGTATGTGATTGTATGTGGAAATATAACATGTGTCGTTAAAGGTACCTGGAACAACACACTACAGCATGATTTTCTATTTCGTGGTAAAGGATTTAGTTCCTGGATCTCTATTACAAAGATTTGTTGATGGGGATGATGAGTTTCGGAATAGTAGGTTGAAGCTTATTCCATCAGTTCCAAAGGTATATATATTTATATATATCTTTGAATCTTCTGTCAAAAGTTGATGGGTTATGTAAGCAATTTTAGATTGGTTATATTATTCTTGTAGGGCTCATGGATTGTGCGTCAAAGTGTTGGAAGTAATCCTTGTCTACTTGGAAAAGCAATTGATTGCAATTATACTCGTGGTCATAAATATTTGGAAGTAAACACAATAAATTTCCATATTATCTTTCATTCAGTGGGATCATATATTTTAACCTGTTTACTCGTTAATTTTGCAGATTGATGTTGATATTGGTTCTTCCACCGTCGCAAATGGAGTTTTAGGGCTTGTAATTGGTGTGATTACATCACTTGTAATTGATATGGCTTTCCTTGTCCAGGTATTTTAACCATAGAATTAATTTATTTATCTCAAAAATGTTACGCTAATTTGGTTGTTCTAAAATCTAAACGTTCCTTTACTCAGGGACTTACTCCAGACGAATTGCCTGAGCGGCTTATTGGTGCAGTTCGTATTTCTCACCTTCAACTATCATCCGCCATTAATTCAGACCTCGATTCTGATCTTTCAGATTCTTCCAAATAAATCATCAAAATTTTGTTTTTTTACATATCCTTAACCAAAGTGAATATGCATATGAGTTTTTAGCGATAAAGTTGAGAGACCATTCTTCGTGTTTTAGATAATCTTGTACAACCATTATCTCTTAATGCTATAAAATATTCATATAGTTAAAAGAGGCTAAACTCAGCCAAACTATTACACTAAAGATTTTAAACTTGTTACAAACTTTGTTTACTTAGCAAGCATTTAATATCACAATAAAAAATACTAAATTTCGCAAACATATACTATATGTTTATTCATACGACTAAATTACCAACCAACTGAACAAATGAAGTTAAAGAAGCAGCTGAACTTTTAGGGAAATCATGTAGAAATATATACCCCATAGCCATTGCTTTCTCGTGAACCTCTTCATCATCCATCAAGGTATTAACTCCTTTCATTATTTCGTCTTTCTTCATTGAAGCAAACAGATTATCGCTAGTTATTAGTGTATAACCTATACCTAGATGGTTAACTAGCAATTTAGTGTTATAAAATTGGTCACCCCGAAGAGGCCATGCTAGTATAGGCACACCACGCCCGATAGCTTCTACAGTCGAGTTCCAACCACAATGTGATAAAAAACCTCCTAATGAAGGGTGGCTTAAAATCAACAATTGTGGGGCCCAACCCTTTATTACTAACCCTCTTTTACCAACCTTTTCGGGTAGGCCGTGAGGGTAATAGCCTTCCTCCACATCATCCGTGGTTAGGTTTAGAATACTAAGAGGCAATACGACTTTTCCTGAACCGGGTTGAATCACCCATATGAACGGACGGTTCAGTTCTTCTAACGCGTTTGCTAGTTCAGCGTATTCTTCTAATGTGGGTCCTACTTCACTACCGAATGAGATGTATATCACTGATTGGCTTGGCTTTGTATCCATCCATTTCATCACTTCATCCTCTGTAACGTCGGATTCTCGGTTCGATCTGACTTCATGATCGTGAATAACCGAACCAATTGAGTTCCAATACTGCTCCGGTAACATTGGACCCACGCCCCATACCGGTTTTCCTGTTTGGTTCGCTATGTACTTGATGAATGGACTATCCAGATCATCACACGTGTTGAACAATAATGCTATTGACCCTTCTGACTGTTCCCACCATGGGGTTTTTTTAACCGGCCCAGGATGATCGGATCGTCCATTTTCTAGACCCAGCCGGCCATTTTCTGAACCTGGTTCACGAGGTCCGCCTCTACCTCTGCGACCATAGTTATGCCTCTGAATATCAACATAACTCAAGTTCATACTTTTGGGTAGACCAGGAAAAATCCGGGTCTCACCCGGTTTAAGATCCTCTGTTTTGTCTTTCATCATTGCGTACTCCATAGCAGAATAACAAGCACCAGAAGTGAAAAAAGAAACGATGGGTATCTTCAATTTCATAAAACTCTCTTTGCTCCAACTCATCATCACATCAATCACTACACACTGAGGACGGGTATGACCTTGATCAGTATATCTCAAAGACAAGAAAGACTCGATCCCCTGAATCAATTGTTGGTTCCGGGTATGAGAAGGTGAAAATGGGTGTGACCCAAATTCATTCACCGATTCAGATTCAGGTTCAAGTTCAGACCCAGAATCAGATTCGGGTGGTGGAGATGAATTTTGAATTTCAATAACCTCGATGAATTTGTATTGACGGAAAGCAGTGGGGACAGATGAAGATAAGCGTGAGGGTATGACAAATGTAGCTTTATATTTGTGAGAGGCGATGTGTTTACATAATTCCATGCATGGAAAAAGATGACCTTGACCGAAAAATGGAAGCACTAAAATCTCACCTAAAGTTGACTCCATACTGCAAGCTTGCAATGATCGATCAATGTTTAATTGTTGTAATGTAATATTAAAAAGAAAATTCTGGTTTCAGTTCTCCACAATTCAGCTGGATTTATATGTTTTGCAAAAGGTGTTTTTCATTTTTTTGCAAAAAGTCATTAAGAGAGTGAGAGTAAGCAAAACTTGGATGTGAAGTTAAGTTGAGTAAAGGTTTAAGTGTCGGTTGAAATTTTGACTAAGTAGTGTATGAGGGATTATTGCTTTGCGTAAAGGTCTCAGCCTATACTGATTCAGTCCACACACATCATTAATTCTTAACACTCGGATTTGTTTATAAACTATTTATGCTCTGTTCCAACGTCACTGCTGATGCTTAGTAGCATTTGTCCATTGGGATGATATTCTCGACACACAACTGTTAGTAGTATATCATTACTCTATCAGTATTCCATCCAAGATTTAATCCTTTTCCGCAACTTCTTTAGTCCCCCCACCCCACCGGCCCACCCCACCCCAACCCAACCTTTTTTATATGTGGTATCTTTTGGTTATGGTTTTTTCTTTTTTGGATGAATGTAGTTTTTAGAAGTATGTATAGTTTTACTCCCTTTCTCCATTTCCAAATTTTAGTATAAATTTTTTAAAAATAGTTATCCTTAAATATTTATATGCTTTAAAAAATTAATACTCTTTTTACTTTTTAAACCTATTTTATATTTATTAAAATATTACAACTTATGTTTTTAGAATATTAAGATAATTTATTAAGGATATTATAATAAATATGATATTAATCAATTATTTTTCTTAATTTATATGATTAAAAATGCAAATTAAAGTTTAAGGACGGAAATTATAGTTTGAAAAGATAAATTAGAATCACAATAAATGTTATTTTTTTGTAATTAATTTTTTTATCAATATCATATCAGTTTTAATGTGATTCTTTTGATTAATTGATTGTTTAGATGATATTTTGAGTCAAGCGTATTATCAAATTGATTTTTAAGTCAATAATCCTAGATAAATTGTCCAATAATATCGTACCTCTCAGGGGCGGATTCAAAAGATAAATTGGGGAGGGGGGGGGGGGGGGGGGGGAGGGGGGGGAGGGGCGGATTCAAGTATATAGGAGTTTGGAGGTCAACGTTTCTGAATTTGTTTAAGGTAAAGATAGGATACATAAATATATAACTAGTAATGTCAAAATGCAAATATGAAAATCCAACACCTTTACATTTTTTGTCTCTTTAATAGATGAGATTATTCCTCTAAAAAAATATGTAAATTAACATCATTATACTTAATTTATATAATATCATTAGAATTATATAAATTTATAATAAAATTATTAAACATTACTATTTTCAAACTCAAAACTGAGATAAACCAAATGCTAAGATTCAAACCCCTGACCTCTATTATACCCTAAAATGTGTAAAGATATTAAACCACTAAGCCAAAATATTTTTCTGTTTTTTTAGAGCATGCTCGTTTTACATAAATATTCAAAAAAGGTTAATTATTTTTCGAAACAAAATTACATTTATGTATGATAAAATTTACGGGTTAGAGAGTTTAAGCTCTCCCTGGGCCTATATAAGATCTGTCCTTGGTCCCTCCTATTTAATTGTTGATAATCCAAATCAAAATAAACTTTTTTTGTCATTCAATAATACCAAAAATACTCGTAGGTAAAATAATTTATTGGGTGATGATATCAAAGTACCGTCAACAACCAGTCTAAAATGAAATATTAGGCCTTCAGTCAAATAATCATTTTGTTAATACTTATACTAAAAAATGACCATCAACTTAGTAGAAAGAGGTACCTAACAAGTGTAAATGATTTTCGGTGGAATTCTACAAATATGAAAAAAAAACATGGGCTCATCTATGGAAACCATGGTTTTTCCTATAAAAACCAATTGATATGTATAGTTGTTGAAAAAAAATTGATATGTATAGCCGCTGACAAAGACGGGAATGTAGCGAAGAACTAGGAAGATGAGCCCTTTGCCTCCCATCCTGCATTTGAAGCAACAAAACAATTGTAGTTAATGGTAACCAGATACAAATTCTCGGTCAAGATCACAAGGGTCTATTAATGACATTGAAAACCCAATTAGGGACAAGGGGAGACACACTCTTAATTGCACTCTAACACTCAACATTTACATATTTTCTATTAGGGATTACTTAACCCATGTAGTTGAGGAGATTTATACTGACTGCATTATATCCACAACCATTTAAGAGAGAGATAGAAATAAGTTTATAAAGTAGTTGGAGGATATCGAATTATGTTGTGAAGTGGGCTATTTATATAGCACGAAAATGCAGGTGGAGAGCTATCACATTGCATAATTTTAGGTTGGGATGAGTGTGAACCCGAACTACCGAGCAAAACCCAAACTACCGATCAGAGTCCTTGTGTAGAACTGACTAATTACCCACGAGAAATCCCCTTGATGGCTTGGGGATTCTTTCTAGTAAGAGTTTGATACTTTTTCCCCTTTGGCAGATGCTCATTACCCTTGGCCTACCATACATCTTTTTAATTCGATCCTTTCAAGCTTCTTTAGGCTTGTTTTGGTATTGTTGTTATATTTTATCTTATCAACCAGGAATACAAGTCCCCCCCCCCCCCCCACCCCCATCTTACCCCACCCACATTCAAAGTTATGGGATAACCAAGTCCATATGTTGGTTCCTGCAGAAATTGCAAGACGAAGTTCATAGCACCCAAAATGACTATGTACCCCAAATTGAACAACCCTAACCTTGGTTAGTGATAAATTAGTTAAATAACTCAAGCATGTAGTACAATAATACATGTATCCCTTTTGAAAAGTTAAGGATTCCTAAAACCCGATTCCGCTCATCATCGAGGTATAAAAAGATGTTGATACCTATCCATAAGATCCACGTCTTAGCTTAACATAAGAGCACTTATGCCTCTTGAAGCAGCTATTCGGACAGGCTAACAAATTTGTCAAAAGCACATGGAGGGTCATATGATCCGAAGAAGAGAACATGAAAAATATTGAATCGACGTATATTCCCAAGTCAATAAATTAGGCTCATTCACATGAAACATTTTGGACTTAGTTATGCCAGATGGATTTAAGCCCTCACCATTATAGTCGTTGATGGAAAATATAGGCTTACATATAAACGTGAATGAGATACATATGGATCTCTTGATTGATTCAGATGTATCGTAATTTTGAGCTTTCCCGTTGACCCTTTCGGGTAAGGCCCAACAATGGATCTAAATAATTAGACTGATACACCACCAAAATTCACTCAGTTGTAAGATAAATTGAAGGTTAGGTTCCCGCACGCGAACCCTAAGAGGAATAAGCTTCTTTGTTTAGCATATGCTGGCAAAAAAGAGAATCCCTAAGATTTTATTCAGTCTCTTCGGAGGTGCAACATTCAATGTCGGATAATTAGAGAACTCGAAAGCTTGCATGGTTTATATACAAGGATTGATGAACAACGAGTTTTGAATTCACGTAGTTGATGAGAATAAACTTTGACTATATGATATCTTGAAGGATACTCAACAGTATATTCTCGTCGAGGTAGTGTTGAACGCATCACGGAAAGAGTCTGAGATAACAAGCCTAAGGTTCTCACCAAAACAAATATGTAAGGAATGATCCTCCAACAATTAAGGAAGTCCAACATTTTGATGGTCGAGAGGGACAAGAAGATCTCCCAAATGGATATTGACAGGGAGAGATATAAATCATGTAAATAACCCTACAACATATTTGGACCTTATTGATTGACCTTTATAAATGTTCATAGATCCCTTAAAGCGAGATGAAATTATGTTTTTTTCGCAATGACAGTCATCATACCACTAACACTTGCAAAAATCTAGAACGAGTAATTAAAAGGCCACACACCTTAGGTGAGTTATTGCCTAAAAAAGGGTCAACAGAAAGTTAACAAGCATAAAACGATATTGGATGAACATCCCAGTTCCTCATCTCACCAAAATTGACCATAAAATATCAAACAGACATCAAAATAACAACGACCCAATGATCAAACCCATCCACAGAGGCTTATAACTTTGAACCCAGCAGAAAATCTTGAGGATTTGGTATTGGATAGACAAAACCATGCAGAAAGCAATATGTAGATGGAATATTCGAGGGCTAACACTAGTAAGATATCACCGAAATGGATATGATCTTTACTTTATTGATGAGGACGTCAAGGAAAACAGTTCCCCATAATGACGTGCTCTTTATCCCAATTGTCATTGACATCCGGATTGGAAGAAAATTGCCAGGAAAGGACGGGTCGATACAATAAAAGTTGGTTGACGTGATATTCCTAAAAAAGTTTTGACCTATTCAAAGTTGAAAGTCAATTGAGAGATTATTAGACCTTACCCCAAGACAATTGGAGGGTTGCCAATGAGGATAGGTTCTGGAGCAACGTCGAAAAGATTACCAACTTTGTTTTTTGTCGTGCAACCTATCATTTCCATGACAAGTCGAATGACCTTGAACAACTGTCGGAGAGTGGTAGTCTCGACTACCATTTGATAATGAAATTCCTAATTCAAGGCAAACACGTGACAATCTAAGGAAACAAGTCACATTCGAATGATTGCTACTATAAATTTCTTAGTGGACCCAGCGTTTTCATTTCCAGCTCTAATGAATGGAAGATATAAACGGAAGATATCAAGAAGAAAACTGAGGCAAGAATCCAAAGAGGCGAATGATTGGAAACACATAGCCACCCAAAGAACAAAGTCGAGATCCCATGGAATGTTGTTATTTTCAAAGATGGGAACCCCGAAAATGTCGTTCTTTTCTCAGTGAAACGACAACCTTGAAATACTAAAATTAAAAGGAGAAAACGCCCTCAAGAAGGAAGAAAGAGCCACATAAGTTCCAACACATAGCCCCCAAGGAACAAAGTCAGGTTCACATGAAATGTTGTTCTTACCGAAGATGGGAACCCCTGAAATGTCGTTCTTTTCTCCTTGAAATTACGACACTTGGAATACTGAAATCAAAAGGAGAAAATTCCCTCAAGGGTCTGTAAAACTAAAAAACCCTTAATGAAAGGTTTTTTTAGACTAAAAAAATCACTGGAAGAATTTAGAAGTGTATAATAAGATTAAGGGAAAAAGACTCTGTAAATACCCGAGGTTTCGTGTTTTAGACAGAGACATACCACACATTTCACTTTTTTGCCTTCTGTTAGTACCTGGTGTTACATCTAATGTTAAATGATGACGTGGCAGAAGTGAAACAAGTATTTTATAATTAAATAAAAAAATGTTATGCCATGTCAGCATTTAACATGTATTTAACGGCGGATATAACAGAAAGCAAACAATGAAAATATAAGATACTTATGTCCACTTCTGAAAAGGGGGTTTTGCTAAAAAAAACGTAATGGAAGTATCTAATTGTCAAAAGTAACCTTCAATCATTGAATTTATAAAACAATACCCAATGAAATGAATATTTGTATAAAACAACCTCTATATCTTTTTATGCATATACTACCCTTTTTAATATAATATTTATTTTTTAATATTAAACAAATAATGGGGCACCTCCACCACCATTATCATCACCACCATGTAAAAAATTAGACCACCGTTGTAGCCACCACCACCACAAACAATAACAACAATTTTATCAGATGCGCGTGTCCGTGAAATTTAAAAAAAAATGCATAACTAATTCTGAAAAAATAACAAAATTGTATTTTTGGACGAGGCAAATTATATGTCTATGGTTTTTCTTTTTAATTTTTAAATTTTTTTCGCAGACATAAAATTTATTGTTCTAAACAAGGAATCCATTGTTCGAAATAGTGAATTTGTTGTTATTAACAATGAAATTCTTGTTCTGAAAAATGAATTTTTTATTTCGAGCAGTAAAATATATGTATACGGAATAGTTTCGATATTTTATAACAATGAATTACTTGTTCTAGAAAAAAGAATCCATTATCTGGAAAAAAATAATCATTGTTCGAAACAATGAATTTCTTGTGCGTGAAAAAAAAAATTCAAAAAAAATTCAAAATTAAAATAATTTATTAAAAAATCATAGACGTAAATATTAATTTGTCTCGTCGAAAAATGCAAAGTTTTGATTTTTGTAGATTGGTTATGAATTTCTATTTTTTTTTTTGAAAAATTTCTAGGACGCACGCACGCGTATAATAAATTTAGTATTAAGTGGTGGTGGTGGTAGTGGTGGTTGTAATAGGTTGGTGGTGATGGTGGTGGCTGTGGTGGTGGTGGAGGTGATGGTAATAGGGTGGTTAAATTTAAATTATAAATTAATAGAGTAATTAAAACAATGATATAAGAGATTTTTTGTCAGGGACGTTTTAATAAATAAACTTATTGGAGGTTGTTTTTAACAAATAAGTTTTTTAATGAGTTGTTTTTAATTAATTTCTTTTTGAAAAATTAGGTATTTATTTATAAAATATTAGATATTTGGGAGGTCTTTTTTCCTAGAAGACTTTTTTTCCGAAGATTAATCAGTCAAAGTAAGATATTGACATTTTGGGTATTTTGGAGACGAAAAGTAATACGATTCGTGTTGATCAATTTATGGGTACTATGCTTAGAGGTTGAGAGTATGTAAATAATTTTGAGCATGAAGGATTCTAGTTGTTTGGGACCCGATAAGGTACAAGTGGAGATCATTGAGAGGACACCTCAAGCTATTCATTGTAAAGTGGTGTGTAAGGTTACTACGTTAAGCCTTTACGCCTATTTTATTTATTAATAAAATGATAAAAAATTGCTTAGAGATTTGTGGAATAACCTTATTGATTTTGTTGCTACATTTGATGATTCTTGGCTTCTTTTGGGAGATTTTAATAATATTCTTGCTTCGAATGAGAGAATTAGAGGTCAAAGTGTAACCGTGGGGGATTTTGATGAATTTGCGGATTGTTGTAATTATTTGGGGCTTGAAGATATTCATTATGTTGGTCAATTATTTACATGGAACAATAATCATGTACTTAGTAAGATAGATCGAGTCTTGGGAAATCGAAGATTGTATGAACCGAATCACTATATTCATGCAGAGTTTTTACCAAAATCGAGCGTATCCGATCACTCGCCTTGCGTGGTAAACATTTTCTTACAAAATGTTAACAGAGTAGTTCCTTTTTTGGTTTTTGAATATGTGGGTGAAGCATGTAAATTTTAATTTTGTGGTGGAAAATGGATGGAACAAGACCGTTGTTTTGGACACAAAACAATACATTTTTGCCAAAACTCAAGCCTTTGAAATTTGATTTGTGGAAGCTTAATAAAGAGTATTTTTCTCATATTTCCGCAAGAGTTAAGAAAGCGAAGGAGGATCTCGAAAAGGCCGAGGTAATATCTCAACAAAACTTAACTAATAATGTTTGCTTTGATGAGTTAGTTGAACTTTGGAATAAGGCGTGAACTCTTGAGAAAGCCGAGATTAGTTTTCTCCAACAAAAAGCTAAGCTTGGCTATTCTCTAAAAAGTGATAGATGTTCTAAATTATATCATTGTCTTATGAAGAGTAAGCAAAAAAAGAGGTTCATACCCAATATTATTTGTGCAAATGGAGAGTTATCTACTTCTAGCACCCAAGTAAATGAAGCTTTCCTTGATCGTTTTCAAGTTTTATTGGGAACAAAGGATACAACATCAGATATTAATCTCGATGCATATAATTGGGGGAATATTCTTTCTCATGAGGAAGGGGTTGAAATGTGTAGAGATATTACCATATTGAGATTAAAGAGGCTATTTTCGAATAGCTAATGATAAATCTCCTAGTCCCGATTGGTTTTATTTTCTTTTCTTTAAGCGTTCTTGGGATATAATTGGTGAATATGTTATATTAGTGGTACGTGAATTCTTCACCCCGGATTTTTTGCTCCGTCAATTAAATACTACTATAATTGCTTTAATTCCCAAGATTGAAGATTCGTCGTGTGCTGATCACTTTCGCCCTATATATTGTTGTAATGTGGTATATAAGGCGAATACTATGATTATGGCGGATCGAATTCAGCCGGTGCTAAATAATTTAGTGGATAAAACCTAAAACACGTTTGTGGAGGGAAAATCAATGGTTGAGAACATACACTTAATGCAAGAGATTTTAAATGGTTATAATAATAATAATAGCTCCTCGAGATGCACGATCAAGATAGATTTTTGGAAGACTTATGATTCAATTTCTTGGGATTTCCTTCATGGGGTACTTAAGGGATTAAAGAGAAAATGACACCTAGGGTCTTGAACACACCCCTCTCTTCAAGATGGGAACCCGGCCTAGAGCCTCTTCTTACTAAAGACCTCAGCTACTTTTTAACACATAAACCCCAAAACCCTTGTTACCTTTCTACCCCTTTTTACACAATATATATACTAAATATTCTATTACAAATCTCATAAAATCATTCCCGTGAAAAAGTTTTTCTCTCTCTTCCTTTGACCTACTTTTTCTTTCTCCTAGAAAGCCAAACCCGCCACCACCATAACACCTTCTTCACCACCGAGATCTGTTCACCTTCATTGCAAAAATCTGGCGAAGCAGTGCTCCGGCGAAGCAACAAAGAGGAGCTGCGTATTTGTGCTTCGGCGAAGCAACGAAGAGGAGCTGCGTTTTTGTGCTCCACCTCTCTCTCTCTCGTTTTCCGGTAGCTTCAGCTCACCCTTCAAGAGCTCCGATGGCCACCCAGCGAGATCCAAGCCAGCGATTCGAATCTCCTTCTTCAGCTCACATCTCGAAGCTCATTCTTCTTCTTATTCGAGTTCCGTGGATGTGTGTGCGAGAATGCTGCCATGAAATCGGAGGTAGAAGCTCCTGCTCGTCATGGTGGTGGTGGTTCCGTGGATGTGTGTGCGAGAAGGCTGCCATGAAATCGGAGGCAAAAGCTCCTGCTCGTCATGGTGGTGGTGGTTCCGTGGATGTCTGTGCGAGAAGGCTGCCTGAAATCTTCTTCCGTGGTGGTGGTTGTGGTGTTATGTTGGTGGCGGTTGTGTAGCCATTTCAGTGGTGTTGGTGGTGTTATGGTGGGGATTGTGTTATGGTGGTGGTAGCGGCGGTTTGGGAAGAAGCAGCGATTCACTTTCTTTTTTTTTTCTTTTTTTTTCAGTAGGTTGACCAGATCTAGATCTGGTCAAACCAAATAGAATTTTTTTTTTGGCTTGTGTAATAATACAATTTTTTGAATAATTGAATAATACTCACTATATTTATTGTAGAATCATTGCTTTTTTAAATTACTCTCTAATTGTTTAAAATACTCACCAATTTTTTTAGAATACTCTGACTATTTCATAGAGTACTCCGACTATTTCATAGAGTACTCCAACTTTTTTTATAGAGTATTCGTTTAATTCGTTAGAATATTTGTTTAATTCGTTTAATTCTCTGAGTACTCTATGTTTTTCTCGAAGTACTCTATGTTTTTCTCGGAGTACTCTATGTTTTTCTCGGAGTACTCTATGTTTTTTCCGGTGACCGGTGACTGGTGGTCGGAGGTCGGAGGTCGGTGGCGGAGGTCGGTGGTCGGAGGTCGGTGATCGGAGGTCGGAGGTCGGTGGTAGGTGGTTGGAGGTTGGAGGTAGGTGGGTAGTGGTAGGTAAAGGAGAGAGAAACAGTGACATCATACTTTATGTCTTTTAGTGATAGTAAGGGTAGGAAAGACTATTGTAAAAAATGAGGTCCCTAAGAATAACAACTTTCAAGACACTACTCTATAGAGAAGAATAGTGTTTCTAAGACCCTATATATAATTCACCCGGGATTAAATTTTCTGGAAAAATTCGTGGATTGGATTATGGCTTGCGTATCATGTCCTTATTACTCGGTGGCTATAAATGGAGAAATTCAAGGTTTCTTCAAAGGCGAAAAAGGCTTAAGGCAAGGTGATCCTATTTCTTTGTATCTCTTTATCCTTTGCCTTGAATATTTCTCTAGATTCTTAAAGAAAAATACAAGTATCAATTTCACATACCACCCGAAATGTGAGAAGGCAAAGATTACTCACCTTTCCTTTGCGGAAGATTTAATGTTTCTTTCACCTTTCCTTTGCGGAAGATTTAATATTTCTTTCTAAAGGAGATAAAAACTCAATAAAATTCCTCATGGATAGCTTGAATTTGTTTGGTGATGTTTCAGGAAATTGAGAAGTCCAATATTTTTTTTATTGGGGTTTCAAATGATGATATTGAGAATGGTCTGCCACCAACACTTTTGGTAAAAGGTGTCATGCCTTTTCGTTATTTAGGGGTCCTACTTGGCTCTTCCGTTTCGCCCTCAATGGATTATAAACCTCTTTTTGACAAATTGAAAGGTTATGTGAGATCTTGGAGAGATTTTTATCTTTCTTTTGCGGGGAGATTGGAATTAATTAGAGCGGTCTTCCAAGGGGTAATTTGTTATTGGTTTACTATTTTTTGGCTCCGATTGGAGTACGAGATCGTATTATTAGTATTTGCCGAAATTTTTATTGGGATAAGAAGCCACCTCAAATTAGTTGGAGTAAAATTGTGTTCCGGAAGAAGAAAGTGACCTCGGGTTAAAAGATTTAGGAGTTTGGAACAAAGCATTATTTCTTAAAATGCTTTGAAAAATTGTGGAGAATAAAGACTAACTTTGGATAAAGTGGATTCATGGGGAATATTTTCAAACTTGTGATTATGGGAATGGTACCCCAAAAAGGGAGATTCACCTCTCTTGAAGAATTTTTTGGAGTTAAAGGATATTATGCGTGGGTCCCTAGATGGTGAAGGTCGGGAAAACATCTTGGCCTTATGGTTCTTCTCCGGAAACGCGGACCAAATAAATCATGAGGTAACGAATAATAATTTTTATGCTTTATATAAAAAACCTTATGATTTATTTCGTCGAACAACTTTTGTTAAGCCATGGGCTAATTTTATTTGGGACTCGTGTGTAATTCCTAAACATGCAATTATTGTTTGGATGACTTTGAAGGAGAGGCTTAAAACTAAAGATCTCATGACTTACTCTTTGTGGTGAAGACTTCGGATCAAATAAACACATTTATTTTGATTGTGCTTATGTGAGGACGATTTTGGATGAAATTAAGTCTTGGTTAGATAAATAAGGAGATGAACATACTCCTTAACGTTTTGAAATGGTTAAAGAAGTTTAAAGCTAAAGAAAATTGGAGAAGGAAAGCTTGGAAGATTAGTTTTGGAACTACCGTTTATTGTGTGTGAAAGGCGAAAAATCACCTAGCAATTAGAAAAAATCCTATCTCAAAGGAAACTATTACCAAAAAAATAAAATTGTATATATTTTCTATTTTAAATTCCTTGTTCTTTCATCACTCATTTATGAATCATACTGAAATATTAGCTTTGTAATAGTTTGAGTTAATGATTTTTAGTTTTTTTGTTGTTATTTTAAGTTTTTGAGCTTATTAGGTAGATACTTTTTGTATAAAGTACATTTTCTTTTTTCCATATTAATACAACCGTTTACCTGAACCCAAAAAAAAAAAAGATATTTATATAGTTAAAGAGGCTAAACTCAGCCAACTATTACACAAAGGATTCGAAGCTTGTTACAAACTTTGGTTATTCATCAACTAAGCGTCGACATGACTTCAAACAACATCTCGGGTTGCACCAAGCCTTATATTACAATACAAACACTCAATTTTGCAAACATACTATACGTATATATCATATTCATACAACTAAACTGCCTACCAACTGAACAAATGAAGACAAAGAAGCAGCTGAACTTTCAGGGAAACCGTGTTGGAATATGTACCCTATAGCCATTGCTTTCTTATGAACTTCTTCATCATCCATCAATCTTTCGATCCCTTCCATTATTTCTTCTTTCTTCATTGAAGCAAATGGATCATCACTAGTTATTAGTGTATGACCTATCCCAAGATGGTTAACTAGTAATTTCTCATTGTAGAATTGGTCACCCCGAATAGGCCATGCTAGTATAGGCACACCACGCCCGATAGCTTCTACCGTTGAGTTCCAACCACAATGTGATAAAAATCCACCTAATGAAGGGTGACTTAAAATCAACAATTGTGGGGCCCAACCCTCTATTACCAACCCTCTTTGACCCACTTTTTCGGCTAGGCCGTGAGGGTAATAGCCTTCCTCCACATCTTCGTCAGTTAGATTAAGCATACTACGAGGCGGTCCGACTCTTCCTGAACCGGGTTGAATGACCCATATGAACGAGCGGTTAAGTGCTTCTAACGCGTTTGCTAGTTCAGCGTATTCTTCTAAGGTGGGTCCTACTTCGCTACCGAATGAGATGTATATCACTGATTGGGTTGGCTTTGTGTCCATCCACTTCATCACTTCATCTTCGGTAACGCTGGATTTTTTGTTCGATCTGACCTCATGATCGTGAATAATCGATCCCTTTGAGTCCCAATATTGCTCGGGCAACATCGGACCCACGCCCCATACGGGTTTTCCAGTTTGGTTCGCTATGTACTTGATGAATGAACTTTCCAGATCATCACACGTGTTGAACAACAATGCTATTGACCCCTCTGACTCTACCCACCATGGTAACTTTTTACCTGGTCCAGGACGACCGGATCTTTTATCATCGGATCGTCCATTTTCTGAACCCGGATCACGAGAACCAAATCTCCTTAGAACTGGCTGACCATTTTCTGAACGTGGTTCACGAGGACCACCTCTGCCTCTGCCTCTGCGACTCTGCCTTTGAATATCAACGTAACTCAAGCTCATACTTTCGGGTAGACCGGGAAAAATTCGTGTCTCACCTACTTTCATATCCTCTGCTTTGTCTTTCATCTTTGCGTACTCCATAGCAGAAGTACAAGCACCAGAAGTGAAAAACGAAACAAAGGGTATCTTCAGTTTAACGAAACACTCTTTGCTCCAACTCATCATCACATCAATCACGACACACCTGGGTCGGGTATGACCCGGGTCAGTATATCTCTCGGCCAAGAAAGACTCGATCCCCTTAATTAATTCTTGATTCCGGCTAGGTGGAGGTGGGTGTGGCCCATGTTCATTCACGGATTCAGATTCAGACCCGGAGTCAGATTCAGGTGGTTGAGATGCATTTTGAATTTCAACCACCTCGATAAATTGTTGTTGACGGAAATCAGAGGGGACAGATGATGATAAGTGTACAGGTATCACAAATGTAGCTTTGTATTCGTGAGAAGAAATGTGTTTACATAGTTCCATGCATGGTAAAAGATGGCCTTGACCAAAAAATGGTAGCACTAAGATCTCACCTAAAGCTGACTCCATATTGCAATGATCAGTCGTCTTTGTTGTAATGAAATGCAAGAGAAACTATATGATGTGCAATAAGTATTTGAAAGAGTGAGAGAAGGATTGAATGTGAAGTTAAGTAAATGTTTAGAGGTTGATATATAAAGTTTGACTTGAAGTGAAAAGGATCATTGATGATTATTTATAATGGATAGTCGGTAGTGTTTGAAGAAGAACGGAATTGTTGCTTTACGTAAAGGGCTTTAGCTGTCCTACTGATTCAGTCGACACACGTCACAACACGCGGCTTTGGTATTATAGTATTTCTTTAGGTTATGACTCGTCGGACAGATTTAACATTTGAAAACGTCACGGATGACCGCTCAGCAGTTTAGATATTTTTCCTCGTACAGAAAGCCATATTTGCGTATCCCTTTTCCCCACTAACTTCTTTTTAGTCGACACCTAGTCCAATCCATGATTGTGCTTAGAGAGGTTAAAAATTGGAAGAATAAATTATATTGATCTAAATATTAGGATTCAAAAGATGTTATAAATTGTTTTAGTGAGGGTTTAAGAATGTGTTTGTTTACAAAATCTTAATCTAATTAATTAAAATACTAGATTAATAAAAATATTTGTTTTTAGTAACCAATTCTGATCTAAATATCTCTTAATTAATTTGTTTTATTAAGATTTTAAACTAAATTTAATTTATACAACCTCTTAACAAATTAAACTATTTTTTCAACATTAGTACTTATCGGTCTAAGAAGACAACACCTAACTATGTTTACATTCACAATTTTCTAAAATAAAACTTATTTTTGAATAAATAGCATTGCCCACTAACCCATACTGAAATTTAGTAATACATAATATGCTTTGGTTGAAATTTTAAACATTAATTTAGGAGATATTTTACTTATGCCCCAAACCAAAAAAGAATTACAAGAAAAATATGTGGCAAAAAACATTTATAAAATAAATGTAAAGTTGCTATTCGAAGCTGAGTGTCTTTCCTTAATTAACTTAATCCATCAAAAAAGTAATTAATTAAGTTAATCAAATAAAAAACGCTCTTTGAAGGAGTGTCTTCTATTTAAAATTTTCTGAATTGAAAGACACTACACGAGAGCACCTTCCTTTTTTTTTAGTCGAAAATGAAATGCATTAATCAAAATATCATCACACCTTAACCAACGCCTATTGAATGAAAATCACTAGAAAGTGATTTTGCTAATTGGAAAGGTGTTGAGAAACTTCAAGGCTAAACAAAGAGCCTCTAAACTTATGTTTAACCACCCAATCAGCAGTCATGTTGTTAGATCTCTTGTCAAAAGAGATTTTCAAATTATACAAACCTTTATACTTAATAATATTCTTAATCAATACTTTAACATTACAGAAGATGTTACATCCAGAACTAGTTTGGTTAATTAAGTTGATGCCGTCATCCTCAATTTTCACACTGCCAATAGGATAGTGTGATGTCATAACACAAGTTGCATACATTCCTGTTGTCTCTGCTTCAATTATTGAATTGACCGTCAAATTCTTTGCAAAACCTTCTATCATTTTTCTTGTTGAATCCCTTACAACACAAGCAAAAGCAGCTTGGTTATTTTTCATATTAACAGAGGCATCACCATTAATAAAAAAAAAACCAGGTAAAGGGGGTTTCCAACTGGAATTACTTCCATTGCCAAGACAAGGGCCCTGAGTATAATTGTTAATGCCCCTTACTTGGACATTACACATAAATTGCTGTTCAACATTTAAACTTTCCAAATAAGGGTCATTTGATTTTTCATTGCAAGCCTCAAAGGTTGTCTATTAGCTAGATTTTATTTGTCATAGGCTGTAATAGCATTTTGCAAAATAAACAAGGGGTCAGGGTGTATTTCTTTAATACACGTTCAGTTCTACCTTTCGATATAAACCAGGCTATGAAGAAAGCTAGTTCTCCCATATTGGTGCTATATTTTCATTTTCTTATAGGCATAACCTGATAAACTGAATCCATTTCTTAACATTAAAAGATGGTTTTGCATCCGAGTAAAAGCTGAGTGGACTAGTCATCCATACAACTATTGCCCATGAAATAAAAGATGTTCAACATTTTCATCGCAAACACCTCAGACAACACAAGTTGCACAATAAATGGATTTCCTTTTCATCTATTCTCATTAGTAGCAAGTCCATTCTCACAACATTTCTAAATAAAATTCTTTATTTTTTGCATCACTTTCATTTTTCAAATAAATTTCCAATCTTTTGAATTCAATTTAAAAGATGTATCACCTTTTTTTTATTCAGTAGCATTTCTCCTCTTTGTTGAGTCCTTCAAAATTTGTTATAACTTTCTTTTACCGTAACTTCCCCATTGCTTGAATAAACTCAATAAGGAGAGTCAATACAGTAATAAGAAGGAAGAAAAATAACAGAAACAGTTGCTACAACAGAAAATAAGAATAATACATTCAACAAATCTATTTTCCATTCTTTCTTATCTGAATCAATAAGTTCAGATACATAAATCAATAAGTTCAGATACATAAGTATATTCACAACCCTAAGGTTTAATAAGATTTTTACAATTTGGGACCCATGAATTTTCACATATTCTAATACCATTTCCATTTCCCACTATCCAGAAAATGTCATTCCTACCCTCAATTAAACATTTCCATCCCAAAGATCAGTTGCTAGTTAAAGAAGCATTGAAAAATCAGTTTTTGGAAAGTATTTTCCTTTCAAAATTCTGTAAAGTAAAGAATCCTTTTTGTTTAAGAGTTTCAAAATTTTGGAAAGGGAAGCAAGCACCTTCGTTTCATTAAGACTTCCGCCAACAACATTTTTAGCAAAACTCTTCCAAACAAAAAATTCTCCTCCTCTACTCCGGAGCGGCTACTGCGCCTTACCTACTACGATCGCCACCACCACTGCTCCATCCTACTCTTTACTATTCTAATTTAAGGTAATCTCCTCTCCTCCATTTATATGTAAATTTTATAAATGTAAAAAAATTTATAAGTATAAATTCTTGAAAAATCATGTTATTTTAATTGAAAGTGATAATATTGCACTACATATCTCTTACATTGCTAATGTTGCATTATAGGTCTCTTAAAATTTTATTGCATTATATGTCCCTTAAATTGATAATACTGCACTATAGGACCATTAAAATAGATTATATTGCTCTATAAGTCTCTTAAATTGACAAAATTACATATTAGGTCTCCTAAATTGATAATTTCACTATCGGTTCCTATGTTAATTGCACTATTGGTCCATATTATAATTGCATTATTGGTCCCTGCCTTAATTGCATTATTAGGTCCCTGTGTAAATTGCAGTATTTGCCCCTATGTTAATCGCACTAAGTGGTGTGTTTGTTAATTTCACAATTGATCCAGAGCTTCTGTATATTTGTTCAATGGTATAACAAACTGACCTAATATGCAACAAGTTTGCAATGTGCCAAACAAATGTTAGACATTTACATAGAATAAAAGATCACCCATAATCTTATGTGTTGAACACACCTTGGTTTGTATGTAACAGAAAATTGATGTCCAACAAGAGGAAAATTATATGCACTTCTTGATGACACAAAGGAACTTTCTTGACAGTTAAGACGGCTAACCCCAATGTGCAACTCTCCAACATCTCCTCTGAAAATATACAAAATCAGTTTATAAATAAAAAAAAATTAATTAAACACGCTTAAAAATACTGATGGTTCGAAATTGAACAAATATGTGTACAGTTGAATCGAATAGATGTGAATCAGAACCAAAGCACACCTCAAGAGTACAAATGTATCCCCAACAACTAATTTTTTAGCTGTAACAAATGCATTCCATTCTGTTGTAAACATATGCCTAGGAGATTTACCTGTTCAGTTTGATAATATTAGAGAAATACAAAGGACTATATGTTTAATTGGACCTGCTCAACTTAAAGTATACCTTCGTATGATTATTAATCATTTCTACTAATATAAGGGGTTCAACCTAAAGTTTTGCCTAGAGTCTTCTAATACATAAGACTGGCAAAGTCAATTCTGACAATAACACGCATAAAAGCAAAACCAAGATGAAATTGACTCCGTCTAGTTTTAAATTATAAACAAATTCAGCACTTTACTTTCACAAAATATTTTGTCGTTCAATTTGTAGTACCTCTATATGTATGCTTGAATCTCCATTTCTTCCCATGAATATCTTTTGCGACCAAGTATTGTTCTGGTAACTTTGCGGACATGTCCTATATGAAAACAAGGACAGACTAACGAATGCATATATATAAAATTAAATACGAGAAATTCAGAGATTTAAAACAATATTACCATCATGACAAAAAAAAACAATATTACCAGGGGAGGAATTGCATTTGTCAGCATGACTTGTAGAAACGTATAATTCGTGACGCTTTCCTACATCGGAGGCAATTAAAACCTTATAAAACGACTAAACTGAGTCTCCCAAAAGCTCATCATGATAGGAATCAGTACTCGTTGGCTCGATTTCCTGAAAAATATTTCACCAATTTATTTCTAATTTTGAATATGGTAAAATGCAATTATAAAATAAATTTGAGTAAGTTCTTACATCTGCTTCTTGTAATAGGGTAACTTGTGCATAAACATCATCTGTGTCTTGTTCAGCCTATTGGCGCAAAAAGAAAATGTTTACAAGATATTAATAATTGTTGGACGCTACTAAACGGATTTCGAATTTTAACAACTAAAATAAAAACTAATTTTCCTCAGACAAATTACCAGAAACTGAACATTCATCACACGGCAAAGGATTTTTGAAGGCAGATAAGGTTGTGGTGCCTCTAGCTAAAGGAATATCACAAAAGTTTAAATTTGATCTAATATTCGTGTATATATATATACTAAATAAAGAAACTCCAATATTTTTGAAACAATGGATAGGTAGGAATGCAATTAAGGGTGGAGACTCCCACAACTCGGAACCCTCTCAATTTATAATATCTTAATTTGATCCCCTAACTTTTTAAAATTATCTTTTTAACCTCTGTCACTTTTATCGATTACAAATTAGGTAAAAAAACAAAACATTATAGTTTAATATAAGCACAAATTTGAGATAAGCTGATATATTTTGATAGCCGAAAGAAATGAATAATTTTGATACATAGAAGAAGATCCAATTAAGATCATAGTTGATCTTGGTTAGAGCAAAGATCCTAAAATTGAACTTTATCCAAGTAAAATGACTAATTAATCTTATGAAAAAAGAAAAAAAGATTGAATTGAGTAATTAATTACTTACTTGATGTTCCAAGTGACCTTGAGGAAAGTAGTAGACCAGATCATCAACCCTCGGAAAGTAAACTAATGGACTTGCACAAGCTTTCCATAGTTCTTCATACATGTACACATCATCATCACCATCACCTGTTTGTTAACATTAATTAATTATTTAATTTCCAGAAACAAAAACTAAGAAAATGTTTAGCAAGCAAAAGAGGAAAGTGCAGTTAAGCTAATTAGTAAAAATTTATAACATAATTATAGTGTTTAATTTGTGAATGATCATAGATCAACGTCTACCTCTACCCATGTTCATTCTTTGTCTATCACATAAAAGAAAAGTGCCTCGTAATTCGCCTGCAGATTCATGTATGTATATATTTACATGAATATGATCTGTAGCCGTGTCGTCCTTATCCTCTTCTTGGTAGGTGGGGTTTTCTTGATGTCACATTGGGAATGGATATATAGGAGCTAGGACTAGGGATGGCAACGGATCGGATTATTGCAAAAAAATCCAAAACCATGTCCATATCCATTTAATTTATCAAAAACCAAACCCTAACGGATTTAACCATCGGATTTACTTTTCAAAACCATATCCGAATAATTCGGAATCGGTTTTTTAAACGGTTTTTCGGATTTTAACCATAACCCGGCTCGCGAGGTGTCCCTCTTGCAGTAGGATTCCTAACCCCCCCTCGCTCTTGTGACATGTCAAACTATAACTCTCTAAATATATTGAAAATATTGAAACAAGATCACAAATACATGACAAATATCCAATATATAAAATATTATGTTGATCTCTAATTAAATAACGTTTTTGTTACTTCTTTTGTTAATTCTAATATTTCGATTTTAGTTCTGAGATATGAAAATATTTTTTTATCTATAGTACTATAAAATATACAAAAATAGATGATAGTAAACGGGGTTTTGGTTATTCGGATTTTTTTTATTTTAACCTAAAGGATTTAACCATCGGTTGCATTTTTCAGAACCATAACCTAACGGTTTTATCTATGGTTGCATAATCGATTTTTAATCGGTTCAAATTTTTATCGATTTTGATTTTAAACCATAACTATTTCCATCAATATCTATAGTTGGGTTGAGACTTTTGGCCTTTTGGTAATTAAAAATCAAAAAAATATAAGAAAGATGGACTTCAAAATATAAAACATGGATTTTAGCTTTTAGTATAGGTAAATAAAATCATATTTGTGTGTGTGTATATATATATATATATATATATATATATATATATATATATATAAACGGATTTCGGTTTTTCGGGTTTTTTTTAATCTAAAACCATAACCTAACGGTTTTAACCATCGGTTTCACTTTTTAAAACCAAACCCTAACGGATTTAACCACGGCTACATAATCGGTTTTTATTCGGTTCGGTAATCCGTCGGTTTCGGATTAAAATCGTAATCACTGCCATCCCTAGCTAGGACCCATTTATGTAAACGACTTCTGAAATTGGAAATGTCTTTTTCTTTTTACCACTACATGACATGCAAATATACTCTATTTTTTTAAATCTTAATAAAACTGACCAAGTTAAGAATTAATCATGTCTGAATTTATGATAAATTTATAAGTAAAAGCAAATAATTTTATTGATTCATGTCTTAATAAATTTAATTAAAATCTCATTAAGTATAAACAAACACCTTCTCAGACTTTATTTTATTACTCCCCCTTTAGTTAACTGCAAAAGAAATTCTTGTAATATGAAAAGGTGCAATGTTTCTGTTATTGTTACTATTGAAAAAATAGAGTTATAATCCCTTGCCTTTTTAACATAGTAGGTAATCTATTTTTAATTTACCTAAAATTATATATGAAATCGTATCTAATTTTGTAAAATTGATCGTGATATACGTAAATTATACAAACCATCCATGTACCAAAAAAAATAAAATAAAAGAGGAAATAAGTCGTTTGATTTAAAAAAAAATATCATTTGATCATCTTGACACATTTTATCTATTTAAATCATCATCGTTAAAATTTACATTTAAATTATTATTCATCGCTTGTGTGTCAAAAACTATTCATATAACAATTTATTACTCCCTCAACAAAACATCATAATCTTAAAAAATACTCAATTAACAATCATAATAAATGAAGTCAAAACCTTTTAGATATGTAACAACTAACAATTTCTGATACCACTGTTGTAAATGCGTTTAGGATTTGTCAAGTTATCAACATGTTTAAAGAATGGTAAGAACAGTAATTAAGTGCGTAAAGAACACAAACCATCGTGCCTTTTTAACATAGTAGGTAACCTATTTTTAATTTACCTAAAATTATATATGAAATCGTGTCTATTTTTGTAAAATTGATCGTGATATACGTAAATTATACAAACCATCCATGTACCAAAAAAATTAAATAAAAGAGGATATAAGTCGTTTGATTTGAAAAAAAATATCATTTGATCATCTTGACACATTTTATCTATTTAAATCATCATCGCTAAAATTTACATTTAAATTATTATTCATCGCTTGTATGTCAAAAACTATTCATATAATAATTTATTACTCAATCAACAGAACATCATAATCTTAAAAAATACTCAATTAACAATCATAATAAACGAAGTCAAAACCTTTTAGATATGTAACAACTAACAATATCTGATACCACTGTTGTAAATGCGTTTAGGATTTGTCAAGTTATCAACATGTCTAAAGCGGAGTTAGGCATCCAATTGATAACGGAGCTAGGGGTGAGGCCTTTAATCGAACACCTTTAGTACCATATGGTTTTGCTATTTGAAGTTTAATGGAAGGAAATCACCACCACGCCTCCGTGAATCGAGACCGGAGACAGGGGAGATACGACGACATTGAGAGAGACCTCCAATGAGCTTTTCACCGGAGGTAGGGCGAGATACGGCGAGATACGGCGATGAGGCTAGAACGAAAAGAAGATGGTGATTTTTCAGTGGCGGTTGGAGATTGGTTTGATGGTGAGGCGGCAGATGGAAGTGTCGCCGGTGAGCGGTGTGAGTGTCGCCGGTGTGAGTTGTTCATCTGTTTCACGAATAGATTAGGAAATGTCGAACGAAAAAAGAAGATAAAGGAAAAGAAATAGTAACGGTGAGAGAGAGAGAGAGAGAGAGAGAGAGAGAGAGAGAGAGAGAGAGGCGAGTGTCTGAGTGGAGAGTTTTAGTTTTAGATTTTTCTTTTAATAGGTAATATATATACTAAGGGTAATTTTGGCATTTTTTTATTCTTTAAGTACTGGAATAATCTTAGCCGTTGCCCGTGGCACATTTTTAGCTAAGAATCGATCTGGACCCCTCTTTATACCCCCTTAGCTATATATATATATATATATATATATATATATATATATATATATATATATATATATATATATATATATATGGATATATGGATATATATATATATATATATATTTATATGTATATATATATATTTATATGTATATCACCATTGAATTTTCTCTAGTGATGTGTCGATGATATTGGGTCTTCTAATCATTGGTCGTGTCGTCACAAATGCGATACCGTTAATGTTGACTTTAACGCTACATGGCTACACCTATACGGTATGGTACAACCACCACCACCACCACGTAGAGTTCAGGCGCATGCCGATCTGGGTGAAGGTCAGGTTCTGGTTAAAGTGAAACAAGGACGTAATATTATTCGAGTTTCGTAGTTAAACTCTTCATTTAGTGGTGAGTTTAGATTATATAATTTGTTTTAGTTTTTTATCTGATTTTGAAAGCATTGATAATTGTAACAAATTCCTACGTGATATGTACTTTCCCCGTCGACAATCCTAGAGATATTTTACACTATGCAACGATGTATATTCTCTATGTGATATGCACTTTCCTTTTCCTTTCGAGCAAACAGAATCACGTGACTATGATGTATTTCTCACTTTTGATGGATTTGATGGAGGCCCGTGGATATAGTTAGGGTGCGGTAACCCTATCTTATATGTATAGTAGATTATGTCAAACTTGCGAGGGATTTGATGTTGGGACTATTTAAGTTGTAGACCCCAACTGAAAAACTATCCTCTACCGATTTCTTAAGGTCTCATGAGTACATATTAAGTATGTGTGCTTAATGTCATAATTATCAATGTTCATCTTATGGTGATGATATTAATGAATAATTATTTTATTAGTTGGAATGGAGCGAAGAATGGGGCAGAAAGTGGCGGTAGGTCCTTCAAGTTCTATCGGGGATGAATTTGATCTACAAGAACCCTAACACGTGTGTTACAAATATACTTATAATTAAAAGTAAATATATTTTTTTGTCAAACATATTTATTTTGTTAATATAGTGTAATATATTTTCCCGATTAGTATAGGTTAATTGGACGCCGTATTTAGATGGACGGCTTACTTTAGCTGGAATGGCACAACGTATATATGTGTGTTGCACCATTGATACATTTCAACAACATCGAGTGGTATCGGCCAAATTAGGTTTTGAGACAATTTGGTTTCATTTTCAAGATATTTCGGGACCTATTGATCAAGTTGAGGATATGTTTCATACATCAATGAATAGTAAAGGAAAATCCAGCGAGAATTGGCAAAGAAAATATGACAATGAAATAGCCATATGGAATAATACAGAATAGTACTTGGTACAAACTCTAAATCAACGCGTTACATGTATTATAGAGTACAAGGCTTGGTATCATAATAACACGATATTGACTCTTCCTCTCATGAAAAATGGTTGGCTTAACGCCCAATCTTGAGATTCTCCTTTATCGCTTAAATCAATATCTCTAAAATTATAAATATTTGGATTAAAAACCTCAACATCACCACCTTCTCCTATCTCCATCACCTTCACTAGACATATAAATATTTACCTCTTCTTCATTGGATATCATTGAGTTGGTGCCACTTTCACCATCACTATCGTGAATCATCTTACGAATGAGCTCAAACGACGTAGACGCATTTGCTAATCATGATTTTTTAAAACTCTTTTCACGATAAGAGGACGGTTCAATTCTACGCATTTTTTAACCTCTGCATTAATTTTAATAAATTTATATTACCCATTATTTGCACCACCTATCATCGTTTTGATCATCTCATCCACAGTGGCTAGAGTATGAAATCGAGAAGGGTTTGACAAAATCAGACATCGCCATATTAAATCAAAATTTACTTCTATATCATTCCAATTGTGCACCGAATACATCGTTTATTTAACTGGTTTGATTCAACATATTCTTCAGTCATAAAAAATTTACTTTCTCCCATGATACATTCAAAAACATCGTTACTACCACAAAAAATACTACCTCCATAATAACATAACCACATATGATTTATATTAACCTAAAAAGAAATCAAGAACATTATAATTAAACCCAAATAAATATTAAATTCACTAAAAATTATAATAAATCATACAAAACTAGAATAAAAAAGTAAAAAATAAAAAGTAAAATAGAAATTATTATAAAAAGATAATAAAAACTAATAAATATTACTTCAACAACCATAGTTAATAATCATAATATACCCAATTTAAATTTCATCCATTAAACCTAAATTTTTCAAGATATATACAAATATTAACTACCAATGAAGATAAAAATTACCTTTATGATAAAATCAAACTATTAAAGATATGATGTTGAAATAGATAATTCTGAATATGTTTATTGGTTGGTGCATGTTTTTTTTTTTTTTTGGGTTACATGGGTTCCGGACTAGGTTGGTGCATGTTGGAAGATGATAAGAGTTAAAGAGATAAGTTAAAGAGAAAAAGGTTTGATGTTGGTCTATATTCTATGAAAGGCGGCCATCTAATGACCGTCTTTACTTGAAGTCATGTTTACAAAGAAGACATTTATTGAATGACTGCTTATAATAAAAAAATTACAAATAAAGTGGTTATTAGATGGCCGTTTATACATAAAACACGGATTAAGTGAAAGGCAGACATTCAATGAATTCTTGTTAATTTAAGATTAGCGAAAGACGACCATTTAATGACCATTTTTTAAAGAAATGATGGTCGTACCGCAGCTAAAGTGTCATACTACAAATTAATTTCAAATAGAGAAAATTACTTTTAGAAACCCAATTTTCTAAAAAATTAGTCACAAAGTCCTAACTAAAAAAATATTTTGAGAAAGTCCCAAGTTCATTTTTGTAGTTAGAATTTTTACCCTTATACCCCTAGTCAGTTCATTTTTTACGTTTTTGGTATAGACCAATCTTTGTTTGTTTGGAACGTACCAATTTTATGTTTTATAACACGATGCGCACTTAATAGTATATTTCTAGATTTATATGGTTTTTGTATATGTTCGATGTTAATATCCTGAGTTATTTAGATGTCCGATCAAAGATATCGTGTCAAGAACATCCCATTGGTACGCGCCAAACAAAGCTTTTCCGGTAAAAACCAATTCACAAATCTATTTTACGATAACTTTTTCACGATAAAGACAATTTGGTACATTCCAAACACATCACTTTGGTACATTCTAAACAGGTTAGTTTGGTACATTCCAAACTAATCTAGGTCTAGAGATGAAAAAACAACCAAAAATATATATTTACATTGAAACAAAAAATAAAAATAAATTTATTTATAATCTTGTTTGGAACAAAAAAAATTACTATTTTTTAGAGAAATTAAAAAGAAGAAGACCAATGTGAACAAAGTGGCACACGAGAAATGGTACTGAATCTCGTCCAAAAAGAAAAAAAGAAATGGAACTGAATTAAAAAAAGAAATCCATTATCTTCACATAACACTTGTTTCGGGCCTCCCACATCCTGCATGAGAACACGATCTGAAGCCCAGACCCGGCCTGACTCCACGAGTTGAGAACCAATCAGTCAAGAAGCAGTTCGCTAGATGGGCCACGATGATGATGACGGTCCACGAAGGTGAAGAGGAAGGCCACGGGAGCGGCGGCGCTGAACGGCGGTTTCCGTTCATGGAGGCACGAGATCTGGAAGGTCAGCGGCGCTGAAAGGACGATCTGGTCTAGCAACGGTCTCGAACAGCACGAAGATGGCGAGAACTGCTCCCTGGAGTTGCTGTTTGGTGGCGCTGCTCGGTGGTGGAGGCGTGCGCTGCCTGGAGATGCTACTCAGTGGTGGAGGTGTGCGCTGCTGCTTGGGCGCAGAGTAGAGAGGGTGACAAGAATAAGTGGTGCTAATCGGTTTCTGGGTGTGAAGGTGAGATGCGCGATGACCGGCGTTTTACTTGTGCAAGGCGGTTTCGTGGTTGTGCAGTAGAGGAAGAAGGTTGGTGGCGTATTCTGTTGACAACCATGGGTGGTCTGTTCTTAGTCACGGAGAAGAAAGGGTGAGAAGAGAGACACTAATAATATTAAGAAAAAAACCTAATAAGGTTTTGATTTTGTTTTCTGGGTTTTCAGTGTGTAGTGTTTTGGAATTTTATTTTAAGCTAGTTGGGTTTTTTTTTCTTCCAAACATAATATATTAAAACTAGTTAAAACCGATTACAAAATTAGCCAATTCCCGAAGGAGAGGCTTCAGAGTTTATAGAGTTGTCTAGCCTACTAGGATTCACAAGGGGATGTGGTCCAAAAGAGTTGCTAAGTAGCTTTCTTTTGGCTAATCCATCCACTAAAACATTCCGATCCCTATTAGTCCAACTAAAGATAGGTTTACAAAGTTCCGAAATAAAATAAATACTATTAAAAATATTACAAATCTTAGGAATATGAATATAAGTGTTCATCTCTAGTGGAAGCATAATGATGTCTCCTCATTTGTGATTGATTTATATTAGGATGAGGATTCATTTTTAGTGATTTAGAAGTCATAATAGTCGATTTTCTTGAGAAATAGTGCAGTTTCCTATTTTGAGTCTTGATTTAGTAAAATAATATTTTTAGAGCATATTGGGTTTAATTATTTATTTAGTGTGAAGCTTTAAAGATAATTATGGAGATTAATTAGAGTCCAAGTCAAAGAATACAAGATATGGAAAGAGATAAGCATGGAAATTGGAGATAAGGAAGCAAAAGCTAAAAACATGGAAAAGGAAAAGCTGCCTTAATCCTGAATTTCTGCACCTACGACCACAAATCAGATTATATCTCAAAAAAAGTGTAGAATTTGGAGAAACGGTCAAGAGAAATGTTGAAGATCTTTCCGAGACGATGAATTTGGTATACTCATACGCGTCAAACGGATGAATATTGAAGCTTCTAGGACCAAAAGAAAAACGGGTCTGATTTCATGTTTTTAGGGTTACGAATTTGAGTTGGGCTTGGAGTCCATTACTTAACCTCTCCTTTAAGAAAACGAATTAGGTCTTCTAAACACCTATAAATACACCCTTATATCACTTGTAAATCATCCTTGCCTCATAGTAATTTGTTCTTAAGGTTTTATTCTTCCAGTTTATTGTAGAGAGCAAGATGATGTCTTTAGTTATTTCTTTTAGTTTATTTCCTTCAGGTATGAAATAAACTTCCCATATCTTGGGTTTTGCATCATGTATAATCTATGAATTCTTATTTCTTTCTATCTAAGTTTCTTTGAGAATTACATGTTTTAATATGATATTAGCAGCTTACCTTTATATTTGTTTATGTGTTTTGATTTAATGACTGTTTTCCTTGCTAGTGCACGAGTATAGGATTACCTTAATAGTAGTTAGATGATCGACTTAGCTGTGTATCTAATTATTGAAACACCACATAACGTCTAGTAGGACTGCACAGGCATGACCCAAATCCGCCCAACCGAAAAAACCGACCCAAAATCGGCCCGAAAAAAACCCAAACCGAGCCCCACCCAAACCCATTGGGCCAAAAAAAATTAATTATTTGGGTATTGGGCCGGTTGGTGGGTTTGGCTTTGCCAAACCCGCGGTTAACCGAACCCGACCCGCGTTCCTTTTTTTTATTTTTTATATTTATATATAATATAAAAATTAAATAAAACAAAAACATAAGTGGGAGGCGTACACTTTACGCGTTTTCGAGTCCGAACTTTGGTTTTGCCCTTTCGTTACGCGAATAGTTGATCTCTTTCTTCTCTCACCCATCTCACATCATCCTCTCTCTTGCTTTCGCTCGAAAACCCTACCCCCTAGCCCTGCGTTTCTCCTTCCCCGTCTAATCTCGCCGGCGTTTTGAGCGATATTATACACCGCATTAATACCTTCTCACCTATTTTTGTGGGTTGCATTTATTGCTCTGATAAAGCTCGTCCTTTGGGTTTTGGGTTTAATCATCTAACCATGGTGAGAGATCTAGACCATGGGTTGGAGGAAGACGAAGGCTATATAGGGAACGACGGGGGTTTATTGTCCATTAAAATACCCTTTCGAAACCCTAAGGTGCGTGTTTTGCTTTTCTATAATGCCGATTGAATTTTAGTTGATTGTTTGTGTAAATCTTATGATTTAGAAACAAATAATTGTTTTATTGAAGGATTTGCATTCGATAACTGATATTGGCTAATAGATTGTTTATTTTGTGTTTTTCATGGTCTCGTTATTGTTCAATACTTCAATTGGTGTTGGTGTTTGTCTTGTTCTTGCTTTGTCAATCAAATTAAAGGTAATGACTAATCTTTCTTGGTTACATTTTAATGTTGTGTATTGAATATTGGCTAATAGATTGTTCCCTTGATTTTCTTGCATGATTCGCAATTGTTGTTAACATTAATGGACCCTTTCTGGATTTGATTGTTCAAAGCTTGATTTGTTTCTCCATTTACAATTTACAGGTATTAATTCTAATTTCTATAACTTATTTTTCCTTTCAAAGCTTGATTTGTGTAAATGATAATCAAATAACACTTGAATTTTATGTTTTTTGCAGAAAAATGGAGAATGAAAATGAGGTTATTGATATTACAACATGAACACCAACCCCTGAGGGTAGTTCTCTTACCCAAACCCATCCTCCCCTTCTAGTAACAAACCCCCTGATGCTAAGAAGCCTAAGAAAATAATAGACAATTGTTGGACAGTTTTTGAACCCATTTTCGATGAGTCAAATAAAAGACGAGGCAAATGCAAATACTGTCCCACAAGTTATGCTGCTGATTCAAAAATACATGGTACTACAAACATGTTAAACCATATAAATCATAGGAGGTGTAAGAATTATCCATTCTACCCCCTGTAGAAGAGGGACAAAGTCAGTTGATGTTTAAAAGAGAGGAGGATGGTGGGGGTGTGGTGCCATACACATTTTCAGTGGAAGCTTGTACTAAAGCTTTAGCTGAGATGGTTATTATTGATGAATTATCCTTCAGATTTGTGGAGGGCATTGGATTTAAGCGGTTTTGTAATGTAATGCAACCCAAATTTGTTAAAATACCTTCTAGAATGACTATTATGAGGAGGTGTATGTCCATTTACGAGGAAGAAAAGGCTAAGTTAAAGAAATTGATGAAAGGTTTAAGGATAAGTATGACAACTGATACTTGGACTTCAAATCAAAATCTTAACTACATGTGTTTAACTGCTCGTTTTATTGATGATCAGTGGAAGTTACAAAAGAGAATTATTGGATTTTGTATGGTGGAGGATCACAAAGGTGAAACTATTGGGAAATATGTGGAATCTATTCTTAAAGAGTGGGAGTTGGATTCTTATTTGTGTTTAACAGTGGATAATGCATCTTCTAATACAGTTACTATAAAGTATTTGGTGAAATCAGATGGTCATAAACCTAAGGCTATTTTAAATCATGAGTTCTTACATGTTAGATGTTGTGCGCATATCTTAAATATAATTGTGCGAGAAGGAATGATAGAATTGGATTCTTCTATTAAGAATATCAGGGAGGCTGTTAGATATGTTAGATCTTCTCCATCTCGCGCTCTTACATTTAAAGAGGCAATGACTACTTGTTCTATTGAGTCAAAGGCGCTTTTGTGCCTTGATGTTGCTACGCGATGGAATTCCACTTATAAAATGCTTGAAGTGCTATGAAATTTGAAACTGTTTTTTCTACAACGAAGGATCATGATGACAACTACAAATTGTTCTTTGTCGAGGACACTGATAGACCACCTCCTAATTTTGTTGATTGGCAAAATGCAGCTTCTTTTGTAGAGTTTCTGAGGTTATTTTAGAACTCTACTAAAAAATTCAGTGGTACACTTTTTGTTACTACAAATCTATTCTTTGATAAAATAGTTATAATTTGGGAAAAGATTGAGGAGTTATGTAAATCAGATGATGAAGTCTTGAAAGAAATGGCTGAGAAAATGAAAGCAAAGTTTCAAAAATATTGGGGGATTAAGAGTATTAACATACTATTGTATGTTGCAGTAGCTTTGGATCCTAGAAAAAAAATGCAGTATCTCACTTGTTACTTAAATTTTATGTATACCCCAAGTGAATCAACTGATTTGCTTGTAAGAGTGAAAGATGTAATGGACAGATTGTTTGCTCAATATTCAAAAGCAGCTGCTCCTACTTCTAGTAGTGGAGTGGCTGCTAGTTCTCAATCAACTATTTTGGGTGGCAGATATCAATCATTTATGAAAGAAAAACAAGTAGCTAAAGGTAATGAACTTCAAAGGTATTTAAATGAAGAAGTTGAGGAGATGACTTCTGATTTTGACATTCTACTTTGGTGGAAAAATAATGCATCTAGATTTAAATACTTATCTGAAATGGCTAAACATATTTTAGCCATACCTGTGTCAGTAGCCTCTGAATCTGCCTTTAGTACAAGTGGAAGGGTGCTTGATCAGTTTAGAAGCTCCCTTTCACCAAAAACTGTTGAGGCACTTATTTGCCCTCAAAATTGGTTGAAAACAAGTCTTCCTATTAATCTTACATCATCTAAGATGTTAGTGGAAGATCTGGAGGCTGAATTAGGTAAATACTTTCTGAATACTTGGTTTTTGACTTTTGTTGACTAGTTAATTTTACATACTAATTGATCTTTTGTTGTTTTGTGACATTTGACAGGTTATTTTGGCTTAGACGAGTTAAGTGAGTCCTCGCAAGACTCATCTTTAACAAGTTAGAAACCAATAACCTAAGGTACAACTCATGAAATTTAATAACTTACTTGTAAACATTGATATTCAACCCACTTTTATAATGCATCTCCCAATTAGTATAAACTTTCATCAATGATTAAGTTTTGAATTATGAGTATGAATTATTTACTTTGGAATATTGGTAGAGTTGGCATAAAAGATGGGTTGATTGGTGTTTCTTGTGAGTTATAATATTAGTCCCTTGTCCCTAAAAAGGTCCCTAAGGTTTAAAAGCCAATGAAGATTAAAAAATCTGAGGCCATATATTTGTAGCCAATGATGAGAATTTTCTGAGGCATATACAAACTGTTTTCATTCTTTTATCCTACTTTTGCAAATTTGCAGGTTATAAGGAACTTGGAAGGTGGTTTTTGGACTGTTTTTGGAAACTTGATTGGATTTACTACAACTGTTGCACCCAAAGTTGTACAATTTGTTTATTTTGCTCAAGTTAGGTTACAACTTACAAGTTCTCAAGTTTGGAATGTGATGTAAATTGTAATGATGTATTGTAATTTACTAATTTGTAGTGTTTGATTCAATTCAATGTCATGTAATTGTAATTTGTAAGTTATTAAGTCAGATGGGAAACAAAGAAGTATGTAAGAACCCCACTATTTTGAGCAGGTTACTATATTTAGGAAGTTTCTAAATTAGGTAACTTTCTATTTTTGGAAAGTTTTTAATGAAAGTATTTTTTTCTTAATTTGACAGTTTATTAATTTACAAGTATAACACTTAACCGAACCCGACCCTAAACCGACCCCACCCGCCATGACCCAACCCGGTAGTTAATAAAAAAATGGATAATGGGTTAAACAAATACAAAACCGAGATCTTGGGTTGGGTATTGGGTTTACCCCTACGGGTCGGTTAACCGACCTGTGTGCTGCCCTAACGTCTAGTGTCGATATTAGTCCTGACAACACTGATTCTAACTAGATAGTTATTAGGGTATGAATTAATCACTACCACCATGTATGGAAATTGATTGCTTAGGGCCTTGGTTGGGCTTGTAAACCCTATTTGAACCAGCCTCGTGGTGTGTCTGTAACCCCCTTAGTCGCTCTCAAGGTCTAAGGTATGGGAATTTAGAATCCTGACTAAGTATACAAGAGCTAATATTCTCCCTTATTAACTAGATCTAATAGAAAGAATTAGAAGGATTAGTGCATACTAGCAAAACCTAAGCTATATTTCTCATCTCATATTCTTCGTATTTAATTTATTTTCTTTTTTTTCCTAGTTTTAATTAGTTATTTTCGAAATTTATTACCTTTATTATCTTTATTGTCTGTCTTTTAATTATTTACTCCTTACTCGTTATTGCTACCATTCTACTAGCACACTAAGTCCCTGAGAACGAACTTTCTTATCAACTAAATACGTCCTGTAATACTTGCAGTACTGTGCCTGTCTAGGGTGAGAGTGTGTAGTATTCTAGACTTATATTTATTTTATTTTTATCACACCCTAGGCGACACCACATAATCCTTTGGCAGTCACTTTCAATAATTGCCTTTAATTCCTTCAAATCACGAGCAATCACGCAAGCCTTAAGTATTCCAATGGCTTATGCTTCTAATGGAGACTCCGCGTTCACATTCCAAGCTTTGCTATCCAAAATCCTGCCATTGAAGTCCCTGTTAACACAAGCAATTGCAGCTTTGTTATTAGCGAAAGCTGCACCTACATTTATTTTAATAAAGTCTTTAAGTGGGGGAATCCAGTTGTTAGTTAGACTCTTTTTATTAGTTGTTATATTGTTCTTACCCATATCCAATGTATTTGGTATCTTAACTTCATTTTCATTTTCTTTTTTACCCTTCAGTTTTGTAATAACATCATGAGATGTAATAATCTTTTGGTAGATGTTCCAATCCCTATTCGCATTTTCGAGAGTAATCATAGGGTCAATCTTAGTAAATTTATACTTATTATCATTTCTTGCTTTCCATATATGCCAAAGAAGAAAGCATATTTTTTCATTGTACCCTTCTTTTCCATCTTTTGTTTTTTCGTGTTTTCCCAAATACTCGCCATCCAAGAATCCAATCTGCTTGAATTCTGGTTGCAAGTTTTAATATTAAACTCAGAGGCTAGCCATACAGCTCTAGTCCATGTACAATTCAGTAAAAGATGCTCAGTTGATTAAACTTCTTTATAGCATATATCACAAATAGGTGTCTTAATAGCTTTCTTTTTATAGATGTTCTCATTAGTAGGTAAGAGGTTTTTAGTGCTCTCCACATAAAAATTTTAACTTTAGGCAATATATTTAAATTCCACATCATTTTCCAAGTATTTGTACTAATAGAGTGGGATGTTGAAGGCTTAATATTACTTTTGTTTTGATTCACAATATCATGCTTCTACTTTAATATTTGGTAGCATTTCTTAACTGTATAGATGCCATCCTGGTCAAGATTCCAAATAGGGATATCTCTACCCCCTGAGTAGGGGATAAAGGTGTTGAGTAACTCTCAGCAATATCAGGATTATATTCCTGGTATACCAGATTTGCATTCCATTTTCTAACATCTTTATTCATAAGGTCAGTGACATAGGTAGAAATCCCTATATTAGGTTTAATGACACATGAGCTACCATGAATCCATATATCATTATGGATGTTGATAGTGGTACCATTACCCAATTTCCACCTAATATTTTCTTTGATAACCTCTATTCCACTCACTAGACTTCTCCAACCCCATGAGGGTGAGTGTCATAGTTGAGCTTCAAGAAAAGAAACGGTAGGATAATATTTACCTTTGAGCAATTTAAAAAGCATAGAATCTTGTTTATTTAGGATATTCCAAGCTTGTTTCCCTAAGAGAGCAAGGTTCATGAGGTGTAAATCCCTGAAACCTAACCCTCCTGTATATTTGCTTTTTGTTAGGTTATCCCATTTTTTTCCAATGTACTTTTTTCTTTCCATTAGCTCCCCACCAAAAATTGGAGATTTGCGAGGAGATAAGGTCACAAATCTTTTTTGGAATGAGGAAAGAAGTCATGTAATAATTATGTAAGCTTTGTAAAACAACTTTGATAAGTATTTCCTTACCTGCAGCTGAGAGAAAAAGATTCTTCCAGTTTTCTGTTTTTTGTAAAGTTTTTTCCACAAGAAAGTTTAGATCTTTAACTTTAGATCTATTCCATTCTGAGGGTAATCCAAGATATTTGCCTTAGTTGTTTGTAATTGGCATATTTAATCTTTTAGCAAAGATATTTTGTAAGAAAATAGGGGTGTTGGGGCAAAATTTAATCCCACGTTTGTTTAAATTAAGCTTCATACATGTGGCATAGCTATATTTGTTAATAACATCTCTAAAGCTTTCAATTTCTAAATTACTAGCATTCACAAAGAAAATGATGTCATCAGCAAAGAGTAAATGTGATATTAAGGGCAAGTTTTGGCTATTTTAATACCTTTCATATCATTATTATCCATATTATGTTTAATAAGTGTTGAGAGTAATTGTGTAGTAATACAGAATAGTAAGGGGGATAAGGGGTCCCCTTGTCGCAAACCCCTTTGGGGTTTATCAATTTCAATAGGGTAGCCATTAATCAAGATAGAGTAAGAGATAGATTTAACACATCTCATGATTTTGCTAACCCATTTATTATCAAGTCCCATCTTAAGCATAATATCCTCAAGGCAATCCCATTCCATATTTTCGTAAGCCTTTTGAACATCCGTTTTTATAGTCATGAAATACTTTTTGGTATCTCTTTTATTTTTAATAGAAGTTACTATCTCATGAGCTATCATCGTATTCTCTTGAATATGCCGTCCTGGTATAAATGCTGACTGATTTTCATCAATCAAAGCATTTAGTACCGGTTGCATTCTATTCACGAGAATTTTTGCAACAAATTTGTAGATAAAATTAGAACAACTTATTAGGCGAAAGTGTTTAATAGAGATAGGTTTAGGAATTTTGGGTATAAGCGAGATAAAGGTATGATTTATATCATCTAAGGGCCCTTCATTATACCAAAAATCATTTATAACTCTAATTACATCCAATTTGATAAAATTCCAATATTTTTTATAAAAGAAACCTGGGTATCCATCTAGGCCTGGGGCTTTATTAGCCCCAAGTTCATTAATTGCTCTTTCAATTTCACTAATCTCAAGTTTCTTGTTAAGGTTATTATTCATAATGTTTGTGATGGTAGGGACAATGTTATCTAAGATAGGGTAATAATTTCTAGTACCCACTGTTTTGAAAATATTGTTGAAATAATTAGATATTTCATTAGTAATATCAGAGAAAGTATCCACCCAAGTACCATCATCAGTGTTTAGTCTAGAAATGGTGCTTATTTTTCTTCTCTCTTTAGTGGAGGCATGGAAAAAGGAGGTACTTCTATCCCCTTTTTTAAGCCATAAATTTCTGGATCTTGAGGCCCAATAGTCCTCCTCTTTTTTCCATATATCCTCCACTAATTGTATAGTATTGTTATATTCTGTCCAATCTTTAGTGAGGGGGTCATTATAAATCTTTTCTAATTTTTTGATATGTTTGTTAATAATTTTCTTGTTGTTATTAAATTTAGCTTTACTCCATTTAGTGAGTAAGTTTTTACATTTCTCAAGCTTGTGGGTAAAGACATTTCTAGCAAGTCCATTGGGGCATTTTTTAAGGTTCCAAACTTTTTTGATAATATCAAGGCATTCAGATTCTTCAATCCAACTATTTTCAAAGTAGAACCTTCTATCTTTCTTAATATGATTTTCATTTAAAGTTAGTACCTGTGGGGAATGATCTGAGACCAAAGCTGGAAGGAGTGCAATCTAAGCCGAGAGATAAAGATCATTCCAGGCTTTATTACAGAGACCTCTATCAATGAGGGACTTAATCATCTCATCATTACTTCTTTTGTTTGTCCAAGAGATAAGTATATGAACATGTTCATTGGTTTTATTAAACATCAAAAACTTGATGAAATTATCAAAAGAGCTAGTTGAGTTTAGTTAACTTAGTTGGAATAAGAATTTTGTGAAAATGTTGGATATTGTTTAAGCTTTTTAAAATAATTATCTCTTTCAAATAAGTGCTTGTTTGCCCACTTTAGTCAAAAAGTGTGACCTTTAAAAAGACTCGGAAATAAGTTAGAGATTATTACCCAAGGGGTCTTGATCACACCACCCCGGGACCCAACAAGACCGGCTAGATTAAGTCTTTTAACTAAAGGCCTCACCCATAAATTAACACTACAAGCCTAATTCCGCAATTACATTCCTACCCTGAAATGTTTTTCTTTGTATTTAATTTACCTATATATACTAACTTTTATTAAATAAAAAATTAAACCAAAATCAGCATCTCTCATCTCTTTCTCTCTCTTTGTAGCTCGACGGTCTCCTCCAAAAACCCTCCAAAAACCATGGAGCTTTACTTGAACCACCACCTTACACAGCTCTGAGAGGAGAGGAGAAGACAGGTTCGTGGCCATCCATTTTCCGGCGAAACGTTTAACCACCGCGCCGCTCGGAGCTCGAACGAACCACCAGAGATTAGATTTATTAGCCACTGTGCCGGAGGAAAGGAGATCTGGTGAAGAAGTGTTCGTTCCTGTTTTCATGGCGGAGCTTTTCTTCACGGAGGTGGCGACGATTCCCTTGCGCGGCGGGTATGGCGAAGAAGATGAACACCACCACCGGAAACCTAAATCTGTTCGCCGAAGATAGCTTAGCCCGTTTTCCAGATCCGACCTTCTTCTCCAGATCTCCGACAATGAGTGCAAATCCAGCCATACACAACCTGCTGTTGTTACTGCTGCAAATAAGCAAAGATATAGTTGTATTTTTAGCCACTGTGTGCAGCTTTGGATTTTGGTATTTTCTAATCATTTAATCTATTTTTTTTTTTGCTTCAATGAAGGACTTGGGTATTTGACTATTTTGTATCTGCAGGGTTGAATAAATCATGCAAAATGGGATGTTTTATGTGTATTATTTGTATTTTTAGTACGATGCTCAACAAAGAATTTCTATCTTTGGGCGAATATAAAATGTGTTGGTATAGAAATTCTCTAAAATTTGTGAATCGAGCATCTTAGAGCCAAAGGGTGTAAAGTGAATTATTATGGTTATTTATTTATAAAATATAATTGCTTGATAATTTTTACACATTTGTTTCAGGTTAGCAGGTTAGTCAAAGAGAAGAGGACACGGTGAGAAGCAAAATGATGTTAAAATTTCACGAAGATAAAATTCAATGAATGGAATCTCTTGTTACAGGGTTGATTCCTTCAGATACTTATCTAGTACTACATGAGAACAATACTCTTTTTAAAGAGTTTCAGTTGCTTCGATAATGCTGCAGAAGTTACACAATTTGCTACAAAGTCCCAAATGGACTATTTAATTGTTATTGCAAAAAAGAGTTTTTTTAATCAAATACAAAAAGAGGTTGACTGATACAGCTTTTCAATTTTTTCAAGATATTCATTTCGAAAGAAGGGTCTTAGGCTAATATTGTTACACTCAGCACTATTTACACTAATGAGTTAAGTCCTGATTTTATTTTAATAGGCTTATCCTTTTTTTTTTTAATTTAATTTAATTTTAAGCTCAGCATTTTTTTATTTAGGCTCAGCTAATTTCTATTTAGCATTGTTATATCATAAACTCAATTGTTTTTTATTTAATACTTAGAAAAAATTCTAAAAACTCAATTAATTTTCTCGACGCTCAGCAAAGTTACTGAGCATGCTCAGCAAAGTTACTGAGCAAACGAGCATGCTCAGTAAAGCGGCTCAATAAAAAATTCGAATAATAAGCAAAAAAATTTGATACTCAGTACTTTTTCTATGCTCAGTACTTTTTTCACGCTCAGTACTTTATGCTCAGTACTTTTCCATGCTCAGTACTTTATGCTCAGTACTTTTTCCATGCTCAGTACTTTATGCTCAGTACTTTATCCGGTGGTGGTCGGTGGCCGGAGGTCGGAGCTGGAATTATTAATAGTTAATGACAGAGGAGAGAGAAAACTTAATAAAGGAGGAGAGAGATTAATGGTAATGGAGGAGAGAGAGTAATAATAATAGAAGAGAGAGAAGAATCTATTTTTTTGTCTTATATACACTATAAGGGTAGTAAAGGTATTTGTCAATTTTGAGACCTCTAAGTAGAACAGAGAATCCACCTGGTTCCTATATGGCTCTAAGATGGTTCCCAAGACCCCTTAGGTAATTCACCCAATAAGTTATCCTAAGACATAAGATTAGTTCCTTATAATAATATTTGACTTTTAATTAAAGTGAAATTATTATGAGATTATTATGAGATTATTATCCAAAGGGTCTTGAAAACAACACCTCGTGACTTAACAAGACCGGCTCTATAGCCTCTTCTTACTAAAAGTCACAAACTTATTTTAATACTATAAGCCAAAACTCAGGAAAAACTTTCTCTCTCTAGTTTTACGATTCTCTCGCTTCTCTCTTACGTCATAAGGATTTTAATTTTAATTTTATTTCTTCCGTTTCGTCCTAACACTAATCCTAGATCGGCGGCAGATTACTTTGATCGACTTCCGTTCTGAGGATATTAAACCTAAGAATACTAGGGTAAGCTCTCATAAGCACCATATTTCGAGAATGGGGCTTTCATCGGCCGGAGCGAAGAACACAAAAGGGGATCGAGAGCTCGCTAAGGAATTAACAAAAATCTTCGATTTAATCTTACACAAGATATATTTAATAAAGGATAAAAGGAAAGCTAAGAGAAGGCACCGAATCATAGAACAAGTATTACCATCAAGACCTACACCACGCTGGATTAACCCTAGAAAGCTGAAATTAGGGTGTAATCATTATAGAGGAAGATGGGAAGATACACGCAAGGTAAGGTCTCTATTTCTCCTATATGATTTAGAGTGTTTGTCGTATATGATTTGCAGTATGGCGTGGAGAGGAAGCTTGAAATCAAAGGCTTTGTTTAACAAAATAATGGAATCTGAGGAGTTGAAAGAAGATCGATATTATCAACTATCATCTGATGAAGAAATGACACAGTTTACTAGAAACATGCAGACACTTTTTGAGGGTCACGAGATTTTTGTAGCAACCAAGGTGAAACTGGAGAGACGCCACCTCAAGACTGCTAGCAATATCATTACAGCGCGAGCAACGAAGAGACTCAAATATTTTTCAAATAAGAATAAAGTCATGCGTGGGGTAAGATTTGTGTATAAATTCACTCGCTTAGAACAAGGTATAACCATTTTCATAACTCAGCTTAACTCTTTCTGCAACAAAATCTTTCCCTCTTCCAAAGCTAAACAAAAAGCTATCTCTTTCTCTAATCTTACTACTAATCTATTTCTATTCTTACAGTTTAGACAATCAAACACTAACTATTGTTTCTGTGAGAATAGTGTAATGGCCTCCAGGGATTTCCATTCACTTCCCATAATTCCACTGACTGAGCACAAGTACAGGAAATTGGGGGTAATTGATATCGGGATCAAAGCTCGCTTAGCTGAAAGCATGAAGGAGGAGAAGGCAATTCTACTAAAAGTCATAGGAGACACTACTGTGTATGCTGTCCAAATGCGAAAGTTTATTGAAGAAAGATGGGGTATCCAGGGCCACTTTCGCCTTTCTGATGTGAAGACAAATACTTTCAAGCTTGAGATTTTTAATGAACGAGAATTTAAGAGAGTCTGGGAAATGCGCCCTAGTATAGTGCAGAAGATGCATATGAGCATGACAATTTGGCCTCAGGTAATAGAATTTCCAGACCTTAATACTGACTATTCTTCAATTTGGGTTCAGGTTAGGGGACTAGCGTTTAAGCAGAATAACGTAAACACTGTAAAAGCGTTGGAGATATGCTTTATCAAAGTTGAAGCCATTGACTATCCAATTGTGGCAAACTGTGATATCAAGGTTTTGCGCTTCAGAGTCAGAATCAACACAAAGTACCCGTTACCACCTGGCACTTACCTCCTTCAAGAAGAAGGAGCAGCATGGGTTGTATTTCAATACGAGAATACAGGCACGCTTTGCTTTAGGTGTGGAAGAATTGGACACCAATATGGGGATTGTCCGGTTCGAGTCATCAGGCAGGTAGAGGATATAGACGAGAGGAGGAAGGTTACTTGGAGTATAGACAACATAGCAAAATTCCCACCATTTAATCCGATCTATGGCCTTCATTTAAGGATTGATGGTGAGTTTGTTCACTTCTCTTACAATAACAATGATACTCGAGGTACAGGAGCGAATATGGAGAACAGGTTTCCAGTTAGAGGACTGGTGATAAAAGAACCAAGGGAAGGAGACCTCAGCAAGTTTAACTACACAAGAAACACAGGCTCGAGCCGAATGGCAAATCATAGAAATACTGAGGAGGAGAAACAAGGGGAGGAGAGGGACTGGAATAATTGGAACAAGCAGATGCACGATTTAAGGATTGAAATCCATGAATCAGCGCAAAAAATTGAAGCATTCAAAAGAACCCATGGAATAACAGATGAAGGAGAAGATGAAAACTCTGGGAATGCGCGAGCAGCTCTTATGGCTTTCGAGGAGGAGGTTAGAAAGATAAAAGGAAAACAAGCCATGAACCACAACACTAATGACTCTGAGAATCAAGACAGTGGATCTGAAAATCAGCAGGCTATCAAAAGAAGGAGAGAGCAGAGAAACACACAAATGGAGAATGAAATCAGCAGGAAAAAAGCTCAAATCACAGGTGGTTTCAAAAAGTTAAGGGTAGTGGATCCTATTGAGGAATTTGTAAACAAAAACAAGTATAGTATACTAGAAGATGAGAATGAGGAGAGTGACTACCCCCAAAGATCAGAGAAAAGAAGAAGGGTAAAGGAGAAGCATCAAAGATTCGAAATGAATCTGATTCCCAGTTTGAACCAGAGGAAGAACACGAAGGTAGCTATGAGAACAGTGAAAACTACTTTGAAAAGGATTATGAGGGAGGAGGAGACGACCATGATATGAATTTCCAATATGATGATGCAGAGGAGGAAGAGATGTCCCAGAATTCCAAAAAAGGAGGCGGCTACTCCGGTAAAGCCGCGAGTTACATATGACTACTTTGTTTTGGAATGTCCAGGGGTTGCGAGCTCCCTTGACATTGACCAGGCTACGCTCGTTGGTGTTTCAATTTAAACCTCAGGTGGTGGTGTGCTGTGAAACAATGTTAAAGGAAGAGGATTCCTTTGATGTTGTTAGAAAATTTGGTTTTGAAAAATCTTTTGTTGTAGAACCCACTGGTAGTGCTTCTCACTCCGGTGGGTTTTTGGTTTTATGGCACGTTGGTGTGCCTCTTGCTGTTGTTTTGTCTAATTCCTATTTTGTAGTAGTTAAAATCAATGAACTTTCATTTTCTTATTTCATGATCTTTATACACGCACCTAATGATTCAAATGATAGAAAAAGAATCTTTGATGAAATCTCTATATGGGCAAGTGGAATAAAAGAGCCATGGACAATTATAGGGGATTTTAATGCTATTCTCAACAACAACGAGAAACTTAGCAAGAATCCTGCAAATTTACTTCACATTAATGACTTTTTGAACTTTACATCTACTAACACTTTATGCGAGATTAAATCTAACGGGTGTTTTTTTACGTGGTCAAACAGGATGGAAGGAGACAAGCATGTAAAGACAAGAATAGACCGGGGACTCGCAAATTACGAATGGATGAGCAGATTTCAAGGGCACAAATGTTCATCCCTCCGGCAATCGGGTCGGATCACTCGCCTCTTATACTCCATCATGATATTAATATGAAAACAGGAATCAAATACTTTAAATTCGAAACCCGCTGGCTTGATAATGATGAATGTAGGATAGTAGTTGAGAAAAGTTGGAAAGAATTTAATATGAATATTCCAGTAAAAAACTTCATAAAAAAAAGGGAAAATACTAAGAAAGAACTAGTTAAATGGCATGTTAGAACTTTCAAAAATCATGATATAACAATCAGGAACCTTCAAGAGAAACTTATAAAACTAAATAACAATATAACAAATTCGGACAAGGCTAACGAAGAGAAATTAATAAAAAATGAAATAAAATTAGAGTATGAAAAAGAAGAAAAATATTGGAGTGATAGATCTAGACAAAATTGGTTGATTTATGGAGATAAAAATACTAAATTTTTCCACTTAGCGACCATCCAAAGAAGGAAAGCCAATCGGGTGACAAAAATTAAAGATAATAACGAGAATTGGATAGAGGACAATAACGATATTAAAAACTGTTTCCAAAACTATTACAAAGAACTTTTTAAAGAGGTGGAAACTACCAAGAGTGTTATGGAAAAAGCAACCGAATTTATAAAACCTCGTATTACGGATGAGATGAACAAAGAACTTACGAAGAGACCTACAATGGAAGAAGTGGAAGGAGCTGTTAAAGAGCTTTCTGCGTCTAAAGCTCCTGGACCAGACGGACTAAACGGTAAGTTTTATAAGGAGTTTTGGGATATCATTAAAGAAGATATTTACACACTAGTTCTGGATTTCTTTGAAAATAATAGTTCAGTCGAGAAAATCAATGATACTCTAATAGCCCTTATCCCGAAAGGTAATGTTCAGGAGAACCTTGGTGATTTTAGACCCATATCATGCGTTAATTTCATATATAAGATTATCGCTAAAATTCTCTCTAATAGACTTAGAATTTATATGAATATTATCATCTCCCCGACCCAGTCAGCATTTATCAAGGACAGAGCCATACAAGATAATATTATCATTGCACAGGAAATATCTTTCTTTATGAACAGGAAGCGAAAAAACAAAAAGCACATGGCTGCTATTAAAATAGATATGGCAAAAGCTTACGACCAGGTACGCTGGGATTTTATTCTTCTTATTTTAAACAAATTTGGTTTTAGCGAAAAATGGATAAATTGGATAAGAAATTGCATATCGACGACTTCGTTTAATATTACCCTTAATGGTGAGAGATTAGATAAATTCAAAGCAGGTAGAGGATTAAGACAAGGGGACCCCTTATCCCCGTATCTATTTACAATTATGACGGAATCACTGATAAGCCTTATTGATCATGAAATAGAGAGAAAGAATATTAGTGGTATAAAAATTAATCGAAACTGTCCAATGATATCTCACTTACTATTTGCAGATGATTCTTTATTCTTTATTAATATAGATGAGACTAACTTGGAAATGTTTAAGCAATGTTTGACTGATTATTGCGAAGGATCAGGACAAAGGATTAATCTTAACAAGTCAGCAATTTACTACAGCAAAGAAACACCTGAAGAAAAAAGGATTGGAACATCAGAGGCTATGCAAATTAAAGAGACAGAAGATTTGGGTTATTATCTAGGGATTCCACTATGTCATAAAAGATCGAAAGTGGAATCTCTTGATTGGATAGCTAAGAAACTCTTTAAAAATACTGAAGGCTGGAAAGCAAGACTACTTTCAGAGGGGGGCAAAGAAGTTCTAATCAAAGCAATCCTCCAAGCAATCCCTAATTATTATATGTCTATTTTTTCTTTTCCAATTTCCTTTTGTAAGAAACTTATTTCAGCTATTTCTAATTTCTGGTGGAATGCAGGAGAAAAGAATAGGATTCATTGGGTGGCATGGGAGAAGGTTGCAATAGGAAAATTAATTGGAGGATTAGGCTTCAAGGATTTTAAAAAAATGAATACAGCGTTATTAGCGAAACAAGCATGGAGAATCTTACATAGCAAGAATAATCTAGCAGCGAAACTCTTAAAAGGTATCTATTTTCCTCGCTGTGGTTTTCTAGAATGTAAATTAAGACAAAGTAGAACCTGGAGTTGGGCCAGTTTAATAGAAGGAAGGGATTTCCTAGTCAAACATGGCATTTATATTATAGGAAACGGAGAAGATATAAATATTTGGAAAAATAGATGGATAGACACACCATGGAAAATAGAGAAACCAGAAAATTGTGAATATAATAAAGTTAGAGAATTGTTTATAAAAGATACTAGGATTTGGGACGATGAAATACTAGATAACTTATTTCCAGAACCAATTATACCAATTATCAAAAGGATAAGATTATATGACACGGAAGTCAAAGATAAGTTTATATGGCCTTTTTCCAAAGAGGGCACCTATGATACTAAAACAGGTTATAAAAGATTGGTGGAGGATCATATAGAGAAAAATCCGACAAATTCAGCAGAAATCCAGAATCATACTTCACCCATATGGAAGCTTATTTGGAATTCGAACATACCGAAAAAAATAAAAATGTTTAATTGGAGGGCAATCAAAAACGCTTTACCTACGAAGAAGAATCTCTACAACAGAAAATGTGCACCTTCAACAAACTGCGCTTGGTGTAATGAAGAAGGAGAAACAGTGGAACACTTACTCCTTAGATGCAACATGTGTAAGGATATATGGGCAGGAACAATGGCACAAATAAGAATCGAAGAAAACAACGAAGATTCAATAGAAGAATGGTTCATTAAAATAGTTAGCAGCTTCAAACAAGCAGGATGGGAAGAGCATATTATTAAAGACATGATCATGATTAATCTCTGGAACATTTGGAAAGCGAAAATGAAAGGTGTACATGAAAATACACCGGTAAATGGAATGGCCATAATAATGAGCACAAATAAACTAATGGCGGAGGTCCATGGAATAGAGTGGAACAAGATAAAAAACTCAAAGTACCTAACTCCAAATACAACAGAAGTAATTTCTACTATAGAGGATATCAACGAGTACGAGACTATATATTACTGTGATGCATCTTTCAACAACAAGAGTGAACCCACAGGAATAGCAGTAGTCGAGGAGAATCGTCACAACCTCTCAACTAATAAGCATACCCTCAATATAGACTGTAACTCAGCGATCGAGGGCGAAGCTTTAGCGGTTCTCAAAGCAGTTGAATTGGGATCTATTAACCGAAATACCAAGAAATTGGTACTCTCGGATAACCTTGAAGTTATACAAGGTATTTAGCAAGTGTCAGCAGCACGTTGGTCTATCCAACCCATCCTTCGTAGGATTATTCTCATTTGCGGAGATAATGGGCCAAAATTTAAACATATTAAAAGGGATCTCAACAAATTGGCGGATAAGCTAGCGAAGGAAGCTAGACACAGGGCAGGGGAAGGAAGCGACAGGGCTCTTCAACCTTTCCTTTTGAATAATCTTTTTGGTAAATTAGGAATCGGATAGGTAGTGTTTGTAATCTGCCGGGGATGCTAGCATCCCTTTATTGTTCAAAAAAAAAAAAAAATACTATAAGCCAAAAAACCGATTACCTTTGTTCCCCTTATTCATTTTTTATTTCTCTATATGTACTATTTATTAACAAAAGAAAAATCAAAACACGCTTCTTCTTCTCCTCTCTCATCAAACTCGCCTGTGAACCAAGCCGTCGCCGGTGAGCCTGTGGCCATGGCTTCCCTCCGCGAACCAAAACCGAGCCTGTGAACCGCCGTGAGGAGCGGCATCCTCGCTGCAATGGAGAAGAACATAGTCAATGATGGCAAGAGATCTCCCGGAGTCGTCCATGGCGTGGTGGTAGTTCGGAGTGCTGACCTCGCCGTCAAAGAGTAGTCCATCGCTGTGACGAACATGAATATCTCGTTCTCGATCTCGATCTGTGTTTTTTTTATACTGGAAAAATTAAGATCGATGCTTTAAAGGTATATTGCACTGTAATTAAAACTCTAATCTATATTGTTACATACTGATTGGAATTCGATTTAGATAGGTGAAGCGGAGAGGCTTTTTTATTACTTGCCAGATTATATACTAATTAAAAGTCCATTTGAAGGGTTGAAGAATAATTGGTTTCTGTATATGTAGCTTGCAGATCGGAGCCAAAGCGGTGGCTGCAGCCATGGAATTACGAGTGTGTGTTTATTTTGTCTATTGTTTCTCAGTTGATGAAATTGACAAAAAAAAAAAATTCTCAGTTGATGAAGAAAAGGAAGGTCCTGAGCACTGTACCATTCTGCTGAGTCTGGAAAAGCAGCAAACGATTTAATTTTTTTCTGGTATATATTCAAGAGTGGGGTTGTTATGTAGTATACATTTTGTGAATACCTTAGATTATTATATTTGTTATCTCATTGATGGACTAAACAGCTTCACTTGGTATATAAGGCTATGAGTTATCAAACTTGAGTGATGTAAGATTCGCCACAACCCAAGCAGGTGCAGGATTTTTAGTGAAGTGTACTCAACACTTTTAGTGAAGTGTACTCAATACTTTTAGTCAACACTTTTTTATTTACTTTTTCTTTATCCTGGTTAATAGAATTAATCATGAATGTAAAGTATATTTTTTATTCTTTATTTCTTTTACTTTATTTTTTTTACTTGTAATCTATCAAAATTGTAATCGATCAAAATTTGAATTTTATAAAACTTAGTAGATGACAATTTTTGAGTCCAGTTGAGGTTCATTGATTTATTCAATCTTTTTTTAATTTCTGCAGCTCAGTAGATGCTTTGATTTAGTGATTGTGATGCTTATTTCTTTTCCCCGAACACTCAAGACTATTGTTGTAAATTAAAAATATAGTAATTAGTTATTTAAAGCTAAACTATGTCATAATTTTATTTTATCTATTGTTGCAATTTACTTGAAATTTTGTCTAAATGCTCTGTAAGTTACTGATTATACGAGAAATACTCAGCAAGTTTACTGATTATACGAGAAACACTCAGCAAGTTATTAAACATGCCTAATATCCCATGCTCAGAACTATTTTCTATGCTCAGAACTATTTTCTACGCTCAGAATTATTTTCCACGCTCAGAACTATTTTTCAGACTCAGAACTTTTTTCCAGACTCAAAACTATTTTCCAGACTCAGTACTTTTTCCGGCGGTGGCCAGCGGTGGTCGGCGGTGATCGGTGGTTGTGGTCGGAGCTGGAAATTATTTGATAATTGATGAAGAAGGAGAGAGAAAAATGATAAAGGAGGAGAGAGGTTAATGGTAATGGAGGAGAGAGTGTAACGGTAGTGGAGGAGAGAGAAAACTATTTTTTTTATATACACTATAAGGGTAGTTATGACATTGAACATCTTATTGGCCTCTAAGTAGGAGAGAAGAATCACTTGGTTCCTATATGGCATATTGATTCTCCTCAAGTCTCCTTGGGTAATTGACCCAAAACTTATTTCTTATCCTGGTCCATTGTAATTATTATTAAATCAAATTATAACATATATTACTTTTTAAAATTAGTAACGGTAATATTTTGATTTTTCTTTTCAGCGGTATAGGTTGATAACAGGTTTAAAGTGGATTTTTGATGTATTAAAATGATATTAATTGTAATAGGTCCTTATAGAACTTAATATCATGTATTTATTATTTAAATAGATTTATCGGTAGATTATAATAAAAATATTAGTAAGAGCCTTATTAATAATATACTCATCCTTTCATTAAAAAATTGTTATTTTTAAAAGTTATTATCTATTTTAAAAAAATAAAATATTTTTATTCTTTATATTATTTACACCTTTAAATTTAAATTTTCAATAAAAATTTAAGATTTCAAAGAATTTATGAAGTGTATTTTATAAACAAAGATTCAAATAATAAATTTTATTAATTTGTGACCTTTTTTTCTTGGATGGAAGAAGTATTTAGACGAAGAATAACACAAACACGACAGGTGGATACGAACCACCATTAAATCTTAAATTCTTATTAAAATGTCTATCAAAACAAGAAGAGTTTTTGGTACGGTACACAATATTTTTTTTATTTTATAAAAGGTTATCCATTATTTAGGAAATTTACCTATTATATATGATATGTGTAGGCCCCATATCATTTATGAATGGGTTAGTGCTTAATAAATTGAGCCAATTGTTGATTGATGCCTATTAAAAAACTTATTTAGAAAAAGGTGCCTAGGAAAAAGTATTTATTGAAAACAGCCCCATCCCAAAATTACCCTTATAATTAACAATTAAAAAATAAGAAAAAAAACTAATAATCACACGCGCGCGTCCGTGAATTTTTTTTAAAATCGTCATAACTAATTCAAAAAAAATCAAAAAAATAAAAAAAAATTATATTTGGATAAATCAAATTAATATTTACGTCTATGATTTTTTTCGGAATTTTCTGAAATTTTTGATTTTTTTAATTTTTTTTTCGCAGACACGAAATTACATGTTATAAACATGGAATTTCATGTTTATTTCACGGTTTAAAACATGGAATTTCATGTTTAAAACATGGAATTTCATGTTTAAAACATGGAATTCCATGTTTAAAACATGGAAATCCGTGTCTGCGAAAAAAAAATAAAAAAAATAAAAAAAATCAAAAAATTCAAAAAAAATCAAAAAAATTCATAGACGTAAATATTAATTTGCTTTATTCAAAAATACAATTTTTTTAATTTTCTGATTTTTTTTGAATTAGTTATGACGATTTTAAAAAAAATTCACGGACGCGCGCGTGCGATGGAATTAGTAGTAGTAGGTGGTGGTGGTGGTGGTGGTGGTGGTTGTGGTGGAGGTGGTGATGGTTGTGGTGGATGTAGTAGTGGTTACATACATGGTGGTTGTTGTGGTGGTTGTGGTGGTGGTGGTGGTGGTGGTGGTGGTGGTGGTGGTGGTGGTGGTGGTGGAGGAGGAAAAAGAAATACCCTATTATTTGTTTAATATTTAAAAATTAATATTGTATTAAAATAAAATAATATATTTAATAATAAGGGTAGTAAAGGTATAGAAAATATAAAGGGGATGTTTTCTATAAATAATTAGTTCATGAGGCATCTTTTTATAAATAAGATTATTGAAGGCACAAAAAAACAATTAGAGAGTTTTATGAGGATGTTTTCAACAATAACCTCTAATAAATTTCTATATTCTTTTATCCTATCCATTAAAGGCATGGTTTTTATTACCTTTCTAAAATATCTTAAGTTCGCTTACAGTTGACAGCAACAAAATATAACTTAAATGAATACATTAAAAAATTATATAAAAATATCATGAAAAACAAATCATTAATTATTTTAAATACAATACACTGAAATGATATGCATCAGACAAAGATTTTTTTTTTAGAAAGAAAAACAATTTGAATTAAGGAAAAATTCTCAAAACTTAAAAAAGAAATTAAGTTATGGGAAGAAAATTCTCAAAACTCAAAAAATTGAGTTATGAGAAAATTATAATGTTAGTTCGAAACAATTATAGAAAACAATACAAAAAATAAAAAAACAATTTGAGTTCAGAAAAATTACTAAAATTCAAAAAGTTAAGGTATAAGAAGAAATTTTTATTATATAATTTTATGACGCCTGTGTTTTTTTCCAGCATATATATCAAATGGTTTAGAAATATAGAAGGTATTGGAAGAGATAAGAAAGGTTTACAACCGTTGTGGTAAAAAAGACCATAAAAGAAAAACCAAAATGTGTAATACTTAATATGGAAGAATAGTGAATGTGGTGAAGATGAATTAAAACTAGTGTCAAGGTTTTTTTTAACATTAATCTTTTATGAAATTATGTCAACTTTATTTATGAAAAAAATTTCTATACTTTACCATATATCATATATATATATATATATATATATATATATTTTTTGGGTTAGGTAAACGGTTGTATTAAATAAAATAACTGTACACTATACAAAAGAGTTACATACCTAAACCCGAAAGCTTAAGGTATCAACTAAAGAGCTAAATCAACTACCTCATACTAATACAAGATAGTCTCCCACTATTTTCAATAAAAGAAAAATGTGGGAACAAGGAATATAAAATAGAAAAAATGCTCCACTTTACTTACTTGATAACCGTTTCCTTAGAGGTTTGATCACCCCTCATAGCAAGATGATTTCTCGCCTTTCAAATACAATACACGGTAGCTCCAAACCCAATTCTCCATTCCTTTCTTCTCCAATTCTCTCTAGCTTTGAGTTTCTTAAGCCATTTAAAGGCACTAAGGAAAGTACTCATTTCCTTGTTAATTCCTACCCATGTCTTTATTTCCTCCCAAACCTCCTTCGCATAAGAACATTCAAAAAAGAGATGTTTATTTGATTCAAAATCTTCACCACATAAGGTACATAGCGGATCAAATTCCAAATATGTCATACGATCTTTAGTTTTCAATCTTTCCCTCAAAGCCATCCAAACAATAATAGCATGTTTGGGCGTTACACACGAGTTCCAAACAATATTAGCCCAAGGCTTAACAAAGATTTTCCGACGAAATAAATCATAAGGATTTTTTATTAAAAGTATAAAGATTAGTACTCAATACCTCATGATTTATTTGATGTGCATTTCTCAAGGAGAACCACAAAGCCAAAATGCGTTCTTTTCCTTCATCTCCAAACGATCCTCGAATAATATTCTTGAGCTCACACACATTCTTCAAAAGAGGAGAATCTCCCTCCTTTGGATTCCAATCCCAAAATCCACAAGCTTGAGAATACTCACCATGGACCCACTTTATCCAAAGCAAGTCTTTTTTATCCACAATATTCCAAAGCATTTTAGTGAGTAGTGCTTTATTCCATGCTCTTAACTCCTTCAACCTAAGTCCGCCTTCATCTTTAGGTATACAAATTTTGTTCCAACTAACTTGCGGTTGCTTGTAATCCCAATAGAAATTTCTACAAATACTAAGAACTCGATTACGAACACCAATCGGAACCGGAAATATAGAAAACCAAAAGCAAATAACCCCTTGGAGGACCGATCGAATTAACTCTAATCTTCCCGCGAAAGAAAGTGTTGAAGCTTTCCATGATCTCACATAGCCTTCTAACTTATCAAATAACTGTTTATAATATTTAGAAAGTAGAACGGAAGATCCAAGTGGAACGCTTAAGTAACGAAACGGTATTACACCTTTTTCTAAGAGGGTTGGAGCCAAGCCATTTACCACATCATCATTAGACACCCCAATATAAAAATATTAGATTTTTCAACATTTAAACAAAGTCCAGAACAATTACCAAAAACTTCCAAACTATCCATGAGAACTTTAACGTACTCTTTGTCTCCTTTAGAAAGGAGCATTAAGTCATCCGCAAATGCAAGGTGAGTAATCTTTTCCTTTTCACATTTCGGATGATAATTAAAATTACTATTTGAATTCTTCTTCAAAAGCCTAGAGAAATATTCAAGACAAAGGATAAAAAGATAAGAAGAAATAGGGTCACCTTGTCTTAGTCCTTTTTCACCTTTGAAGAAACCGTGAACTTCACCATTAATAGCCACCGAGTAATAAGGAGACGAGACACAAGCCATTATCCAATCCACAATTTTCTTCGGAAAATTTAGTCCCTTTAATACCTCATAAAGAAATTCCCAAGAAATCGAATCATATGCCTTTCGAAAGTCAATCGTTATCGTACATCTAGAGGAACTACTTTGATTATTATACCCTCTCAAGAGTTCTTGCATGAGATGTATATTCTCCACCATGGATATTCCATCAACAAAAGAATTTTGAGATTTATCCACTAAGTCATTAAGTACCGGCTTTATACGATCCGACATAATCATAGTAATCGCCTTATAAATCACATTACAACACGAGATAGGGCGAAAGTGATCCACACAAGTAGGGTCATCAATTTTTGGGATCAAAGCTATTATAGTAGTATTAAGTTTGTCGAAGTAAAAATCCGGAAGAGAAAAATTCACGTACCGCTAAAATAACATCTTCTCCAATAGTGTTCCATGAGCGTTTAAAGAAAAGAGAAGAAAAGCCATCGGGGTCGGGAGCTTTATCATTTGCAATCCGAATCTTTAATTTCAATATCCATGATTTCTCTACACATATCAACTCCTTGCTCATTGGAAAGAATATTACCCCAATTAAAAACATCGGAATCAACTTGAGAGGTTGTGTCTTTTGTACCTAAAAGAGCTTGAAAGCGTTCAAGAAAAGCTTCATTTACTTGAGCACTCGAAGTAGAAATTTCCCCATTAGAACAAACAACATTAGATATGAAACGCTTCCTTTGTTTACTCTTCATAAGGTCATGAAATAATTTAGTGCATCTATCACTCTTGAGAGAATAACCAAGCTTAGTCTTTTGTTGAAGAAAACTAATTTCGGCTTTCTCTAGAGTTCTCGCCGTATTCCGAAGCTCAACTAACTCATTAAAAGAAGCATTATTAGATAAAGTTTGTTGGAATAATACCTCGGCCTTTTCAAGATCCTCCCTTGCCTTTTTCGCTCTTGCGGAAATATGTGAGAAATGTTGGAACATTTGAATATATAAAAAAAGCTTCTAACCTTTTCCCACATCGGTGGGTAATGAAGGGGATTTTCTATTTTTATACTTTGTGCTCTAAACTTAGTCCAAAGATCCAATAATCATGCATATGGCAAGGCAATGATTTAGCCCACACGCGCGCACCACCACCACCACCACCCCCCCGCCCGGCCTGGCCTGGCACCGGCACCGGCACCGGCGACGGCGTAAGGCGTGGGGCGTGGGTCGTGGGTCGTGGGGAGTTTGGGGAGTTTAGGGAGTCAAAAAATGAAAAATGAAATGGATTTTGTACCAGCTCTTATAGTAGTGGTTGACTACTCCACTTAAAACGTAGAGACAAATCTCCACCAATCTCGCACGCGTTAAAGGGAAAGGCTGTTACTTTGTCAAGTAAAAAACATGGGAATATCAAAGGAGTCAAATCGGTGCATTAACTCCAGCAGCTGTTACATCACGTGGGATTTGAGAATTGGAAAGTCAAATCAGATCAGTTACCAGAATATGGGGGTTACAAGGCAATCAAAAACGTCAACCCAATTAAGTCAATTCCGGGAGGGAATCGTGGGACTTAATGGGGACGTTTCTGAAGGCTTGAGTATTCCTCTCCTCACCCCTATATATAGAGCTCTCATTCCACTCTCTACAGCTACGAAATAACACACAAGAAAAACACTCTGCCTCACCACCTTCTCTCTATATTTTTCCTACGTTGTAGTTCTGTTAGAGATACCGGTCACGCCGGAATATCTTTTTAACAACCATAGTTTGACGGTGACTTCGTTTTTCATTATCGTGTAAGTGTATTTCTGTGTATTTGGAATTTTCTTGTAATTGTTATTTCAGTTTTCGTGTAATTGTTATTTCAATTTCCGTGTAATTGTTATTTCGTTTTCCGTGTAATAGTTTGTTTACACTTAGAATCGTTTTTATTCCCATTATTTTTCTTTTCTGGAAACCATTTCTTTTGTACAACTGGTGGTTATTTTAATAACAATTTAAAAAGATATTCATTTTCTTTTCCACCGGTTATTTTTGAAAATGGCTCTTCCTATTTCGGCTGTTGGTTCCTCTTTGAACACAAAGCCACTTCTCAACGCAAACAAGTTGGAACCCCTTAATGGTTCTAACTATAAGCGTTGGGCGCAAAAAATAATGATATGCCTTGAACAGTATGAACTCGACTTTGCTATAGTCGAGGCTCCTCCACTTTTGGAAATTGGAGCCCATACTGAACAAGAGCTAGCTAGGCATGCTGCCCTCGAATCTAGGTTCAAAAGAGCTAACACCATGGCTCGGGGCTGGATGTTGAACAACGTTACTAATCCCATTTTTTACCTCCTTGCCAAAGAGAAATCGGCAAAGGTCATATGGAAACTCTCGAGAAGAAATATGGGGCTGATGATTCGGGTAAGAAAAAGTACGTGACTGGGAATTGGTATAATTTTAGACTTACGGATTAGAAACCCATGACTAAACAACTTCATGTGTACGAGAACCTATGCGCGGAGGTAATCGCCGAAGGCATGAAGATGTGTGAAATTCTTCAAGCCAACATTTTGCTTGAGAAATTTCCCCCATCTTGGAGTGAATACTGCAACCACCTCAAACACAAAAAGAAAGAAATGACCCTCCAAGAGCTCATCAGCCACATCCAAGTCGAAGAAGCGAATCAACTCAAGGATAAGTCAATCTCTTTTCCTTCTCATTCCTCCAAAGCTAATCTAGTCGAAGGTTCTGGCCAAGGTAACAAAGACAGGTTTAAAGGGAAGGGAAAGCAACAAGGCTCCAACAAGTCTAAGTCTGGGGGAAACAAGAATCGCGGCAACTCCAACAAACAAGGTGGAGGATTCAAGACCTCTGGTAAGATTCAAAAACCTAAAGGGGCCTGTTATTGCTGTGGTAAGGAAGGACATAGAGCCTTCGAATGTTCCCTTAGAGCTGGACAGGGTCCCAAAGTTGCCACTAATCTGACTGAGACCGAAGAAATAATCGTCGCAGTAATGGTTGAGGTAAACTTGGTAGAGAACAAGAGTGAGTGGATCCTTGACACTGGAGCTTCTCGCCATTTCTCCGCAAACAAAGCCCTGTTCAAGAAATTCGAAAAGGCAACTGATGGTGAGTGTGTGTACTTGGGTGACTCTTCCACCGCTACTGTTCTCGGGGAAAGGCCAGGTTCCCCTCAAACTCACATCTGGTAAGACTCTTGAACTAAATGATGTTCTCTTCGTCCCCTCTCTCCGTAGGAACTTAGTTTCCGGGGCTCTCCTTAACAAAGTTAGTCTCAAACTTGTCTTCGAGGGGGGAAAAGTCATTATCACTAAAAATGACGAGTTCGTGGGGAAAGGGTACCTTAATAATGGCTTGTTTGTTTTAAACACTGTAACCCTTAATGAGAATGAATCTAATTCCGCTTATATTGTTGAGTCCGTTCAAACGTGGCATGGTAGACTAGGCCATTTAAATGTTGCGTCTATTAAAAGGCTTAAAAATCTTGGACTAATACCCGTTAACAACGTGGATGACTTTGAAAAATGTCAAATATGTGTATAGTCCAAACTTGCGAAAAAACCTATTAAACCCGTTACCACGAGACAAACTAAATTACTTGAATTAGTTCATTCGGACTTAGCTGATTTTAAAAACTCCCCTAGTAGAGGTGGAAAACTTTATTACATAACCTTCGTAGATGACTACTCTAGGTTTACTAAAGTGTATCTTCTTAAAACTAAAGATGAGGCGGAAAATGCGTTTTGAAAATATAAAGCCGAAGTTGAAAACCAACTAGACTGTAAAATCAAACGACTTAGGTCCGATAGAGGAGGCGAGTATAGTTCTAATTCCCTTAAAGAGTTTTGTGAAACAAATGGGATTATCCACGAACTTAGTGCCCCTTATACACCCCAATAAAACGGCATAGCAGAAAGAAAGAATATGTCCCTTAAAGAGACTATAAATGCCATGTTAATAAGTTCAGGTTTACCAAACAACATGTGGGGGGAAGCTGTCTTATCAGCCTGTTATGTACTTAATAGGGTACCACATAAATCCCTAGAAAAAACCCCTTATGAGATGTGGAAGGGTTTTCCACCAAACCTGAAATTTTTAAAAGTGTGGGGGTGCCTAGCCAAAGTCAAACTACCCGATTTTAAAACTGTCACCGTTGGACCCAAAACTGTTGACTCAATATTCATAGGGTACGCTCAGAATAGTGCGGCATACAGATTCTTGTCATTAGAAGATAACTTTATTTGTGAATCTAGAGATGCTGAGTTCTTTGAACATGTTTTCCCTTTGAAAGATTTAAATACTGTCAATACTTCTTTACCTGTCGATAACTTATCTACTAATGATGTTGTACCTCTTTGTGATGTTTTTCCTAACCCCTCCACTTCCATGGAGCCTAGTAGTATTCCCGAGGAAGAACCTAGGAGAAGTAAGAGGCACAGGATCGAGTCAAGCTTCGGCCCTGACTTTATAATAGCCTTTATAACAGAAGGTGCTCACATTGATCTATTAGACGAACAGGTAGTCAATTGCCTCCTCATGGAGGAAGACCCAAAAACTTATGATGATGCTTTAAAATCTATAGATGCTAGTTTTTGGAAAGAGGCTATTAATAGTGAACTTGAGTCAATTAAAAGCAACCATACATGGGAACTAACCGACTTACCTAGGGGCAGTAAACCTATTAGTAGCAAGTGGATTTTTAAGAAAAAACTGAGACCCGATGGCTCAATAGAAAAATTCAAAGCCAGACTTGTTATTAAGGGCTAAACCGAAAAGAAAGGTTTAGACTACTTTGACACATATTCCCCAGTGACCAAAATTGCCACGATAAGAACCCTTATTGCTTTAGCCGTCATTCACGAACTTGTAATGCATCAAATGGATGTCAAAACCGCGTTCTTGAAAGGAGATCTAGATGAAGAGATCTACATGGCTCAACCTGAAGGGTGTGTGGTCCCTGGTCAAGGGGACAAAGTGTGTAAGTTGAAAAAATCCTTGTATGGTTTGAAACAGGCACCGAAAAAATGGTATGAAAAAACTAGATAGTACTCTCATTTCAAATGGGTTTATAGCTAACACTTCTGACTCATGTGTTTACTCCAAGGTAACAAATTCAGAGTGTGTTATCATCTGCCTCTATGTAGATGACATGCTTATCTTTGGTACTACTATTCATATTATAAATGAGACTAAACGCTTCTTGTCTTCCAGATTCGACATGAAAGATATGGGAGAAGCTGATGTAATACTTAGGGTAAAAATCATTAGGAGCAGTAATGGTATTACCGTGAATCAGTCTCATTACGTAGAAAGGATGCTGAAGAAGTTCAGTTCCTTTGAGGTAACGCCTGTAAATACTCCTTATGATTCTAGCATTAACTTATCCAAACATATTGGGGATGCTGTATCCCAAAATGAATATGCTAAAATCATAGGAAGTGTAATGTTCTTGATGAACTATACTCGACCCGATATTGCCTATGCCGTGAGTAGACTTAGTCGCTATACTCATAACCCGAGAAGTGACCACTGGGTTGCACTTCGTCGTCTATTGAAATACTTGAGGGGTACCATCGATCTAGGCCTGCACTATAACAAATTCCCTGCAGTCCTTGAGGGTTTTTGTGATGCAAACTGGATCTCAGACAATGACGAAGTAAACTCCACCAGTGGTTATGTGTTCTCCTTAGGGGGAGGTGTTTTATCGTGGAAGTCTTCCAAACAGACTTGTATAGCACGCTCCACCATGGAGTCTGAGTTCATAGCACTAGAGTTAGCTGGGCAAGAAGCTGAATGGTTGAGAAGTCTCTTATCGGATGTGCCACTTTGGGAAGGAAGTGCCACACCTGTATGTATCCACTATGATTCACAAGCAGCCATTGGAGTCGCTCAGAATAGCGCCTATAATGGAAAGAAGAGACATATTCGCATCAGACATGGGTCAGTAAGACAATTACTGAAGAATGGTGTGATAGCCTTGGAATTTGTACGATCAGAAGAGAACCTAGCTGATCCGTTCACCAAAGGCTTGACCAGGAGACTAGTCATGCAGACGTCGAGGGGGATGAGACTAAAACCCATTAAGTGGGAACATGTGACTAATGAGTCAATGTGATTTCCCCATCCCTAAGGCTCAAACCTAAATCGTCTTGTTCATAGCCACTTGTGGTGGTCCTTTAGAGAAGGACTTGATGGAAAAGGCGTACCGAGTGTTGAACTCACATTGAATTCATAGCCTTTATGGTGGTTCTTTTGAGAAGGACTTGATGAATTCAAGGGTAATGTTGAAACCCAAATATTCATGGAAGAGTGTTGAGGAGAAGTCCTTGCACCACTCTCAAATGAATAAATCCACCAAGTTCATAGTCCGTAAAGGGTGGTCCTTAGAGAAGGACTTGATGAACCGAAAGGTGAGGTTAGAGGGAACCATAACCTTGAATCGGGTAGAGTATGTGCTGTGAGGGTCTCGATCGATAACCGTTAAAGTTCAAGAGTAAGTTCACTTAAACGGAATTCGGTGGTTGCCTCACTCCACTACGTGTCAATTAAAATCGCAAGATATTGACACTTAAGTACAATTCACCCATTCTTCTTATCAGAACCTTCTCACCAAACCTTTTGTTGACATTTCAAATGTGTGGGGGATTGTTGGAACATTTGAATATAAAAAAAAAAGCTTCTAACCTTTTCCCACATCGGTGGGTAATGAAGGGGATTTTCTATTTTTATACTTTGTGCTCTAAACTTAGTCCAAAGATCCAATAATCATGCACATGGCAAGGCAATGATTTAGCCCACACGCGCGCACCACCACCACCACCCACCCGCCCGGCCCGGCACCGGCACCGGCGACGGCGTAAGGCGTGGGGCGTGGGTCGTTGGGAGTCAAAAAATGAAAAATGAAATGAATTTTGTACCAGCTCTTATAGTAGTGGTTGACTACTCCACTTAAAACGTAGAGACAAATCTCCACCAATCTCGCACGCGTTAAAGGGAAAGGCTGTTACTTTGTCAAGTAAAAAACGTGGGAATATCAAAGGAGTCAAATCGGTGCATTAACTCCAGCAGCTGTTACATCACGTGGGATTTGAGAATTGGAAAGTCAAATCGGATCAGGTTCCAGAATATGGGGGTTACAAGGCAATCAAAAACGTCAACCCAATTAAGTCAATTCCGGGAGGGAATCGTGGGACTTAATGGGGACGTTTCTGAAGGCTTGAGTATTCCTCTCCTCACCCCTATATATAGAGCTCTCATTCCACTCTCTACAGCTATGAAATAACACACAAGAAAAACACTCTGCCTCACCACCTTCTCTCTATATTTTTCCTACGTTGTAGTTCTGTTAAAGATACCGGTCACGCCGGAATATCTTTTTAACAACCATAGTTTGACGGTGACTTCGTTTTTCATTATCGTGTAAGTGTATTTCTGTGTATTTGGAATTTCCTTGTAATTGTTATTTCAATTTTCGTGTAATTGTTATTTCAATTTCCGTGTAATTGTTATTTCGTTTTCCGTGTAATAGTTTGTTTACACTTAAAATCGTTTTTTATTCCCATTATTTTTTTTTTCTGGAAACCATTTCTTTTGTACAACTGGTGGTTATTTTAATAACAAGAAATGCTCCTTATTTAACTTTCTCAACCCAAACTTCAAAGCTTTAAGCTTTTGGCAAAGCATGAATTGTTTAGTACCCGGAATAACGCTCTTATTCCACCCATGTTCCACCGTAAGATTGTAATTTGCATGGTCAACCCACATATTAAAAAATCGAAACGGAACAACCCGATTTACATGTTGTAAGAAAATATTCACCACACAAGGCGAGTGATCGGAGACACTTGATTTAGGTAGGAAATCCGCATGAATATAATGATCCGACTCGTCTAATCTTCGGTTACCCAATGCGCGATCAATTTTACTTAGGACATGATTATTATCCCAAGTATAAAATTGGTCGGTGTATTGAATATCTTCAAGCCCCAACGTATTACAACAATCGGCAAATTCCTCAAAACACCCATGGTAACTCTTTGCCCTCTAATTCTCTCATTTGCCGCAAGAATGTTATTGAAATCTCCCAAAAGAAGCCACGAATCATCAAAACTAGCGGCAAAATCAATAAGGTTTTCCCACAAAATTTTACGTAAATTCTTATCATTTAGCCCATATATAAAAGACGTGTAAAGGCTTAACGAAGTAACCTTACACACCACTTTACAATGAATCACTTGAGGCGTTCTTTCAATCACTTCCACAAGAACCTTATCTGGGTCCCACACAACTAGAATTCTCCCATGCTCAATAAGATCAAAATTATTAACATACTTCCATCCTTTAAGCATACTATTCATAAATTGCTCAACTTTAATCACATTACTCTTTGTTTCTAAAATTCCTAAAATATCAATGTTTTTCCGTCTTATTAAGTCAACTACACCTCGTCTCTTGTGGGGCGAGCCGAAACCCCTTGTATTCCAAGTTGTAATAATCATAAGGAACTCTCTGAGGGTTTCCCCTTATGTGCGCTCTTAAGTTTAGCACCTCTTGCCTTCCAATATTGTTTCTTTTGCCACGCGTATTCTCGTCTAGCAAGTGTGAGTTTCTTATAACTCGCTTCACGTTTTTTCGTTTTCTTACTAATAACTGTCTCAAAAGGACGCTCTTTAACACCCTCAATTCCTTTATCACAATTTTGTATGCGTTTGAGCGCTTCGGATTCTGAAAAAACAACCATAGCGGCGGAACGAGAATTCGAACCTACCCGGAAAACACGAACCTCACAACTATTTTCCAGCTCGGGGACGGAATTAAGATCCAAAGATTTTTCTCGGGATCTTTGTGCAGTTTTCGGAGAAAACTGCTGCTCATTTGCAGTTTTATCTATCGAAAACGGAAAGTCGTCTATTGTACTTACCGGAATAAGCTGCTGCACATTACTCATTTGCTGCTGTTTCGAAAAATTCTATTGTTTCTGCTGTTCCGAAAAATTCGGCTGTTTCTGCTGTTCCGAAAAATTCGACTGTTTCTGCTGTTCCGAAAAATTCTGCTGTTTCTGCTATTCTGGAAAATTCTGCTGTTTCGGATTTTTCTGTCTTTGCTGCAGCTGCTGGGGAGTAGTCATTCGCTGCTCATGTAAGTTGACTTTTGTTATATAGCTTACTTGCTTGGGACGATGCTCATGAATAGGAGTCAATATCATGGGTTCTCCTATATAATCCGCTGCACATGGTTTAGTATGGAGACCTGCTCCATTTAGTCCATTGTTAATTCTAGCATGGGGCCCAAGTGGAGTAACAACAATAAGGTTCTTCTTTGGTATCCCAACTACTGGAATTTGCACTTTAGTTCCCTTGAAATTATTATTTATCTTTTGTATACTTAAGGTATCTCTTTGTTTAATTACCCGCACGTCTTTATCATAAATGTAATAACATTTATTACTTTCATGCCCAAACGCTTTGTATTTCACGCAACACGGAGGTAAATTTTCCTATTCAACTTCTACACAATGTTCTTTCCCTTTATGTGATCCAAAGTCCACTTTAGATTTTCTATCTTTACTCAAATCCAATTCAATAAGTACTCTCGCGTAACTAATATCTTCACTTTCAACGGTAATACCATCCATACGGATTGGTTTGCCAACTTGTGAGGCAATCTTGGTTAAGCCATCATTAGTTCTAGCTTGTTCCGGAAGTTTTCTTAATATCACCCAAGTAGGTATTTTATTAATCTCAAGGTTTCCAAAGTCGAAAAAATCCGGTATTTCCGTTAAAAGAAGAAGTCGTCCATATGAAAGAAACAGACCTTTTGAAAGGATACTCGTTTTATCTTCGTCTTTACCAAATTTGAAGATTAACCACCCGGTTGGATGCTTCCTAACTTTACATTCCACGTTCCATTCCTTTACTATCCTTTGAATATCTTTCATATCCGGAGATTTTTTTCCGGCTACATACCCAATTAATGAAAAACCAAAAGCTTGTTCGATAGTTAACACATCGCTTTCTAAAAGTTGCAACATTTCTCCTTCTACGGGCTCGAAATACTTAAGCTCCATTCCCGCTATTGGTTTCCTATTATTTAGGAGCACATTCTTATAATCAAGCCGCTTAATCTCTTCACAAGTCGATAGGGATTTTCCCGAGCAATTTGTATCGGCGTCAAGTTTCCCGGTCAAGTTCACGGGTCCTTGGTGGTCGTTTCACGCCCTCCGTTAACCACATTCTTAGATACCAAAGTGCCCTCAACTTCACCCTCACTAGGTTCCTCAATCACCAAAGAATGTGACTTGGTAATTTTATCAAACACCTTGTGAGCAACAAGTGTTTCCCATATTTTTTCTACTATAAGATTATCAAAACCTCCACACACTTCAAGAAATTTATTCCTATCTTCAATAGATGTATCTAAATACCCATGATCAATAGAAGGATCCTTCGAATTTCGGGGAATAAGATTAGTGTTAGAAATCCCCAAAATTCTTTCTTGAGTAGCCCTACCCTCTCCAATGGAAGACCCAAGGAGACCAACACCCGGTTGGTTATGATCTAGCGTGGGGCTAGTCATGCCAATAGAGGTCCGGGGATCCGCCATGACGTGAGGTTCATGGGGTCCAGTGGCTCATTGGTGGAGGAGGCGTGGTTAGGAAGAGGTGCATCTCCCGGGTCCAAATCGGACGAAGAAACTCTTCGATCATTAGAAGAACGGGATGGATTCATCGCGTACGTATTGATCCGAGAAAAAAAAACGTGAGGTAGGCGCTAGATCGGAAAGATCTAGGAGAGAAGCTCTCAACCTCCCTCTAGTTTATCGGATTCATATCTTAGTAGGCCATATATCATATATTATTCGTTTATCATTTCACTGAAAACTTACCCATTCATAGTATTGAAGAATTTTCTAAACAAAACCCATCTGACTTTTGTTCCAAAAGAAAAGGAGCTGACACAAAGGTCTGACTCATCAAATCATTATCAGTAAACATATGGTCATGAATTAATATTGGGCTTTCTACGCAAAGTTAAAAAAACTCAATCCACTAGCAAATATTGGGCTTTCCAAGCACAAGTTTAAAAAACTCGGCCCACAAGCAAACCCCGTCCAGTACCTCCCGTCTTCATCAGCTTTTCTCACTGCTTGTCACAACCCAAAAAAAACTGAGTTACGGTCTGTTCGTCAATTTCACCGTCAGCATTATCTGCAAATACTCAGACCATCGTTTTTATTAGTCCCACCATATTAAACCGAGGCAACTCACTATACTATCTGAGACAAACTGCAAAAATGCTTCCTCCATCTCCAAAAATCTTCAAGAACCCCGAAACCACATACCAGTTACAAAACAATATCAATAAATCAGCCAAAGTTTTGAAAAAATAAAATCAGCCCAAGATGAGCACCCATCTACTATTAATTCTTCAGAATAGGCCGTCTCATTATATCTCAATTTAACAAAATTATCTGCGAAAAAAGGGTTAAAAACGTAAATAACATCATTATCACATCTAAAATATGTAAATTAATAATTCTTCTATGCTTTGTCTTGATCCGAACGAAATTGTCCCCTACAACAACATCATCCGGGTTACAAATTACAATTACCAGAAAAGTCTTCCATGCAATAAGGCTGATTCAACATTGACACATAAAAAAAAAAAAAAACATTGACACCATAATCTACCATCTTATTCACGCCTGCTATTTGAATTGAAGTGATTTGACAAATGGAGTATATACTAATAAAGGGAAAGTTGGTAAATTTGTTTCGGCAGGTTTTTTTTATATACTTTCTTTACACCATAATTCTCTTATTTAAATTTGTTTACACTTTTGATTTTTTTTTTTGACTATTATTAATTTGGGTAAAACTTTCATTCTAATATAGGATGGTCCAATATTTACATCATATCATATTATAACAAAACACGTGTTATTAGATTGGGTAATACTTCCATCCAATATTGGATGGTCCAATATTTAAATCACGGCCATGACTAATTATTACAAAACACATGTCATTAGATTAATATGATAGTTACTTTTGCAAGTTTAAAACATGGGGTATGTGTATGAATGTAATTGGTGTAGGATCATCCAATATTGGATGGAAGAAATTTCCTATTAGATTAATTAATTAGTTACTTTTGTAAGTTTTTAAACATGTGATATGTGTATTAATATGATTGGTGCAGGTTCATCTAATATTGGATGGAAGAATTTTCCTATTAATTTTGTTGATTTTTGCAATCTTTAACTTCTTTTTTGTTGAAAGAACCATATTAAAAAGAGTCAATAATAAAAAAAATGCCTATTAAAAAAACTATTAATAAAAAGGTATCTAGAATAAAATTCTTTATAAAAAAACATCATTAACTTAAAATACCCCTACCTATAATAATTAAAAATAAAAGAAAAAAGAACTTAGAAAAAAATAAAAACGCGCGTGCGTCCGTAATTTTTTTTTAAAATCGTCATAACTTATAGAGTTGGATAAAACAAATTAATATTTATATCTATGAGTTTTTTTGGAATTTTTTGAATTTTTTAAATTTTTATTTTCGCAGACACGAAATTTCATGTTTTAAACATCAAAATCTGTGTCTGCGAAAAAAATCACTATTTCAAACAGTGAATTTCATGTTTTAAACATGAAAATCCGTGTCTGCGAAAAAAAATTAAAAAGAGAATCATAGACGTAAATATTAATTCGCTTTATCTAAAAATGCAAATTTTTTATTTTTCTAATATTTTTAGAATTAGTTATGACGATTTCAAAAAAAAATTCACGGACACGCGTGTGTGATGGAATTAGTAGTAGGTGGTGGTGGTTGTGGTGATAGAGGTGGTGATGGTTGTGGTGGTTAAATACATGGTAGTGGTGGTGGTACCCTATTATTTGTTTAATATTTAAAAATGAATATATTATTAAATATATAATAATATATTTAATAATAAGGGTAGCAAAGGTATAAAAAATATAAAGGATATGTTTTCTATAAATAATTGTTCCATTGGGAATTCTTTTATTAAATAAATTATTGAAAGCTTAATTTAATAATTAGGTACTTTTATTAGGAATCTTTTAGCAAATACCCTTATTTAAAAACGAGTATATACTAGATAGTTGCTGGTAAGGTCCTAACAAAAATAGGACCAATGTGTTTTAACAAAATAAAAATTGATATAACATACACAATTAATACTAAGTAGAACAAAATTATACATCAATACCCTCCCAAAGAGTACCAATAACATCGACGCCGCCGAAATAGAGGATAGAGACCGTAGTGGGTCAAATGAACAAGATCCTTAAGAAAGACAATCACAAACCTTATACCGAGAAAGAGAATCGATAACCACTTTAACGTCCGTTGTAGTCATCAACTCGAAGTCGACTCTATAATCGAAAGTAGAAGCTAAAATAATAGTTGTATTAACGTGTATCTTGGTTGCCCTTAGATTACGGAAAGTATCACTATCCCAAGTGATAATAACTGAAACCGAAACGGAAGAAGCCGAACTAGAGCACAAACACCTCCAAATTATCAACAACCGCCACTTCAACCCAATATAACCAATATAGAACCTAACCCAAATAACAATCGAGCCACCTAATTGACGAGTGAACGACAAACACCCACAATTATAAAACCAACTAATATACAAAGACTCAATGCAACACAGGATAGGCGAGCAAGTAAGCGACCAATTACCAAGGGGAAAACGCCACATACACACAAACAACAAAACCCAATCCAACACGATTAAAATTTCAATCATCGCAAAGGAAAAACTTGGAGCAGCCACCAAACAAAACCAACTGTACCCGACTAAAATCATCTACGGGTGAACGACAAACACCAAATAGATAAAAAGATCTAGAGCTATCGAGAATGACACTATCGACGCAAAACCAAATAAAACCAAAATGAAAGTACCTGACAAGCTTTGGAAAGCCCCAATAGCAATGTGTACAAAGAAGTTTCACCCTTAAACCAACTTCGTGAAATCGCGACAACAAATACAAGGCTAAAAGAGGCAAAGAGATTTAGATAAAATTCATCTCAGTTTGATTTTGGGTCGTGTGCCTGTGAGTTTGGGCTTTCTCCCTTGCTAGATTCGTAAGTATGAAAAGATCCAATTAACAAACTGTATGAAAAGATCAAATCAACAACACACTCCAACCCAAAATTCCACATCTGAGCACAAATCCGGCACATTGAAAGATGTAGGGAAAGGGGGGAGACGAAATCGACAGAGAAAAACAAAACAAAAGAACATCGGGGAAACGATAGTAACTGAAGAGGAAAAAATAACAAAAGATAACCACCGTCGCTGGCAAAGGAGAAAGGATGGCCGACGACCGCGACTCGGGCTTTGGAGAGATCTTCGCTTTTGAATAGTTGTTTAAGTCGAGAGGAAAAAGTCTGTAGTGTTTTTTCAAATTGTATATTTAATGAGCTTAATCTTTAACTTATCCGATTAAAGATCATTGATAGGCCACCAAACTATTACTACTTCTATTTTAAAAAAATTGTCACGTTTGTTTTAGCACATAAACTAAGATTTATAATATTCATATGATTATTAAAATGTCTTTTATAAAGTGTTTTGATTTTTTAAATATTTATTAGAAATATATATTATAATATTTAATTAAGATGAAAGTGGTATAAAAAAGAAAACATTTTGATAATTTTTTTTTTGTTCGATCATTTTGATGATTTAAAGTGACAATTTTTTTTAAATAATTTTTTTTAATGTAAGTGATAATACTATTTTTCTAACGGAGAAGTATATATAACTTACTAATAATATTTACAACCACTCGGCTCCTTCTTCTTGTCAAACAGAAAACCACTTCAGTTTCTGTGTTTGTTTACTTTTTACTTTAGATAGCCTTTGTTTTTCCAATTTATTATATATGATATTCTCATGTTTATATGGTTATCCTACATATTTAAGTAATTCTATTTATTGAATATTTAAGGAAAAATGTCCATCGACTTTGGATCTTTATTGTGGAAAACTCTTCCAATTAAGACAAGTTGCGAAGGTAGGCAAGTTAATCCCACGCCTTTCATTCACCAACCCTCTTTTTTTTTTGGTCGAACCAACCCTCTTTTTATATATAATTTTTATTTTGAAATTGTATAACCAGCCGACTTTCACCATTTTCTTTGATTAAGATGTTTTGATTCTTATCAAGTTTTACTCTACTAATATGCTTAAAACACTTGTACTCTACTTATATGCTTTGTACTTTACTCATATGCTTAAACACGATAAAAACAGTTGGATTAGTTTAGTCAGGCTTGTTTTTTTTATATATAAAATGTGTTCAAGAGAGATACATGGTTCGAATTTTTTCTTAAAATATAAACAACCTAGATCAAATTTATTTCGGAAGTATACATAGAGAAGAGTGTATATTCTCTGTAAGACTAGTCGTGGTGCACATAAACTAACCCGAACTACCCACAATATAGATAAATAAAAGGAAAAAAACATATGCCGAACAAAAGCATTTTTATGCTGCACATAAACAGGTTAGTGCACTGCAGGCACATAAACTATCGTTTCTTTTGCAGAACTAAAACAACAAAATGAAGCTTCAAAACAGTGAAATCTTGACTCAAAAAATGTTATTTTTGAGCAGTCTAATGGCGGTAACATCAAGCCTCATGCAAGGCTGAAAAATGGGCAAACTTTGAAGCGATCTGGAAAGAAAATAACTACCAAAAGGGAACTAATTTTGACTAACCCATGGTCAAATCATTTTGGCTTAAACAAAATGACACCTTGTAAGAAGAATTAATGTGTTTAAGGGTTGAGGAACAAGAAAATGATGAAGACGCACCGTTTATTACAACTGTTAGTCCAAAAGATGTAGGCAAGTGTAAGAATAAATGTGAATGAAAGATCAAGTTAAGCCTCTTTTATGTAATAAAGTTACTTAAGCCTCACTTATGTAATAAAGTTAAACCTTCTCACAACATTAGGCTTTTGGATAATGATATTAGTTTGGATTGTAAGATCAAGTTCTCCTTAGTGATTAGGAGAAAGAATATGATAGCTGATTGGATAACTAAACCAGATCAGACAATTTGTTTAGCTTTGATTTGTGTATGCAAATTCCCTAATTTTCTAAACTTGCATGTAATGACCTCAATGAAATAGGAATTGGGTAAACTTTTTGTAACCTCTTTGCTCTAATGAAATTCTTTGACTAAAAAAATCGAAAGACGAGAAAGAGGTCAAATAAAAATGGAATTTTATGAAATTAAAGGCACAATTGCTGATGGAGGTGCGATATATGGGGATGCCTCCCAGAACTATTCCATGATTGTTAAGACTTGGAACACAAGAGGGTTTGCACCACCCTGTAAAATAAGAGGGCTCCGAACCTTATCCGACACAAAAATAAAACAAGTATGGGTATTTTGGAGAAAAAAATTCTGCTTAAATGTGGATAGGTTTATGAGAACAGTGTTAAGCGGTTACGATTGTGTATGTAATTGCGACCTCAATATTTATGGAAGAATTCTACTTGTTTGGGATCTGGTTAAAGTTGAGGAGGTGCTTGCTATCATGCCTCAAGCAATACATTGTAACTTTGTATACAGGGTTACTTTTTAAGCCTTTATACATTTTTATATATGGTCTACATGATTAAATCGAATGACGAGACTTGTTATAGGATTTGGCAGAGCACGCAGCTACTTTTGATGAGCCTTGGATCTTATTGGGGTATTTTAATAATAGTTTGGCTCACAATGAGATAAATATGGGAACCAGGTTACGATGAGCGACTATAATGAATTTTTCAATTATTTTAACACTCTTGGGTTGGATGATCTACAATATTCCAATCAATTTTTCACCTGGACATCCTAAATCGGACTGAAAGAACCATGGGGAATAAAATATTTTAAGTATGAGATCACTATGTACATGCATAATTCTTTCCAAAGTCTTGTGTATCAAATCACTCGCCGTGTATTGTGTATTTATTTCTACAAAATATGATAAGAGTGACATTGTTTTGATTCTGAATAAGGAATATTTTGACAAAACAATATCGAGTGTATAATAACTAAGGAACTTGAATTTTGATTTCAATGTATTGAACAAGAAGAATTTTCCTCATATTTTCGAGAAAGTTAGATGGGAAAATGAGGTTTTGGAAGAGGCAGAGATTATGATTTAACAAGATGAGGCAATATTCTAATTTTTAGAAAATTGTGGAGTTTTTTAAAATTGATACAAGACTTGCTAATAAAAAATTATCTTTCTTCAACAAAAGACAAAAACTGGGTATGCGCTTAAAAGCGACATGTGTTCAAAAAATTTCCATGGTATTAAGAGTAAAGAGCTGAAGGGATTTAGTGCAAAAGTTCAACTTCTTAATAGACCCAGAACAACATCAAGTACTCAAGTCCATGATACCTTTGTTGATTACTACAAGACTTTGTTGGTGACTAGTGAAGAGACAGAAAGTGTGGTTATGAGGGTTTGTTATTGGGATAAAGTATTGACAAGAGAGTAAGGGATAGAGTTTTGTGTCGAGAGTAAGAGAGTAAGGGATAGAAATCATGGGATGTGGTTGGTGGGGAAGTAATTGCGACAGTTCGAGATTTCTTTACTTTAGGTTTTTTTTTTGCTTAAGCAACTTAATAGCACGATCAACGCTGAAAGTAGAAGATTATCGACCAATTTATTTTTTCAATGTTATCTTAAAAAGGATCACAATAATTATTGCGGATAGAATGAAGGCCGTCTTCAATGATGTTGTAGACAAAGCTCAAAGTGCATTTGTATATGAAGGGTTAATATCTGATAAATTCAACTCATACAAGAATTATTTAGGGGATATAAAACAAAAGTAGCTCACCGAGGTGTATGTTCAAAATTGACTTGTGTAAAACATATGACTCTGTTTCACGGGGCTTCCTTCATGTAGTATCTAAGGGGCTTAACATTCTGACTCAATATATATACTGGATAAAGGCTTGTGTTACGACACCTTCATGGTTACAATTAACAGCGAAATCTATAAATTCTTCAAGGATGGAAAAGGCTTATGACAAGGTGACCTCCTCTCACCTTATATTTTTATTTTATTTCTTGAATATTTATTTAGGCTTGTGAAGAAATAATTTTAATATAGATTTAATTATCATTAGAAGTGTGGTAAACTCAAGATAACATCTTGACATTCACCGACGATCTTAAGATACTATTGAGAGGTGATCCCAAGTCTGTTAAAGTTCTTATGGATTGTTTGAATAGTTTTGCAAAATGTCCAGGGTTTCGGTTGAATGTGCTCAAATATAATATATATTATATCGGATAAAAAAAGGATAAACTTGAAGAAATCTTGGAGATCTTACAACTTACAAAGGAAAAAAATACCATTCCATATCTAGGTGTGTAGCTTGGATTTTTGTTATTGTTTTCTAAAGATTGTAAGTCACTCATTAATAAATTTAAAAGCTATGTTAGATCATATAATTCGCTATCTTTGTTTTATGCGAGTCACTTAGAACTCATTCGACCGATTATCCAAAGAGTGGTATGCTTTTTGTTGACCATTTATCCGATTTTGGTTTGTGCATAGATCGTAATTTTGTAGATATTTCTATTGGAATAATAAATCTCTACAAATAAGATGAAAGATAATTTGTTCCCCGAAAATTGAAGGGGGTCTTGGAGTGAAAGAATTGGTTACTTGGAATAAAGTTATACTCATGAAAACGTAGTGGTAGATTATGAAGAAAAAACATTATTTATTGATCTCATGGATACTTGGAGAATACTTGAAAGATTAGAGTGTTTGGAAATGAGAAGTGGCTAAAACGAAATCGTCTTTGTTATTTGTAGATAGAAGGATAAGATAATGACTTCTCTCAAAATTTTGGAAGGTAGAAAAATCTAATCGAAATGGTTCGGTAATATGGAGATGCTAGTTGCAAGAAATGAATTCACTATTGTTGATATTTCCCCTGCCTCCATTTTTTCCTCCGCCTTCGAAATTCTTAGTGAAGAATATTTTCTATGTACAAGAAGGCTTATTACGTCTTTCGTCGTCGATCTTTTTCAAGGTCATGGACGAACATAGTTTAGAATCCTTGTCTAAACCCAAGTATGCGATCATTGTATGGAAGACGTTACAACAAACACTACAAACTAAAGATAAAAGGATGTGTGGTGATAATTTTGAAACTAATAAACCCCTTATATTTAAGTGTGTTTTTCGTAGCTTAGTTTAGAAGGATGTGTGAACTTGGTTGGAACTGGTCAAATAGATGAATATTATTTGAGTTCTTTCAAATGACTTAAAAAATTGAAAGATTAGAAAAATTGGAGAAGAAAAGCAAGACGTGTGCGTTGTGGCTATCACTTACTTTATTTAGAGAGCGAGAAATAAATTAGCGTTTGATGAAGCAATCCAATCCCGTAAAGATATTTTCAAAGAAATGGAATTTTGTACATTATAAATTTAAATGAAATTACGCGTATATGAATTTGTTAGAGATTTACATTATGGGTCCTACTTAGTTTTGTTAACTAAAGTTTTCACATTTAAGTCTTCATACTTGTACAACTTCATTCTTTTTTTTTGGACTATTTTTTGGACAAGATTCACAATTTCATTCATATTTGTACAACTATTTATCCAAAATAAAAAACTAGATCATGATACTAGTACTTAAGTTGTAAATAGCTAGTAAATAGAGTTGCATGGAGTGGCTTTAAATGACAATTCCACTTAGGAGTTGAGAGAAGTCGGCCGAGAATGGGTCCTTTACACTTTCTCTCTTTTTTTTTTTGGGCGTGTTACAATTTCTCTTTTCTAAAATCTTGCATAATGGGTCCTTCAACACAATCCAGAGGGACTTTGAAATTTACGTGGCATAAAAATATTATGTTATTTTCTTTTATCTCCGCAAATTTTTATTATTTTTTCAATTTATTTTATCAATTTATAATTTATTTATTTATAATTTTTTTGTTTTTATATAATAAAATATAGGTTACTTTGTATAATATAGATATTATTGTAATATGTAACTAACTAAAAAAAATATCAATGCCTATAGTGTAACTTTCAGAAGACGAAAGATGTATTTTTACATATATAATATAGGGACCTATAGTGCAATAAACTCAGAATAGGAAATTCCGAGGCACCTCTACTCCTTTATATAGATATACGTCCATTGTTATTGGTAACCAAAGAATAAATAGAAGAAGAAGACTGCTAAACACAAAGAACCAACATGGGTAGAGGTACATGTTATTCATTCTAATTGCATTTCCTCTTTTGCAAGCTAGCTAGATTTTTCTTTTGTTTTTGAAAATCAAATAAATAGTCAATATTAACTTAACAGGTGAAGGTGATGATGCTGATGGTGTGTACATGTATGGTGAACTATGGAAGGCTTGTGCGGGTCCATTGATTTACTTTCCTAAGGTTGATGATCTTGTCTACTACTTTCCACAAGGTCACTTGGAACAATATGTAAGTAATTCGATCTTCTTTTTTCTGTATATACAACAATCTGTTCATTCTAGCTAAAGTATTCATGAGATCTATTCCAAAATCTCAATTACGATTCCTTTTTCTTACCTACCTGCAGAATGTAATGGTTTACTTTTTAGAGATGTCTGTATATATATAATACAAATTTGAATGTTAAATTACTCGTGTGTTTGGGGACATGAAAGGACAGAGTGTGATACAAGTGAGGGCTCTTGGACAGACAACTCTGCTTTTTCGCTCTAGATTTTTAGTTCTAATAAGCAACTTTTCTGCACTTCCTCTACCCCGGAATTCTGTGTAATTGTCCAAACTTTTCCGGCAACAAATATGAGAGTGAAGAAATTATATCTAGTGGCGGAGCCACGTCAGGGTTAGAGGGTGACCCACTGACTTTTTCAACAAAAAAACTCTCTTTATATAAAATAAAAGTTAGGAAAATTCTTGCATATATTAATACACATAAACCATGTTTTAAACTTACAAAAATAACTAACTAATTAATCTAATGACATGTGTTTTGTTTTAACAATCAAGGAAAATAGTGTAAATATTGGACCATACAATATTGGAGGAAAGTCTTACCCAAAAAGTTATAAGCTTTTTTTTCTTTTTTTACTAATTTTTTTTTATTTTTAAACATTCGAGTCTTTATATGGTTTCCTTGCTTTTTAGAATTTATTTTTTTCTAATAAATTATATGTTATTTTGTATTAAATAAAATGTAATTAATTAAAACATTATATTAAAACGTATAGTGCAAAATTTACATGGGACCTATAGTGCACCTTTTGTAGAATAGAAGGATTTTTTTCGCATAATATATGGACCTATACTGCAAATAAGTCTAAAAAAATTCACTGCCATTGCTTCCGAACCCCCTTGACTCCCTCCTAACAAAAATTTATGCCTCCGCCCCTTTTATACAAGTCCCCCTCAACTCCCACCCCCACCCAACCCCATTGAGTATACATTTAGTCTTTATAATGTTTTTTAAGGATAAAAAACACACACAAAATAATATATTAGTTCGCGTAGCCCATAATACATAATTTTAATCTTGATTTATGTTTTATGATTTTTTTGGGTTAGGTAAATGATTATTAATCATGATTAAGAAATCGTACAACTGTACAAAAAGAGACATCTATTTAAACTCAAAAGTTTAAAGTAGTCAATAAAGCTAAACAATTAGTGCACGTTGATGTACATCTCTAAGAAAGTACATATTTACCTACAAGAGAAAGAAAAGGGTACAATGAGTATAAAAATCTAAAGGCACGATTTCACCTCTTTGAATATAAACTTTCGGGACGGGTGATGTTCTTCATTACTAGTTTGTTCCTTACATTTCAAATGAGATAAACTGTTGCCTCAAAAGCAATGCATCAAGATTTTTTTATGCATTTTTTCCATCTTTTAATTTTTTGAGCCATTTAATGAAGTTCAAAATGGTGTTCATCACTTTTGTTATACCAAATTGATATTTCACATCATTCCAAATATCCCTTGCAGAATAGCACTCAAAGAATAAATGATCATTTGATTCAAAGTCATCTCCACACATTTGACAAGCCGGGTAAAACTCCATATATACCATCTTATCCTACGTGCGTAAGTTTTCTTAGTATCATCCACACAATAATCATATATTTAGGTGTAATACTAGAATCCCAAACAATATTGACCCATAACCTAAAGAGACATTGTTGACGGAAAACGTCATAAGACTTCTCGTACAAGCGAAATATCCCCTATTTAAGAGATTATTGGCGGAGGAAATAGCAACATTTGATACTTCATTTGAATTTTCCATATTCCTAAACCACTTAACAAAATATTCTTCCTTCAATATTTCCGAGATAGACCATTAATTCATATTTCAAACTCCAAATTTTTGAGTAATGACAAATTGGTTTTAGTCATCTTCCATTCCCAAACATTCCCCAACTTTTCAAATATTCTCTATGTATTCATTTGTTCCATAACGAATTTTTCCCCCATAATTTTTCATAATATTTTCATAAGTAAAGTTTTATTCCATACCTCAATTTTTAGATCAAGCCCTCCTCTATCTTTTTAGTTTATATACAAATGTATATATATTTATTTATGTTTGCCTTAATATATAAATAATTAAATTAATGGGTAAATCGTTATAAGACCCATCAAATTATTAAAGTAGTTATGTTTGGACTATTTAACTAATAAAAGTTTCAATTGAGCTATATATTAATTCATTAATTGATTAAGATGGTTTTAAATAAACCCTTACATTAATAGATTTTTTAAAAGATCGTATGTATTGTTTGGATTCAGATTATCAAAGGAAAAGAAATAATAAAAATATAAAAATGTTAAAAGAATGGAAAGGAAAGTGATAATCGTGTTTGGATTATAAAAGTACTAATAAAGAAAAAGAAAGTAATGGATTAAGAAATCACTTGTTTCGATTCACACTATTAAAGGAAAGGAAAAAATTATTTTACATAAAAATGCTTTTATACCCTTTTTGTGTTATATAAAAATATTATGTATTAAAATTATAAGGTTAGTTGTGACATTTTAAAAAATAATAATTTCTTTTCTTTTGAAATGACTCCAAAATGTGTAAATCACTTACAAATGTCGGGACTGTTCTGGCTATAAGGCAAGAAAGCCATTGTTTTGCGCTCTTAAAATTTTGGATTTTATAGGATCCTTTTTTAAGAGTAATATATATATATATATATATATATATATATTTGAGTTTAGTAATATAACATAAATCATAAATTAACTGACTGGTAAATTTATTTATTTTTTATCAGAAATATCAGATTTAATTATTTTATTTTATGGTAAATTGTTATTTTTAGTTAAAAAAAAAATTAAAATTCAACTTTTTATTTAGGATGACCATCTTGAAATATATATATATATATATAGGTATACATGTCAATTTTTGTATATTTATTTTAGGGGTTTGGTATTTTTTTTGTTTTTATAACAAAATCTCTAACCGTATTTAGCAAATATAAAAAACTTTATTCAACACTTTTACATTAGATTAGTAGAGTTGTCGATTTGCAACCATCTGAATAGATTAATGATCGATTTTGAATAATTTTGATAAAGGGATGAGTCTCTTTTTTGGCCTAAACACATATATTTAAAAAATACGCTATTAATTCCGTTTTTGTAACCATCTATTAATTTCGTTTTGACCATCGGTCTCCGTCGAAGCTGACTGGTGGCCGCCTAGAATTTTAGAAAAATAAATATTTTGTTTTATTATTTTTTATTTCAGGGTAAAATAGTCAAATGATTTATAATGAAAAAACTAATTTCCTTGACCTATAATTAAAAATAATATAATATTTTTAGGTCTAATTTAAAATTATCCCATTTAATTAAATCAATGATTAAATTTGAACTATTTTAATATCTTAATGGTTTGTTTGAAACCTTTATTAATTAAGTGATTAAAACAAGACTATTCCCCTAGAAACTTTTATTCTAATCTAATCATACTGCAAAAAAATATTTATTTTTGACATAAGGAACTATGTTACAATTAACATAAATAATCCCTAACCCCTTGTTCCTTGCAAACAAAGATTCGTGGATAGGATATTTGAACGTAACAATGGTCCATGTAATGGCACGTGTCAAATATCTAAAATGGTGTCTCTCACTCAATGTGTTTTTTTAAAACATGAGAGAGCCATTCGAAATTCAGAGTAAATGACTCAAGATTCGATTTCAGATCTCTTGCTCACTGATACGGTGATACGGAGTAATCTAACCACTAGGCTAACTACGGAGTAATCTAACCACTAGGCTAACTATCGATCTCCTCACTCAATGTGTTATTAGAATATATTATATGACTCTATGCAACAACTTGTCACTGCTACATGAATTTTATAATAGTTGTCGGTAAATTTTGATTTATTATAATGAATAACCAACCTAACCAAAAAATTAAACTGATAGAGATAGTCTTCATATATGTTATATCTAAAACTCAATAGTAGTAAGGATACAAAAAATCCTTTTATTAGATGGAATTTAAACTGTTATGCTATGCTTTTAGTACGAGGCATCAACAGATCAAGAATCATACCAACAACAGCCTCATCTGCCTTCAAAAATCCTTTGCCGTGTGATAGACATTCAGCTTCAGGTAATTTGTCTGAAGAGAATCAAATTTGTTGAAAATCAAAATCAATCATTATAATCTTGTGAACATTTCCTTTTGGCATCATTAGGGTGAACAAGACACAGATGATGTTTATGCACATATTACATTGTTGCGAGAATTAGAAGTGAGAATTTACTCAATTTTCTAATTATAGTAGTACCAATACGATAATTTGGTCAAATCTTTTGCAGAGCTTCGAGATAACAAGTACCGATTCCTATCATGATGAGCTTTTGGGGGACTCAATTAGGTCGTTCTATAAGGTCTTGACTGCTTCTGATGTGGGGCGTCACGCGTTATATGTTTCTAAAAGTCATGCTGAGAAATGCTTCCCTTCCTTGGTAATAAATATTGTTTCTTATCGCTAAATATCTAGTGTTTGAATTTACATATATATGCACTCGTTATTATGTGCTTGTTTTCCTCCAGGACATGTCTTCAGAGACCCCAGAACAATGCTTGGTAGCAAAAGATATTCATGGGAAGACATGGAAATTCCAACATACATATAGAGGTACTACAAAATGAACAAATTAAAAACAAGACTTTTTGCGAATATAAAGTGCTGAAGTAATTATAATTTATAACTAGATGGACTTGATTCCATCTTGGATATGGTTTTATGTGTTTTTCCATTTGAGGAATGTTAGAACTTAAATGTGCAATCCTTCGCATTTCAAGATTGTTCAGTTAAGCCTCAAGTTTATGTTTCTCTAACATTATCGAACTGAACAGGGAAATATCCGAGGCATATGCTTACAAAGGGATGGAAATCATTTGTTGAATCTAAGAAACTAGTTGTTGATGATACATTTGTACTCTTAAGGTGTGTGTTTCCTATTTTTTGTTCTGATTGGCATTTATTTTGTTCAATTGTACACACATTATGTTCAATTCGAACAATTTCTAGCTTGTCTATTTAATATTTTTTTTAACTATATACTAATTTGTTATATTTCTTTTAGAGGAGATGATGGAGAGTTGCGCATTGGGGTTAGCCGTCTCGCTTGTCCAGATAATTCTTTTGTGTCATCAAAAACAGCATTTCACGTTCCGCCTGTTGGAGATCAATTTTCGGTTACATATAAACCACGGTGTGTACAACACATAATATTAGGATTACGGATGATCTTAATTCTGTGCAAATGTGTCACATTTGTTTAATATGGGAAAATTATTGCAGATTAGGTGAGTTTATTATACCATTGAATAAATGTTTAGAATCTCCTAATGAGAAATTCAGCGTTGGGATGAGAATCAAGATGTTTTTCAGAGGGAAATATTCAGAGGAGAAGCGGTAAGTAAGTTCAGAGATTAGTTGAATATATAAATATAATTGTGTTCTACACCACTTACACTTTACAGTTTCTTCATCTATTCCTTGATTAATCAGATTTTTCGGAGCTATACTCGGGATTGGAGATATTTGCCATTCAAAATGGCCAGATTCTGAGTGGCGATGTTTGAAAATTCGATGGGATGAAACTTTATCTATTGGAAGTAGGCCAGAACACGTTTCTCCTTGGGAAATAGAACTTTTAGACGAAAGTATACTAAAGATCAGTTCTAGTCAAACAGGAGAAACATCGAGTTTAGGGAAACGGAAGCTTCACGTTAACCCTGACGAGCAGGTGAATAGTTACCAGACACATCTAGAAAATACCATCACTAACCATGATCTAATCGCCAACAATAGTGGTCAACTTCAGCCTTGGAACATCCACAATTTGGACTTTCATCATTCACTTTTAGATAATCCACATTCTTTCTCTTCTTTAGCCACCAATCTAAATCAAGGTAATCTTCTGAGTTTGAATTTCCTTTCTTTTAATCTTACTTTGTTGTAATTTGAAGCATTTTTGTTATAGGAAATGATCAGGACTTGTTTGAGCTCTGGGGAGAAACGTCAAATTCTCTGCAACCATTACTGGAAAATACCGGTCATATGCCATTTGAAGAAACCCAAGTTCCTACGGCTTTGCATTATATTTCCTCTAATATGTCATACATTTCTGCTATCCCTAATGTAATTCCGTCCCATGGTCTCGAGAGTGGCGATGAGCTAGTATCTTGGGGATCATACTTAGTAGCTCGTCGTAGTATTGCAGTACTTGACAAGATCAAGACACAATATCCGGAGATGTTATCTAGCTTTAAAGTAATGAGCAGCAAAATTCAGTCAGCTATGTTGGAAACCTTAGCCGAGGTTGTTCATAGAGTTGAAACTCTCACGATTGAGAGTGTAAATCAAGACCAACTTGATGATTTTCAAAAAGATATTAACGACTTAAGGGTTAGTGGCATTGAGGTGGATTGGATCGAGGAGCGTCTACAAGCTATATTTAGGAGAAACGTATTAGTTCAACGTCACAAGGAGCTAAGCCAAGAAATTCATATGACAAGTGCTAAACGTAAAGAATTGAAGGAAAAGCTTCAATATGTGAATAAGGAGCTTGAGGAGATCAATTCCAAAATTGGCGTGGACACTCTAACTGCATACGAATCTGCAATTCAGGGTTAATTGTAACAAAAGTTATTGCATACCCTCTATAAGGTATGTTTTAAGTCGTCCGAAGAGTCTGAAAATGTTGAGAGTTTGTTATTTTTGTTCTTTACAAATAAAATCAAAGTCAGTATGAACATACCACAAATATAAATACTTGTTATGAAATTTTATAATAATGGATTACCTTCTTCGATGTGATGATGGTGGAGAATGGTCCTCGTGTATGCGAACGACTGTGTGAGGTGAGTGCGAGAATGAAGATATGAGTTGTTTATAAATTAAATGAATGATGAGGGTACACAATAAATAGAACATGAAGCATGCACATTTTCACTTTCTTGAGAATTCCGTCTCGCGACAGTGTAACACTTGTCATTGTAAACTTGTTTCTCGCTCTCTAAATGAGATAAAACTGTTACCTCAAAAGCAATATGTCGCGATTTTTTCCTCCAATTTTCCCCGTCCTTTAACTTCTTAAACCATCTGAGAGAATTAAGATAGCATTCATATCTTTGGTGATACCTAACATTCGAAGAAGAAAAGGTTATTCGTTTAAAAATCATCATCACACAATCCATAAAACAACTCTAATTCCATATACATCATCATATCATTGTTTAGTACCCTGTAGGGTCATTCAAACAATGATTACATGTTTAAATGTTACACATAAATCTCATACAATATTTTTCCAAGATCTCAAGAATGATCATGGGCAAAAAACATAAGGTTTGTTATATAAAAACAAAATACACACCACTCGGGAGATCGCTGGCAGTTGAAAGATCGGAGGTGAAGCCAAACTTCTTTCAATAACGATGAATCAGTTTTTGGCAATTTCCACACCATAACACTTTGATCTTCTAAATATTTCACATGGATCCATTTGATCCAAAATGATTTTTTTAATCCAAAATTCGCTATAACATTTTCATGAGTAACACTTTATTCAAGCTCCCAGGTATTTCAAACCAAGTCTTTTTAGGATATATTATTTTCCATTTTATATGTGGAGATTTATCATCCCAATACAAATTTCTACGGATGCTCATAATGTGATCTTTCATATAAACCGGAATCGAAAAAATGGCTAGCCAAAAACATGTCACCTCTTGAAGAACCGATAAATAAGCTCTAGCCGAATCTTATTTTAACTCCTCAAATAAAGTTTCAAACTTTTAAGCCTTTTGCATACCATCGTATTATTTAGTACCTCCTAATTGCTCCTTATTCCACCCATTCTTAGCCACCCCTCCATAATCTGCATAATCTAAGCACATATTAAAGAATAGAAATGGTGTCACTCTAGTAACATTTTGTAGAATAAATGAAACAATACACGATTAATGATTTAAAGCACTCGATTGGGGAAACCCCTCTAATGTACATAATAATCTGAAACTTCTAATTTATGGTTATCCATAATTTCACCGATCCTACTTAAGATGTGATCATTATTCCATATGAAAAATTGACCTGAATGTTGTATATCATTCAAACCAAGTGTGTTACAACAATCGACAAACTCATTATAATTTGCCTCCTATTAGTCCTTTTGTTATGAGCCAAAATATTAATAAAATCACCCAATATATAAAATCCACGACTCATCAAATATGGCGGGATGGCCAACCAAATCCTTCCACAAATCTCTTCGCTCTATTTTATTATTTAATTCATATATAAAAGAAATATAAAGGTTAAAAGATCTAACATTACATACATTTTTACATTAATCGCTTTAGGTGTCATAGAAAGTATTTCCGGTTCAACCATGTCTGGATTCCAAACAAACAAAATTTTACCATAAATTTTGAAATCAAAATTATCCACGTATTCCGAACCTCTTTTTTGTTGATAGTAATTTTTTTTAAATTCATTTTGTAATACTTTACGAACTTTTCTTTGTAACTTTCTCCTTGAGGTCAATGTAAAAGAGTTCTTTCTATAAATATTTTATTAATTTGAGAGTCGGAGTACCTCCACGAGATGAATGTTTTGTAACAGAAGCAAAATTAGGTGCAAGGAGTTTTCTAAACGACAAGACAATTAATGATTCCCTTTGGATGAATTTCGATAATGAGTTTTGTGCAGTATCCATTTTACATTTACAATTACAATTAATTACAAATAAATTAAAACCTCTGTTGTGGAAATCACAGAATGAATATTACAATAGACCTTGCATCAAAGATTGGCATGTTGTAAGAGGGTTAGTACTAATTCTGGACGTCACATCCTCGAGTTCTTTTTCCACATACTTAAGCTTTCCAATAACCTCTCCAACTTTAGCACTTCTCATTTCAACTTCTCGTCTGAGCTCTGCTCGACGTTCAACTAATATTCTTTTCTTAAGTACTTCTTCGATTTGTTGTAGGCGCAGCTCAATCCCATCAACCTCGATGCCTTTAACCTTTAAATCATTGACATTAATTTGAAAAACATCAAGTTGGCTCTGATTGATACTCTCAATTGTGTGGTATTCAAGCCCGTGGACAACTTCAGCTAAGGTTTTTAACAACATGGTCTGAAGGCCATTGCTCCTCGCTTTAAATCTCAATAACAACTCAGGATATCGTCTTTTGATCCTTTCAAGTACAGAAATACTCCGCCGAGCTAATTTGTACCCTTCCCAAGGAACTAATTCATCACCATGGCTTTGGTCATTAAGTAAAGGAATTTCACAGACATTTTGGTAAACCAGGGTTTGTGGTGTTCCATCAAGTTGCATAAGACTATATTCTCCGAGACCATGTAATGGCTCCAGATGACTTGTAGTTTCTGTCCTGTCGGGTACTTCTTGATCCACTCCTAAAATGAAAAAGCTTCACATTATGGCATATATAAGATTGTAAGATTTGCTTGTAGAATAAAGGAGAGGTACCGTTAAAATAGTTTGTGTCTTCATTTGTGGGAAAAGAAAAGCATGGAACGTTCATATCGTGGCTACCCCAAAGCTGATCTTCATCACTGAAGTTGCAAAATGGAATCTGATGGGCCTCCGTGGTCTTAAATACCACAGAAGATGCTCTAGTCGTTTGGTCCTGAGGGTCCTCGTGAAGTTTTCGTTTCCCTTTTTGCAACAAAGATATATCCGCTAAAGGTTCTATCTCCCAAGGAGAAAATATTTCTGGCCTACTAATGAGCGGAGGATCATCCCATCTAATTTTCAAGCATCTCCATTCAGAAATAAGATCTTCAATCCCAACAATAGTACCAGATAATCTGATTAATCAAAGCAAATATGAAACATGAGTACGATTATTGCTCTAGTGGTTAGAGTATTCATGCAATGACCAAAAGGTTCTGAGATCGATGCAAATTACCAATTATATATATGTGCAAGTACTCTCAGAATTACCTACTTTTTCTCGGGGTGATCTTCTAATTGAAATGGAGACTTGATTTTCATTCCGACGCTGAATCTCTTGTGAAAAGCTTTGTCATATTTATTCAATGATATAACAAACTCGCCTAATCTGGAATTTTTCGCCACAATAAACAAATGTGAGAGACATTATTTCCAAGTTTTTTAAGGAAAGATCACCCTTACTCCTAAAATTACCTTGGCTTGTACTTAAAAACAAATGGAGACCCGGTAACTGGAGGAGAAAACGCAGCTCCTGATGATGGGAAAGAACTAGGACAAGCAAAACGGCTAACCCCAACACGCAATTTCCCATTTTCCCCTCTAAAAACAAAAACCACAAGTATAGTAAGTGAAAATGAAAAGGACGGACTTGCAATTATTACTAGTCCATAATTGGACTATTTAGGAGATGAAACAAATACCTTAAGAGTACAAATATATCCCCAACAACTAACTTCTTAGCTGTAAGAAATGCATTCCATCCAGCCGTTAACATATGCCTAGGAGATTTACCTATTCGGTTCAATAATATTAAATAGCTTATATACATTAGGTTTATCATAAATTTAGCGCTTGATTTTCTGACAAGATTTTGCCAGGCAGTTCATTTTGTACCTCGAAATGTATGCTTGAATTCCCATTCAATCCCGTGAATATCTGTCGCTATCAAAAGTTGTTCCGGTGTCTTTGCGTACTTGTCCTGAAGGAAAATGAGTACACACATAATTTAACCCAAGCCTTATCCCATTATGTGGGTATTTTAGTTTATGTTAGTAAAACTGAAGGAATTAGTGCGACGATCTAAGGTACTCATTTTTTCGAGCATAGGGACCTTTTTGGAGACCATATGGGGTAACAATGAAATTAACCTTTGTAATATAATAAAATGAAACAAGTGAAAAATTGGAGAGAAACAAGTTCAAAGATAAGTAGCAATATTACCAAGGGAGGAAGGCATTTGTCAGCATGATTCTTACAAACATATAATTCATAACGCTTGCTCACATCAGAAGATGTTAAAACTCTATAGAACGACTCAACCTTGCTTTCCGAAGGCTCAGCAAGAGAGTAATTCATACTCGATGGCTCGTTATTCTACAAAAGGTTTACCGATTTATCGAGAAAGTATGAAGGAATAAATTTTACGTGAATATCTATTGTTTCATATTTTGAAAAATAAATACCTAAGTTTATAAAATGAACAAATAGCTAATTTTTTGTTTTTAGGCTCCGTTTAATACCTGCCGTAAAGTTTACCATTATATGACATATGTCAATGATGTGGTTATCTTTCGTCTCTAAAACAAAGTATCCAAATTTACAAAAGTGGACAAACAGGTATCCATTGTTCTTTATTTGCAAATAAAACCCTGGTTTTATTTATTGACACGTGGCATTTACTATCAAACTTTACGGAAGGTACTAACGCGAACCTAAAAATAAAATATTAGGTACTTATTTGTACACATTTGTAAATTTGGATGTACTTATTAGTGTAAATTGAGAAACAAAATGGGAAATTATAAATGAAATCAAGAAACGGAAAGAATATATAACGGAAATTGAATAATTCTCACGTATGCTTCTGGCAACAATTTAATCTGCGCATAAACATCATCAGTGTCTTGTTCAGCCTGTGACACAAAATTGGAAATTACTCCGAAAAGATTCTTATTATATTCCCAGCAATTAATACATATACCAGAAGCTGAATATCCATGACACGGCAAAGGATCTTTGATCGCAGATCGAATACTGGTTCATTTGATATTTCAAACTAGAAGAAGGGCATAAAAATTATCTTCAATCTAATAGTTGAGAAAAATGTTCGACTATATAAGAATATAGACGTTGAATGTTTGATGCAAAATACAAAACTTACTTGTTCCAAGTGACCTTGTGGAAAGTAATAGACAAGATCGTCCATCTTTGGGATGTATACACATTTACCAGCACACGCCTTCCAGAGCTCAACTTGTAGATCATCTTCACCTAAAACTGTGTCACTGAAAATTAAGTAAAACTTGAAGAAAAACAAAAAAAGAACGACGTTTTGCTAATGAACAACCTGTATCCATGTGATTTTTTTGTAAAATTAATTTGTTACTGAAATGAACAGATTAAGTATTTTCCACTTAATATATAGGCACCTATTAATTTGATTATAAATCCCCTGTTTTATATTTATTTTTGGTAGGTAGTGATGTAGTGATATATCGTATACTCTTGTCCTTTTAATGGCATGGATATAGCAACGTATATGGGACCAGGTATGCGACTTTTCCAGTGTGAAACTATACTAACGCGTAAATATGATTAGTCTTTCATTTAGAGAGTAATACTAGGGGTGAGCATGTTTCGGTTCGTCTCGATTTTGGCCAAAACCGAACAGAATATTTCGGTTTTTATAATTTAATAACCAAATCGGGTGGTTCGCATTTGGTTTCACATTCGGTTTTTGGTTCCGAATTGGTTCGTTTCGGTTCGGTTTTGGTTCGCTTCGAATTCAGATGCTTGGTCAATAATATTTTCACCCTATTTCTTAAAATACATTGTCTAGTAGAGAATAATAGTCCAATACAATTATGCTACTATTATTTGTCCATATAGACTATTAATATATCAGTAAAATATAAACTTATAATCTAACACTACTTATCTTAGTTTACAATACTACAATCAATTTAAATTTATTACTTCCTACTTTCATACAATCATGATTTGTAAAATCAATCAAGTAATGAATACTTATAATTTTAATTGATATAAAAAAATCACTAATAGCACAATCGAATAATATAACTAAAATTTCACGTAGATGATAATTACTCAACAAAAGTTTTTCCCACATATTTTATAAAAAAATTCACACATTCCCTATTTTTTCATTCGTTAGTTCGGTTTTGGTTCAACTTTTTGGTTCGCTGTTTGCGTAGTAAACCGAACCAAACCAAAAAATTGGGTTTTTTAAAATTAAAAACTGAACCATTTGGTTATTAGGTTTTTGGTTTTTTTGGTTCGGTTCTTTCGGTTTTTTGGTTCGGTTGGTTCTTATTTGCTCACCCCTAAGTAATATCATAAAAGATGAATTAGAAACGAGTTACCATTAAAACTGAGAGAAGATCATCAATAGTAGGGTTGCACAAAGTAAACCCAAACCCGCCCAACCCGCCCCAAACCGGCCCGAAAAAACCCACACCCGTCCACCCGCTTACCCTAATGGGCCAGAAATATTTTTTTTTGGGTTTTGGTCCAAACCGCACAAACCCGCACCCGACCCGAGCTGGTCTTATAAATATTTTTTTCCTTTAGTCCAGACTCCAGCCCAGTACTTTGTGAGTTTGTTCAGCCCATTATTGTTGCCCATCTTATTTACTAATGGAAGCCTCTTCATTATTTAACCCATTCTCTCAAGAAAACCTATCTTATATCCGCCGTTCTCTCAACCTCGCATATCTCATCCTTCTATTCTGAAATATCTTCTGAAATGGTTAGAAAAACCTTGTTTGTTTCAATAATCAATGATGTTTATATATTTTTTCAGCCTTGTTAATCTGTGGTTGTTTGCTTGTTTTGTTGAGTACTTGATTCTTATTCTCTGATGGGTACCAAAGCCGATGTGTTCATATCCATTTTAGGTAATTTTCCCAATAATTTCTTTTGAACTCCAATTAAATATCAGATTGTTCTATTGCTTGTTTGAATGACATTATATTTGATAGGTTACCATGGTTACTAGTCTTAATCCTTGCTTAATGGGTTCTAAATTGGCTATATAATCAACCATTAGAGTTTCATAATCTGAAAACCCATTTCCACCGATCTGGGTAGTATATGTTGTCATCCCTTTGTTGTGTTTGTGGATAATTGGTTTAATTAGTGAGGATGCTAGTAGGAGACAAGATTCTACAAATAGACTGCTAAAACTATTAAGTCTGATCAACTGATCTGAAAGTGTTAATTACACCATTGGTCCCTGTGTTATGCGAAATAGCCATGATTCAGAAGTAGTAAATGTATGTATAAATACGGGTATATTGTGCTGCAGGTTCATCCAGTGTTAGTGGTGATTGGACTTGTACTACTACATGGTGAAGGTAACATATCTACATACTATCTTTATATTAACTAATTCCCTATTATCCTATTCACGTTCTTTACTCATTCAATGCAGCTATGTTAGCGTACAAGACTGTTTCAGGAACAAAGAACTTCAAAAAACAGTCCATCTTTTTGTTCAATTTGTGGCCTTATTATTGGGTACAATTGGTATATGTTTCTTTTTATTACTTACAAGTTAAAACCTAGTTGTTTGCATCTCCCTTGTCCCAACTCCCATCTATTCTATGATTACAGTTATATTACTTATGAGGATTGAAAAGCAAAAGGTTGAGTTGGCAACATTCTATGCTAATTTGCAACTTGTAAGCTATAAATCAGTCCCTTGTCCCTAAGTTGTCCCTAACTGATAAAGCCGATGAAGATATAAAATCCGAGGCTAAAATATATGCCAATGATGAAAAATAATCTGAGGCAAAGTAACTTAATTTTTTTTGTTCGAAATCATAATATTATAGATAAATAAGAAACGGTTACAAAGTTTAGCCTACCCCGGAGGGATCGGCTTCATTACAAATCATAGTAGCTAACTGGGCCGGGATACTAGTATTCCAGTTACCAAACAAAGTGCTCAGAAGCTCTTGTTTGGAAACCCAGTCAGCTGTCTCGTTTCTACCCCTAGTTACAAAAGAAAAGGAAGGGGAAGATTGTTCAGCAAAATAATAGATATTACAAATAACGTTTCTAATCGAATGACTCAAAATAGGACGTCCAGATGCAAGTGGCTTCATAATAGTAGCCGAGTCAAAGTAACTTAATTGTTTCTTCTCCTTTGTTGTGAAAAATTGCAGGAATAATGTGGGATTGGAAGTCGCTTTTGGAATCAAACAAGGAGTTGGAACCATTCTTGTATAATTTCTATATTTTGCACAATAGAGGTCATTTTGTAACTTTGTCATTCTCGAGTTTTTGTAATAATAAATTTTTAGAAAATTTTGTTCATTTTTTAGTCTTTATGGTGTTTGACTTTATGTTGACTAAAACCGAACCAGAACCGAACCCGACCCTACCCGCATTAACCCAACCTGCAAAGATTTTAATAAAAATTATAGGGTTAGTGTTTGAATTTTACAAACCCGAGCACCTTGGGTTGGGTCTAGGGTTTGGCGGGTCGGTTAACCGACCCGTGTGCAGCCCTAATCAATAGTCACTACTACATTTTGTAGATTTAGCAACCACTACATTAACGACTACATAGTTGTGGTCGATAATGTATTGTATTAGCCATTACCCTGTAGTCTGGTAGCCAATGTTGGAAAAATAATATTATTCGATAGCGACCAAAAATTTCGTCGTTAAACCCCACGACCAAGCTAGAGCTCACCACCTCGCACCGCACCAAGCCTCCATAAATAGGGATGGCAACACTTCGATAAAAAAAATCCAATAACCAAGATAGTTCCTTTAACATATACAAAATCGAAAAACCATTATTTATATATAAAATATTAATTTATTTAACAACTTTTGCTAAAAATTCTAAACAAATTTTTTTTTCTTTACTAAAGATCTTAGCGCGGGACAGCCGTTCCTATTTCGTTGTTAATTTGCTTGAAATTAAATTAAGTAATACCATCTAAAATTATATCATTTAATATATCCTTTAGTATGATTTAGTTGAAAATAAATTATTATTATTATTATTATTTTATTGACAATATACTTGTAACCAAATTACATCAGTTATCAGTTATAAATGATATACGGGTAATATGTTTTTTAAACTCCACTTAAACTTAAATCATTACTAAATCAAGTTAAATACATCTTAAATTTACCTTGATAGTATTAATTAATCAATTCTTTTAAAATAATATCAATTTTAGTCATCTATCTTTTGAAATCTTGATGACTCTATATAAATATTTTACCTATCTTATATAATTTGTTAAAAAATATAGATGGTAGATTTTATTTAGAGATAAATGCCAATAGAGTCCTAGAACCCAACTTCTCATCCCCAACAAGTCCAGACCCTCATTTCTACCCAAAGAGGTCCACACGTTTTAATATTATTCCATCGTTGCCCTCATGCAGAATCGGATAAAATCAAATATTTCCTTTATTCTCGCATTTAACCAACCCATATTATTAGCTAATATAATCAAATCCCTTAAATTTTGCACTTCGTTATGGTAAGCTTCTTTAATGAATCAACAACTCTATTATCTCACACACCATCGTTTATCAACTACATCAATACACAGCAATCCATTCTTCATCAATCGTATGCAAGGTATGTCTTTTATTTCTTTCTTATAGTTTGATGTTTTAAGGTCTTTGTTTTCTGTAATGAAGAGTAATATTTGCAGATAAGAAAAATATAACATTAGTTGATTAAGGTCTATTCTTGACGAGAAGTTCACTTCTCAGGCACCAGTAGAGGGTAGCTTGGAGAAAACAGCTGCTTCTTTAATGTAAGTATCAACTTTTCTTGGTTTATAAATTGAGAAAACACTATATATTGTTTGAATATCTTAATTTGTTGTTAAACTCAGAGCATCAGTGCTTTTTATTGAATTAAGTGCGGAACTTTACAAAGCTGGTGTACCAGACAACATTGAAGCCGACCTAACAAGCAGCACCCAACACCGACCCATGCACCATCGTTCTTCCTTCAACACCGACCACCACCAAACTCCATTCACGCCGCCCCTCTTGATCCAAATTCCGACCATCAGCGCCTGACATCCGACCCACCATAACCCATTAGTTTTAAAATGCAACCCATCAATATCATACACATAACCCACTACCAATATACGACAGCACTAAAGGCTAACCTACCGAACTCAACATTCACACCATCAATATTACAAAGCATTACCCATCATCTTCATTCCCACCTTCATAGTCTGCACCAGTTTTTGCTAATCCAACGACTTCAACATTCACACCATCGATATTACAAAGCATTACCCATCGAGTTTAGTGGACAGCCCACCATCGTCCATTTGAACAAAAGTTTCAAGTTTTTCATCAGTTGCTGCATTTGAATTTTTATTAGTTACTGATTGTAATTTTTCTGGGTTATTGATTTGATTGATTGAATGATTTTAGCCATTTTTGTTTGTTTTAATTTCTTTGTTTTAATTTTCAACTGATTGCATGATTTTAGCGTTTTTTTTTGTAACAAAGGTAACTAGGGGCAAGTCTGTCATTTGCGGTGGGCTGGACCTGATGGGCAATCACTGATTACTTGTGGACTCTATAAGGAAATCACCATTTAATTTAAGGCGATTGACTCATATATTCCACAGGCTATCGTCAATTACTATTAAGTCCAACCCATCAAAAAAATTTGAATTGTCCTTCTGCTTTATTTAATGTCTTTTGACTTTCCAAAACAAATTCCTAATTACATGCAACCAATCAATTAATATCAAAACAAAATGAAAAATCCTGTCAGAAACATTAACTAAAATTTATCAGATTTCCTGTCGGTTATAACTTAATTATTCAATGTTTTCTATTTTCTAAATTAAACACATGATTTATTAGTATTTGAGTGTGGATTATTAATTTCAAAAGAATGTATTGGTGAGCTGTTGTGTATCGTGTAATTCTTTCCATGAAAAAGGTATAGAGTTAGCAGTGTATTTTTGTAGGTGATTTAGTTATAATCAATGGTGTATGGTGGCGATATATATGTACCACTAAAATTCGCAGGGTAATGTATGCAATTTTGGTGGTGTGTTGTGAGAAATAAATAGTGTGTAGTTTGGGAGTTAGAATAGAAATCAAAATAAGGTGGGTTATTCGTTATATTTTGATGGTGCGAAAAAATATGAACAATACTAAATATGGTTAAGATTGAATATATTGAAAAGCAAACAAACAGTTATTGAACAAAAGCAAATCGAAGCAAATGGTCACTGATAATACGAGGTAAAACCATGTTATGTACTAGAATTTACTTTTTAGGGAATAATCTCACAAGTAAATCGACGCCGCTTGAGGATCATTCTCCACCATCTTCTGCCGCCGCTCGAGGACCATTCTCCACCATCCCCACACTCACCTTTCCACCAAACCGTTGTACTACAAAAGAAAAACGCGGCCGCTCGAGGACCATTCTCCACCATCTTCCGCCGCCGCTCGAAAAGAAATTCCTTCACACTCACCTTCCCACTTATTTTTTGTCCGATTGAGTTTTATAAATCGGTGACTTTGTAACCATATGAGAATGACAGTGACAATAAAAAACTTTTCATCTTGTAATGCTTAAGTTATAGGATTTAAATGATATGCACCAAAAAGAAAATCTGTTATATAAGATAATAATGGCATAATATCTAATTAATTCGTTTAATGTAAAGGTAGAATTAGGATAATGCAAAAATGTTGGACCTTTTGGGTGGGTAATATTTAGGTGGATTATATTGGGTGGGTTATTGAATTTTTGGACTTTATTAGCTAATATATCTTCAATTTAAAGTACGTTTTATTTTTGGGGTATTTATCAAAAGATACCTAATAAAAGTACCTACTTATTAAATCAAGCCTTCAATTATTTATTTAATAAAAAATGCCTAATAAAATAATTATTTATAGAAAAAATCCCCTTTATATTTTTTATACCTTTACTATCTGTATTATTAAGAGTTATTTGCTTAAAAGGTCCACAAACCCAATAACCCACCCCTAAAGAGTCCAACCAATTATTTTACCCCAAGAAGGTCCAGCGTTTTATTTGATATACCATCATTACCCCTAGTAATTGATTTTATCAGATTTTTCTATAATTATCTCAATCAATTAATACCTTTTGTAACTGATTTCTATTTTAAATAATATCCTTAATCTTTTTTTTATTAAGGGACGTAGCTAAAGTATAGGAGTTATATTGTATTTAGAATTCTTAAATAATAATTCTTTATTAAAAATTAAACGATAAAGTTTTAGCATATCAGAGTGATTATAATGGAGCAGCACAATGATAATCAAGCTTCATATTCATGGTGGTTGGATAACCATAATCGTTCACATCAATCTCAATGGCTTCAGTCAACTTTAACAGGTGTATCCCTATATTCTTTTAGTGATTTTGCATTTTGCACCCCGATTTGTAGTTGAAATTGATGAATATATTCATGTAATCCGTGATTAAGTAAACGTGTGATGCAGATTTGGACAAGAAAACGAAGATGGTTTTGGATATAATAGATGATAACGGAGACACATTTGCAAAGAGGGCTGAAATGTATTACCAGAAAAGGCCTGAACTAATTAAAAGGGTTGAAGATTTGCACAAATCATATTGTGTTTTAGACAATAAGTATGATCAGTTTTGTTCATTATCCAACGTAGGTTCATTGTCAAATTCATTCAGACAAGTTGTACCTCTCGGAGATGATATTTTGGAGAGGGAAAAGAGGTTTAACGAGCTGGGAAAAGAGGTATCAAAGCTCATGGACTCCTCCTCTTCGAACCACGAACAGCAATGAAGACCACCATCCCGACGCCGCTCTCAGCCGCCCCTCTGCTAGTCCGTGACCCCGATCAACACACCCAACTCCGGCCACATCAATCACAACACTGTTATGATGGTTTGTGTTGAATTGATGGGTGGGTTATTGGCTTTGTTATGATGGTGTGTTAATTTAATCTGGTGGGTTATTCATTTGGTCAGCCACTGTTCTTTATATTCTTCATCAACGTATCAGATCCGTGTTGAATTGATGGGTGGGTTATTGGCTTCGTTACGATGGTATGTTAGTTTAATCTGGTGGGTTATTCATTTGGTTTGGTTGACTGACAGGCCGGAAGGGTGGGTTATTCGCTTTATTATGGAAGTGTGATAGTTTATATCAACGGGTTATTCATGTAGTTTTTATTGTATTTTCCTATGGAAGGAGACGATGAATTGTGAAATGATTTTATGAATTTAATTAATTAATTTAAATTTGATTAGCATTGAATCAGAAAAGTGTGGAATTGTTTAGTTTTTTTAATTAATTTAATTTGATTAGCATTGAATCAGGGAAATTGTTTATGGTAACAAATCTGCCATCAATTGGATAGTAAGGGTATTTCGGTATTTTTAGGTGGGTTGGACCTGATGGGCAATCATGGATTTTGTGTGGACTCTCCAAGTCAAAAACCCTATTATTAAATATATTATTTTATTTTAATACGATATTTATTTTTAAATATTAAACAAATAATAGGGTACTTCTACCACCACCACCACTACCATGTATTTAACCACCACTACAGGCACCACAACGATCACCACAACCACCACCACTACAACCACCACCACTACAACCACGACCACCACCTACTACTAATTTCATCACACGCGCGGGTCCGTGAATTTTTTTTAAAATCGTCATAACTAATTCTAGAAAATCAGAAAAATAAAAAAATTTCATTTTTGGATAAAGCAAATTAATATTTATGTCTACGATTTTTTTTTGCGGACACGAATTTCATGTTTAAAACATGAAATTCCATGTTTGAAATAGTGTTTTTTTCGCAGACACGGACTTTCATGTTTAAAACATGAAGTTCCGTGTCTGCGAAAAAAAAATCAAAAAACTTAAAAAATTCCAAAAAAATCATATACGTAAATATTAATTCGATTTATCCAAACATATTGGTTTTTTATTTTTTTGATTGTTTTAGAATTAGTTATGATGATTTTAAAAAAAATTACGGACGCGCGCGTGTGTTTATTAGTTTTAGTCTAGTTTTTCTTTAATTTCTTTTTCTTTTTTTAAATTATTATTTATAGGGGTATTTGGGTTGAGGCTTTTTTTTATAAAGTGTCTTATTTTACGCACCTTTTTATAAATAAGTTTTCGATTAGGTATTAATCAACAATTGATTCTTTATTTTTTTTATTTTTTTTGGACAATAATGTACGTTTTATTTAGGTCACTATTTTTTATAAATTTTCCTTAGTCACATAAGTCACACAAGTCACACATTGATTTTCCTTCAATTTATGTCATATTTTTTTATTTTTTTCTAAATTTGATTATAAATATTTTATTTTTTCTCTAATATTTACCTATTTATTATTAGATAAATCAGAAATATGTGACGCATATCTTTATTTCTCCGGTTCACTACTTATTGTCTCTACCTATCAATAAAAAAATAATAATTACGGAAAAAGTAAAATATTTGTGACTACAATTTGGAAAAAATAAAAAATGTGGCGTAAATCAGAAAAAAAATAAAAGATGTAGCAAGATTTGGAGAAATTAGTAACATGTACTGACCCAAAATGGGATTTTACTCTTTGATTCATCAAATATTAAATGGTTTCTCGTTATTCGATTTAATATTATATTTAAAATCATAATCTAATAGTTTTATCCGCCAGTTAAATAATTTAAAATCATAACCTAATGGTTTTAACCACGATTAGATAACCAGTTTTTGTTTGTTTTGCTTATCCGTCAATTGTGGTTATAAACCATAATGATTGTCATCCCTATCCATAACCGTCGTGTTGAGCATCCATAAAATCCATCATATCCATTAGGTGAAAATCCTTTGATTTTTTATTAATATTTTTTTCTTTTTACATTTTTTAGAAAATACTTTAAATTTAATTGACGAATATAGTGGTACTTAGTCCAAATATTAGAATAGTATTAATCAAAAAACTTAGCATTGTATATGTGGTTTATTAGAATTTTTTTAAACATAATACAGGACTATTTAGTGCAAATTCTGCATAATATAAGGTTATGTAATACAATTTTTGCATAATATAGTGGTATGTAGTGTAAATTTTTAACATAATATATGGTTATTTGGCGCAATTTTGCATAATATAAGAGGTTTTACTGGTTTTGTGTGATATGTGTATAATATAGGGTCCTCTAGTGTAACTTTTGCATAATATGTATATCCTTTACTGCAATTGTCGCGGAACATAGGACATTCAGTGCCTTTGTTCCATAATATAGGAGATTTAGTTGGTTTCGTGTGATATGTGTATAATATAGAGTCTTTTAGTGCAATTATTTCATTATATATGACCTTGAATGCAAATTTTTGCATAATATAGACCTTTTAGTGTAATTATCACATAATATATATTTATGTAGTGCAAATTTCTAAAATAAAAATACATGTTATAACGTAGGGGCCTAGATTGCAAAAGAGTTGAAATCAACAATTGTTTAGTATAATTTCTACATAATATAGGAATTTTATTTGCATTTGTTTGGTATAATTTCTACGTAATATAGGAAGTTTATTTTGCATTTGTGTGATATGATTATGATATAGGGTCCTTTTTAGTGCAAGTTTGCATATTTTAGGACCAAAAGTAGGACCTTTAATGCAATTTCCACATAATATAGGAGTGTTGTTTTTCTCTTATGACTCCCACACGAACGTGATCCCCTTATCTCTCCTGCAATCCACTGACCATGAAAATATTCGAACATGCGCCAAGCGAGAATAGCACATAATAGCTCATGCCCGCGCTTGGCTGGCCCAATGTCGCCCAGAGAGACATGACAAACTATCAAGGTGAAACATTTGTATGTGCATCACATCTAACCCGTAGAATACGACAAAAAATAGGTTGTTTCTAATATACGATAACATTTAACAATTAATAGAGAGACGACAAAAGTAGGTCGCACTACCCCAAGAAAGAAATTATACAATCACGATACAATTATTGGAATCAAATTTTATTCTTGATAATACTCAACTGTACAAAATAGATCAGTTAAATTTATAACCTCTCAAATATTCATGACATATCACATGACCATTCAAATGGATATTGATTATTATATGATATAGACCGCTTAGTGTTTTATTATCGGGCCGACTTTTGGAACATTTTACCAAGTTATCTTTTTTTACCTAATTAGGTCAATTACTATTTTCTTACTTATTAGATCAATTATTATCGTTTTAATCTATCAGGCTAAATATTTATTTATCATTTTACCTTATCAGGCCATAAACTAATATTTACTGTAAAAATGTCAAAAATTAATGTTTACACAATAAATATATTAATATATAAATTTTAAAAAGTAATTATCAACATAACCACAATTTATCCTTTACCTGAATATGTGGTTGGCTTCGATAACATTTAATATCGCTTTCAAATAATAGTTGACGTTGTCAAAGTTTTGCGATGGATCGTTTTGTAATATTTAACTATAATAATCATTTAATATTTATTTGTGCACATAGTGTATAATTCTTACTAATTACTCCTTCCGTTTCAAAATGTTTGTCCACTTTGTTTTTCACACGAATTAAGAAAATTAATGATTACAATCCATATTACAAAATTACCCTTCATAAAGTGTCTTGATATCTTAAATGTGTATTGGAAATATAAATTTTAATTTTTTAATAGGGATAATAATGGAAAAAATTGGGAAAAAATGTCTTGAAATACTAAGTAGACAAACATTTTGAAACACCAATTTTAGTAAGTGGACAAACATTTTGAAACGGAGGGAGTAATATATATTAATATACAAATAGGAAGGAAATAGGGACGGAAATGATTAAAATATTAAACATAACCGGCGGATATTCGTTCTGGTCAAAAATCCGTTAGTGAACCAATGGTGTATACATTGGGATTTAGTTTTCACAAAAGGTAAACGGTGAAAATTAATTAGAATTTGGTTTTTTACATTAGTCCGATGGATAATACAAAATTCGAATGAACATAAATAAATTTAAATATTATATATAAAGATATTCTATATATACAATGGGGTATTTGCTAAAAGAAGGCTAATAAAAGTATCTAATTGTTAAATGAAAATTTCAACAATTTATTTTTAAAAAAATACCTAATAAAATAATTTATTATAGAAAACATGTCTTTTATTTTCTTTATACTTTTATTACCCCTATTATTATACATACTATTTATTTACAATGCAATATTTATTTTTAAATATTAAATAATTAATAGGGTACTTCCACCACCGCCACCATTACCATGTATTAAACCACCACTATAGCCTCCACCACAACAACCACCACCACCTCGACCACAACAACCACTACGACCTCCAACACAACAACCACCAACACCTATTACCAATTCCATCACACACGCGCGCGTCCGTGAATTTTTTTTTTTTAATTGTCATAACTAATTCTAAAAAAATCAGAAAAATAAAAAATTTGAATTTTTGGATAAAGCAAATTAATATTTACGTTTATGATATTTTTTTTTTCAATTTTTTTTTGTTTTTTTAAACTTTTTTTTTCGCATTCACGAAATTCACTGTTTGAAACAATGAATTTCTTGTCTGCGATAAAAATCAAAAAAAAATTAAAAAAAAAATCATAGACGTAAATATTAATTTTCTTTATCCAAATATGTAGATTTTTTATTTTTTGAATTTTTTTAGAATTAGTTATGACGCTTTTAACGCGCGCGTGTATGAATGGTGGTTATGGTTGTGGTTGTTGTTGTGGTGGTGGTGGTGGTGGTGCTTGAGGTTGTAGTGGTGGTGGTGGTGGTGATATTAATAGGGTGATGGTGGTGTTTGTGGTGGTGGGGTGGTGGTGGTGATTGTGGGGATGGTGGGAAGTTGTAATATGGTGGTTAAATTTAAATAATAAATAATAGAGTAATTAAAATGAATATAAAAGGGTATTTTTGTCAAGTAATGTTTTTATAAAGAATTTTATTAAAGGATATTTTTAACAAATAAGATTTTTAGTAAACATTTTATGGATAAATGACTCATATATAAATTCTATATATAATATCAACCAAATAAAATTCTTACATACATAAAATACCTAATTAATTATTATTTAATTTATTATTATATTACCTAATATTTATAGTCTCTTATTAATTATGTAGCTAATTTTAGTATTTTGAAAATATTTTATTAGAGTTCTTTATTTATAGCCTATTAAATGATTAAAGATCAAGATTAACCTTGGACTAAGTATTTGTCGCCGATGTGGATTTAATAAATAGTTTTAAATTTAATGGCTAATAAATACAGATTTAATTATCATTTTTTTAATAAATGTAAATAATATGTTTTTTGAAAATATCTGATTTGTTTTCATCATTTCTAGAAGGAATGCTATCATGGTAAGATATGTAGTTAGTAATGATTTGTAAATCTTTTTTTTATTCAAAATAAAAAAAGGGACGACAAGGCTTTATATAAAGGGAAAATGACCCAAAAAATCAAAATAATATTATTTTCAGCCCAATAACATCAATGACAAAATTTCTTCCCAATAACATCATTAACTAAATTTTGTCCTTGATGGGAATCGTCCTTGACGGGAATCGTTCTTGACGGGAATCGTCCTTGATGGGAATCGTCCTTGACGGGAATCGTCCTTGATGGGAATCGTCCTTGACGGGAATCGTCCTTGACGGGTAAACATGTAATCTTATAATAGTAAGTTAATGGATGATTCTTTGGGGCAAGTATAATATTATTTTGATTTTTTGGGTCCTTGACCCTTATATAAAATTACAAAGGTGGTTCAGATTATATATATATATATTATATGAGGTTATTGTTGATAACATCTTTATTAAATTATTTAATTGTTTTTTTTGCTTTTAATAATCTATTTTATAAAAAAATGCCTAATGAAATAAATATTTATAGAAAACATCCCTTTTATATTTTCTATACATTTACTATCCTTATTATTAAATATATTATTTTATTTTAATACAATATTAATTTTTAAATATTAAACAAATAATAGGGTACTTCTTTTTCCTCCTCCACCACCACCACCACCACCACCACCACAACCACCACCACAACCACCATGTATGTAACCACCACTACATCCACCACAACCATCACCACCTCCACCACCACAACCACCACCACCACCACCACCACCACCTACTACTACTACTACTAATTCCATCGCACGCGCGCGTCCATGATTTTTTTTTTAAAATCGTCATAACTAATTCATAAAAAATCAGAAAATTAAAAAAATTGTATTTTTGAATAAAGCAAATTAATATTTACGTCTATGAATTTTTTTGACTTTTTTTGAATTTTTTGATTTTTTTGAATTTATTTGATTTTTTTTCGTAGACACGGATTTTCATGTTTTAAACATGAAATTCCATGTTTTAAACCGTGAAATAAACATGAAATTCCATGTTTAAAACATGAAATTCCATGTTTAAAACATGTAATTTCGTGTCTGCGAAAAAAAAAATAAAAAAAAATCAAAAAAATCAAAAAATTCAGATTATTCCGAAAAAAATCCATAGACGTAAATATTAATTTGATTTATCCAAATATATATATTTTTTTATTTTTTTGATTTTTTTTGAATTAGTTATGACGATTTTAAAAAAATTTCACGGACGCGCGCGTGTGATTATTATTTTTTTCTTATTTTTTAATTGTTAATTATAAGGGTAATTTTGGGATGGGGCTGTTTTCAATAAATATTTTTTCCTAGGCACCTTTTTCTAAATAAGTTTTTTAATAGGCATCAATCAACAATTGGCTCATATTATATTGGAGAGTCATTTTTTGAATTCAATGTTATTGATAAGGTTTCAACATGTATTGTCTAAAAGGATAAGTATAGGAATGGCAATGGTTCAAATATTAACCGTAACCGATGGATATCTGATCCGATAAAAAATTCGTTAGTGGAACCGATGGATTATCCATAAGGGTTTGGTTCTCACAAAAGGTAACCGGTGGATTATCCGTTAGGATTTGGTCTTTTACGATAATCCGACGGATAATCCAAAATCCGAATAAAAATATAAAAAATAAAATATTAAAATATATACTATATATAAAATTATTCTATATATGCAAATTTCATACATAATATCTATTAAATATAATTATTCCATACATAAACTAGACAATTGATTATTATCTATTTTATTATTATATTAACTAATATCGCTTTATGGTCTTCCAATAATTTTGTAGCTAATTTTAGAATTTAAAAAAATTTAATAATTTATTTTATTTAAATCATTTTTAATGATTGCGGATACGGATTAACCGCGGATAAACCGCATCCGTCGCGGATGCGGGTTCGGTAAATAATTCTAAAATCCGATGGTTAATAGATGCGGATTTGGTTATTGTTTTTCGAGTACTGATATATACCACCCAAATTCATACCACCCAAATGTCACCCAATGACGTGGCGTGAATTGGTTAGTTACAAATCTTTAATCAAATCAAGAAAATAAATACATTACCGATTTGTAACCAACCAATTCACGCCACGTCATTGGGAGGTATTTGGGTGGTACGAATTTGGGTGGTATATATCATTACTCTTGTTTTTCTTAATGGATGTAGATGTGGTTATGCAATTTTTCGAGGATATTCGATCCGTTGCCATCTCTAGATAAGTAAGGTTTAGCCAATTGAGTTCATTTTTCTACCTAATTAAGCTAACCATGATTAATATATGTTTTATTACTTAGATAGCCCATGAAATGAATTAGTGGCAACCAAACTGCTTAGGTGGCTTAGTTGTAACCTTTAAAAGTCATGATAATTTATCTTCGTTATAACACGACTACAATATAAGTTGTATGACAATTTTCGCAAAGAAATGATAGACCCCGCAAATTTGGACTTGGGCATATCTTTATTATTCTATTCCTTTTAGTACTCCTATTTCCATTATTTTTACTTGTTCTATTTTATTCTTTTTAATATTTTCTTTTGTTACCATGTTGATAGAAAATATACATGTCAAGCTTATAAAATAATTCCTAACTATCATTTTTAAGGGTATTTATTTTATAAGGCCTATGTGATAAGATACCTTATAAAATAAGTCCTACCCACTAAACAGTAATTGAAACCCAACTAGAACCTAATGAAAAGGCCAAAATACCCCCAAACCAATTAAACACACGACCCAAACCAACCCCCCTATCTATCTGCTCCTCTCTCTCTCTCTCTCTCTCTCTCTCTCTCTCTCTCTCTCTCTCTCTCTCTCTCTCTCTCTCTCTCTCTCTCTCTCTCTCTCTCTCTCTCCTCATGCTCTGCTCTATCTATTCTCTCTCTCTCTGTCTGATACATCATCACCACCAACAGCAACACTGAAGATCCCCTCCTTCATGGCCCTCACCTCCACCGCCCTCCTCCACCATGACTGGCCTCACCACCACCGAATCAAACCACACCAACATCACCCCCACCATACCACCACACAACCCCCACCATCTCCGCTGCTTCATCTCAGAGACCCACCATCCCCACCATCTCTGCTGCTTGGTCTCTGCGTTGGAAGACCCCCCCACCCCGTCGCTGGAAAACACCCAACCCCACCATCACCAACCATCTCTGCCAGTGATGCAGCGCCGCCTTCGTCTCACTGAGCTTCATCTCGGATATGCACCCCGTTCGATCTGCGTGACACCCCTTCATCTCGGAGCTTCATCCCCGCCTCTTCTGAGATCTCCAATTCGTCACAGTTGAATGTCGCAACCACCTCCATAGCCTCTCCGACCGTGATATCTGCTGAGATAACAGAATAGCAACCCATCAACCGCTGCTGCAGGCCTTCCCACTCTCAATCTCTCTGCTCTCTTTGTGTAAAACATCCACCGAAACCACCCTCCACCACTCTGCAGTGGATCCTTCCCAACACCACCGCCGCGAGCGCCTGTTAACCACCGCCGAGACTCTCAGATCATGAGATATGTTCATCTCACCATCTCCAAGGAAGCACCACCGCGATTCAGGCCCTCTGCTCACTAGTTGTTCTTCCTGTACGTGTCATCGGAGCCCCTGCTGCTCCGCCGTCCTTCACCACCACCATTCTGCCAGTGTTCGAGATCTGCAACACCAAACCCAACCACGTTTTTGTTTCCAGAACATCGTCCAGCCCAATAACTGCTATTTTTTAAGTTAATAGATTACAACTTGAAAACGAACCTGTTTTTTCATCCGTGTTTTTGTTACGTGAGACATAGGTACATCCCCAAATAGGCTAGTTTATTTTCCCTGTGTTTGCAGTTTATTAGTGGATAGTGGCTATAGCCCACTGTTGTACAAAAACGTGTGTAGTCCATGTGGCTATGTGGTGTGAGTAATGGGTACAGGCAGAAAAAAAATTTGGTAGGATTGCCTAAATAGGGTCGTACCCACAAACTTTTTTTGTCGAAAATTGGTAAAATGGGTATGTACCCACGAAGGGTTTTTAGATATGGGTCCGTACCCACCAAAGGACTTTACATTAATGACTTAACAAAAAAAGTAATGACTTAATAAAAAACGTAAAACCATGGGTTTGTACCCATAACGGTTTTTTTTTTTTAAATATGTGAAAAGTAGTCTTCGTGGGTACAACCCATATATTAAAAAAACCAAAAAACTTAACAATCAGTAACGTGTTAATAAAAAAAAAAATAACACGCCACGGGTCTGTACCCATGGGTCTATACCACCGACGAATTAAATTTGTTTAGTTGTACAAGGGTAAAAATGTCAAAAACCCAACTAGAAAATTGGAATTTGGCCTTAGAAAGTTTTTTTTATGGTTTGGACTTAAATTATAAAGTTGGTGTTTTTGTGGCCTTCAAAAGTATTTTCCTCTTTTTATAAATATCCCTAAACCTAATTTATCTTTTTTTTTCCGATTATTTCATTTTTCCCGAAACCTCTTTCTTATATAATTCAAGGAAGAGGATAATACTTTTGAAGGCCACAAAAACACCAACTTTATAATTTAAGTCCAAACCAGCAAAAAAAACTTTCTAAGGCCAAATTCCAGTTTTCTAGTTGGGGTTTTGACATTTTTACCCTTGTACAGCTGAACAAATTTAATTCGTCGGTGGGATAGACCCATGGGTACGGACTCGTGGCGTTTAATTTGCTTTTTTTGATTAACCCGTTACTGATTGTTAAGTTTTTTGGTTTTTTAATATATGGGATGTACCCACGAACACTACTTTTCACATATTTAAAAAAAACCGTTATGGGTAAAGACCCATGGTTTTACGTTTTTTATTAAGTCATTAATGTAAAGTCCTTAGGTGGGTACGGACCCATATCCAAAAACCCTTCGTGTGTACAGACCCATTTTACCAATTTCCGACAAAAAAAGTTTGTGGGTACGACCCTATTTAGGAAATCCTACCAGTTAATTTTTTTCTGCCTGTACCCATTGCTCACACAACATAGCCCCATGGACTACACACATTTTTGTACAACAGTGGGCTATACCCACTATCCAATAATAAACTGCAAAAACATGGAAAATAAACTAGCCCATTTGGGGTTGTACCTATGTCTCACGTAACAAAAACACGGATCAAAAAGCAGGTTCGTTTTCAAGTTGTAGTCTATTAACTAAAAAAATAGCAGTTATTGGGCTGGACGCTGTTCTGGAAACAGAAACGTGGCTGGGTTTGGTGTTGCAGATCTCGAACACTGGCAGAATGGTGGTGGTGAAGGACGACGGCGTAGCAGGGGCTCCGATGACACGAACAGGAAAACAACTAGTAAGCGGATCTTATCCGATGACTTTCTTGTGCGCAGATGCTACACGAACATGAGGAGAACAGATCTTGTTATGTTCAGAGAGTGCCGTAGGAGGTTTGTTTGCAGTGAGTGGATCTGTGCAGCAGTGATGGATCTATGCAGCAGTGGTGGATCTGTGCAGCAGTTCGTTGACAGTGATGGTTGTGGGGAGGTGACAGTGGTGCAGCAGTAGTGGTTAGAAGGAAAATTCTTCGGTGCAGGAGAGCTGGGTCACAGAGAATAAGAGAGGAAAAGGGAGGGTAGGGGAGGTGATTTTGTTAGTGATGTTGTTGGTGGTTAATGGCGGTGAAAAGGAGAAAGAGGCGGGGTTTGAGACTCTGCAGAGCGAGAGAGGGTGCAGAGCGAGAGAGGGTGAAGTAAATATGGGGAGAGTAGTTTTTTAATAGGGTTGGGGTTTGAATTTTTTAATTTTGTCTGTGTGTAATAGGGGGTGGGGGTGTTTTGGGCATTTCATTCTCTTTAATTGGCTTTGTAACTAATACCTAGAAATAGGCTTTTGTTTATAAACTGATATGGGTTGTAGGCCTTAGGAAATAATTCACCTTTATAAAAATAAGGTGAGTGGGTTGTATTATTATTTTGGATTTAGGCTTACTATATAGTGGACAAAAAGAAAAAAAATTAAAAAAATTGAGTCAAAGTTTTCCCAATTTTTTTAAAAACAAAAAATTGACCTTGTCCAATTAAATAGTCCTAAAATATTTTAGAATCTTTCTTTTGAAAATATCAACTTTGTAAAAGTAATATTATTAGACTTTATCTAATTTTTATGTATAAAAAATTTGTTTTTCCTGTAGTAAATGTGGTCGAAACCGGTGCAATTGCTTCAACGTCAATATCGATGACATATCTAATGATGAATTTGACTTTGCTTAGGGATTTTACGACTCATCTCCTAACTCTAAACACTCATATCACCGATTGATATGACACTCTCACGGTAAATATTTGCTTATATTTTTAATTTGTATTTTTTAATTTTTTTTTGTGTAACGAATTTTTGTAAATTAAGATGTTCTCCAAAAAATTATAATAACTATCACAATTGATTAGTGTATATTTAATCCTTAATATGATTAATCGGTGATTGTATATTACGTAGATGTGTATTAATTTGATTATTGTGGTTTTATTTGACAATCTAATGTTAGTATGTTATGAGTATAACTTATGTTAGTGTCTGAGATTAATATTTTAATATTAGTATTAGTGATTTTGCATAACATAGGGACCTACAGTGCAATTAATTAAAAATATTACTTATTTTGCATAATACATGAGCATGTGTTGCAAATTTTTATAAAATACAGGAACCTATGGTGCAATCACAATAACTTGATTTGAAGATCGATGGCGGAGAAAATTTGGCAATAGAACAAGGGGTATTTATTCCGACAAAAGAAAGGTATGTTATGCTTAAACATATAACACACTCATGTAAGTATATATTTGGAGACTAATATATTTACAATTTTACATTTGTATTAATGTTTGATGCTTCAAACATTGTTATCCATTAAGTCCAAATGTAACACTGTTATCCACACTATTATCTTACATGAAACACTATTTGAGAGAATGATACTTTGATTTTGGAATGAGGAATTTGGTGTTATAATGCAATTGTTTTAGAGTGAATATCTATTTGGCGTAACTACTAGAGATGGTCTTAGGGCACAACAAGATGCATACCTAATCTCTTTTAAACTATTTCTATGCATCTATCCAATACCATAACCTTAACCTAATCACAACCTGGACAATATTGATGATTCCTTCTACTAGCTCCGAAGATTTTCCGTTACCTATTAATGATTATTTTCTTGATTTTGATTCAATAGGAAACCGGCTTAAATTATCCTTAATCTGCAGAATTGACTTAATATGTTTCCTGAGGATTCTCGATTTTTCCGTTGCCATGTGCGGCTGTGCCTGGATTTTTTGCTAGAGCATCCACTTGGTTGTTAAATCTTTGTGGAACGTGTTTAAAATATACTGCCAGCATCTTGATGTGTCTGATCCACGGCCTGAGCCTCCATCTAGTTGCCAACACTTTCTTGATACCTTGAAATATTTCAAGGTTGTCTGAGAAGATAGTTATCTCCTCTTGTGGAAGTCGTCTCCTTGTTTCCAGTGCGTTAATCATAGCTTGTGCTTCACCCTTGGTACATGAATTACATAAGGTAGTTGTAGAATAATCTGTTTGAGAGCCTGTATTTTTATTAATTTGAACCACTCCCACCTCTGTGGGACTGTGTGGTTGATCAAAAGATGCATCATAGGTGAACTCAATATTAGTTTGATAACCGATATCGTATTTTGTAGCAATTTCATTGTCTGTACTCATGTTCTGTCTTTGTTCATTTTTAAACCAGTCACTTCCAAAGTACTCTCCCATATTCTTGTTGGTAATCCTGATAATCTCATTGGGCTCTATAGTATGGTTTCTATGTCTTCTTTTATTTCTATTTCCATAAATTCCATATTATCATTATAATGTATGAAACTACTATTTCCTTCTTCCATCCTCCGTCAACGTAAGTCTCAACTATCTTGAGAATCCATTGTCCCAAATCCCCCTCATGCTGAATACTAATTTGAAGCGATGACCCCGCCATACCAATTTAGCTATCTCACATGTGAGTAAAATATGTTCCAATGTTTCCTGTTCCATGGTTGGTGGGGCCTAGGGTGTGATAAAATAAGATATAATTAAAGTGCAAAAACACCCTAAACTACACGGTTCTGCAAGTATACAGATCGTATGCAAGTTTTAGATAAAGATTCGTTCCGCAGAGACTACAGAGGTTAGGAGAATCTTATGCAAATACCAAGTGCAAATAATTAAAGCTAGAACAACTAAACGCAATTAAAAGTAAAGATAAATAGATTTTTGTTTGATTTTCTAATAAACTAAATTAAACTAAGGAATTAAAAGACAGAAAAATAAATATGAAAGAGAAGCGATATGAGAATATAGCTTAAGTTATTAGCATGTAATCCCCACTAGTTTTGCCGTTCTAAACATGTAAGGGTGAATCATGTAGTATTTCCCTAATCGGTCCCAATATGCTATCGGTAGTTTAAAATAGGATTTACCTGTGTCAATAAGGCTTCCTAAGCAAACTTTTCCTGTAATTGGTAAAGAGTCACAAGACTCAACCATAGTGATTATCTAGCTAGGTTGGGTTGTCAGATCAAACCTAAAACTAAACGTTATGTGCTAAACATGCAATTAAACACCGTTGTCAATGGTATCCTAATTACTAGATGGTAATTCTAATGGCGGCCGTCCACAAGAACACAGAATATAAATTCAAACACATAAACAGAGAATAAAAACTATAATTCTATTTAAAACATTAAATTCCCGAATTAGATAGACGTCAATCAAAACTAGGGTTCATACATATATGCTAAAACTTAAGCTAAAGAAATTTAGTTCATGAAAGAAAAGAAAGAAATTACAAATCTAAAGGTAGAAGAAGACATTGTTGATGACAGCTCCTTCCAGACTTCTCTCTTGTGTTCTAAGCTTCCTCTTGGTTTAAGGTTTCACCAAGGATGATTTAAGAGTGTTAAGAGGCTGTATTTATAGGTTAGAGGTTGACCTAATTCGTTTCTTTAGAGATAAGTTAAGTAATGGACTCCTAGCCCAACTCAAATTCGTATGGAAATAAAGATAAACACTGCTGCGTTGTTTTGGTCATAACTTCTTTATTATTGGTCCAATTTTGCTCCACAAGATACCAAAAGAATCGCAACAGAATTATCTAGACCCTTTAGAAGTAATTTACCAAATTCGGCCTCTTTATTAGGTAAAAACGCCTATCTTTGCAGAATCCCAGATTTAGGCAGCTTTTCCTTTTCCATCTTTTTAGCAATTATTTCCTTATCTCCAATTTCCATGCATATCTCCTTCCATAAGTTGTTGTCTTTGACTTGGACTCTAATTAATCTCCATAATTATCTTTAAAGCTTCACACTAAATAAACAATTAAACCCAATATGCTCTAAAAATAATAATTCTACAAATCAAGACCCAAAATAGGAAAGTGCACTAAATTAAGCTAAAATCAACCTATAAACTAATAAATAAGCCTAAAATGATGTCTCATGAGTATATTTTACTATCACAAATGAGGAGACATCAAGACCCCCAACTCAAAGTTGTATCGTCCCGATACAATAAAGTAAAGAACAGTAGGGTAGTCAAAATAAACAAGAAGAAGTCGGAGGAGAACAAGAACAAAATATAATGAATGATCCTAGAGCATAAAATCCAAAAAAATCTCATGTAGTAATGTTCAAGAAATAATGCACAAATATGCCTAATATACATGTAATCAACAGTCCATAAATTCAAGTTGAGATTAATTTCGCAATGCCAGAAGGAGAGGATGATAACTTAGTTCAGGTTAATGGCTATAGGTTGTTCATAGGTCCCAAATACAGCATCCAATGGTCCACTTACCTACTACCTAATAGCTCAATTGTTTCTCCATCTAGTAGTAAAAAATCCTAAGGTCTTGGTTATAACTTGGCTTAAGGACGGGTGTGGTATATTTGGATAATAAAAAGTGAGCTTTTGGCTCTCTCCTCACTAGCCATCAACGAATCGCCCTAGAGCTTGAGTTTTCACTCGAAGATGTTCTCACTCAACCCAATTTATTGATGCTTTTGACTTGCATCCCCAATATTCCTAATTAACACCTTTGATGATATAAAATCCACTTTGCCGGTCCGAATATATATTCTTTTCATATCAATTTTTTTCTTTTGTATAGCTATGACTCTTTTTTTTGATGTTCGAGATATCATACTATTTTTTATATATATATATTCTTTTTCTTTTTTATGCCCTTGTTGGCAAATTTAGCTCGTAGCTTCTTTTTCATTCACTATTACCCCGGCAAAGGGTTACAATAATAACAATTCATCATCAATAAAATCACAAAGATAATTCCAAAATTCCCAAAGTTCCCTAATGATGAAACCCACCACCCCAAACTCAAGCTCTAAAACGAGTTGTCTTAGGTTTCGCGATTCGAGTGCGGGTTATATAGATAAGTCCTAAAAACTAGGGTAAGGATTATAATGTGTTTCAAATAAAAGGCTTTAGAAAGGCTCAGAGGGGCTAAGACGGATAAATAACAATAATATCAAACAAAAGGGTGAGAAAGTCTAAAGGCTTCAAGTGTTTTATCATGAAAGAACTGCCTTAGTCATTTTTCTAACTACCGGATTTCGTTACTTTTTCACTAATAGTTCATAGACAAGTGGGTTTTCAACTAATTTTAAACCTCACGTTCTACACACCAATTAACTATTCCTAAGTTCCAACATACTTCTTAGCATTGCTCATTAACTTTTATATCCTTTATTTCCTGTTTTCATACATGCATTTAAACAAACTTATGACATCCTTCAAAAACATACTACCTACTATCATTAACTTAATTAAATCATGCTCAATAGGTACATTCAAAGATATTCTATGCCTAATTCAACCCAAAAAATTTTAAATTTTATGTAAAAACAAAAAGGAAGATGAGGACAACGAATCCCCACCCCCAACTCAAAAATGAGCCGTGTCCCCACGACTCGAAAAAAACTCAAGAAAAATAAAATTTAAAATTAGCATAGATATTGCACATAAAGAAATGGTAGGGAAGAAAGAAAACATACTCTTCGAGGCTTTTACCTCGCCTAGACGATACTTGGATTAACTCTAATGTATCTTCTTCTCCCAACTTCTTATTCGCTTTTTGTTCAGGACACGTGATCATAATAGGATATTGCATTAAATAACGTCATGGGAGAGATCGAATATTCGGATCACCTCCTCATAGATCAACTGTGCCACATCTTCTTCTTCTCTTTACAAAATACAATTCACAAACAACCCAAAGCATTCCAAATCTCCATGAACCTTCATGTATTCACCTTCAACTTCTTCTTCAAATACTTTCTCATAAGAAAAAGGTAGTTCCTTTAATTGTTGCTTCGGAGAAGCTACCAGGGCCCTTGAAGCTTTCTCTTTTTCTCTTGGGTATAAGGTCTTTGATCTAGAGAGGTCATGTTGTCTTCTTCACTAAATTTGGAACCTTTTTGCTCATTGAATCAAACACAGCTAGCTAACCTCTCTTCTCTTGACTTGTTTTACCCATTGAATTGGAACTAGGACTTGTCTCACTTGATTTCTTCTCAATTAAATCCAACACCTTGATTTCTTCATCTCCCATACAGTAGATATTGTTCATGTTCTCTTAATCATCTCAATTGACCCCCAACTCAAAGCTTTAACCACTCTTGAAATTTGAAACTCTTGATTATTGGTTGTACAAGCTTAATTGGATGATGATTCTCTATGTGGGTAAGATGGATTCTTAATGGATTGGCTTGGATTTAAGAAATTGTAGGATGAATTTTTGAAATCTAACCTTTTGATTCTTGGATTCAAGGTGTTTTGGTATGATATAGGTGGTTGAATCTTCCTTGTAATGATGTGGAGAATGAATTGGATGTGTTTTCATGGTGATTGGGTAGTGTTTTGATGATTGGTGAAGGTTTTGATGAGCTTTAATGGAGTTAGGAGAGTTTTGGAGAAGAAAAAGAGGGTTTGGGTTTATAAAATTCGGAACTAAAAGCTTAATACCTCCTTTATAATCAAATCCCGTAGGTTTTTCTCTCCCTTGCGGCGCTGCGGACTACCCCTGCGGACCATGGGGTGTACCGCGGGGTACACCGCGCCTCCTACGTCAAAAAACCCGTGGTAGGACCCCGTGGCACGTGTTTGTGCGGTGCATGGCGCGGTATAGGGTCCGGTATACCGGACCCATCAGCTATTTTTTTTTTCGTTTCTGGATAAAACCCGCGGTAGCAACCCGTAGTACGGGTTTTTGACCACGCGGTGCACCGCGGCTGAGGTCCGGTGTACCGCACGTGGCAAAAACCTCTCCAGCAGCTAGATCTCGAAAAGTTATGCAGTTTAGGCTCAAAAATCACCTGATTCCGATATCCGAGCGCAAAGATATGGCTTGCCGAAGTTTCTGTCCAAAAAATTTTGCTCGCTTCCCTAACTCGATTTCTCCAATACCTAATCATCAAAAACACTAATACCTTTCTCAAATATGCAATATCAACTAAAATTAACTAAACTAAATATAAATTAAAAACTAAAAACGTAAAAACATAAAAGAAATTACGGGTTGTCTCCCGTATAGCACTTTTGTTTAACGTCTTTCAAAGTTAGACGTGTTACCTCGATTAAGGATGACGGAATTTCCACCCTTTGCCTTTAATTCCCACGAACTTTTCAGCTCGATTCTTTATAATCATGGATGGTGTCATCCAAGATTTCGTGGGAAGGGGTTCTTCTGGTGGTAACTTGATAGCATAACACCCCTCTGGTGATCCACTCATATCCCCGGTTTCTATACTTCGTTTGTTCGAAAGAATGTCCTTCATGAATTTTAGATGTTTTGGCATTCTTTTGATAGCTTCGACAAACGGCATTTTAATCTCAACCTTTCTCACCATGTCATCGAACTTCTTGAATTCCAGGTCATTGTCCTTCTTTCTGACACGTGAAGGGTATGGTGGTGGAGGGCGTGTATTAAGTTCCACTGGTTTTCTTGTCTTCTCAGGTGTCTTGGTTTGGACACTCTTTGGTTTAACTACCTCCTCAACTGTATCTTTGATTGGTTCTTCCCCCCTTTGTTCTGGAATAGGGATTGGTTCTGTTTCTGGTCTAGGTGGAGGTAGTTGTTTTCCACTTCGCAACTCAACTGCATGGCAAGAATCATCTCTAGGAGCAATAGTATCACTTGGAAGTTGCCCTTTTGGCCGATTTTGTAATTTACTCGCCATATGTGATATAGCATGCTCTAGTTGCTTGATAATCTTATCCTGGGTTTGAACTTTCTGTTGGCTATGACTCATTTTCTCAGCTGCTTGTATTAATTTAGCCATATTCGAATTCAAGTCTTGGATTTGTTCTTGTTTTGCCAGTTGCATTGATTGTTTAGGTGGATCTTTCTTTGGTTCTTGACAAGCTTTTTCAACAATGGGTGCCTTTTTCTGAATAGGTTGTGGTGGATTATAAGATGTAAGTTGGGGTTGATGATAAGTTTCTTGCTTTCTGACCCAACTCTTTTGCTGTGGAGGTTGTTGATAATGGGTGGAGCTTTCTTGAGGATAAGTATAACCATTAGAATAATAGTTATCTTGAGGATATTGAACGGAAGCTACTGCTGGATTATTCATACACCCTTTCCACACGTGATTTCTTGATCCACAACCAGGACACGAAGGAATTGTGCGTACCGTATTCACCTGAGCAATTATTCGGGCTTGTTCTTTAAGTTCTTCGAGTTGTTTAGCCAAGTCTTCAAGTTTCAGAGATGCTGAATTGTCTTCTTTTACTGCTCTCCTTGGCCAACTTCTTTCGTTCTCAAGAATTCTCTCCATCCCCAACTCAGCTTCTTCAGGATCTAGTAACACAAAACCTGCGTTTCCTAACGAATCTGCTTTCTCTCTTGATTTGTCATTAAGGCCTCCATAAAACAAGGTTAAATAATATTCTGGCGAGGATCTATGATAGGGACACCTCGCTTTCTTCTCTGTAAATCGTAACCATGCTTCACCCAAACTCTCTTCCTCTTCTTGTATAAATTGTTCAAGCTCCAACATGTCTTTTAAACGTCTACTAACCGGATAAAAACGGTCTAGGAATCTTGTTTGAAGCTTGTCCCAATCTGGAATAATATGAGGGTATTGGGCATCATACCAATCGCTTGCACATCCGGTCAAGAAGAACTGGAACATCAAGTAATATACTTGCTCCCTAGTAACTCCTCTTATGATATAAGCATCACAGATCTGCATGAATTTCTGAATATATCGGATCGGATCTTGATGTGCATCTCCGCTGAATAATCCATGAGACGCAAACTGAGTTAACATCCCAGGATCAGGTTTAAATTTAGCGGCTTGGATTTCTGGAGCGCGAATTCCTCGTGGCTCCACTCTAAATTCGATGGGTAGCTCAAGTCTCCTTGGGTTCTCCATCTGTAACTAAATCTGAAAAACAAAAACTAAAAACAAAAAGCGTAAAATAGAACTAACAAAAATAAAAACACAAGATATATGCACAAGGACTAACGATGTAGTCCCCGGCAGCGGCGCCAAAAACTTGGTGGGGCCTAGGGTGTGATAAAATAAGATATAATTAAAGTGCAAAAACACCCTAAACTACACGGTTCTGCAAGTATACAGATCGTATGCAAGTTTTAGATAAAGATTCGTTCCGCAGAGACTACAGAGGTTAGGAGAATCTTATGCAAATACCAAGTGCAAATAATTAAAGCTAGAACAACTAAACGCAATTAAAAGTAAAGATAAATAGATTTTTGTTTGATTTTCTAATAAACTAAATTAAACTAAGGAATTAAAAGACAGAAAAATAAATATGAAAGAGAAGCGATATGAGAATATAGCTTAAGTTATTAGCATGTAATCCCCACTAGTTTTGCCGTTCTAAACATGTAAGGGTGAATCATGTAGTATTTCCCTAATCGGTCCCAATATGCTATCGGTAGTTTAAAATAGGATTTACCTGTGTCAATAAGGCTTCCTAAGCAAACTTTTCCTGTAATTGGTAAAGAGTCACAAGACTCAACCATAGTGATTATCTAGCTAGGTTGGGTTGTCAGATCAAACCTAAAACTAAACGTTATGTGCTAAACATGCAATTAAACACCGTTGTCAATGGTATCCTAATTACTAGATGGTAATTCTAATGGCGGCCGTCCACAAGAACACAGAATATAAATTCAAACACATAAACAGAGAATAAAAACTATAATTCTATTTAAAACATTAAATTCCCGAATTAGATAGACGTCAATCAAAACTAGGGTTCATACATATATGCTAAAACTTAAGCTAAAGAAATTTAGTTCATGAAAGAAAAGAAAGAAATTACAAATCTAAAGGTAGAAGAAGACATTGTTGATGACAGCTCCTTCCAGACTTCTCTCTTGTGTTCTAAGCTTCCTCTTGGTTTAAGGTTTCACCAAGGATGATTTAAGAGTGTTAAGAGGCTGTATTTATAGGTTAGAGGTTGACCTAATTCGTTTCTTTAGAGATAAGTTAAGTAATGGACTCCTAGCCCAACTCAAATTCGTATGGAAATAAAGATAAACACTGCTGCGTTGTTTTGGTCATAACTTCTTTATTATTGGTCCAATTTTGCTCCACAAGATACCAAAAGAATCGCAACAGAATTATCTAGACCCTTTAGAAGTAATTTACCAAATTCGGCCTCTTTATTAGGTAAAAACGCCTATCTTTGCAGAATCCCAGATTTAGGCAGCTTTTCCTTTTCCATCTTTTTAGCAATTATTTCCTTATCTCCAATTTCCATGCATATCTCCTTCCATAAGTTGTTGTCTTTGACTTGGACTCTAATTAATCTCCATAATTATCTTTAAAGCTTCACACTAAATAAACAATTAAACCCAATATGCTCTAAAAATAATAATTCTACAAATCAAGACCCAAAATAGGAAAGTGCACTAAATTAAGCTAAAATCAACCTATAAACTAATAAATAAGCCTAAAATGATGTCTCATGAGTATATTTTACTATCACAAATGAGGAGACATCAATGGTGCACCACTGACAATCCACTTCTACTTCGCATTTCCGTGTTACTAGATTTTTCCTTGTTGGAATTGCATTATTACAAGCCTTCCAGTTAAATATTATTACCTTAGTGGGTACATTTGATCTCCATATTGTTCTCCAAAGCTTTTCTTCAGAAGGAATAGCAGTTGACTGATGAGGTTCCTCAAATATTTCTTTATCTGTAAGAACTTTATATCCTGTTTTTGTAACATATTCTCCACTATTTGCATATGGCCAGATGAACTTGTCCACTATATCTTTTGTGAAAACTTTTTCCCTTAATATGAGTAGGATGATCGGTTCTGGAAAATTTCATTTAGTATTTATTTATTCCATTCCGTTGACCCATCTACCCATAACTCATTAACTTTATTTATTGTACATCTGATAGGTTTCTCTAATTCCCACTGCGTATCTAACCATTTATCTGTCCAAATATTTATAATTCTCCATTACCAATTTGATATCTACTGTATTTTTTCAGCATGTCTCGTCCTTCGAATAGACTTGTCCATAACCATGTTCGAGATTGTCTTAATTTAACATCGAGAAAACTACATTTCGGGAAATATATACCTTTCAGTAGTCGAGCTGCCAACGTAGTAGGATTTATTAAGAATTCACCGAGCCTGTGTTGCTAGTAATGTCGTGTTCATGTGCTTGAAATCTTTGAATCCCATTCCTCCTAGCATTTTGATGACAGTCAATTTTTCCCATGCCATCCAATGTACTCTTGACTTTTCACCTGAGTTCCACCAAAAATTTGAAATTGCTGATATTAACTTGTTACAAAAAGTAATATGGAAAGAAAAAATAGACATCGAGTAAGTCGGCAACGCTTGCAGAATAGCTTTGATAAGTACTTCCTTCGCCCTTCTGACAATAGTTGTACATTCCATCCTTCTGTTTTCTTAAACAGTTCCTTTGCTATCCATTGTAATAATTGTACCTTGGATTGTTTATGGCATAACGGTATCCCTGGGTACTTTCCTAGATTTTTTTTCTTGCATGCCCAACATATTAGTGACTTGTGCCCTGTGTTCTTCTAACGTATCCTTACTAAAACAAATCGACGATTTTGTAAAGTTTATTCTCTGTCCGAACCTGCTGTTGGAACATTTTTGTGTAGAAGGTGGAAGGTCTTTTTCTTTTTCCCACATCAGTGGGTAATAAAGAAATAAGCCTTCTTTTAGCCATTGTGATGGAATTTAGTTTCCAAAGAGCTCAACCCCATGCAAGTGAAAAGGCATCGAACAAACCCACACACGTGCACCACCACCACCACCCACCCGCCCGGCCCGGCCCGGCACCGGCACCGGCGGCGGCGTGAGGCGTAGGCGTGGTTTGTGGTTCGTGGGGGAGTTTCGGGAGTTTGGGGAGTCATAAAATGAAAAATGAAACAGGTTTTGGGTCCAGCTCTTATAAGTGCAGCTGGCAATCTATTAGAAGACTAACGTAAGACAAGGCTCCACCAATCACGCTCCCATTAAGATAATTATTCCATCAGCTAGTCAACTCGTCAATCAAAACGTGTGGAATAAAGACAAGTCAACCAGCGGTTACACAAGCATTCAAAATCAAAACGTCGGGGAATTAGAAGTCAACAGAAAACGTGTGGAATAAAACCAAATCCGAAACTGTCAATCAATTACTGGAGGTAATCACGGACTTGATTGGTCCGTTACAATTGACAAAGCTTTTCAAACCCCCCCTCCCCTATATATAGTGCTCACTCTCCACTTGTAATCTCAATGAAAATCACAACAAAGCAAACACTTCTCCCTACCTTTCTCTCCGAGATAAAACAACTAGTAGTAGTCTTTCCGTTAGGAGATACCGGTACGCCGGAATATCTTTTCAACGCTAGGATTATTTTCCGTGTATTAGTGTTTTGCTTTTCCGTGTAAGTTTGATTTTCGTTTGTGGTGTCGCCTAGGGTGTGATAAAAATAAGATCAAATTAAGTATGGAAAACTATGCACTCTCACCCTAGACAGGCACAGTACTGCAAGTATTACAGGACGTATGCAAGTTTTAATGATAAGTAGAGTTCGTTCTCAGGGACTTAAGTGTGTTAAACGCGTAGGAACAGATAACGAGTAAAAGTAAATAACTAGAAGACAGTAAATAAAATATTTGGTTTTTCGAATTTATGAATTAAAACTAAATTAAAACTATGAAAATAAAGACAATAAAGTAAAAGATTAAGAATGTGAGATGAGAAGTATAGCTTAGGTTTTGCTAGTATGCACTAATCCTTCTAATTCTATCTATAGATCTAGTTCATAAGGGAGAATATTAGCTCTTGGTAATACTTAGTCAGGATTCTAAATTCCACTACCTTAGACCTTGAGAGCGACTAAGGGGGCTACGTCACAACCAAGAAGTGATTTAAAATAGGGTTATCAAACGCCACTAAGGCCCTAAGCAAATACTGCAAGTCTTGGTGATACTGTGGTTAAAACAAACCTTAATGACTATCTAGTTAGAAGTATGTTTTGTCAGAACTGCTATCGACACTAGACATTATGTGGTGGTTCAATAGTTAAACACCCTGTCAAGGAGAACATCTAACTACTCTTAAAACAATCCTAAAGTGATCAATTCTAGGAAAGACATTAAATCAAAACACATAAGCAAATATAAAGTAAGTAGCTAATATCAGATTAAAACATATAATTCCCAAAGAAACTTAGATAGAAGAATTAGAATTCATAGATTATACATATGCAAAACCCAAGCTATGGGAAGTTTAGTTCATACCTGAAGGAAATAAACTAAAAGAAATAATAAAAGACATCATCTTGCTCTCTACAATAAACTGGAAGAATAAAACCTTAAGAACTAATTACTATGAGGCAAGGATAATTTACAAGTGATATAAGGGTGTATTTATAGGTGTTTAGAAGACCTAATTCGTTTTCTTGAGGAATTGTTAAGGTAATGGACTTCTAGCCCAACTCAAATTCGTATGGAAATAAAGATAAACACTGCTGCGTTGTTTTGGTCATAACTTCTTTATTATTGGTCCGATTTTGCTCCACAAGATACCAAAAGAATCGCAACAGAATTTCCTACGCCCTTTAGGAGTAATCTACCAAATTCGGCCTCTTTATTAGGTAAAAACGCCTATCTTTGCAGAATCCCAGATTTAGGCAGCTTTTCCTTTTCCATCTTTTTAGCAATTCTTTCCTTATCTCCAATTACCATGCATATCTCCTTCCATAAGTTGTTGTCTTTGACTTGGACTCTAATTAATCTCCATAATTATCTTTAAAGCTACACACTAAATAAACAATTAAACCCAATATGCTCTAAAAACATTAATTCTACAAATCAAGACACAAAATAGGAAAGTGCACTAAAACTCAAGAAAATCGACATTATTGACTTCTAAAACACTAAAAATGATGTCTCATCTTAACATAAATCTATCACAAATGAGGAGACATCAGTTTGTAATTTCAATTCTTGTAATAGTTAGTTTACATTTAAATTGATTTTACATTATACCTCTTTCGAAATCGTTTTTCTACTTCGGTTTTAAAGGTTGATTTTTTTGCTCACAATTTAAAAAGATATTCCGTAGCTTTTATTTAATCACCGTTTTTTCTTAATGGCTTTTCCAAACACGGAAGTTGCTTCATCATTGAATGCAAAGGCCTTTCCCAACGTGAATCAGGTGGAATCTCTTAATGGTTCCAACTACAAGCGTTGGGCACAAAAGATCCTTATCTGTCTTGAATAGTATGAACTGGACTTCGTTCTATACGAGGATACTCCACTTTTAGTGGACAATGGAGTTCCCACTGAAGAAGAACAGACTAGGCATCTTGCTCTGGAAGCCAAGTTTAAACGAGCTAATACCATGGCTCGAGGATAGATGTTAAACAATGTCTCAAACCTCATTTTGATCTTCTTGCCAAAGAAAAATCGGCAAAGATCATATGGGAGACACTTGAGAAAAAATATGGGGCTGAGGATTCGGGTAAGAAGAAATATGTCACTGGGGCTTGGTACAACTTTTGTCTCACCGATCAAAAACCCATGACCGAACAACTCCATGTCTATGAGAACCTTTGCGCAGATGTGGTTGCTAAAGGTATGAAAATGTGTGAAGTTCTCCAAGCCAATATCTTGTTAGAAAAGTTTCCACCTTCCTGGAGCGAATACCGTAATCAACTGAAGCACAAGAAGAAGGAAATGACACTACAAGAGCTGATTAGCCACATTCAAGTCGAAGAGGCTAATCGACTCAAAGACAGGTCTATTTCTTTTCCTAGTCAATCCTCCAAAGCTAATCTTGTTGAAAGTTTTGGTGAAGGTAACAAAGGCAGGTTCAAAGGAAAGGGTAAACAACAAGGCCACAACAAATCTAAATCTGGGGGGAACAAGAACCGCGGCAACTCCAAAGGTGGTGGGTTCAAAACCTTTGGCAAGATTCAGAACCCCAAAGGAGCTTGCTACTGTTGTGGGAAGGAATGACATAGGGCTTTCGAATGCAAACTTAGAGCCGATCAAGGTCCTAAACCTGCCGTAAAATCTGGTCGAGACCGAAGAGGTTATCACTGCAGTAATGGTCGAGGTAAACCTAATTGAGAACAAAACCGAGTGGATCCTTGATACTGGAGCTTCTCGTCATTTCTGCTCAACGAGATCCATGTTTAAGAAATTCGAAGAAGCAACAAATGGTGAATTTGTCTACATGGGTGACTCCTCAACCTCCATGGTCTTCGGTAAAGGACATGTTTCTCTCAAACTCACTTCTGGTAAAATCTTAGAGTTGAATGATATTCTCTTCGTCCCCTGTCTCCGTAGGAACCTAGTTTCCGGAGCTCTTCTTAATAAAGTAGGCCTCAAACTTGTATTTGAAGGGGGGAAATGGTTATTACCAAAAACGATGAGTTTGTGGGGAAAGGGTACATGAATGGTGGTTTATTTGTTTTAAATACTGTACCAATGAATGAGAATGCCTCTGATTTTGCTTACGTCGTTGAATCTCTTGACACTTGGCATGCTAGACTAGGTCACCTTAATATATCTTCTATTAAAAGGCTTAAAGAACTTGGACTAATACCCCTAAATAAAATAGATGACTTTTCCAAATGTCAAATATGTGTAGAGTCCAAACTTGCGAAGAAACCCTTTAAGCCTGTGACCACGAGAAAGACTAAACTACTAGAATTAGTGCATTCTGACTTAGATGATTTTCAAAACTCCGCTAGTAGAGGAGGCAAACTTTACTATATAACCTTTGTATATGACTACTCTAGGTTCACTAAAGTGTATCTCCTTAAAACTAAAGACGAGGCGGAAAACGCGTTTTTAATATACAAAGCTGAGGTAGAAAATCAACTAGACTGTAAAATCAAAAGATTTAGGTTAGATAGAGGAGGCGAATATAGTTCTAATTCACTTAAAGAGTTTTGTGAAATAAATGGAATAATACACGAACTTAGTGCCCCCTATACACCACAACAAAATGGCATAGCCGAGAGAAAAAATAGATCCCTTAAAGAGACTATGAATGCTATGTTAATAAGTTCAGGTTTACCAACTAACATGTGGGGGGAAGCTGTTTTGTCAGCCTGTTATGTCCTTAATAGGGTACCCCATAAATCCCTAGATAAGACCCTGTATGAGATGTGGAAAGGCTATCCACCTAACCTGAATTTTTTAAAAGTGTGGGGGTGTCTGGCCAAGGTCAAACTGCCCGATTTTAAAACAGTCACTGTTGGACCCAAAACAATAGACTCTGTGTTCATAGTAGGGGTGAGCAAATGGTAACCAAAAAACCAAACCGAACCAAAAAACCGGAAAAAACCGAACCAAAAAAACCGAAAACCGAAAAACCGATTGGTTCGGTTTTTAATTTTTTAAAAACCGGAAATTCTGGTTCGGTTCGGTGTAATACACGTAAACCGAACCAAAAGAACCGAACCAGTCCTATTAAGTTTTTTTTAATACTTTCCAGATAGATGAATACATCTAATAGACTTGCTTCATACTGTTTTCTTAAATACAGTATTTGGAATATCTTCAGGTTGATTCCAAAGTGCAGTACTGCAGTGCATTTTATTACATAAAAATTCAGGTTGATTCCAAAGTGCAGTACTGCCGTGCATTTTATTACATGAAATAGAGCAACAATTTATATAGTTCTTTTTTTTTACTTTTCATAGACTTGCTTCATAAGACTTTATTGTCTAAAGCTATTTTACCACTATAAATAAATTACTGCATTGTTATCCATAAAACAAATCTTCTGGTATTATTATTAAAAAAGCTTCTGTATTGTTATTAAAAAAAATTCTGCAATTATTTAAAACTTCTGCAACTAAAAGCTACTGCTTAAACTTAGTTTTTGGAACTATTTATTATCCATTCAAATACTAAATATGCTAAAACCGATTTTCTGGAATTTTTTTTTATTACTTCCATCTAATATATTCAAACCGCGTGCTAAAACCGAAAACCGCCCCGAAACCGAGTAAACCGAACCGAAACCGAGTTACCGAACCGACCATGAACCGTGCGGTTTGGTTTTTAAATTATTAAAAACCGAATCATCCGGTTTGGTTTCGGTTTTGGACAAAAACCGAGACGAACCGAACCATGCTCACCCCTAGTTCATAGGGTATGCTCAGAATAGTGCAGCCTATAGATTCCTATCATTAGATGATAACTCCGTTTTTGAATCTAGAGATGCTGAATTCTTTGAAAACATTTTCCCTTTGAAAACTGTGAATACCGTTGATGCTTCTTTGTCTTCTAGTAACTTATCTGATAATGTTAATGTACCCTTGAGTGATAGTTCCCCTGGTCCCTCCACCTCCTAAGTACCTAGTAGTATTCCTAAGGAAGAACTTAGGAGGAGTAAGAGGCGTAGGACCGAGTCCAGCTTCGGACCTGATTTTATCACAGCCTTCTTAACTGAAGGTCTTCACATTCACCTGATAAGTGAACAGGTTGTCACCTGTCTCCTCATGGGGGAAGACCCAAAAACTTATGCCGATGCCTTGAGATCGGTGGATGCTAGTTTTTGGAAAGAAGCTATTAATAGCGAACTTGAGTCTATTAGAAGTAATCATACGTGGGAATTGACTGACTTACCTAAAGGTAGCAAACCCATCAACAGCAAATGGATTTTTAAGAAAAAGTTGAGACCAGATGGCTCAATAGAAAAATTCAAAGCTAGGCTAGTTATTAAGGGTTTCACCCATAAGAAAGGCCTTGATTACTTCGACACTTATTCCCCTGTGACCAAAATCGCCACCATTAGGACCCTCATCGCTCTTGCGGTCATTCACAAACTTGTCATACATCAGATGGATGTTAAGACTGCGTTTCTGAATCGGGACCTAGATGAAGAGATCTATATGGCCCAGCCTGAAGGGTGTGTGGTTCCTGGTCAATGGGATAAAGTGTGCAAGCTAAAAAAGTCTTTGTATGGCTTAAAACAGGCACCCAAAAATGGTATGAAAAACTCGATAGTACCCTCATCTCCAATGGGTTTGCAGTCAACACTTCTGACTCGTGTGTTTACTCCAAAGTAACAGGATCAAAATGTACCATCATCTGCCTATATGTAGATGACATGCTCATCTTCGGTACTTTCCTTCATACCATAAATGAGACCAAACGCTTCTTGTCTTCTAAGTTTGATATGAAAGACATGGGGAAAGCAGATGTAATTCTTGGGGTAAAAATCATTAGGAGCAGTAATGGTATTTCCCTGAACCAGTCTCATTACGTAGAAAGGATGTTGAAGAAATTTGACTCCTTTGAGGTGACACCTGTAAATACTCCTTATGATTCAAGTATTCATTTGACTAAATTTTCTGGGGATGCTATATCCCAAAATGAATATGACAAAATCATAGGTAGTGTGATGTTCTTAATGAACTACACTCGACCCGATATTGCCTACGCCGTTAGTAGACTTAGTCGCTATACTCATAACCCTAGTAATGACCACTGGGTTGCACTTCTTCGCCTTCTAAAGTACCTGAGAGGTACTATGGATCTAGGCCTGCATTACAGCTCATTCCCTGCAGTTCTTGAGGGATTCTGTGATGCAAACTGGATCTCTGACAATGACGAAGTTAACTCCACCAGTGGGTATGTTTTTTCCTTAGGATGAGGAGCTATAGCGTGGAAGTCCTCTAAACAGACTTGTATAGCACACTCCACCATGGAGTCTGAGTTTATAGCACTAGAAATGGCTGGACAAGAAGCTGAGTGGTTGAGAATTCTCTTATCAGATGTGCCCCTTTGGGAAGGTAAGGCCGCACCTGTGTGTATCCATTGTGATTCACAAGCAGCCATTGCAGTCGCTCATCAAAGTGCATACAATGGAAAGAAGAGACGTATACGCATCAGACATGGCTCAGTAAAACAGTTACTGAAGAATGGTGTGATAGCCTTAGAGTATGTTCGATCAGAGGAAAATCTCGCTGATCCTTTTACCAAAGGCCTACCCAGGAGAGTAGTCCTGGAAACGTCGAGAGGGATGGGGTTGAGACCCATCAATGGGGAACCTGTGACTCGTGAGTCAAGGTGATCTCCATCCATCCCTATGGCTTAAAAATAAAGTAATATGGATTCATAGCCACGTGTGGTGGTCCTTTTGAGAAGGACTTGATGAATCAGAATTCATAGCCTCTATGGTGGTCCTTTCGAGAAGGACTTGATGAATTCAAGGGTAATAGCAAAACCCAAACCTTTATAACCAGAATGTTAAGGAGACGTCCTTGAACAAATGTAAATAAAGGTATCCACAAAGTTCATAGCCCACAAGGGTGGTTCTTAGAGAAGGACTTGATGAACTCAACTGAAAGGTGAGGTTCGAGGAAACCATAACTTTCAGCAGGGTAGAGTATGTGTTGTGAGGGCCTCAATCAAAAACCGTTAAAGTTCAAGAATATGTTCACTTAAACGGAACTCGGTGGTTGCCTCACTTCACTACGTGACAATTCAAATCGAAAGATATTGGCACTTAAGTACAATTCACCAAAACGCTGGAAGACATGGAAACCTGATCACTTTCTCTCCAAACCTTTGTTGACACTTCAAATGTGTGGGGGACTGTTGGAACATTTTTGTGTAGAAGGTGGAAGGTCTTTTTCTTTTTCCCACATCGGTGGATAATAAAGAAATAAGCCTTCTTTTAGCCATTGTGATGGCATTTAGTTTCCAAAGAGCTCAACCCCATGCAAGTGAAAAGGCATTGGACAAACCCACACGCGCGCACCACCACCACCACCCCCTCGCCCGGCCCGGCCCGGCACCGGCGGCGGCGGCGTGAGGCGTGGGCGTGGGTCGTGGTTCGTGGTTTGTGGGCTTGTGGGGGAGTTTGGGGAGTCAAGAAATGAAAAATGAAAAATGAAACAGGTTTTAGGTCCAGCTCTTATAAGTGCAGCTGGCAATCTATTAGAAGACTAACGTAAGACAAGGCTCCACCAATCACGCTCCCATTAAGATAATTATTCCATCAGCTGGTCAACTCGTCAATCAAAACATGTGGAATAAAGACAAGTCAACCAGCGGTTACACAAGCATTCAAAATCAAAACGTGTGGAATAAAACCAAATCCGAAACTGTCAATCAATTACTGGAGGTAATCACGGACTTGATTGGTCCGTTACAATTGACAAAGCTTTTCAAACCTCCCCCTCCCCTATATATAGTACTCACTCTCCACTTGTAATCTCACCGAAAATCACAACAAAGCAAACACTTCTCCCTACCTTTCTCTCCGAGATAAAACAGCTAGTAGTAGTCTTTCCGTTAGGAGATACCGGTACGCCGGAATATCTTTTTAACGCTAGGATTATTTTCCGTGTATTAGTGTTTCGCTTTTCCGTGTAAGTTTGATTTTCGTTTGTAATTTCAATTCTTGTAATAGTTAGTTTACATTTAAATTGATTTTACATTATACCTCTTTCGATATCGTTTTTCTACTTCGGTTTTAAACGGTGATTTTTTCGCTCACACCTGCGCAATATGTTGTAATACATTCTCTAAACTGTTCAATTTCATTTCCATTGATTGTTAGGAAAAAGAGTGAATCGCCTGCAAATAGTAAATGAGTAATAATCATACAAATTCTAGTTATTTGTATCCCTTTCAATTGATTTTGTTTTACTTTTGTTTAAATCAAGCTAATAAGCAATTCCTTCATTAAGGAAAATAAGAAAGGAGACAGAGGATCTCCTTATCTTAATCCCGTCTCAGACTTGAATTTACGTAATATGTTCCTATTAAAGTTAAGTTGACAAGTAACCGATGACAAGCAGTTTGAGATCCATGTTATCCATTTATCATTAAAACCGAACTTTTTTTAACACTAATAAAATAAATCTCGTCGTACCTGATCGTAACCTTTAGTCATGTCAAACTTTATTGCCGCCATTGGTTTAGCATTTTTTTTGTTTTCTCTTCATATAAAATGAGACTTCTTAAAAAACTAATATTTTATCATGTATTGCTCTATTTTCTATAAACGCCGTCTGTGTCGGTGATACAATGTCATTCATAAACTCTTGTAAACTGTTAGCTAGTATTTTCACAATGATCTTATATCCAAAGTTAACACATGATATCGGCCGGTAGTCTCCTATACCTTTTTGTGTTTCTCCTTTTGGTATGAGAGTAATCAGTGTTTCATTTCATTTATCGAGAGATATATTATTTGTGAAAAAATCTTGAACCATTAGGTAAACATGTGCTAATTTTTCCTGATAAAACTTACAATTTAGTCTGTTTGGTCTGGGGGCTTTAGTCTGTGACATATCAAATGCTGCTTTTCGAACTTCTTCAAGTGTCGGTTGTTGAGTTAATTTGTTATTCATATCTTCTGTAACCTTTCTTTGAATTCCTTCTGTTGCGTCTTCCATTTGTTCCCTATTATTTTCTTTAAATAGCTCTGAATAGTAGTTTTGAAAACTATTTCTGACTTCAGAAGTCTTCTCTTGCCATATTCCATCTTTGTCTTTTATGTTATGTATCTGATTCGCGTGTCTTCTTTTGATGGTGGCTAAGTAAAAAAACTTAGTGTTCTTGTCGCCATATTTTATCCAACCTTGTCTCGCCCGATCATACCAGTACTTCTCCTCGGCTTCGTACGTTCTCTTTATCTCATTCTTAATTATGACTTATTCTTCCACTATTTCTTTCGTGTGTTTTGTTGTTCTAGATCGATCAACTTCCTCGTTAATTTTTTATCTTGTGTGCATTATTTTTAAGCGTTCGTTTACTCCATTATTTAAGTGAAACAATGGTGTTATCTCTCTTTTCTACAAATATCGGCAATGATTTTTCTATTCCTGGTTCCCCCCAGCCCCAGGCTTAATCACACCTTCACATTGCTCGTGTTCAACCCACATTGTTTCGAATTTAAACCATTGTTGACCAATATTCATTGATCTATCATGTTGTAGGATTTGCAGGCAATGATCCGATCTAATTGTCGGTGGAACAAAGACTTGTGCATTTGCGATCAAGTTTGACATTGACGAGCTTATCGAATCTTCGGTTAGACCACATAAAATAACAATCATAAGAATGAATTTCAACTAAACCATTATTCGAGATAAATAAATTAAATTCATGAATGCGTTTACTATCGGGAGGTGTGTTACTTAATTTTTCGTAATTATTCAAAATATCTTTAACATCGCCTATAATTATCTAAGGTTTATTAACATTATAATTTCATACTGTAATTTCCTTCCAAATTTTTAGTCTTTGTTCAAAGTTAGTCGGGACGTGTACACAAACTATATAATAGGGAAAATAAGCATAATTAATATATACAATCACAAAATACTAGTTAGACATAATAACTTCTAACTTAATATCCGCTTGCCATATGAGCAAAATGTCGTCGCAATGATACGCATTTCCGACTGGGTCCCTAACATAACTATTCCCATAGTTAATTTTTTTTAATACATCAGGAGCATCTTTCGCACATAACATGATTTCAAAAAAACACGCGATTCCTGGTTTAAACTTAATTATTATTACGGACTTTATACAAGAAATTGTCAGAGGAGACCGTATTCCCTCGCAATTCCAAACGCATGTCGTCATTTCTTATTTGCGATCACGCTACTGCGGTGGTCGCGTCCCTTCTCTCCTATTCCTGTCTCTATTACCTTCTTACCTTTCTCATTACCTTCAAGTTTACTCTGAACCTCTGTTTCACCATTATCTGTAACTGATTCCTCACTTCGTAGTCCCCCCTTCCACCGGTTTTCCCAAATCGTGACTCTTTTCAACAAACTGAATTTGGCGCAAGCCTTAATTTCGATTCTCATATAACGAACTATAGAACTAATTGTTTTCTAATAGCCTTAATTGTTACTATTTTGTGTCCAGCCATCTCCTTATTCCCATTAATATAAAAAACTAATTGTTTTCTAATAGTCCTTTCTGTTCTCATCTATATATTCACGCCACATAATAGTGTTTATACCTTCCTTCTGCAAGAATGCCAAATGGCCGTTCCACTTACCCTGTTATAAGTTGCAAAAGTTTTCATATCTTCTCAGTGCAGGGGCGGAGCCAGGAATTTTTGTAAGGGGGGGCCAAGGGGGTTCGGGGGCAAAGCCCCGAAAAAATTTTCTGCCGTAAATTTCTTTATAAGTCAATATATTATGTAAAAATTGCAAAATAGGTCCTTATATTATGCAAAATTGCACTATAGGTCCCTATATTTTGTAATATTAAAATATAAGTCTCATTATCATTATTTTTATAATTAATTACTCTATAAATTCTTTTTTTTAATAAAAAATAACATATATTATATATAAAAAAAATTAAAAATCATATAATTAAAGTAATTTATAACCTAATAAAATAAATTTTAAAAATTAGGAGGGGCCAAATGAAGATTTTACAAAAATTTGGGTATTATTTACCTATAATTTTTTTTTTTTAATGTTTAGTTATATTTTATTTTTTTTAGAAAATTCATGAGGGGCCATGGACCTAGGGATGGCAACGGATCGGATATCCTCGAAATATTGCATAACCACATCCACATCCATTAAGAAAAACGATAACCAAATCCGCATCCATTAACCATCGGATTTTAGAATTATTTACCAAATCCGCATCCGCGACAGATGCGGTTTATCCGCGGTTAATCCGTATCCACAATCGTTTAAAATGATTTAAATAAAATAAATTATTAAACACTTTTAAAATTCTAAAATTAGCTACAAAATTACTGGAAGACTATAAAATGATATTAGGCAATATAGTAATATAATAGATAATAATCAGTTAGCTAGTTTATGTATGGAATAATTATATTTGATCGATATTATGTATGAAATTTGCATATATAGAATATCTTTACATATAGTATATATATATATATATATATATATATATATATATATATATATATATATATATATATATATATATATATATATATATATATATAATTTAAATAAAATAAATTATTAAACACTTTTAAAATTCTAAAATTAGCTACAAAATTACTGGAAGACTATAAAATGATATTAGGCAATATAGTAATATAATAGATAATAATCAGTTAGCTAGTTTATGTATGGAATAATTATATTTGATCGATATTATGTATGAAATTTGCATATATAGAATATCTTTACATATAGTATATATATATATATAATTTAATATTTTATTTTTTATATTTTTATTCGGATTTCGGATTATCCATCGGATTATTGTAAAAGACCAAATCCTAACGGATAATCCACCGGTTACCTTTTGTGAGAACCAAACCCTCATGGATGCACCATCGGTTCCACTAACGGATTATTTATCGGATCGGATATCCATTGGTTACGGTTAATATTTGAACCATTGCCATCCCTACATGGACCCCCCTACACCCCCTTTGCCTCCGCCCCTGTCTCAGTGCAATCTCTTATCCCTAGTACACAAATTCTTTGTCCTATTATAAAAAGTAGTATCTTCCTTATAGTTTAGACAGCTTTTGACCAGTGGACATGGTGCTAATTTACAACACCAATAAACATTATTAACCTGATTGTTGTTATTACTATCAAGACTTTAAATATTATTACCATAACCAAGGCCATCTATCATATCACTTACAGGGGCGGAGGCAAGGGGGATGTAGGGGGGTCCATGGCTCTCCATGAATTTTCAAAAAAAAATAAAATATAACTAAACATAAAAAAAAAAATTATAGGTAAATAATACCCAAATTTTTGTAAAATTTTCATTTGGTCCTTCCTAATTTTTAAAATTTATTTTATTAGGTTATAAATTACTTTAATTATATGATTTTTAATTTTTTTTATATATAATATATGTTATTTTTTATTAAAAAAAGAATTTATAGAGTAATTAATTATAAAAATAATGATAATGAGACTTATATTTTAATATTACAAAATATAGGGACCTATAGTGCAATTTTGCATAATATAAGGACCTATTTTGCAATTTTTACATAATATATTGACTTATAAAGAAATTTACGGCAGGAAATTTTTTCGGGGGCTTTGCCCCCGAACCCCCTTGGCCCCCCCTTACAAAAATTCCTGGCTCCGCCCCTGATCACTTATCAACCTATAATTTTTCATATTAATATTACTAATATATCGTTTCCTATACATCATTACAAATAACTTATTCTATAAATATTATTAGGGTTCAAGAGTATCTCATACCTGTAGGATAACTGTAATATGTAATTCGAATTCCTTTTACCCTTGAGAGGAGAATTCAGCTTAGCTTACCTCTGCTATTGCCGTCTGAAGATGCGTTCATATATTTTGGATTGAGGATTGTTTTGATTATGTTATTGTGTGTTCTATCTACAAGGAATAGACTGAAATAAATTGTTGTCGTGTTAGAGTAAAGATTGAAGTATTCTATTCCTTTTACTACTCCTGTTTTCATTTTATTTACTTGTTTTATTTTATTCTTTTTAATATTTTCTTTTGTTACCAGGTTGATAGAAATATAAATGTCAAGCTTACAAAATAATTCCTAACTATTATTTATAAGTAATTTTTAAAATATATCTATCAATTTGACCATATATATGATGAGAGATATGTAATGAACTCAACAAACAAAACTAATGACTCACACATTGTTGAGCAAGAAGACAGTAGTTAGCTATCTCTATAAGTGTATGTATTGTAGGTAGATGTGTGATATAAGCAATGTAAATCACACTATCTAAACTCTATAAATAGTAGAGGTACTCACATGATTACAACATAATACAATACATAAATTACACTTTCTTTCTCTCTTCTAATATTATATTTAACACAAATACAAATATTTTAATATTTTAGAAATCTCAGAGTATAAATCTCTTATATAATTAAAACAAAAAATATTACATAAAACTGTCTCTCAGAAATATAATATAATCACATTGCTTGTATATCTAATAATGTCAAATATATAATAAATAAATGATAAAAACTGTAAAAAAAAAAAAAAAAAATTGAAGGAGATAAGAATAGAACACTTACATATTAAGGAATCAATATTATTGTTACTTGTGAGTTGAAATTCCTTTAATTATATGAGAGAGAGGTTTTAAAAAAATGAAATAATCTGAAAAAAAAAATGAAATGAGATAAATTTTAGGGCTCAAGGACATTCATAAATTGAAAAATTTAAGCCGACTGGGTTGGATTTTATTGAATTTGGGCTAAACAAAAAAAAAAAAAAAATCAATTTAGGTTAGGGTTCTTCCAAATTTTTGTTAAAAATTTGATCTGTTAAATTTAATGATCCTAAAAGATTTCAGAATCATTCTTTTGAACCCTTCAATTTTTAAAATTAATTTTATTAAATTTATATTTAATTATATATATAAATCTTTTGTTTTTTCTATAGTAATAGATAAGTTAATATATATAATTAATTCAAGAAAACTTAATATCGAGATCTATAATATGATTTTTATATAATATAGGGATATATAGTGATATTTTTATATATTATAGGGTCTAATAGTGCAATTTTTGCATAATATGAGGAGATAAGTCCAGTTAAGTGGGACATTTTTCTCGAATCCCCTTGTTCCCCCGAAATAGAAAATCCTGGTTCCTTCCCTGCCTGGTAGGGCGGGGTGGGCGGGTTGCGCCTGTATTTTTTTTATTTTGTTCAGCCCGACCAGTTAGAGTTTCCGTACTAATTTTGGAAGTCACATCCTCAAGCTCCTTATCCACACACTGAAGCTCCCCCTTCAACTCTTCACATTTGGCACTTGTTATTTGAATTTCTTGACTTAGCTCTTTGTGACGTTGAACTAATACATTTCTCCTAAATATAGCTTGTAGACGCTCCTCAATCCAATCCACCTCAATGCCACTAACCTTTAAGTCGTTAATACCTTTTTGAAACTCATCAAGTTGATCTTGATTTACACTCTCAATCGTGAGAGTTTCAACACTATAAACAACCTCGGCTAAGGTTTCCAACATAGCTGACTGAATTTTGCTGCTCATTACTTTAAAGCTAGATAACATCTCCGGATATTGTGTCTTGATCTTGTCAAGTACTGCAATACTACGACGAGCTACTGAGTAAATTCCCCAAGATACTAACTCATCTCCACCCACGAGGCCATGGCACCAATTTACACAAGGGATCGCAGAACTGTATGCCATATTGGAGGAAATATCTTGCAAAGCCATGGGAATTTGCGGTCCTTCAAGAAGCATATGACCTGTATTTTCTGATAATGGAGGCAGACAAGTTGAGGTTTCTCCCCCGAATCAAACAAGTCTTGGTCATTTCCAGAAATGTATGACATATTAGAGGAAATATCTTGCAAAGCCACGCAAACTTGTGTTCCTTCAAATGGCATATGAGTGGTAGTTTCGGGTAATGGCTGCAAACAATTTGACGTTTCTCCCCAAAACTCAAACGAGTCCTGATCATGTCTAGAAACGTACGACATATTAGAGGAAATATCTTGCAAAGCCACTGGAACTTGGGTTACATCAAATGGCATATGACCCGTATTTTCGGACAATTGCTGCAGATTAGTTGATGTTTCTCCCCCGAAATCAAATAAGTTCTGATCATTTCCTATAAGGAGAAAAGAAAGCTTCGCATTAAAACAGAGTTAAGATTTACATAAGGGACATCCAAATTTAGAAACATACCTTGATTAAGATTGGTGAATCTATTTGAGGCTAAAGAAGAGAAAGAATGTGGAATATCTGAAAAAGAACCTTGAATATCCAAATTGTGGATGTTCCAAGGCTGAACTTGACCGTTATTGTTTCCAATTAGATCATGGTTAGCGGTGGTATCTTCTGGTTGTGTCTGGTAACCATTCTCCTGCTCGTTAGGGTTCACGTGAAGCTTCCGTTTCCCTAAACTCACCTTTTTCCCCATTTGAATAGAACTTTGGAGTATACTTTCGGCTAAAGGTTGTATTTCCCAAGGAGAAACATGTTCTGGCCTACTTCCAATAGATGGAGTTTCATCCCATCGAATCTTCAAACATCGCCATGCCGAATTTGGCCATTTTGTATGGCAAATATCTCCAATCCCGAGAATAGCACCGGAGAATCTGTTTGATCAAGGAATAGATTAAAGAAGAAGTGGTGTGCATCAAAAAAAAATTTATATGCAACTACTCTGAATTTACCTATCATCTACTCCGTATGGCATCTTGATTCTCATCCCAACACTGAACTTCTTATTAAAAGCTTCATCATATTTGTTCAATGGTATAATAAACTGACCTAATCTGGAATAATTTTGCGATGTTAAACAATGTGAGACATTTCCACATTTTCATCACGAATAAAGATATTTTGTGTCAAAAACACCTTGGTTTGTATGTAACAGAAAATTGATGTCCAACAAGCGGAACATGAAATGCAGTTCTAGATGACACGAAGGAACTTTCTGGGCAGGTGAGGCGGCTAACCCCAATGTGCAATTCTCCATCATCTCCTCTGAAAATATAAAAAATTAGTACAGAGGATAAAAGAAATAATTAGACTCCGCTAGAAAATACTGAAGGTTCGAAATTGAATAAATATGTGCAGAATCGAATAGAATATATGTGAATCAAAACCAAAAATATGGAACACGCACCTTAAGAATACAAATCTATCCCCAACAACTAATTTCTTAGATCTAACAAATGCATTCCATCCCGTTGTAAACATATGCCTTGGAGATTTACCTGTTGAGTTTGATAATATTAGAGAAAACACAAATACTTGAGAATTATTATAACAAGATGGAAATATGAAGGAATGTACATTTCAATTGGATCGACTCAACTTAGTTAAAGTAATATATAAGGGGATCAATTAACATTTCGCACAAAGCCTATGTTTTTTGTAAGCAATGCACCTCAAGTACTTGGAGTTTTGATACCATTTTTAATTGCCAATTCAACTAAAAGTTCAAACCGTCAGAAGAAGGCGGTGAGCACATTATAATTGATTTATACTCCAATATTTATATAAGAGATTTATACTCCCTTTTTAATTCTAACAATAACCCTCAAGATAGAAAAACGCATAAAAGTGAAACACAAAAAATCTTGTTCAGATAATGGTATGTTGTTCATGGGGTAACCTTTATATGTATGCTTAAACTTCCATTTCTTCCCATGAATATCTTTTGCTACCAATAGTTGTTCTGGTGTCTTTGCGGACATATCCTGAAGGAAAACAAGGACATAATAAGAAATGCATATATATAAATTCAAACACGAGACGTTTTGTAATAATAAGCAATATTACAAGGGGAGGAAAGCATTTGTCAGCATGACTTTTAGAAACATATAACTCGCTTTCCCACATCAGAAGCAGTCAAAACCTTATAGAATGACTGAATTGAGTCCCCCAAAAGCTCATCTTGATAGGAATCAGTACTAGTTGGCTCGATTCCCTGTAAAATATTTGATCAATTTAATTTTAGTTTTGAATAGGTAAAACTATAGACGGTACTATATCAAAAAAATTAAGAGTTCTCACATCTGCTTCTCGCAACAACTTAACTTGTGCATAGACGTCATTTGTGTCTTGCTCAGCCTATTAACGCAAAAAGAAATGTTCACGGGATTATAATGATTGTTGGAACTTGGGCGTGACTCGAAGATAATACAAATTACCAGAAGATGAACGTTTATCACACGACAAAGGATTTTTGAAGGCAGATAAGGTTGTGGTTGATTAGATTCATGATCTGTTGATGCCTCAACCTGAACGCAAAGGACAAAATTTTAATTACCATCTAATAAATTGATTATTCTCCTGCCTAATTAATATCCGACAAACTAGTTAGAACTGAACGCAGATAAGTTGTTGCATGGAATCCTATAATACTTTAGAACTAAATTTAGTAAAATGAAATAGTTGATAAGATTAAACTAAGAACACATTGAGTGAAGAGCTTACATGTTGGCCTCCTACATGGTCGGAGGCTGGGGGCATCTTCAAGCTATGGGAACCATGTTCCCTGACTTTCAAAAAAAAAAAACTTTTTTGCCCCCAACATATTTTGTTTGATGGAAAAAATAGCTTATAACCCCTAATAATTTCTAAACACTCGCTTGTGCCGGCACCAACCACCACTACCATCCCTTTTCCCCACCGCGGGAGATTTTACTGACTGCTCGGAGATTATATTGAGTGCTCGGATCAGAGATTTTATTGAGTGCTCGGATATTTTATTAGTGTTCGGAAATTTTTCTGAGTGTTCAAATATTTTATCGAGTGCTCAAATATACAAATTCACTGACTATTAAGGGAATATTAAGTATTAACAAAAAGTTCATATGAGTATCAGCGTATTTTAATAAGAATCGGGAGAAAACACTGAGTATGCATAGTGAATTCCCTGAGTATGGTCTAGAAACACTGAGTACTCAGAAAGAAATCGTTGAGTAGACTTGAAAAATTAAAATTAAACAAAGAAATATAGATAACAAGAATTATAATTATATTTTTATAATAAAAAAAATTACAACATTTGAATAATAAATGCTAAAACCCTAAAAAAAAGTTGGGTCAATATTCGAACAAGAAAAAGAAAAAGAAAAAGAAACACACTCATCTCGTCCATAAGAACTATAAAAAGGAAATGAAAATAAAACATAAGAGGAAGCTTCAGAAAACGAACGAGTCATGGATCACCGGAGCTGAGTGTTCTTACACTTCACAAAGAACTGGGTGCAATGAACTGAGGAAGCCTCAAAAAATGAACGATCCATGGATCATCAGAGTTGAGTGTTACTACACTCCACAAAGAACTGCGTGCAAAGAACAAGCAAAATGAATATTCCGGCAAGGAGAGTTCGCCGGAGCTGAAAAGGTTCTTCACCTTGCTTCGAAGCAAGCTCGTCGGAGAATGCTTCTAGATTCGAACTCACCAGAGAGCTTCTGAACTCGTCTTCTTCTTCTCGTCGACTAAACCACTACCGAGAAAATCGATACGACTAGAGAGGGCTGCGGAAATGAGCTCGGGTATGTTCCATGAACTCGAGAAAACCAAGATCTCGAACAGATCTACCATACTAGAGCCACGAACTCGCTTGAGTAGAAGCCACGAACTCGAGCCGATCTATTTCTCTGCCGATCAAATGTTGCGTCTTCACCCATCTTCGAAAAAACGCTAACACGGAGATCGGATCTGTTCCACGAGGCCAAGATATCGAACAGATCTACCATACTCGAGCCATGAACTCACCTGAGTAGAAGCCACGAACTCGAGCCAATATTCTTCTCCATCGATCTGCTGCTACGTCTTCACCCAACTTCGAAAAAGCACCGACATGGAGAGGAATCTTCGAAAAATTCCATGTCTGATGCTTTGGATACGTCGACGATTTTAGATATCAGAAAAGTAAGATAAATTGATGCTTTGAAATAAGAAGAAAGGATAGGTTGATATGTGAGATGTAGGAACGAAGAGAAAAGAGGAGAGAATAAATATTTTACTCTTTCTGTTCCATTAAATTTGTCCACTTAGCTTTTCACATATATTAAGAAACATAATAAATGCATTTACCATTACAAAAATACCCCTAATAAAGTATCTTGATATCTTAAATGTGTATTCGAAATATAAATATCAATATTTTAATAAGGGTAATAATAGAAAAAGTAGGAAAAAAAGTGACTTGAACTCCTAAGTGAACAATATATTTAAAACATTATTTTTAGTAGGTGGACAATTTCAATGGAACAGAGAAAGCAGTGTTTTAAAGATAAGGTGAATAATTATATATATATAGTACCGAAAAATAAAAGAGGGTATAATAGGAAGTAGGAGTTGATAAAAATTTGACATTTAGTATTAAATATTATTTGTAATTTTTAGTAAGAAGAATAAATTGAATGGGCTGCGAAAATGAGCTCGGATCTGTTCCATGAACTCGAGCAGACCAAGATCTCAAACAGATCTACCATACTCGAGCCACGAACTCGCTTGAGTAAAAGCCACGAACTCAAGCCAATCTGATGTTGCGTCTTCACCCAACTTCGAAAAAGCGTCGACCACAATATTTCATATAGACTTAAAAGATCATGTTTTTCATCTTACGTATCTTTTTTTCTTCGTTGTCTTATAATAAATCTCAAGATTCTTAGAGAAAATTTCCAGTAGATATCCATTGTTTTGAATTTTGACAAATAAGTATCCAAAAATGGATAAATAGGTACCTAACATTTCGTTTTTAGACTCCTGCTAATACCTGTTAAAGTTTGTCGTTAAATGTCGTGTGTCAATGACGTGACTATCTTTTTCCTCCAAAATGAAGAACCCAAGTTTACAAAAGTGGACAAACAGATACCCAACGTTCTTTATTTGCAAATAGGACCCTAGTGTTATTTACTAACACGTGACATTTAATGCCAAACTTCACAGCGGATATTAACGTGAGACTTAAAACAGAGCGTTGTGTATCTATTTGTACACTTTTATAAACTTGGGTACTTGTTTGTCTAAATCGCGAAACAGTGAGTTTCGACGGAGAAATTTCCCAACTTCATAATATTCTATCTAATAACTCTAACTTTATATTTTACTATAAAATTATCTCTATTTTCTAAAATTTTGATTTATTTTCTTAAAATCTTAAATTATATTTCTAAAAATAGAAAAAATAATTTAAGTGAAGATGAGTATCTAAAGATATATTTTTAATTACAAACTTTTATCTATAAAATAATATTAATCCATCCAATAAAATCGAATATAATTTAAACTCGTTTACAACCGAAATTATCCGTAATCTATCACACTTGAAACACAACCGTTTATATAATTAATTGAATAAATGTGGGTCTTATTTTTTAAACTTGCATAAGAATGGATGGTTTGCAGGGGGTCTTATAATTTGATCCATTTTTATTTATTTTTGACCCCGTGAATTTTTCTACTCTAGTTCTTATAGTATATCATTAAATGAGATTCATACTCAAATATTTACCCTTACTGGTAATAGAAACAGAGAAGAAGAGAAGAAGTTTTTATTATTTGATGTGTTAAAATGATTACATGAGATGATCATCTATATATACTTCTACATAACAGTTTATACATACACATACATACACCTATACATACATATCACTCTAACGGTTTTGATAACAACTTTTACAGCTGTTTTAGTTTGTTACTTGATTGACTTGAGTGACACTCTTCTTTAGCTTATCATCCCCCCTCAAGCTGAGCACTGAGATCAGTGGAAGCTTGGACACATTTGCAACAAACAAAGTAGAACTTAAATCTTTGGTGAGAAGATCAGCTAATTGATTTTCCGATGGAACATGATAGAGAACAAGATTCTTTGCTTTTACTTGTTCACGATCAAAGTGAAAGTCAACATCAATATGTCTTGTGCGAGTGTGAAACACAGGATTAGATGCAAGAGCTAAGGCAGAAAGGTTATCACACGCAATTGAGGGAGTTTGAATTGGAATATGAAGATTCTGCAGCAAAAAAGTGAACCACTTCAATTCTGCAGCTACATAAGCCAAGGCACGATACTCAGCTTCTGTAGATGAACGTGATACAGTTGATTGTTTCTTCGAACCCCAAGACACCAAATTCTGTCCCAAGAATATGCAATATCCGGTTATAGAACGTCTATCAACTGAGCAACTCGCCCAATCTGAATCCGAAAATGCCTGAAGATGAGTAGTAGATGGCTTAAAATAAAGACCATAACTAATTGTACCTTTGATGTAACGCAGTAATTTCTTTAAGGCCTCATAATTCGCATTTGTAGGGTGATGCATAGACTGACATAGCTGATTAACAGCAAAAGCAATATCCGGTCTAGATATTGTCAAGTATTGCAATGCACCAGTTAGACTTCGAAACAAAGATGGATCCTCAAATTTTAATAGACCATGCTCAGAAATAACTGAGTATTTATTTAGTGTGGGTGTAGTAGATGATTTACACTCACTTAGACCGGCTTTATGTAGAATAGATTGAGCATAATTTGATTGAGTAACAATGGTAGACTCATTTGATTTAATAATCTCTAACCCCAAAAAATAGGATAACTCACCTAAATCCTTCATCTCAAAACGCTTCTTGATATCTTGTATAATTGTTGAGATTGAGTTAGTATCTGCACCCGTGATTAATATATCATCAACGTAAACCAATATAATAGTTAGAGAAGAATCTTTTCCACGGACAAACATAGAAGTATCTGCAGAACTGATGATAAAATCATGAGCTATAAGAAAATTAGCAAGCAATTCATACCAAGCACGAGGAGCTTGTTTTAAACCGTATAATGACCTTTTAAGTTTACACACATAATCAGGGAACTTTGAATCCACAAATCCAGTTGGCTGAACCATATATACTTCTTCATTTAATTCACCATGAAGAAATGCATTAGAGACATCTAGTTGCCTTATTTTCCAATTATAGGATGCAGCTAACGCAAGTACAACACGTATAGTTTGATGCTTTATAACTGGACTAAAGGTTTCTGTATAATCAAGGCCAAATTCTTGAAGAAAACCTCGAGCAACAAGTCTTGCTTTGTAGCGAGCTACATCACCATTTGCCTTCCTTTTTATTTTATAAATCCATTTGCAAGTAATGGAGTTGCGCCCAAGTGGAGGAGGCACTAATTCCCATGTTTGTTGATGAATTAGAGCCTTATATTCTTCCACCATTGCATCATGCCAACATTGGTATTTAGAAGCCTCTTTAAACGAGTTTGGTTCAGAGATAGAAGGTTGAAGAATTAATGACTGACATTTGTAAGAAGGTTTGAGTGAACCTGTTTGTCTGCGAGTTATCATAGGGTGAGATGAAGTTGAGGTTGAGATATGAGGAAGAGCATTAGAAGAAGAGGTTGAAGTTGAAGTAGAGGAAGAAGATATAGAGGGTAAGCTGACAGTAGGATCAAGAGAAAGAGGCTCAGAAATAGAGTTTAGATTGATTGATGTTGGAAGTATATCAACAAATGAGGTGAGTGAGGGTTCTAATTCAGAGGAGAAAGTTGAATTTGGATGTGAGGTGTAAGGAAAAACACCCTCATTGAACCTCACATGTCTTGAGATAAAGATTTTATGTGATTCCAATGAAAAACATTTGTATCCTTTAGAGTATGAGCAATATCCCAAGAAAACACACGCATCTGATTTGGGAGATAATTTGTGAGATGAATATGGTCTAAGCCATGGATCACATAGGCACCCAAAAATTCGAAGATGAGTGTAAGTAGGATGTTGATTATATAGAAGAAAGAATGGTGAATTGTTTGACAAATTTGGGGTGGGAAGCATGTTGATCAAATAGACAGAAGTAGCTAATGCTTCAACCCAAAAAGTTGAGGGTAACTGACTATGAGCAAGAAGAGAAAGTGTAGTCTCAATTAGGTGTCTATGTTTTCTCTCTGAAACACCATTTTGTTCATGTGTGTGAGGGCATGAGGTTTGATGAATTATACCATGTTCTTGAAGAAAGAGTTTGAACAAGTTAGATAGAAATTCTCCCCCATTATCTGATCTAAGAATTTTAATAGATGAATTGAATTGTGTGTGTATCATGTTATAAAAGGATTTGAAAACTTCACATACTTGAGACTTTAAAGTTAAGGGATAAACCCATGAAAACCGAGTATAGTCATCTATGAATACAATGTAATATCTGAAAGAGGTAGTAAAAGACTCAACAGGTGAGGGACCCCATACATCTGTATGCACCAAATCAAAAGGTTTACAAGATTTACTACTTGACAGATTAAAAGGCAATTTATGCGCTTTGGAAATAGAACAAGCTTTACATTGAACACCATGAAAATCAAGCTTAGTTCCTATAACACTAGATAAAGGTATTGAAGACTGAGTAGAAGGATGTCCAAGCCTGTAATGCCAGACTTGAGCAGAAGAACTAGTTGACTTTGAAGAAGACACAACAGTTGAAGACAAACATAGAACAGCTGGAGATGAGCTTGAACAAGACAGTTTTGAAACACCAAAATGAAGAGGATAAAGCCCATCTTTACAAGGGCCCTGAAATAGAATATTCTTAGAAGTTAAATCAACAATTGAGACTGAATTTGCAGTGAATGTAATAGAACAGTTATTATCTTGAGTGAGTCTAGAAATAGAGAGTAAGTTTGATTTGATTGAAGGCACATGAAGTATAGATTTAAGAAGTAAAGAAGCTGAAGGAGAAGAGAGCTTACTATCACCAATATTTGCAATGTTCAGAGGTTGACCATTACCTACTGCAACTGAATTTGATCCATTATAAGGTGTTGGTGCTTGAATTAATGAAGGATCATGAGTGACATGACTGTTAGCTCCTGAGTCAAGATACCATAACTCAGGATCATAAGAGTTTGACTGAGTTGTGTGAGCAGCTAAAGCCACTCGACTTTGTGCCTTAGGAGATGGATAGCTATTGAAATCAGCCCTATACCAACAATCTAAAGCAATATGTCCAAACTTTGAACAAATCTGACATGTGGGAGATGAATTCATACCAGCTGAGGCTTGATTAGGAGGAGGTCCTAAGATAGATTGAAAAGAATTTCGGCCTCTTCCACGATTATAATAACCTCGAGTATTGTTTCCTCTGTTTTGGTTAGAATTACCACGAGCATAACCATGACCTTGAGTGTTATTTTGAGCACCACTAGAAGATTGAGGACCAGAAGATGTGAATAAGGCTGAGTGAGATGAGTTAGTATTCTCAGTAGTTTCACTCATTTTCATATGTTGTTCTTCAGATACTAACAAGCTTCCCAAAGAGTGGAAGGTGAGTGTAGAGGATTGTGCATTTGTGATTCTAATACTCGATTTAAATTGATTGAACTCAGATGGAAGGCCTTTGAGTGTATACATGATAATGTCTTCAAGTGGAAGAGATTCACCAGCTGTGGATAATCCATCACACAACTCTTGGATTTCATTTAAGTAACTTGTCATTGATCGATCACTCTTCTTTATGTTGCATAGACGCATTTTTAGACCATGAACATGAGTGCGACATTGAGTAATGAATATCTCTTCTAGCTTGACCCATACATCATGAGCATGGACCAATCTAACCACCTGAGATAGAATAGACGGTATCATTGATGAATTTAGCGACACCTTGAGTTGTTGATCAACAATTAACCAAGTAGAGTAGGCTGAGGAAGAAGAGGCAGGTGTAGGTGAAGTGCCATTAACATGAGCAAGGTAGCCATGAGCTTCCAGAACTGACTCCATTTGTGCACGCCAAAGCACGTAATTAGTTGAGTCAAGTTTGATTTGCACGAGAGAAGCCCAATTTTGACGAAGGAACAGCTGGTATTTCCGAGCTGGATTGAATGTTTGGTGTAGTAGTGTGAGCAGAAGAAGAGGACGCCATTAGAAGCGAGAAGCGGAAGATCGATTATAGGAGCGGAGGTCTGAAAAAGCTTTAAGACGCCATTAATGGCGATTAAATTTTGAGCTAAACCTCTTTAGCTCTGATACCATAATAGAAACAGAGAAGAAGAGAAGAAGTTTTTATTATTTGATGTGTTAAAATGATTACATGAGATGATCATCTATATATACTTCTACATAACAGTTTATACATACACATACATACACCTATACATACATATCACTCTAACTGTTTTGATAACAACTTTTACAGCTGTTTTAGTTTGTTACTTGATTGACTTGAGTGACACTCTTCTTTAGCTTATCAACTGGGTCTAAATATATAAATTAACCCCAAATTCTGTCAATCTTTTTAACTTAAAACTATCACTCATACAAAAGTTCTTAATCCACTTCTTAGATAAGAACATTGTTATAAAGACAAAATATTCAATTAAGCATCAATCACTTACTTGTTGTTCCAAGTGACCTTGAGGAAAATAATAGACAAAATCACCAACCCTTGGAAAGTAAATCAATGAACCCGCGCAAGCCTTCCATAGTTCGGCATACATGTACACATCATCATCACCATCACCTTCACCTGTTGGTTAATATTAAAAGTTATTTATTTTCCAGAAACAAAAAAGAAGAAATTGTAGGAAAATGCAATCAAGCTAAGTATAAAATAGATATAGTAGTGTTTAATTTGTGAATCGTCATAGATCAAAACCTCTACCCATGTCGATTCTTTGCTGTTTTACTAGATAGTATTTTGTTACATACATGAAAAGACCTTGATTTTGCCTGCATATATATATATATATATATATATATATATATATATATATATATATATATATATATATACTTGACTTGACCAGCCAAAACGAAGAAGTCTTTCTTTAGCCGCGTGGCCCGTCTTTCTTCTTTTTCTTCTTAGTAGGGTGGCTTTTTCGTGGTGTTACCATTTTTTTTTTTTTTTTTTTTTTGGACGAGTGTTACCAATTAGTATAGACAGATTATTTATTAGGAGGACCCATATGCAAGCGACTTCTTAACTCAAGTGATTTAAAACTGTTGCTAAAATAACAAACACGAATTGAAAAGAATAATTATAACAATATATCTTAAAATCGAATAAATAATCCTTACAACGAGATTACACAAATAAAAAACAGAATTTACAAAATTATTAGAAATTTGAGTGATAACTACTTGTGTTTAAAAAATAAGAATTAATTTTTAATTTCTCAAAAGTTCCTACTACCATTCTAGCGGTATTTTGGTACTTTAGCAAGCGGACGTTAAGCTAGAAGTTATTATGTCTAGCCAGTTTTTTGTAATCTTATATATTAACGATGCTTATTTTCCCTACTAAGGTAATAATCTTCAATTGGAAAACTTGTAATAATGCTATACCCACGATAGAAACCTGGTAACAAGACACTGTGAAGTTGAAACTGAATGCCAATGGTGTAAGTTGGAACAAGAAACTGGGGAACATACTCCTTACATGTGGAATAGCAAAACTGGTATGGCATGGATCGGCACTTCAAATCAGCACATGCAATGCGATTGAAGATTTGGGAGAATGGATTCTTAAGATTATTGAGACATCTGTTGAGGGGGGATGGAGAAGGGAAGTAGCTACATCTTATGTTCTACTCACCATTTGAAACATTTGAAAATCAAAAAATGAGAAGTAGACATAATAATTATATGATAGAACCCGATGACATTATAAGAACTACTAACAAAACTATAGAGGAACACTTTGGCAACGAGTGGGCTAGAATACAACCGGTACAGAGCACAAATGCAGGCAACAGGAATGGAACAACGGTTGATCTTGCATTTCAAACAAAGACTGCGTTCACTTACGATACATCGTTTGATCAGCCACACAAACCAACATGGATCGGGGTGGTCCAAATTGATAAAGGTACAGGATATCGAACCAAGTTTTTAATGGTCACCATGCGTAACTCAAGCACAATGGGAGAAGCTCAAGCGATCATATATGCTTTGGACAAGACGATACAAGATACACAAAGAAGGGATAACCATCTTCTCAAATAACCTTGAAATAATACAAGGTATACAACAAGTGTCGGCTGCTGGATGGAAGCTCAAACCGTGGATTAGGCAAATCAAAAGGATAGCAACGGAGATCAGACCAGTGTTCTTCAAACATATCCCGCGTAGATTCAATGGACTAGCAAACAGTCTAGCTAAAGATGCCAGACACATGACAACGAAAGATTGCGATTCACTGACAATCTTGATAAAACGATTCTCTAGACTTGATATTGGTTAGTTTTCTATGTAATATTTGAAATATTTTAAGCGTCCAAAGGAAAAAAAAGCACCTTGGATAGTGAATCTTTGATAACATATTCAAGCAACAACAGTTGCATGTTTGAAAAGGAAGGTTTATGTTTGAATCAAGTCCTATAACCAAAAAATAAAACTCCTAGATTTAGCTTGTGGCTTGAGATCAGAATACATGCCCTGGCCTTGGTATTTTATTTTATTTTTGTTCCAAAACCCTGCCCTTGGTTAACATATACCATGAACCTCATTTAATTTAGCTTTTAAAAAAATGGGAATTCAAAAACAAGGGAAGAAGATAGGAATGAGAATTACAAATAGCAGAAAGAGAGAAGGTGAGTAAGCAATTTCTCCGTCAAGGTAAAAAAATATCACAGTATGCCTAGACAAAAATAAATTAGGCTTAGCTACTATCTATAATAAATAAATAACCCCATTGATAATTCTTCTTCTACCCAAGAATCGGTAATAAAAGCAAAACAAAAAAAGAATATACAATAGAGTCTGCCAAAAATTGAGAGAAACATAAAATAAAGCATCATCCTTATAAAATCACCTAGAAGGTGTTTGAGAAGGCTGCTGCTGAGTAGTAGTAGTAGTAGCAGCAGTAATAGTAGTATTTAGTGCTGAACTTGAAGGGACAGATGTCAATACCCCACCATTTTCCTGTGGTTGTGTAGAAGCGTTATTACCCCATTTAGTTTCAGCATCAGACGGCTCCACCACATAAACTGACCCGTCACTCATCCCAAGTGCAAATTGATTTGAATCCGACGGATGAGCCGCAATCACCACCGCAGATGAACTACAACTAAATTAATTAGTACATCCTTAAAATAAAAATAAAAAAATAATATATTTTAATCATACCTAGAAATAGATGATGAAGGTAGATAAGCAGAAGGTGCAATACGACAACGAAGCCTTAAAGTATCCGCATCAAATATCCCAATCGCGCCGTCACAAAATCCAGTAAACACTAACAACCCATCGCTTGAATATATCGCGCTCGATATTGGAGCACAAAGTGATTCTCTTGGATGCCACTACAAAAGAATTATATAATTAAATAATGACTTAGATAGAATCAAAACTAGATAAAGATACTTACCGAATGTAAACATTCAAGTTGTGTATCATAAACAGCAATTTGAGTTTCATGAACAACTAGTATATGTGATTGATTGTTATGAAATTGAACTCTTGTTTCACCAACTAATGGAGTAGATGAATGACCATTTGGTGCTTGAATAGCTTTTGTTCTCTTCTTTTCCCATCCATCAATACTCCATATACATAACTACAATTAATTACATTATTAATCATTTTTTACTAGATAATAATTCTTTATTAAAACTTACCATTGCATCAGCTCCTGATGATACCAATACATTCAAACTCTGAGAAAACGCAAGTCCCGTGATTCGTTTTTGATGACCCTTCAGCTTTGTTTTAACCTATATCATTTTTCCAATAATATTAAAAAAAAGAAATATTAAATTTAAATAAATTAATTACCTCATCAACTCGAACATTATAGATTTGTATAGTGGAATCCTCCATTCCGATAGCAATAATATTATTATCTTGAGGATGAAACGCTAAGTAAGTAGCAGCAGGAGGGGGTGGCATAAACGTAGTCATAACCTGAGAAACATATTCAACAACTAAATAAGTAAAAACTGTATTTCCAATATTCAGACACAAAAACACAACAAACCTTAAAAGTCATCATATTAAATAACGAAACTTTCCCACCAGAAGCAGACATAACATACGAATCGTTTTTGGATAACGCAATACAAGCGGCCGTTTCTTCAGCTGGTTTATTTTCACTTATATCATTAGACATTACACCTCCATTTGCAGGTTGCCATAATTGAGGTACAATAGATGCTGTAGACTGCATAACATTGTAACAAAACCCAATCATCAGCACAATATATTATTATTTATTTATTTATTTATTAATTAATCCTACCTTTCCAGATGGATTTCTATCATGACGTTGCCATTTCCATAGCTTATGAACAGCATTCGATGCTAAAGCTAGTAAAGCTAATCCCGAGTTTGTATAAATTAACCGTACCACCTATAGTTAGTTAATCATAGTTAGGTTAACAACTTAGGTAAGACCAAACGCAAAAGTATAACTAGAATATACCTTGCTAGCAGTTAATGGATCAGGTAAACGAAGAGTCTTGATATGAGCAGGTTCAACTATATCAGGATATTTCCAGTTTTTAATTCTTTCTAAATCCGCTATTCTTGGTTTTACTTCAGCTACTACTCTACTACTCTCTGGTGTACCCTACAAAAAAAAAAAAAAAAAAACTCAATAAACAGATTTCGAGAATTTTTTTTTTTTCAAAAAAAAAAAACTCACAAGATTTCCAATAGATATAGGTTGTTGAATTCTATCCATAGGCAAAGCATTATTACCACCAATAGGTCCTAAAGAACCCGTAATTACAGGCTGTGTAAAACAAAAACAATAAATTAAAAAGAAATAGTTAGTTAATTAATTAATTAATTAATATTATTACTTTAACGTTGACTGATTCGGAAAGGTTACGAGATCCATCAAAGGCACGATTCTCTAATACACGTAACATTCTTTGTCCATCATTATTAGCTAATATTTTAATTCCGTTATCACTAGTAGTAACAGCTAATAATGAGCCTTCTTTATTAAATCGAAGTCTTGGACTAGCGGGTAATCCAGATTCAGCATCAGTGTATGTTAGCATATTTGTATTATCCATATCCCAAAATTTAATTTGAAATTCATCTCCAACTGCTAAAAAACTGTTACGTGTTGTATCGAATTGTATTACACCTAATGAACGTTTTCTAAAACCTATATATGTTCGTTTTATTGCTCCTTCACTTTCGTTCCATTCTACTAAATGTGATTCTCCTTCTTTACTTGTTCCACACGAAAATAATCTGATAAAATAATCAACCCATTAATAATTTTTTTAGAAAAAAGAAAAAGCTACGGAAAAAGAAAATCGGAAAAAAGACAAAAAGAAATTGAAAGTAGATACGGAATAAATAAACGAAAAAAGAATCGAAAAAAAAAACAAAAAAAAATGGAATAGATACGGAATAAAATAAACGGAAAAAAAACAAAAAGATACGGAAAAAAGAATCGGAAAAAAATAACGAAAAAAAGAGGAAAAATTAAAAAACGTTAAAAGAAACGGAAAAATAAAAATAAAATAAACGGAAAGTTAAGTTATAAATAGAAACCTGGTTCCGTCAGCACTATAAGCCATAGTAGTACACCAATGACCAGGGGCATCATAGTCAACTCGTGAACCCAAGCTATCGTAAAGCCAAGCTTTAATTTTACCATCAATGGCAGTAGAGAAAATAAACTGTAAAATATAAGAAATTATTTTAGCGTGAGTGTATGTATATAGTAGTATATAATGTATGGAATAAAGTTAATTTTAATTGACCTGGATATTTTCTTTATGGTGAGGGCAAACAGAATAAACAGGAGCTTCGTGACCTTCAAATGCGTATATTCTACGACCATTTACAGCATCCCATACCTAGAAGAATAACATAAATAATTATTATAAAACATTTAAAAATATAAAAAATATTAAGAATACCTTAATTGTTTTGTCATCGCCACATGTGACTATGCATAGTTGTTTGTTAGGATGAGCAAAAGCAATGTCATTAACACCACCAATATGTGCATCAATCTAATAAATAGAAAAAACAATTAATTACTTTAAATATTCGTTTAAAGAGAAAGAAATGTAACAAAAAAAAAAAAAACTAACCTCTAAGTGTTGTCTTAATTCTCCTACTTGATTGTACGTATATATCTGAACAATGTGCTTGGAAAAGCCAACACCTATAAAAAAAACATAAAATATATAAATAAAAATTTATTAAAGTTACAACAAATTTAAATATTAACATACCGAATATAGATCCATCAGGTCCCCAAATGCATCGATTAACAGTAATACTAGCATCTTTAGCTAAAGTAGCCTAAATAAAAAAACAAAATAAGTAATAAAGGAATATAACGATGTAAATAAAACAAATAATTAAAAAAAAAAAAAAAGTGGCACCTGTAACTGCATTGCACACGTGGCAATATCCCATACTTTAAACGTTCTATGAGCCAGTCTTTCACGTGAACCAATTTCCCAAATACTAATATCACCAACACTAGTCCCAACTACAAAATTGAATTAATTTTCTTTAAATTAATTTATTTACCAAAGGGTATAAAAGTAAATTCAATTCACCTAGAAGAACAGTTTGTTGCTGAGGATGAAAATCCATACTCATTACATTAGAACCTTGACTAAGATTTCTTACAACAGTTTTAGGAAGATCATCAGTTGAATATATATTCTGAGGATGAGTTGAACCAGAAAACGAAACCTAAAAATAAATTAATTAATTAAGCACTCAAAGTGGGACCTACTCGATTTCATACCTCATCGGATTGTCCAGCGCGCATACGTTTCATTAAATGCTCAGAATCAGCTGTCTGATAATCCATTCCGGGCCCACTCGGTGGAGTTCTCGGATGTTTCAAAAACCCACCTGGAAAAAATTATTAAAAATTAGTAACAAATTTAAATCAGAGTCCAGGTCAAAGGTCAAAGGTCAAACCAGGAGCTTGAACCATCCCAGGTGGGCCCGTTTGAACATTAGCATGACTTATAGAAGGATTCGCACTCGACATCCATCCCGCCATAGCATTATGTGACGGCGATACAACCGATTGAAAAGGCTAAAAAATTAAAAAATTAAATTTAACAACAAAAAAAATCAAAAAAAATCAAAAAACAAAAAATTACTTACCCCATGGGCACCCATAGGAGGAAAAGCACCAGGTTTAGGAACGGGACCCGCTAAAAGAGGATTAGTAGGTGTAGGTGCACGTGTACCATTACTAGGTGAACAACTATGATCAGTAAAAAGTGTTTTAATATCAGGATTTGGACGTGGATTTTTGCAAAGTTGATGTTGCCAATTTAAACTGTAATAAAAAAAAAAATTAATATTATTAATCCGTTAATTGAAAAAGAAAGGATTTAAATATTACCTTTGATTAATTAATGTCCGTAATCTCGAAGCTTTAAAAGCTGGACAAGTAAGCTTATCACGAAATAAAGGATTTGCTTCAATTAGTTTCTTTAGTTCAACTAACATTATATTTCTTGCTGATTTTGTATCTCCATATTTCGAAAGTTGCTCATTTTGCCTATAAATAATAACATAATTAGATAAATTCGATATAATTAAACATTATATCGTACCTGAAATTGTCGAGAGTGAGTAACTGAGTAATTTCTTTGAAAAGATCTTCGTTAAAAGAAGCAAAGACTTTAAGGTCTTTTACGAGAATTTCAACAGCTTTTGGTCTATCATTTCTGTAAAGTAAGTAAATATTATTAACTGTTTGATTAGATTTTATTAGGGAGTTATAATGTAGATACTTACTTATCGAGAGCTTCGAGATATTTTTGTTTTCTTATCTCGAAGAAGATTTTCATGGAATATCGATTATCTTCGACTTTAGTGAATCCACTTAAGTATTTTTCAACTTCTTCCCATTCTCCAGCTTGAACTTGTTCTTCAAAGTATTTCATATTGAAGAAAAATCCAGATTCCTGTTCTAACCTGGATATAACACAGAGTTAATTGCATAATTAGTCCCTGTTATTTCATAATTTTGCACCATTGGTTCCTCCTGGGGCAGATTTGCAATGTTTTAAAATATATTTGGCTAATTAAAAACTTACTTATGAACAGTCTCTTTAAACTTTTCCTCATCTAAGAACTGTAAAATCAAGAACACAAGTTCTCGACTTAACGATGACATAGTGACAGCTCCTGGTACGCCTAAATACTCCAGCGCAACTTTCCGAAATTAACCTATAAATGCAATAGAAAAAATGTAACTTAAATGTAAAAAAAGGGTTTTTTTTTTTCACATCAAATCCTGAGTAGTATCTAAAAAAAAAAAGCTATTTAGACACAAATAAAGGAAAATATAACAAAAGCCCTAAAATAATTAGCACCAGATTAAGCAAACCCATCCTCCATTCACAAAAATATAAGCAAAATACACTATGTTCAGATCTGGGTATTTGAGAAATCAACAAATAGCTTAACTTGTAAACAAGATTGTGAAAATGCAGAAGAAAAAAACTAGGGTTTTACTGTAAAACCTGTTTAATTGAGTCCTTTTTGTATCTATTGTGTAGCAGCAGCACCACTACTTTCCTTGTTTGGAGTGAGTTTTCCTTTTCTCTCTTTTTCAGTCTACGTTTCTATACTTACATAAAAGTATATATATAGCTTTTTACTTTGTTTTGGTTTGGTTTTTTTGTTTTTTCGTTAATTGTACTGTGGAGGTGTTTTGTTTCTCACACTAGAACCAGAGTGATTGCTTGTGAAGTGAGTGCGTGGCTTTTATAGGATGCATGAAGATTTTTCTCTCTCTTCAGCTATCAGTACACTGATGCCAATATAAATAACGTGTCGTGTTGTTATTGGTCGTTGTGAGGGGTTTATTTTGGATTGGGTTGTGATGTTTGACTATGTTTAAAAGATGTTATGGGATACGGAAAATTCTCATATTAAAAGGGTAATAAGTATTTAAGTTCTTATTAAATAAGGTATTATATCCAAATTAATGAGGTTAAGTATATCTTACGCATCACAAATGTATGCTCTCAAGTATCATCTCTCACCATCCCAAAATTATACACTTAACTTTTCAACCTATTAAAAAGATATTTTAAAATTATATTCTATATCGTAAAATATCTTTACGTCTTAAATATCAATTAAAAAACATAACTATAATATTAAAAATATTTTTAAAAAAATATCTTGATATATTTTGAAGCATTATTTTCAAGATAAATTACGTATAGAGTCTTGAAAACCTTTTTTTTTTTCAATAAAACCATATTTACATCTAATAAAAAAATATAGCTATATTTTTCTCTAAAAGAGTTTTTTAAATCTTATGAGTCAAAATGTAAATTACATGTAGCGTTCTTTAATGTGGATATATATATATATATATATATATATATATATATATACTAGGTATGAACCCGTGCCTGAAGGCACTCTAATAATAATAATAGTTAAAAATAAATATAATACATGATAAACTAATAACTCTTGAGATAAAATATTCAACCGAACATAAAAATAAGGATGCATTTCGCACAAACAGGTTATATAAACTGAAAAATATGACCCGTGTCTTAAGGTACTATAAAAAATAAAATACACCGCAATAACATTGTCAATTGCAATAACGATATACCATATTTAATGAAATATAAAATTACACTATTTATAGGATACTTTATTTTTTTTTGTCAACCCGGATACTCTAAATTCAAAAGATAAATTTAATACTACACTATTTGAGATAAATAAAAGAAAAAACACTTTTAGTGCTTTGTAATTCATTGAACTATATATCCGTGAAATATATTTGAACACATTAAAAATATTATAGATATTAATATATGAAATAGTAAATGTGATTTAGTGATAATCTCATGTTGGGCATTAGTGATAATTGAATATCCAAAATAGAAGATTGATGGTAGAAAGAAAAAAAATAAAAGATCGTTAAATACAGGAAAAAAAATCATTGGCGAAAGAAAACAAAAGTAAAAGATCATTGGCGCGCAAATAATAAAAGATTGTTGGCGAAAGAAAAAGAAATAAAAAATTATTAGCGTTAAAAAATTGGCAAAAGAAAAATAAATAAAAGATCATTAGCGCAGAAGTTAAAGATTGTTGACGAAATTAAAAAGATACTTGCTAGTAGCTAACACTACCTTATTTACCACTATAATATAATTGGGCACTTGTTTGATATATTGGATACAAATCTCTAACAAAACTTTAGTATAAAATGGTAAAGTTGAGCGGATGCTATAGAGTAGCGTAAACATTCAAATAAAACCATAAAGAACACGATGATGTTGATATAAAACCATGGCTAGATTTTGATGAGGAGAATTCGTTTTCAAGTCTGCCATGGTCTTTTCCAGAGAAGATCAAGTACGGGATATTTTGGCTTCAAATTAGAATTTTGGTTCATTTTATTTTTTTCAGTTTTTGTTGGGGTTTTGAAGTTTGTACACACTCATAGCTTCTCCTAATTAATCAAGCATCTATGGTTGCCTCCACTAACCTAGGCTAGAGATTAGTAGATTGGTGTACAACAACACTTCCTTAATCATTCCTTAATCATTCTTTTTTGTATTTCATATTCTCATCTGAAACTGAAACGGCAACATATCATGCAATTGATATATTAAAAAATCCATCCTTTTTTCTGAATGCCTTCTTAATATTACTTCACCTCAACTGTGCAAGAAGACTCTAACAACATCTTCAATTGCCAGATTTCACAAACAACTATCAAAAAATATAGATTTATAATTTAGTTTACTAATGTTACAGTTCTAACGGATTGAATCTCAAAATACAGATTCAGTAAGTAGATATAAAAAAATACAAATCAATAGTGTAACAATCAGAAAATCATTTCAAATGATTTATAACCGTCAGACATTTTCCTACACAATCAACACCTTGTAACTAACTAATTGGCATATTTCTTCTTTCCTATCCTCTTCTCTCAAATTTCTCTTTCCATTTCTATTGTTTCTCTTTTTTTCTTTTCTTTGCTAATTCCATTTTATTCTTCCTACATTTACAGTAAAAAGATAATGAAATTGTGTTATAGTGAACCTGTTAAACCAAATAGATTCTTTTTTAATTATAAAGAAAAAAGTATACACACATATATACATACATATAAATAAATAACTTATAGCTTTGTCAATATGTGACTCAGCATTTGGATTGTACTGAGGTGTTGCACTCAGTAATTTTCATAGCAAATACTGGTGTGTTGCGTAATACACTTTTGATTTCCGAAGTCAAGTGTCCAGGAACATATTTCATCTACATCTTCTTTTTGTAAAAATACTGGAATTAAAAAAGCAATAGTGTTCTACACAAATAAAAATAAATCTCACAAATGCAGTATATGTATTACTTGTTTTTTTCTCTATGAAGATATATAAGTATTTATTTATTTATTATTACCTCCTAGACATCATATCGACGGCTTTTTAAGAAAAAATAACAGAAGCATATTCATCTCTTATTAGGTGGAAGGTTGACCCTTCATTGTCCTTATAGTCCAACAATTTTCCTTACCACTAACAGAACAATCAACATAAAATAGTTGGTCGAGAACGATCTTCCAGCAGCGGCAAATGGAGGTGTTGATGGTGGAGAACGATCTGGAAGCGGAGATCACAAATAGTAAGTTAAATTCACAAACAATATCAATAATTAACTAATGTAATAATCAAATTAAGAAATGACTTTAAGTAAGAAATCTGTTAATAAAATACATCAATTTATTCACCTATCCATTTTCTTTAGTTCAGATAATTTATTCACCTATACTGCACAATGTTTGGATGTCTTAAACGGCTCAGCATAGCAATTTCCTGTATATATATTTAACTTATAATTATTACTCTAAAAATGAAAAAAACTCGATAAATAGGAATTAGCATATAAACTCAACTGTACGTCCATACTTCTGAATAAATGATTCTCCAAGCTTCCTTTAGGCATGAACTCATACACTAAAAGACGATATTCACCCTCTGAGCAGAACCCAATAAGCTTCACCAAATTTGGATGATGAAGTTGCCCCGGATAATTAACTTTAATCTGTTTCAAAATTAAAATAATTACACAAAAATTAAGTTGTTAATTGCAATATTGGTCTCTGTGTCATGTGAGATAACCAAATATACCCTTGTGCTACAAAAATTAGTTCACAGGGTATATTTGCATATTTTTCGTGACACAGGGACTAAGTGTGAAATTAGTTAACGTACCAACCACTCTTTATGGCCTTGGTAGCCTTCAGGCTTAAGCTTTTTGACATCAACTACCATTCCATATCAGGGCTTTAAAACATGCAAAAATTGCACTGTAGGACCCTATACTATGCATAAAATACACTCCATGTATAACAAACCATGCTTACTTTAGCCAACACGACAACATAACACAACTTTACACGATGTAGCAAGATCAAACAGCTGTTTAAACAAAAGAAAAAGAAAATCAATCATCCAAATGTTATAAAAATTACGAAATAAAATAATACGTACCTCATATTCGAGATCTTTTTCCAATATATATTCTAAAGTATTCCCATCAACAATAAGAAGCACTTCCAGTACCTACTCCTTGACCAAAATGTCGTTTCTGTAAATCCGACAAACCTGAATCAACAGGATTTTCGTAATTATCATTTTTGTGTCTCGAACATTGATTATTAAACGATTTTTTCAAACCATATTTAACCATAGTATCGTTTAAAAGCCTTCCAAATTCACTTTTTGAGCCACCGTTAATAACATAACTATGCATATCCGCAGTTAAAAGTTTACACGAAAGACCAACAGAAATAGCAGTTTCTTGTTTATCACCTGTTAAAATCCATAGTTTAATCCCAACTTGATGTAAAGATTCAATAGATTCAGGTACACCTTGTTGTAATTTATCTTCAATTGCAAAATAAAAACGAATCATAGCTTATCGATGCATGAAGTTTGGCACAAAAATTGAAACTGAGATAGAAAGTGCCAAATTACTAACCTCTTGGTTTCAAAGGACTCTAACTGCATACCCAATTGCTATGTTTTCCTAAAATTCGTTCTTAGTTCTTGGTTAGAAATTTTATCGAGCACCTTCACTGCATTGAAATTTATTTGCAATTTTCTTCACCATATGAACATTAGAAGCCACCGAATCATTCTTTCACACAATTATCACCATGTTTATTGCTTAAAGTTGGTAAACCTCGTCTCAAAAGTCCTTTTTGAATTACCTGTAAATACATTTCCATTCTCGGTGATGAAACAGGTCTTTTGCAACTATCTCCATTGTTGGTCGAGCTCCAATTACACTGTACCTCCCCTGTGATTATTAATCAACATTAAACACACTTTTTTTTCGTTAAAGTGATTATATCTCTGATTAACATAATATATTAGGTATGAAATTGCAGTTTTGGGATAACTGAGGGGTATATTTGCTAATTTTTAAGTACAGGGACGTAATTGGCTATTTCACACAATGCAGGGATCAGTAATGTAATTCACTTTTCAGATAATGTTGAAATTGAAGCCAAATTATAATTAGAATAACAAAGTGAAACAAATTGATGTAATATATGGAAAGGGTGAGAGAGAAAGTAAGGAAACTGACGATGTTAGAGACTTTGAGACCAGGTTCAACTGACTCGAAAAGGAAGCTTGGAGCATCTCTATCATCTTGATGGATTAAACACCGGTAAGCACCTACAGGTGTCAAGTGATCGGAAAATATTGACCTGTATCACGGAATTAAGTTTGCTCCACTACAATTTCTGCATTCTCTTGCCATTTGTTCTTGACTTTCTGGAAAATTTAGTATAGCATTTTAGATAAGGTACACCAAATGTCTCGCCTGGTTATAAATTGATGTATAAATAATTAAATTATTGTTAAACTTACTCAGTTGCATAGCCTAAACGTTTGGCTAAGTAGTAATTCCGACTAAGCTAAAGAAAAATACCAAATCCTGTATCATAAGTTTAATCAAAATTACTAATTTATCAAAGTTTGTAATGAGAAAATAGAGTGAAGAATCGATATTCATACATGTTTTCCAGTTTCCAAGTAAAGCCCCAAAAACACTACTTTTGTGAGTAATTGTTTGTACAATACAGCTGCTCTTGAGGTATATTTCGCATCAATTTTTGCTCCATGTTGTTTGAAGAAAGCTTGTGCTCGATTATTTCCACCGAATATCATTAATTGCTCAGGTATCCATGAATCTAGATTTGTACCTGGGGTTACAATAATAATAAATCATCAAATTTTTATAATAAATGATTGAATTTATCATGCATTACCTAACGAAACTGATATGAACACCGAGGGTTCGATGAGTTACGGAGCAATCTATACAAAGAAAGATCCCGTATGTTACAGAGGCAATTGTGAAGATGTGATTTTTACTAAATGACCATCAACTAAATAAAGTAGCTAAAAGCAGAGAAATTTAGCTATTAAAAATCAGCAACTTGAATACACATGAAACTTGAATACACATGAAGAAACCAGCAAAATTCTATCTTTCCGTCATAATTAGCCAACAACCTTCACAAAATTTTGGATTAAAGACAAAAAATTATTGCAACCAACAAATATATATAGCTTTCACAGAAAAATATATTAGATCATTGCAGTATAAGTTCCTCTATTATGCGAATTGGTCCCTACATTAATATTTTGAGTTAATTGCACTACAGGTCCCCATATTATGCAACAGTTAAATGGCAATGGATAAGAGAAGATGGGTAAAAAAAAAGAAGTACCTGCATCCTGGTTTAGCATGTTCGATAGGGTAACAACCTGCTTTGTCCTGATGGTTGAGAATCAGATGTTTTGTTTTTATATTATTCAATCCTGCCTCTGAGATAACACCAAATCCTTCTTTTAAGAAAGCCACTGTCACATAAACACACACCTTAATCGAAAACATTACTAATATCCTCAAATACTAAACTTTAACTATAAATGAGCAAACAAATACTATATTTTTAATAATTCAATACTAACCTCATCATCCCGTGACTGATTCCTCTGCCTTAATAATAGTCTAAGCCCTGGCGAGAAACCGCGAAAAGAAACCATAGCCTAAATATGAATATAATTCCCCTTCTCCTGCTTATAAAAATCCAATCTTTTCGACATAATGAATATAATCCACTTCTCCAGCTTATAAAAATCCAACCTAATGAATATAATCCACTTCTGAGAAATAAATATGATCACTTGAACGTTCTAGCCTCAAATGTTGCAGGTTCCTATTGGCTTGGTGGGAAGATTTGATTTTTGGTTCTTCGATTGTGAATTAAGAGATGGAGGGCTATGAGGGTTTCTCGATGATGGTGGCTTGGTGAAGTGAGAGAGAGAGACGAAGACGGTGTCTCATTGATGATGACGGTGGAGGATGGATTGGGATTGTGAAAAGATGGAGGACTATTAGGGTTCTTCGATGATGGTGGCTTGGTGAAGTGAGAGAGAGAGACGAAGATTGGGATTGTGAAAAATGGTGAACGGTGAATTGATTTCTTTTTGTTTTTTGTTTTTAATTTTGAATTTAAAAAATAAGTAATCCAAGGGCTGAAAAATATATAAAGGAGACATCAAGACATTTTAAACCGTGGACTGATTTTATATAATCTGGACCATTACTTGAAATCAATCTAAAGGCCGAAAATGATAGAAATTTGATCTGAAGGCTAGAAAATGTGGAGAATAACTGGAGACATTTCGGGCCGTTGGCCCTTCTCCAATATTATATAGATATATATATATATATATATCCATATAAAAGCCAAAAAAATATATTTTTTACACATTGCACATTATGTTTATATTTTCTCTCTCTTCCAAAAAATCATTATCTCCTTCGAGCAGCTCCATTTCTAAAAAAAATCGAGTAGCTCCATTCTACATTTCTGCGACTCTATTTCCCCAGCTTTGTTCACAACCCCTTCGCGGATCTTAGCCATGGCCGTTCAAAGCTTCATGGTCATTCAAAACTTTGAGATCTAGTAGTAGGAGCTTCACGCAAACATGATCCTAGTAGCAACCATGGTTCGTGCTCAAAGCTTTGATTGAGATCTAATGGTTTCACAAGTAAATTTATGGAAAAAGAAGAAGATTCGTGATTTTGCTAAAGTAGACCCAATGATTTTATATAATACTCAGTGATTTTACATTACTACTCAGTGATTTGGACCTTCAAATATTCACCTATGAATATGGAGGAGAACACCATGAAGCTTTAAACACAAACCTGGTGTAAGTTCGACTCACCCTGGTTGAAGCTTTGAATAATGCTCAAACACTACTTGAACAAACTCAAAACTCGAACCTTTATCTTCGCTAAGCACTGCCGTGGTTGGATAACTCAAACACACACCTAGAAAACCATCAAAGCTTTGAATGAAAACGCTTTCATGACTCTAGAACTTTCCAAATCTCCTTCACTTCTAATAAAGAGATCTCTCCATTAATGGTTGATTACACCATTACCTTGAAGCTCGTTGTTTAGCCGCCGTGAAAGGACATTCCCGATGGGTTGGGGTGGGGAGAGTGGTGAGAGTGTTTTAGGGTTTGTGATTTATGTGTGTAATTTAGTATAAATATATAGTAGATAAAAATACATTAGAGGGTATAATGGGTAATGGGAAACTAAGTTTGCAATGTTAAAATTTAGTAAGAAGAGTGGATTGGGTGGGGGTGCTTAGGTCATGGGGAGGGGTCTTCAAGACCCGTTGGGTAAAAATATCAAACTTAAAAGATAAAGATTTTCTTTGAACATTCTCATACATCAAGAATGTCAAACACAGAATAAATTAAGAATTATTGGAGAGGTTTATCCTTTAAACAGAGACAAAACGTCTATACAGAAAAGAACACATCGTAGTGGTATGATAAATCAATGTCTTAAAAACAATTTGTGGTACAATCCTTTCAACACAGAACATGTGTAAGTTCGACTCACCATGCCTGATGCTTTGAACAATGCCCGAACAAACTCAAAACTCGATCCTTCCTTTTAGTTGAGCATTGTCATGGTTGGATAGCTAAAAAATACACGTGGAAAACCATCAAAGCTTCGAACTAAACATTTGACATGACTTTTGCACTCGCTAAATCATTTCACTTCTAAGAAAGAGATCTCTCCCTTAGTGGCAGATCTCGTCATTACCTTGAAGCTCTCCGTTTAGCCGTCATATTGCCACTGTGATGGGACATCCAAGTGGGTCGGGTGAGGAGAGGAGAGAGAGTGCTTCAGGTTTTTTATTTATATGTGTAATTTAGTATATATAGTAGATAAAAAATATTTGAGGGTATAATGGGCAATGGTAAAATAATTTTATAGTGTTAAATATTATAATTGGCCTTTAGTAAGAAGAATGGATTGGTTGGGGGTGCTTGGGTCTTGAGAAGGGGTCTTCAAGACCCATTGGGTAAAAATTTCAAAGTTAAAAGATAAAGATTTTGAGGTTTGTTCTCATATATCGAGATTGTCTAACACAAAAAAAAATTGGAGAGGTATATCCTTTAAACAAAGACAAAACTTCTATACAGAAAAGGACACGTCGTCGTGGTATGATAAATTAATGTCTTAAAAATGATTTCTGGTGCAATCGGTGCTAAATATTATTGACAGCTCGTTTCCCGAGATATACCAACTAAGTCCTTGTTTAATATTCACTCATCAAACAAAAAAAAGCAATGTTTAAAAATTATATGCCCAAAAATTCGAGAAAAAGTAGAATGATTTGATATTTTGTAAGTTTTTGAACAAATGAAACAAAACGGATATTTATAAGAGTTTAGGAAACAATGTTTCAAATACACTTAACCACGTGATTATTATCGAATGTTTTGGAATATAAATTCTGAAAAAAGTAAAACATAAGAAACAACCTATTGAATCACCAAGAATATTGATTGTTATACCGGTATAGTTGCACTGATAAACACGTGAGAATAGGAAGAATTCCAAGTTTCTATAAAAAATCGTCAACAAAAAGTTGATTATTTTAAAATTCTCCCAACGATCACAACCTTGTCAGAGTTGGAACAAGGTTGGATGATGATGATGGCATACCTATGGAATTAAATCCTAAAATCTCTCACAATCATAGATCAAGCTAATTAGTTTATAAGTAAAATACAAAATTATTTTTATAGGTTGGAAAAATAGTATTTTTGCCTCCTGAACTATGATCAGTTTGACAAGATTCTATTTTTTTTTTTAATTCTACTTGCTTTTGAACTTTAAACCCATACACTGTTACTCCTTGTTGTCCATTTTTATCGTTCAGTCATTCCTTGTCAACGATTTATGTCTAAAAAAAGTGTTAAAGTGACACGAATATAAAATTTAGGGGACATGAAGACTATATATATATTATAAAGTAGAGTTTTTACATAAGTGGTAGCCAGGATTGATTCTGGTCAAACATAAGTGGTAGCCAGGATCGCTTCTGGCCCCATTTATCATTAATCTCGTTAATTATTTACTTTCTTTATAACAAAAGAAAATGAAAAAAAGAAAAAAAAAACATTCCATTTTGTAAATACCGTTTATCATTAATATACCATTTTGTAATAAAATCCTAAAAATACCATATTATTTCAATCAATTACGTTAAAAAATCATCGCTTTCTCTCCTTTAATTTCTCTCAAAAACTCATCTTCACATTTGCATTCACACAAAAAAAGAATCTCTTCACCCTCACTTCCCATCAAGCCCGCTCTTCTGAATAAGAATACCGCCGCCATTCTAGAAACATTTTCCACCATAATCAACCGGCTTGGCGAAAGTCTAAATGCATCTCTTTCACACTCTATTGGAAAAAATCTCTCTTCACACTCACCTTCCCACAAGCCGCTCTCTTGCACAAGAAAACCTGCCGCCACTTGGCGACCACCACCATCATCAACCCCGGCTTGGTGAGAACCCAAATTAAGGTAAAAAATAATAATTTTTACCATTGAAACTCTATAGAATTGAATTATTTTTAACCTAATCTCCTTACTTTTATAATTTTTCAGAATTATCTGATTTATCCCTCATCTTACACACACAACGCTCACACACAGATTACCTAACTCTCACCATCGGGTCACACCGGCGACACCTCTGCCGCCGTCCACCACTTCCATTTTGAGAACCACCGAAGCTGAAGCAATGACAAAGATCTCCTTTCCGAGAATCGCGAACCTGAAGGAGCAACGAAGAGCCCTAACCTAACACTTTGATTTCCGATCATATCAACATATCAAATCATGAGATATGGTTTCGATGCTACTCTATTAATAATGATTGAGACCATTGGTTCCATTGTTGTGATTTATAATGGCTAGAAAATAGAATTTGGTGATTTGTGTATTTGATGTGAATATGATTTTTGTGTTTCAGTGATTGATCTGTTTGCGTGCTAATTGTGTTTGATCAATGGCCGAGATTAAAAAAAGAGTAGTCAACGGACGTTAGTTGGTTAGTTTAACTTAAACTATTAATTTGGCTTAGGTTATTTGATAAAATGATTTTTAATGCTACTAACACTTTTACTTTTACAATTTTTCAGAATTATCTGATTTATCCCTCATCTTACACACACAATGCTCACACACAGATTACCTAACTCTCACCATTGGGTCACACCGGCGACACCTCTTCCGCCGTCCACCACTTCCATTTTGAGAACCACCGAAGCTGAAGCAATGACAAAGATCTCCATTCCGAGAATCGCGAACCTGAAGGAGCAACGAAGAGCCCTAACCTAACACTTTGATTTCCGATCATATCAACATATCAAATCATGAGATATGGTTTCGATGCTACTCTATTAATAATGATTGAGACCATTGGTTCCATTGTTGTGATTTATAATGGCTGGAATTGGAATTTGGTAATTTGTGTATCTGATGTGAATATGATTTTTGTGTTTCAGTGATTGATCTGTTTGCGCGCTAATTGTGTTCGATCAATAGCCGAGATTAAAAAAAGAGTAGTCAACAGACGTTAGTTGGTTAGTTTTACTTAAACTATTAATTTGGCTTATGTTATTTGATAAAATGATTTTTAATGCTACTAACACTTTGTGAATCTTAATTCCAAGTTGTGAATTAACCAATATTTAGACAATAATGTATTGGACAAAAAGGAAGAAAATTACCGTCAATTGGAGATGGAATTTACGTAAAATCTCAAGAAGTTGAGTTTCAGAAAACAACTGGTTTAAAACAGGTTTGTATTACCCGTTTTTTAGTTATTTGCACTATAAGTTCCGATTATATGCAAAAATTGCACTATATGCTCTATATTATGCAAAAGCACGCTATATGCCCTAAACTATGATAAAATAGCGCTATGCGACCCTATATTATGAAAAATTATGCAAAAATTGCCATGTATGTCCCTATACTATGCAAAAAATGCACTAACGCCCTATATCATGCAAAAGTTGCAATAGGTCCTTATGTGAAAATTGGTCTTGAACGTCTACTGCCACCACTTGGATAACCTTAATGAAATGTATCATGACATGTAAACATAACATTAATTTAATATTTTGCCTGAAATGTATCGAGTTAAAAATACACAAAGCTCTTCTTTCAAACTAGACAGGTGAGAAACGAGATACATATATTTTCTTATTTTTTCCTTTTTTTAAACTTTCAACCTTTTAAAGTCTTAATATAAAACTCTTCAGATTAGAGTGCTTGAAGATACAAGAAATCATACACTTCATGGGATATTACGTGTTCAAAGCTGCTTTAGAGGTGATTAAGCTCGAAACCATCTCAAGGAGCTAAAACGAGGAATTGCCACTCTCCGATCATGTATGTGAGAGCATTTTCTAAAATAATACTTTTATCAACTTATTTACTTTATAAATACTATATATACAAATATTATATCAAGCTGATTCCATGTGTTTTTAACAGGTACCCATCTCTTCGAGTAGCTTACATGAAGTTAGAGAACCAAAAAAAAAAAAGAAATCAGAGGGTCATTCATTAATTCACCTTTACACTTCACTCACAAAATATATGGAGAGAAAGAGGGTGGCACATATTAGCAAACTTTCCAGGTTCAAGACAGCCCAGTTTCTCCTAAACGTGTAAAGAAACTACTATACTTTGATTTTCTTGCAGCGACTCATTATGCAAATACTGAATTTTTTTAACTTGAGTAGCATTTTTTGCATATGAAATTGGGAAAATACAAGTTTAGGTTTGTGTGTCTTTTAAAGATCAATTACTCTTTGCTATTAATCTTTTTTAAAATTTTAATTTTTTGTCTCTATCGAGTTTAAGATTAATGTTTATTTTTTCTTGCGAATAGGCGTATTTTAGAAGGCATCAAGTAAGGAAGAATTATAAAAAAATAAATGGTCAGTAGGAACTGGAGAAGATTATTTTAAGATAGAGACATAAAGGAAGTGGGTTACGTAGATATAAACCAGAAACAATTAACGTGGGTCCCATAATTCAAAACGTAATCTCAAAAGAAGATAAATATGATTTTTTAATTGAAGGAAGTTAACAAACTTAAGAAAGGTTACATAAAGCTCTTGCTAGAGTTAAATCTATGGTTTAATATCCTGAAGCGAGAGATCAATATTGAAGGCTACTTAATGTTGTGTCTTTTTTTTTGTCAACACTTAATGTTGTGTTTGAAATGCAAGCACCTAAGGCAAAATGGGTGATAAATTTGTTATTTGATTAATTTTTTATTATGATGTTGATTTTGGGGTTTTTGTTTGTTATAGGATGAGGTTGTGATGATAAGGATGAAGTGACGGGGTTTGATGATTTGGTGGATTTACAAGCTTTGTTGGATGAGGATGATATGTTTATGTTTGAAGATTGTTAGATGGTTTTGTTTAGGTGATTTGTTAGATTTTATTTGTTGATGATTATGAGACTTATATTACTTTATTAGAATGATTTACATTTGATGTAATGTGTGATGGTAAAAAGAGGTAGTATTAATCTTAGGAGATGTGTCGTTGTTAGGCTCTGACTAAATTGGTGACTTTTGAAGTATGGATTTCAGAATTGTGTTACGGGTTATTAAACCATTTTTTTCATTTTTTTATCATTGACTTTTGAAAGATTGTTCTATGTGTTTAGATTTAGCATTTGGAAAGCAAATTCACACTAAATTAGTTAAACTTGAGGGCTTTATAGATTTTTATGTTGGTTTCACATTGGTTGATCTTTATGCAAAGTGTGGTGAGATGGAAGACCATAGTTGGTAAAAAACAATCATGTACTCAATATTTGATGAAATTAGGCTCGATAGTATGTGACAAAAAAAGTTCAAGACGTTGTAAAACTTTTCAAGAGTGATTAATTGGAATACTTAATACACCATGCGTTCTACCATCTTGGTAAGAGCAGTGTCAGAATTAGAGGATCCTTTGTGAAAAGATCTAGTAAGAAAATACCCCTATATAGTGTTTTAAATCATGATACGTTTGGCATGTTGTGGACAATTAATGAATTTTTGGACCATCGATATATTTTGATGCCATATTTGTTCTGATCCATGCATTTGATGCTCCACCCGAGGGTCTGGCCTGACCTTAATGAAGATACTGTAAGCTATGATATACTTTAATTTTCATGCAAAATTTTATACTTATGTCAATTTTTATTATTTTAGGTTTTAACATTTTGTATCATAATGGTATTATGAGACTTATTTTATATAAATATTACTACTAAATGCACCTATTTTTTATTTTGTCCTTACATTTAAAAATATCCTTCTAAATAAATTAATATATTTTATGTGAATCATAACAAAAGATAAATTTATGAAGCTTAATTTGCATAGTGTCTAAGGAAACAAGAATTTTTTTTGTGTTCTAAAAGAAACGGATATTTATAGGTGTAACATGTGTGTCTGTAATATCTTGCTATATATTTATGGATTAAAGTTGCGTAGCGTCTATTTTTATCTAAAACCTCAAACTCATCACGGAAACTTGATAATTGAATGATGAATCAAGAAGGGTGAACTTGATATTTGACCATTTGATTTCGATTCATTAGACCTTGAACTTGAATTGTTGATCATGAACCTTAAACCTGAATCATAAAACATTAACGGAACACCTTAAATCAAATAATACACTTAAATCGTTCACTTTAATATTTTTGAGATAAAGAAATAAATTTACTCAAGTGACTTCAAACACGAGCAATACTTAGTTTAAATATAAATGAATAATCCTCAATGAATATAAATACTTAGTCCACATACATATTTATATATATATATATATATATATATATATATATATATATTTATTTTTTTGTCAACACATATTTATATTTATATTTAAATATAATTTGTGAGATTTATGTTTCATGTATTACTAATATAATCTTTTCAAATTCCAATATACATATATATTTATATTTATATAAAATTTCAAGGCCGTCTCTAACATTCTCGTGGCCTAAAGCAAACTTTAGAAAATGGGTCCCTCAAAAAAAATTAGAAGTTATATTTAAAAAAAAGATTAATGCCTAAGAAACCCCTCAAATTAGAATTAATTTCCCTTCACCACAACCATCATTTTTTGCCCATAAAAGGCACCATACATTTTGTTGTTTTATTTTTTTGCCCATAAAAAGAACAGTTTGAGTTATAGAAAGCTTCCCAAAACTCAAATTTTAAGTTATGGGAAGCTTCCCATAACTCAGATTTTGAGTTTCGGGAAACTTCCCATAACTCAATGTTCTTTAAAAGATAAGGTTGCAGGGGTTTATTGAGCATTGACCCTTAAAAAATCTAAATATATTTTATCATAAATATAACTATTTAAAAAATATAAAGTTATTCGATAGATATGAAATTTATAAAATAATACCATCATTTATTAAATTAACTTAGACTAGGAAAGAAAAACATACATGTAAAGGCTTTTATATTTAAGGCAGATATATACTAAATAGGAGATTTTTTAAACAAAAAAGAAGTGGTCTAACATTTTTTTGTTAGACAAAACTGAGTCGTTTTAAATAAAAAATTATGCTTATATATATAAAAAAAATTATAGAGTCTAGAAATTATAAGAATTGGGAGGGGCTAACATTAACCTTAACAGTAAACCTTGACCTTGAACCTTAAACCTTAAAGCCTTATCTTCATCTTCACTTAACCGTAACTTTAACCTTAACCCTTAAACCTTTAACCTTAACCCTTAAATCTCAAGCCTTAACTTTTACCTTCACCTTTATCTTAACTTTAATCTAAACCTTAACCATAACCTTAACCTTGAAGTTAAAACTTAACTTTAACCTTGAACCTTAAACCTTGAACCTTGAATCTTAAACCTTAAACCTTAACCTTAATCTTAACCATAATCTTAACCTTAACCTTAACCTTAACCTTAACTTTAACCCTAACCCTAACCTTAACATTATCCTTTAAATTTACCTTAACCTTTAAACCTTTAACTTTAAACCTTAACCTTAACTTTCATCTTAACTGTAACCTTAACCTTAAACAGATGAAAAATCATCGAGCTAATATTGAACCTTAAACCTGGAATTTTGTTAAACCTTAAACGTTTAATCTTAAACCTTAACTCTAACGTAACCTTAATCTTAAAAATTAAATTTAACCTTGTCTCAAACTTTAACCCAATTAACCCTTAACTTTAACCTTAACTTTAACCTTAAAATTAACCTTATCCTTAACGTTGACCTAAACCTTAACCCTAACCTTAACCCTAACCTTAACCTTAACATTAACCTTAACCATTACCCAACCTTCTTCTTGATGAGCAAAAAAATAAAAACCTCAACCCTAACTTTAACCTTGACCTTCACCCTTGGAACCTGTTGGTGGTCCTTTGTGTGTTCTAAATATAAATGCAAATGCTAATCGAACCACAACCGCAAGTGTACGGTTGTCCCAAGTAGTATAACTGATAAATCAGATTCGTTCCAAGGACGGGATGGTTGATCACAATGTCTAACAAATAGTGATTGATGCACTTATGAAAATAAAAGATAGTAATATGTTTGTTTGGTTTTTGTTATTAAAGCTAATGAATGAAAGACAAATATTAAAATGCAAATAAAAGCTAAGACGCAAGTAAAATGATGTAAAACGCAATATGAGATGTAGTACTTGAGAACGCAAGGATCCTCCTAATCTTATTTCCTAACTTATGTTGTTTAAGGGCTAAATTGGTCAATTACAATGGTCGGGATTCTAAATTCCTTATACCCCCGTCAGGGTGGACTATAAGGCGATCCTAAAGTGTCACTAGTCCCGTCAGGGTAAATATGATCCACCGTTGGATGTTTAAGTTTTATTACCTCATTGGCCCTAGAATTAGCTAAGTTCTTCAGAATCAATAGCTTCTATCCTAGATTCGAATAAATGGTTCTGTATCTAAACCCTCCGTCAGGATGATCCAATTGCCACTAATTGGAATAGCCTAAATACTAACACCTGTTCCTAGTTCATGACGCTAAAAACAGTAAAATAATCTCAATTTATTGAAAAGAGTAAAAGCCCTAATCTAGTTTAATTTAACAGAAACCCAAATTCAACATTCGTTATTCAATAAAATTGGGATTCACCCATTGTTTGTTCTCAAGTACTAATAAATGTTTAGCTCATATTAATTGAAAGAAAAACTAAATTAAAATAAATGGAATTCATATTGTCTTACAAATAAAAGATAAAAGAAACCTAATTTCCGGAATTGGAATGACTGAGAACGGAGCTATAGACCCACTCCAACTCTAGCAGCTTCTTCTTCCTTCCTTCTGTTGCTTCTCTCTGATGTTTTTAATTGTAAAGAATGAATTGTATGAAAAATAGAAGTCCAGACCTCCTTTTATAAGCATAAATTCGTACTAGGGCTTGGACCAGAAAATAAAATACTAATTAAATGTCCAAGCCCACTTTCCAAGCCCAAAATCCCGTAACTGCTGATACACCTTCACTAAAATGGCTTTTCCCGATGCGTTATGACTTCGATTGACCTCATTCAAGTTGCTAAAGTTCCGTAACTCGATAAGGAATGTTTTCTCTTCAAAGGTCAGCAGCTAAATCATCGCTTAAGCACCTCGAAATCAGCACTCTATGGCCTGGAAAATGGATTTTCAGCTCTAAAAATAATATCTTCGGGATTTATCTTCAAGTTTTGATTCTAATTCACGATCTTTGACTTTCTCCTCGGATTCCTCTCCTAGCTAACATCTAAAACCTGTAAACTTTTCACTAAAAATACCAATATTACGCGCAAAAGTTTAATAAATTAAAAATGCTAGAAATAAAAAGGTAATTCCGGATTATTGCAAATTTAGTTCAAAAGTCTATCAAATTAATTAAATAAACACCAAAGATGATGTCTCCCAAGGGTCGAAAATAAGAACAATTAGGGAGACATCACCTGTGTCGATTTCCGTTAACGGAACAAATTTTTTCTTCAGTGTCTTCAGACACGGGTTTTACCTAGTATATATATATATATCGAAATGGAAATAGTTAAAGATTAAAGTTTTATTTTGCATATTCATGTTGAAATAGAATTGCCAAATGTTATTAACATAAAGAAGGAATATATTGCTGCAGAAGATAAAAAAATTACGGAACTGAATTGATTTATTTCATGTTAATATGCTGCCGTATATAGGCATACAAATAAGGACTCCACTAACTAACCAATCTCTAGAAAATAGGAAAAGTTAAACTGATTTTCTAAAGCTAATGAATGACTCAGCAACTAACGGCTAACTTGACTATGTTGGCATATAGCCTCCCTTAATAGGTTGTTTTAATGTGACAAATCCTCTTGTGTTTAGTGTGCTAATTATTCTTGTTATACATATTCTATCTTGCACTCTAATTCATCAAAAAACACATTCTTTATCATTTAGATCAAAGCTCTATTGTTTTATCTTAAGAAACTAATTCTCATACAAATACTTTTAACCTTATCTTTGTGTACATTGAGAATTAGCTTTAGTGATCAACTACAAAGTTTATTAGAATGATGTTCTCTACAACTCTCGTGAAGAAGGTTTTCTAATCCGAGCATCATAGTAAAAGATATACTCACTAGAAGGTGTTTTTAGACCTTTGGTGCGGTATACCGGTGAAATAGGCGGTACACCGCAGCCCACGGACTACACCACGGACCAGGGGGCTAGTCCGAACAGAAAGCAAGAAAATGTGCGGTACACCGGACTGAAGGCGCGGTACACCGGACCAGGCTACGGACCAAGAACACGGTGCATGGGGTAGCCCGTCAGTCAGCTATGAAATCGATAAGATGAGAAGTGCGGTACACCGCACCATATCCGCGGTACACCGCGAGAAAGGTTTTCCTGCAGCAAAATGAAGACAAAAGGAATAGATCCGTTGGGGATATTAATATATCCGTTGGAGACAAATCATATGACCGTTGGGAGCATTTTGCAGCTATAAATTGAAGGTCTTTCAAGGCTACAACTACACCTTCAACCCATATACACTTAGGGGCTTAATTGTTATCATCCAAGAAGGTGTCAAGAGCTATACATTGTTGTATCCACTCAATTAAGGAGTAAATCAAAGGAGCTTCAAAGTTATTATCTACTCAAGAGAAGTATTAAGCTTATAGTTATATCATCTCTTTAGGAGTTCATTAGCAAAGTTGTTTCACCCTTTAAACACTTTGTATTTATCCTCTTAATTCTAGTTCTTGTAATAGATAGGTTAAGAGAGAATTTGAGTATCGGGAGTATACTCGGTGTCCTTGTGTTGTGATTACACAAGAGTTTCCTTCGTGGTTTCGAAGAGGTTGTCCTTCGTGTTATCGAAGAGGTTGTAAGGGTTATTGTGTTCTCGACCCGGTTAAGAGAGACACGGGAGCTTAGTGAAAAGCTTGAAATCCTAAGGAGGCTTCCTTAGGTAGTGGATGTAGGGAAACCGAACCACTATAAATCGTGTGTATCTTTCTATCCCTACTCTATTTACTTTCCGCACTTTATATGTTTGATAATATGCTAGTATGAATATTGTGATATTGATTATCTAGTTTATCTAACATATTGTCATCTAGAGTAGTTAGAGATTAGAAACTCTTTTTACTTGTATCACTTATATATCGAACCTCTTAGCTTATCCATTGTATGATCCCTTAGGAGTTTGATATATTAGTTGACTTAGAAGTTTCTTTCTTAAACTTATAATTGTCCAAAAGATTTTTAATTAGGCATTAATCTTATTAGTAATCCTATTCACCCCCCCTCTAGGACTTTCAGACTACTCAAACAAACTATTGACTTGGTAAAACACATGTTCTGAATGTTGTAATCTAACACTCCCCTTCAACATCATCACTTCTTCTTTCCTTCAACCCGAGCTAGTGGCATAAACTTGTAAATTGTTTGCTACTCAAGCCTTTTGTGAACAAATCTTCCACTTGATTCTTTGTCTCGATATACTTCAACTTAATTTCTTCTTGAAGAACTTTCTCCCTCATGAAGTGATAATGAACCTCCACGTGTTTCGTTCTAGCATGAAAGACTGGATTTTCGGCCAAACGTATTGCCGACTGATTATCGCATAATAAGGTTACTGTATAATCTAAATATTGATGTTGATCATCCAGCAGATGTATGAGCCAAGTACTCTCTTGTGCTGCCATCGCCACAGCCCGATATTCTGCCTCAGTTGTTGATAAAGAAACAGTTGGCTGCCTTTTGCTGCACCAAGATATATCTCCAAATCCAAGCAAGAAGACATATCCAGTAGTTGAACGCCGAGTATCATGGTCACCAGCATAATCAGCATCACAATAACCAAATAACTTACATTCTCCACCTTTCTTATATTATTACCATGACCAAGGGTGCTCTTCACATACCTCAAAATTCGCCGAACAGCTTCAAGATGAGGTTTCTTTGGATTTTGCATGTATCGGCTCATTACACCTACTGTGTAAGAGATATCAGGCCTGGTTAGAGTTAAGTATATCAAGCTTCCCACCAATTTTCGATACATCGTTGTATCTTCCAAATCTTTTCCTTCATAAGCAAACATTTTACCATTTGGCTCAATTGGAGTTGAAATTGGCTTACAGTTAAGTATTCCAAACTTCTCCAATAAATCTTTGGAATATTTTTGCTGGTGGAGAAGTATTCCTTCATGACAATAATAAACTCTTAACCAAGAAAATGCTTCAGTTTGCCAAGCTCTTTCATTTGAAAACAAACGGACAAATTTTCCTTAGTTCGAGTGATTTCTTCTTCGCAATCTCCTGTTACAATCAAATCATCTACATACACCAACACAATAGCTAATTTCCCTTCGTTAGCTTTGAAAAATAAACTAGAATATGATGATGTTACCAAATAACCACTATGAGTAAGAAATTCAGCAATTTTACCGTACTAAGCTCTCGGTGCTTGCTTTAATCCGTAAAGCGCTTTTCGTAGTTTACACACAAATTCAGGCTTGTCTTGACTTTGAAAACCCATTGGCTGATCCATATAGATCTCTCGATCCACTTATCCGTGTAAGAACGCATTTTTCACGTCCATTTGCCATAAATTCCAATCTTTACTTGCTGCAAGTGCAATTAAGACCCGAACAGTTGTAAGCTTTGCAACCGGACTGAATGTTTCATCGTAATCAAGACCATATTGTTGAGAAAATCCCTGCGCTACCAAACGAACTTTGTGCCTCTCAATTGATCCACCCGTATTATGCTTTATTTTGTACACCCATTTACAAGAGATGGGCTTCACATCTCTTGGTTTTCGTACAAGCTCCCAATTTTCGTTTCATTCTAGTGCATCAATCTCCTCTTCCATAGCTTTATTCCACTCAGAATTTTGAGATGCTTCCTCAAAAGTTTCAGGCTCCTTTTCATCAGATTCTTCCACTATGGCATCATTAGCATATTTAGGATTCGGCCTTTTGGCTCTTGTTGATCTTCTAAGTGAGACAGAACCTTCTCCTTCATTAGGTTCAGTTTCTTCATTTTGTGGTTGATAAACACCAGATTGCCAAGGCTGCGGAGCTATGCCTTCTTCGACATCACCACCATCATTTTCATCTTCAACGTCTCCTACACTTAGTTGAATTTGGGCAGATTCCAACTTAGCTTTAACTATATCCGAATCTGGTAAAGTCTCCTTTTCCGAGGACCACCACGCAGATGCTTCATCAAATACAACATTTCGTGATGTGTAACATTTTCCAGTTGTAGGATCACAACATTACCAGCCCATTTTTGACTATCATACCTTACAAAAATACACCTAACAACTTTCTTTTCCATTTTACTACGTAAATGATTAGGTACAAATACATAGCATACACATCCAAAACCTCGAAAATAATTAATCGTAGGTTTTATATTCCATATTTTTGCGAAAGGTGATAGAAAATATAACCTTTGTTGTGGCAGTCGATTAATCACAAACGCAGCCGTCGTCATTGCTTCTGCCCAAAATTGTCCAAGTACATTTTTCGCATGAAGAATGCTTCTACAAATTTCCGCCAAATGCCTATTCTTTCTTTCGGCTACGCTGTTTTGCTGCGGAGTATAGGCACATGTGAAGTGATGGCGTATCTGAAGCTCCTGCAGAAAATCTGAGAACTCATATGAGGTATACTCCCCCCATTGTCGGACCGAAAACATCGAATCTTTTTGCCGATTTCTCCTTCTACTATCTTTTTAAACTCCTTGAACTTAGAAAAAGTTTCTGATTTTTCCTTGATAAAATAACCCCACACATATCTGGAAAAATCGTCAATAAAAGTTACCATATACTTAATTCCGCCGATCGAAGCTAGCTTGACGGGCCCAAACACATCGGAGTGAACCAACTCTAACGGTTCCTTTGCTTTGAATTTAGACTATTCATAAGGAAATTGATGAGATTTCACGTACTGACATCCCAAACAAATTGTGTCAGTTCTTACTTCAAGATTCGGAAGACCCCTCAACATTGTCTTTTTCATCATCACATTTAGCTTAGAATAGCTAACATGGCTTAACCGCATATGCCATAAATCTGCCGTCTCGTTTTTCCTCGCATTGTCAACATATGCTGTTTCGGCACTCATCACATAGACGGACTCTAGCTTCTTACCCTTCATCACAGGTTGTTCCACAATCTCCAAGTGGCGGTAAACTCTCACATCTTCTGGTCCAAAAACCACAAAATTCCCAAATTTCGTTAATTGTGGTACTGATAACAGATTTTTCATCATGCCTAGAACGTGATAGACATTTTGCAGCGGTACTTCACTAGCACTATCCTGAGAAGAGACGAGAAAATTACCAATGTGAGCTGTTGGTAATTTCGAGTTGTCGGCGGTCACAACTACTCGATTTCCCTTATATTCTGAAATATTTTGCAGCTTCTCCTTGTCACCCGTCATATGGTTTGAGCATCCCGAGTCGACTATCCAGTCATTCTCATAGTCAGTTTGAGATGACACATTTGTTGCTAAAGCTAGCTCATGCCCCTCTTCTACAGCAAGGAATGCCTCAGCATCCCATTCCTCTTCAATTTGGGAAGTAGCGACATTACTCTGTACTGATCCTTTTGGTGCTCGACAAAACTTTGCTATGTGACCCTTCTTTCCACAATTGTAGCAATCTCCTTCAAATCTCTTGCCATTGTTTCTTGAACCTGCCCCTGGACCTTCACCTTGACTATTTTTCGTTTTATCGTCATTTCTTTTAGATCTACCAGACCCATGTTGTTTGGATTTCCAACCACCATTAGTGGCGTAGAGTGCTTCATCGTCACTCTTTAGTGAAACTCCTCCCATTTGCTTAGCTAGAGCTTCTTGACCGGCAAGCAAATTCTCAAATTCTCAAACTCGACAAGTGATGGCTGATTTGGCCAACCCCGTATTGCAGCAACAAAGCCTCTATATTCAGGCCTCAAACCATAGAATAATAATTCTTTTTATTCTAGTTTCTCCGATTGGAGCTTCTGGATCTAGCTCCGAAATTTCTCGACATAGTGACTTCACTCTATGGAAATATTGAGCGACCGTCATATCGCGTTGAGCTATCGACAATAACTCGCTCTCGAGAAGTTGAAGCCTCGTGTCATTCTTCTTTGAGAACAGCTTGGCGAACGTATCCCAAGCTTCTTTTGGGGTTTTGGCATCCCGAATGTGCTCTAGCACCTCATCTTCAATCGTAGTCTTCAAAGCGAACATCGCTTTGCCCGCCTTTATCTTCCACTTACGCAGCACATCATTTGCATCTTCTACATTTGGTTGTGTAACTTCGTTTCCGTTAACAACCTTCCACAAGTCTTGGCCTTGCATATACGACATCATGCAAGTAGACCAAGAATTGTAGTTCTGATTGTTAAGCTTTTTGATTCCGCCGACGACTTGGAGATCACCCATCCTTGCAATCGAATGTTGTTACCAAACAAATACACTAGCCTGGCGTTCTGGCTCTGATACAAATTGTTGAAATAGAATTGCCAAATGTTATTAACAGAAAGAAGGAATATATTGCTATTGAAGATAAAAAAGTTACGGAACTGAATTGATTTATTTCATGCTAATATGTTGCCTTATATAGGCATACAAATAAGGACTCCACTAACTAACTAATCTCTAGAAAATAGGAAAAGATAAACTGATTTTCTAAAGCTAATGAATGACTCAGCAACTAACGACTAACTTGACTACTTTAACAAATTATTGACTTGGTAAAACACATGTGCTGAATGTTGTAATTTAACAATGAGCATTGCTATATATCACTCCTTTTTGCTTCACTCATTTATCACCTACTATGTGTCATCTAATGTGGCATTAAAGAAAGGAAAGAAAAAATAATCATTTAAGAGAGAGAAACGTTTTTATTAGTATTTAAAACCTCCACATAGGAAGTGATATATAGGTGAAGCAAAAAGGGGTGATATATATCTTTACTCTTTAAGAATTCAGTGCATGATCAATTTATTGGCAAATGTTTTGACCAATTTGACATAATCTTTTTAAATAGTAACTCGGAAAAAAAAAGATCAAGTATATTTTACTTTCAATCTATACGGTTGGAGAGTATAGAAATTGGTTGATTGTCTTTTAAACCATGGCATTACTGTTGGTTTTATTTCTGTGTTTTGAATTTCTTTTAGTTGTAATTTTTGTAATCTCTGACTTGGTTTTAATAATATTTAACATTCCAACAGAAAAAAAAATTCACCAATGTGAGACTTTAGTTTTGCAAAGCATTTGACAACTAAAGAAAGTTTGATTATGTAGATACATTTAGTCAACATTGGTGGCTGAATTATTTCATAGCCATGAGTCCATGACTCATGAATGAAAAAATCCAACAATATTGACATCACTTATCTTCTTATTAGTAGGAAGAATTGCAACTGGTTGGTTGGGTTGCAAAATAAATGGTTAATCACATTTGTTTAGCAATTGGATAATTTCATTCCATTCCTACTTTATTAAATTTATGACAAATGATAACTTTTCTACTGGAATTGGCTGATCATCCAGGGTAATCTTATTGTAATAGTTGTAGGCTTGTAGCAATGTTTTTAATATATTAAAAAACACTGTTTTCAAAAGAAAAAGTTCATCTGTAATTAATGACAAGGTAGCTTTTACATCACATGTCAACGCACAAGTCAACGCCTTGTTTTCATACTCTCACAAATCCTTTGACTTTAAACAAGTTTAGTATCCACCACACATATAATAATAAAAAGAAAATTGAAACAAATCTAACCAAGAACACAAACTCACATACTAAAGAGACACAAACAGATTTCATACTACTGTTAATGCCTGTAAACATGAAATCTAGTATGATTTTCATGATTTTCTTGGCATTATTGTGCAACAATGTATTGTATTACTTTCTTGTAGATGCAACAAGCACACTCAAGCCTGGTGAATACCTTAATTTCACCTCCAATCTTGTTTCTCACAATAAAAGATTCACCTTAGGATTTTTCACTATACAATATACGAATTATACTCACCTAGCAATCTGGTATACGGATGATTTGGCAACCTCAACTGAGAATACGGTATGGATTGCGAATCGAAACACACCTTTGATGAACAATATGAGTTCACTTACACTAAATAGCTCCGGGACATTGAAGATAATCGATGATGGAAAATCCTTCATTGATATTTCTAATTATGTTGGAACAAGCAACACAACTGCTATACTTCAAGATTCGGGTAACTTTGTGTTAATGGATTTAATTGATAATAAGACTTTGTGGCAAAGCTTTGATCATCCAACTGACACTCTTTTACGTGGAATGAGACTCGGTTTTAACCTCACGACTGGTTTAAATACAACACTCACTTCTTCGTTAAGCAATAGTGTTGCGGCTTCAGGGGCTTTTACTTTAAGCTTGGAAGCTATTCAGGGAGTAGGTCAATTAGTTCTTCGTCGAAGAGGAGAGCTTTATTGGACTAGTGAATCCACACCTTGGAGGACACAATCAGGTATAACTCAACTTCACATCAAGTTTACAAATTACACAGATGGCATGAGCTTCACTGTTGAAGGAGTTCATCAACCTAAATCATATTTAAAGTTGACTTCACTTGGAATTCTTTCCGAGGTGGAATTATATTTTTCTGGTCATTCTATGATGGGGACAAGTAGTAATCATATTAGTCCTGAATTCTGTTATGGCTATGAGAGCGATGATAGTTGTGTCGTTTCAGACCTGCCTCCTTGCCGAAGCAGAGGTGACAAATTTGAAATTAAAACGGCATATTTTACAAACATTCAGGCAACCTATGATAGTAATTCAAGTTTAAGTCTCAGTGATTGTATGGAAAGATGCTGGAATAATTGCAGTTGTCTCGCCTTTGCTGGTGAAGAGTATGGAACAGGTTGCACAATATGGGCTGGAAATGAGAAATATATTTTAGATGAGTCTGGAGCTGTGGAGAAAAAGTATATCTTGGTTTCAAAAAAGCCATCAAAAGGTGAGTTCATATATAGTCATTTACATATAAAGGGAATATGAAGATGCATAACTTAAAATTCTTCCATAATATGTACAGGAAAAGCATGGATATGGATCATCATAACTTTATCGATTTTAATAATTTTGGTAGTATTGAGTGTCTTGTTCTATCTGATGAGAAAGCGCCGTAGATTAGAAGGAGAAGAGCGGAAAAGACGAGAAGAGTTTTTATCTCAGTTAATCACTACAGACAATGTAAATGAGATGGAAATAAATGGACAAAAACCTCATGATTTGAAGATATTTAGTTTCGGCTCTATTACAGTCGCCACATGTAATTTCTCAAGTGAAAATAAGCTCGGAGAGGGAGGATTTGGTCCAGTCTACAAGGTAAGCATTCGCAGATAATAATATTAATTTTTTTAAAGTTCTATGCATATGGAATGATCATTATTATGAGTCTACAACAATAGGGTATATTACTTGATGGACGAGAAATAGCAGTGAAGAGGCTCTCAATAACATCAAGACAGGGTGATTTAGAGTTCAAAAATGAGCTTATTCTTATCTCTAAACTCCAGCATACAAATCTTGTTCGAGTTTTAGGATTTTGCATTCATCAAGAAGAGAAAATGTTAATCTATGAGTATATGCCTAACAAGAGCTTGGATTTTTTCCTCTTTGGTTAGTGAAATTATAGTCCTCTTTTTTCATTTGTTAGAAACAAACACTTTTTGCTTATACACCACATTACCTATTCTGGACAGCTTTAGATAAAAACAATCTACTAGATTGGCAAACAAGGTATAATATTATAGACGGTGTTGCTCAAGGATTATTATATCTTCACAAATATTCAAGAATGAGAGTAATTCACAGAGACTTAAAAGCGAGTAATGTTTTATTAGATGAAAATATGAATCCAAAGATTGCGGATTTTGGTATGGCGCGGATCTTTAAACAGAACGAAATTGAAGCGGTTACGAACAGAGTTGTTGGCACTTAGTAAGTTTTATCTACTAGATTATTTGACATTTGTATCAACTTTTAGAGTTTATATCTACTAAAACATATCTTTTTAACAGTGGTTACATGTCTCCGGAATATGCCATGGAAGGAACTTTCTCAATTAAATCCGATGTTTATAGTTTCGGAGTGTTACTGCTTGAAATTGTGAGTGGTAGAAGGAATACTAGCTTTTACGATATGCGCCCACTGAACCTAATCGGACATGTGAGTTTTTCTTATCAATTCGAGACATTTTTTCTACATCTTCTATCCTATCTTTTAGGTTTGGGAGCTATAGAAAGTGATAATGGTATTTTTGCAGGCATGGGAGCTATGGAAAGAAGGGAATGGATTAGAACTGAAGGATGAATTACTTGGAGATTCATACAACAAAAATCAGATAGTACGAGTCATTCATATTGGTCTTCTCTGTGTCCAAGACAATGCAATGGATAGGCCACAAATGGAAGATGTTATTTTAATGCTTAAGAATGAAACTATGTCCTTGTATTTACCCAAGCAACCAGCTTATTCTACTGGAAGAAGAGTACACAAATCAACCTTCTCGGAGAACAGAGCAACAGTAAATTCAGTCCAAGATTATGCCATTACTGAAGTTGAAGGTCGATAAAATGGTAATTTAATTTGTCTCCAAACAATATATTTGTCGGCAATAATAAGCCTTCATTCATGGTCTTTTTTAAAGAACGAGCTCTTAATCTTTTTGTTAGGTGCAATCTTGTTTAGAGAAAGTAAAACATGTGTTAACAAGTTAAATTATTTGAAAGTAGAATCAAACATCGAGTGGTGTCCTTGTGTGTTATAAAATAATGCGATAAAGATTAAGGAATCACAAAGCACAAGTGTAAGGTTGTCCAAGTAATAAACCGATAAATCGGATTCGTTCTCTTGGACGGATTAGGTACAACTCAAGTGTGAATCAATTAGTAGAATAATTGCAAGTACGGAAAAGTAAAAAATATAAAGTTTGTTTGGTTTTTGTTTTATAACTAAAGTGCAAGAAAATAAATTACTGAAATAAAATAATGCAAGGAAAAAGAAATAGACGCAAGATGAGAATGGTACTTGAATCTCGCAAGGGATTTACCTATATTTATAAAATTGATGCTTCTGTTTCAAGGCTAAATTGGTATTTATGTATTAGTCGGGGCTCGATAATCTCCTAACCCCCGTCAGGCTGGAATTAGAAGTTATCCTACGGTATTATAAACCCCGTCACGACGATTATACCTACTTTCGAATGGTTTTAGTCTCTTACCCAATTGGCTATTGGTTAGTCAAGCCTGTCAAGGTCATTGGCGAATACCAACGGCTATTACCTATGTCTGTATTTAAATCCCCCGTCAAGGTGATCATTACGCCACTATAATGAGTAGCCTAAATACTTAATCCTATTTCTAATTGGCCAGAATAAAAATAGTAATTAAAATGCGATAATAGTCAATACGAAATACCCAATTCAATTTAAATTAAATAATCTCAAATCCAAAAAAACATCAATTAAAATAAATAAAGGTTTAACCCATAATTGCGATTCTCAATTACTTAATTATTTAGCTCATGTTTAAATGAAAAACTGAAATAAAAGGTAAAAATTACTCATATTCAGTTACAAGAATGAAATGGGTAACCTAATTTAAGAATTGATTTTGACTGTTGATGGAAAAATTAGGATTTTCCAGCTTCAGTTTTCTTATCTCCTTTTGCTTCCGACTTCTCTCTGGCGTCTCCCTTCTTTGTAATATGAATTCCCTTCTAATTAATGAAGTATAAGGCTCAGTAATTTGTAACAGCATTCCAGATTTTCTTCTCATCTAATAATTTTTTTTAATCAACTTTACTCGCCTTTGACTTATACGCACAATCCAAAACTTTAATTCCTGTTTCTTCTCCTTGTCTTAATACTCAATCAAATCATAAACCTAAGAACTTTACACTAAAAATAAACAAATTAACGCACAAAAGCTCTAAAACACAAATAATATAAATCAAGGGAAGAAATCGCAATATAACTAAATAAGCTTAAAAGTCTAACAAATAAGCCAATTAATCACCTAAAATGATGTCTTTTAAGGACATATAATTAGAACAAAAAAGGAGACATCAACATCAAGCAGTACTTATTCTTTACCATTAATAGTTAGATTTTATAGACAATGCAGTTAGTGCAGTTAGGTATTCTGAAAAATTTGATTAAGTTCTCTTTCAGTTATTTATCTTACTTATTATATCAAATAGATAGATGTGGAATTTATCTTTGTAAAAATGATTGAAAAGAATAAAATCTTAGGCATAAGATTTAACGACAAAAATAATTACAGTTGAAAATTTAGTTTGACATATTTGTAATGGGTAAATATGTGGGCTCATATTGAGGGAATAAACATCAAGCCCACATATTCCAAAAATCTAGTCATAATCACTACAAGAAAAGTTAATTTTTAGAAAGAATTTTTTTTTACCATTTGAAGTTTTCATTTTGCTGCTAATGCTTTTATTTGTTCGTCGCAATAAGTTTGTCTTTAAAGACACCTTTTGTAGCAAATTATTTATTTTTGCCTCTATTGACTTTATCTTTAGCAAACCAGTTGGGATTAGCTCACTGGCCAGGGCCTTGGTCATCCAATCTAGTGGTGCAGGTTCGAACCGAGTCAATGACTCCGAGTCCAAAGTGGCTCTCCTATGTAACAAAAAAAAAGACTTTATCTTTAGCGGCAAATATTGCCGCTAAAAATATAATTAGAGGTCGTTTTGGTGTTGGCGCAATAAATGTTGCCGTTAAAAATATTATTAGAGGTCATTTTAAGTGTTGCCACAATATATATCGTCTCTAATAATACTATGTATTGTAGTGGATGCTAAAATCGATGTTAAACTCGATCCATTAAACAACAAATTGTTTTGAATATTAGACTATGTAAAACTGCTCAAAATGTACGATTACTTGAAAGATCTACACCACACGCAATTGAAATCACAATGTTTCTTTATAAGCAACCACATACAGTAAAACTAGGTTACCTTTATCATGGAAAAATAATTCCTTAGTCACCGGAAAGGAAAAAAATAAACTTTAAAAAAAACATTCAAGAGATATTGGTAAAGATGAAGGAAAATATACTTAATTCAGGTATAAAGAGAGTCCGGTACATTTGGAAAGCAAGAAGCAAACAACAAAAGATATAAGGATTATGTTCTAGACACCTAAATGAACATGGCAAAAGCCTCGTGACTATTAAAAGAAGAAGTCGTGCGGTCACAACTGCAATAAAAATCCCGGGGATCATTCCCCAATTAATCACCAATATCGCATCCTAGTAGTAACATAACAAGCCTAGGATCTGATGGCGCAAAGCTTGGGTACCCTTGTGGAACCGATCATTGGAAGCCCCGGTAGCCCTTATAGGATACACAGAAACAATCTCTGGTTAAGAGCAAAGTTCTATAAAGCAAGCACTCCATTAGCCCTCTGAACAACATCCTTGTAAAGTTGATCCATGTAGGGGTGTCGACAAGCCCCAAGTGGAACTCCTTCGAGATTGTGTTGTGCTATATGTAAAATCAAATTACCCGGTGCAATGTAAGATGACGTCAGCATTCACTTTACTCCCATCTTGAAAAGCCACAATTTCCATCCCTATAAACACTTGTAATCTGCATAACATAACATAATATCACCATTTTTTATCGCTTGAAATCTAAGAGCATTACCTTACCATTGAATGTAGCCAAAGGTATCTTGGCCAGACAAGTTTTGAGTAGATTCAACTTTTTCACTTCTTGAAGCAATGTGTACTTCTTTAGCAACTTTTGCTATTTCTTTAAAGATATCATCCAAACTCACCCGCAAAATATTTCAGATACTCCAACACCTTCATATGACCCAGAAACCTTCTCGGGTCTCTCCAGGGAGTTTGAGTATCTACAAACGGGTAATCACGATAGCCCATCACCTCTCTTGGCAAATTAGTTCGTAAAGAAGAGTAGAGACTTGAGTAGATTATGTTTCGCCTGGAGACGATGCCTACTGGGTCAGATTCTGTTTCAGGTGAGTATATACAGGTTCCACCTGACTGGGTTTCGTGCTCGTATACTACCACAACGTGACCTTCACGGCGGAGCTCACGAGCAGTCACGAGACCGGCAGCTCCAGCACCGATGACAACGACGGTTTTGGTGGTTGGCATGGGAGGAAGAGAGAAGCCAAGAGTTTTTGGGTTGGAATGACCATGTTAAATATATTATATCAGAACTACTAATAAAATGTAACATTCTATTATTTTATGTGAAGATGATGATGATTACGGGGTAAATATTACTCTATCATAAATTTTTGAGGAAATTACTTTTTACATCCAAGAATTTCCCAACTTAATATAATACATCTAAGTTACATAAAATTATTTTTTAAAGCCACTTTTCAATTTTTTGGTTGAGTTTTTGTCTTTTTTACCCCAATTCATGATGTGTATGGACCCTAACCGTCTTTTACATCGTTTTTAAGTATTATTACATTTTTCAAATCACATAAGGGTACAGACCCATATCGACTATTACTCACTAGGTACGGACCCATGGACCAATAACAGCAACAAAATTATTCACAAACCAACACAGTTAATGGGATGGCCCCTTCATGAACAAACAAATAAAATACAACTTATTCAAACACGCATCTTTCTTTACAAACTTCATAAATAAAAAACAAGTCCACCACTATTATTGGGTATGGCCCCAGCAAGACTAAATCCAAATTGGGCTTGGCCCCAACAAGACTAAATACAAACTGGGCCTGGCCCCATCACCAACACAACCAAAAACAAAATGAGAGATTGTGGGCTGGGAAATGGACTACAAAATTAAACAAAACAATTCATTTTCTTGAGTGGGTTTAGTTGATGTGTGGGAAGGTGAATCGAAACCACCTTGGATGTCGATGGTGAGGGAGATGGACAACGACTGTAAACGGAGGTGTTCCATGACCGGAGTTCAGCAGCAGCTGCACTTGATGGTGGTGGTACGAATCCTGATCCATATAGCCCATGACAGGGATGATTCCATGATTCCAATTGTTTTCGACAGGTTGGGCCCATGATTCGAACTAACCTCAACCGTCTATACTCGTGGCTCTATTTTCGACGGGTGATGTTCTTGATGGCGATCGTGGTGGATTAGGGTGTCAGGGGGCGGCGGAATTTCTGCTGATGATGGTGGACGGTGGATGGTGTAGGGGTCAAATGTTGGGGTGACGGTGGCGGTGCAAGGGTTCAAATGGTTGGGTGGGGTTCCGCTGCTGCTGAAGATGTTGGTGGAGTAGTGGATTTGGGTGGTGATGTGGATGTTGAGATCAGATAGGGAAGGGGAGGTGGTGGTGGGGTTTTGCTGCTTCCGAAGATGATGGTGGAGTAGTTGATTTGGGTGGTGATGTTGGTGGAGATGTCGATTCCGAGAGCAGATATGGAAGGGGAGGTGGTGGAGTAGTTGATGTTGGGGATAATGTTGGTGGAGAGTTGTTGATGGGGGTCAGTGAAGCAGTACGACGCTCTCTTGCTCCATGGAGGCGGTGGATGGTAAGTAGCTATTGGTGGGGAGGTGAGTGGTGATGATTGTTAATGGATTCGCTGCTGGTGATATTGGTGGAGTCGGTGGTGGTGTTGGTGGTTAGGCAGATATCACACAGAGAGGAGGGGAAGTGGTGGTGGGTTGGTCAATTATCACAGAGAGGGTAGGGAGGTGGTGGTGGGTGATGCAGCGCTCACAAGTGGGTAGGGGACGGTGGTGGGTTGGTCATTATCAAAGAGAACGGAAGGGAGGGGAGGGGGTTCAGGTATGCTGAGAGAGAAGAAAGGGGATGGGTTAGGGGTTATATATTGGTGATTGGAGGAATTTTTTGGGCGTTTATCCCTATTAGTTGGCTCCCAACTACTAGTTAGGAAGCTGGATGTATATTATAAACATGGGTGGCCACTTGGCCTTAAAAACTAAATAACCCTAAATTTTTCTTTTTCCCTGTGTTATGTTGTAATCATCACTCCACCATATATTGAATAGAGTAATGATATATACTACCCAAAATCATACCATCTAATGACGTGTCGTGAATTGGTTGGTTACAAATCTTTAATCTATTTATTTTTTTGAATTATTTAATTGTTAAAGGATGTTTTTCGAGCCATTAATTAAAGAGAAAAATATATTTTAAAACCAATATTTTGTCAACTTTATAAAGTAAAGCCTAACTAAATATTATAAGGGTTATTTCTAATTTTTTGATTTCGTTCTTAACATTTTTATCTTTACTTGGTCTAAAAGAATATCTTTTCCTTTTTGTCGGTAGGTATGGATCTACGAGAATAATAACACCTATTTCCGTAAATTAATTCATCATGGGTCTGAACGTAGTTCTGATACTATTTGTTAGTTTTTTTAAATTATAAAAGGCAAAATAAAAAATGAATATTTAGAAAATAGGAATGGAAAGGTTTGTAAAAGAAATGGACGGACAATTTGTTTTATTGATTAGATGATACAAGGCTTTTTTTGTTTTCTTTAATCAAACTGAAATATATTAAGAAAGGCACAAAAGGCCCCAAGCAACTACAGATCATCACTTTTGGTTGTTGGCTCAAGTTGGTTTCTCACAAATGACCAAAGGTCATATTTATAGTATCCATATGTCGGTGGTATACTATATTCTAATAGAAAATTTCTAATACAAACTAGATAATTCTAAAAACTAGATTTTCTTAGAAATTAGATAATTCTAGATTATCCTAAAAATGAGCATAAATTTTAACAGCATGAAATAGTTTCCATAACCTACTCCTGATTGTAGTACATGTACATATATAAATGTGTGCATTTGTTGTTGCACATAAATTTAAAAACAATATCTTTTTACTTGCTAGCATACACGAACTTGCATTCTCTAAACTTTAACTTTCCATAAGATGGCAAGAGAGAAAATTGCAGAAGCTCTTCAGTACATCGAAAATCTAACAAGCAATGCCAGTGAAATCCAACAAAATGTGTTAGCTGAAATACTAAATCAAAATGCTCAAACCGAGTACCTTCAACGTTTCAAAATAGGCGATGTGACCGATCCACAAACATTTAAGTCCAAAGTTCCGATAATAAGATATGAAGATATCAAATCTGATATTCAACGGATAGCAAATGGCGATCATTCTCCAATTTTTACGATCAATCCAGTTACCGAATTCTTAATGAGGCAAGTTGTTTCAATATATACATATAATGTAATGTTGTAAGACATAAGTTATAGATAATAGTTTCTTTTAACGGTTTGTAATGATCTTGTTTAGCTAAAAGATACATTTACTTTGATGTGTTTGATAGTATAAATTTTCTTTGGAAATATTTTCATGGAAAGTTTTTCCAAAAAGTTCCATAAAGTGGTGTTTTATAACAAATTTTTTCCATGAAATTTTCATAAACATGATAAATTTTTTATTTCTGTAAAACCTAAAACTTATTTTTCACTTATATTTGTTTATGTGTGAACTCTTCATTATTAATATTATAAAATTAATATCTGACTTTCCTCAAGAAAATAAATATTAGAAAAATAAAATATCAAATAATGTATAGTTATTTTCTGTGGAAAACATTTCTGGGGAACTTTTTTCCATGGAAGTAATAATTTTCCATCCATTTTCCATTGTGCAATCAAACACAGCCCTAGAGTCTTGACTTTAAAATACTCAACTTTGGAACTATTAATCATGAATTATCTTTTTTGACATCTATCGGAAATATCAGCTCTGGACCTTCAGGTAGTGAACAAAAATTAATTCCAATAGACAAGGAAGATTGGGATCGTCGAATGAAAATGCATAGCCTTGTACCTCATGTAATAGAGAGGTACCTCTCATTTTTTTTTAAATCTTACGTATTTGGAAAGATTATTATAGTGTTGACTATGTAATATCCTTGTTTACATAGTTATGTTCCAGAATTCAACAGTGGCCCAGGGGTGTTTTTAAGTTTCATTGTATCTGAGAAAATAACACGGGGAGGGATTATATGCCGAGGCCCAAGCACAAAAATGTACAAAAGTGACTACTTCAAGAAACTAATCTCCAACTCTGAATAAAAGTTCACAAGCCAGATTGAAGCTATACTTTGCACTGATTATTTTCAGAGCATGTATAGTCAGATGTTATGTGGACTGTATAATCATCAAGAAGTGATTCGAGTTGGTACTCTTTTCGCCTCCAGTTTGCTTCGAGCCATCAGGTTCCTTCAACTAATGTTGAATTACATACGTGAGAGAAGAGCAGCCATTAATGGCGAGAAGCAAGCTAAGAGAAATGAAGAACAAGGAAGAGAGATGTAGAGAGAAAATAGAAGCTGGTTTTATTAAGTTGTGAAGTAATGTGATTGTACATATATATATACACGTTTATTCTTTATCTAAAGCATCTAAACACAGCTAGATTACAGCTGGAACTCTAACAAACTAACTAACTAACAGATTCTTGATCTAGCTTCTTATTTAATTGCATAATAGTCCTTCTTCTTTATTGTTCTCTATTTTCTGCATTTTGTTGACTTCTAGAAGCGAATTCATGCTCCAAGATCTCCCCACAAGCGGAAGATGGATATTAGTAAGATTCAGCTTGCTAATATTATTATGAAAAGCGAGAGAACCTAATGGTTTAGTGAATACATCGGCTAATTGCAAGTTAGAAGGAATGTAAAAGAGTTTGATTATTCCCTCTTGAATCTTTTCTCGTGTAATCTTGCAATCTATGTCGACGTGTTTAGTCCTTTCATGTTGAATTGGATTAGTAGACATGGCTATAGCAGACTTACTATTCGAGTACACAAGAGCAGAAAACGAATGTGAAACTCCATAGTCATGTAAAGCGTATAACAACCACTGAATTTCACAAGTTGTTGTTGCTAGTGCTCGGTACTCAGCTTCAGCTGATGATCTACTTATTGTAGATTGTTTTTTACTCTTCCAAGAGATCAAAGAATCACCCAAGAATATACAATAGCCGGTGATACTTCGGCGAGAATCCAAACAACCAGCCCAATCACTATCGCAATATGCCTTTAATTTGATTGGTGAGGCAGATGAATAAAATATACCTTGTCCAACTGTGAGTTTAAGATAACGTAGAACACGTTGTGCAGCATTCCAATGATTAGTTGATGGTTTAGAAAGGAATTGGCTTAAGCAAGTGATAGAGTAGTTTAAGTCAGGTCTGGTTATTGTAAGATATAACAATCTTCCAATCAGTCTCCTGTAAGAAGAAGCATCTTCTAATAGTTCAGTTTCATCTTGTTTGAGTTTCAATGTAGACTCCATTGGAAAAGCAACGGGTTTTGAACCAAGAACTCCACACTCAGTAAGTATATCTAAAGCAAATTTTCTCTGGCATAAAGATATTCCTTTAGAACTTCTTGCAACCTCAATACCAAGAAAAAATTTCAACTCTCCTAGGTCTTTAATAGTGAATTCACAATGGAGAAAGGATTTGATCTTGTTGATTTCAGTTAAAGAACCACTAGTGATGATTATGTCATCTACATAAACCAAAAGTGCAATGAAGGTTGAAGAAGTACCTTTAGTAAATAAGCTGTAATCACTATTGGAGTGTGTAAAGCCATAGGTTATAAGAGCAGCAGAGAGCTTAGCAAACCATTGTCTAGAGGCTTGCTTTAGACCATATAGACTTTTGTTTAGTCTACAAACTGAGTTTGGGGGAGCTTTAAGCCCATGGGGCACCTTCATGTATACTACTTCATTTAATTCACCATGTAGGAAAGCATTGTTCACATCAAGTTGATGTAAATGCCATTGATTTGAAGATGCAAGAGCGAGCATTAGTCTAATAGAGGTCACCTTTGCAACAGGTGAAAAGGTATCAAAAAAATCCAAACCTTCTTGTTGATTATAGCCTTTAGCAACAAGCCTTGCTTTATGTCTCTCAAGTGTACCATCAGCTTTATATTTAAGCTTAAAAATCCATTTACTCCCAATGGGCTTCATGTCAATAGTTTGAGGGACAATAGACCATGTATGATTATCTTCAAGGGCAGTGAGCTCCTTTTGTATGGCATTCATCCATTCAGGAGAGGTAGATGCTTGTTTATATGATGTAGGTTCAGTTTGAGAGCTGATAGAGGCTATATAGTGAGTATATGTCTGAGATAAACGAGAGGTAGATAGAAAATCTTGTATAGGGTATAGAGGAGAAGGTAGTGTCTGGTGTGTTTTTGAGTTAAGGGAGGTATGTAAGGCTTTGGTGGGGCATATATAATCTTTGAGGTAGGCAGGTGCATTTCTAGTTCTTGTAGGTTTGGTTAATATAGGTGGAGTAACATTTTGAGTAGGGGGAAGATTATCTGAAGAGGGAGAGGTATGAGGAGAATTGTGGAAGGTAGTAGATGTTTGTATAGGAGTTGTTGAGATTTTTGAAGCAAATTCAGTATAAGTTTGGTTTGAAGGTGGAAAAAGGAATGTATGAAGATTATGTGAGGGAGAAGTGTTAGAAAAGGGAAATATAGATTCATGAAAAACAACATTTCTAGATATAAATGTTGTGTTTGTCTCAATGTTTAATAATTTGTAGCCTTTTGTGTGTAGAGGGTAGCTTAAGAATATGCATTTTGTAGCCCGGGAATCAAATTTGGTTCTTCCTTGTTTTAAGGTTGAGGCAAAACACAAGCACCCAAAGACTCTCAGATGGTTAAGTGTAGGTGGTTTGTTGTAGAGGACTTGATAGGGTGATTTGTTATTTAGGAGAGGAGTAGGTAATCTGTTAATAATATGTGTTGAGGTGAGTATAGCTTCAGACCAAAATTGAATAGGAAGCTTAGATTGAAACATCAAGGCTCTAGCAGTTGCGAGTAAGTGTTGATGTTTTCTCTCCACCAAACCGTTTTGCTCAGGAGTTTCTACACAGGAGGTTTGATGTATAATTCCATATGTGGAATAGAATGAGTTAAGATTGAATTCTACACCATTATCACTTCTAATCTTCTTTATCTTGACATTAAATTGAGTGTAAACAAGATTATAGAAAGAAAGCAAATGAGAACCAACCTCAGACTTATTTATCATCATATAAATCCAAGTACATCTTGAAAAATCATCAACAATTGTGAGAAAATATCTATGTCCTGTGTAAGATATATGTTTAAGGGGACCCCATATATCACAATGTATAAGTTCAAAGCAAGAAGAAGAACTAGAAGTTGAAGTAGGAAATACAAGTCTTTTTTGTTTTGCAAAAGAACAGGTTTCACAAACATTAGAAGATAGGAAAGTAATAGAAGAATCAACTGTCTTTAGTGCTTGAAGTTTAGCTTTTGAGGCATGACCAAGTCTTGAGTGCCAAATATCTAACTTTTGAGTTGTAACTGAGTGAAAGCAAGATGATTGAGAAGGAGCATGAAGGTAATATAGTCCATTGAGTTCATATGCAGTCCCAATCATCTTCTTGAACTTTGATTCCTGTAATGAGCAATGTGTAGGAAAAAAAGACACCAAGACCTGAGACTCCTTAGTTAACTTTGAAATGGATAGTAAATTTTGCTTGAATAATGATACACAAAGAACATTTTTCAAGGTTATATACTTATTTATATATATATGTCCTGTATAATCTGCCTGTACTATATCTCCATTAGGTAAAGATACAGGTATATTTGTAGGATAATAAGAACCCGTGTAAAATGAAGGGAAAAAAAATTAAGTGATCAGTTGCACCAGTGTCTAAAATCCAAGAAGAGTGAAGAGGATTACCTTCTTGAGTTGAGACTTGGTGAACTGCAGGAGAAGTAGAAGCAGAATTATGAGCTAGAGCAATGAGTTTGCTAACTTGCTCTGGAGTAAACTCATAAGAACTGAGACTTTTAGAATCTTGAGTTGTATCTTGAGGAGCTGTAATGCAATTTGCTTTTGAGTTAGATGAGAAAGTGTTATAGGATCTTTTACCTCTTGGACCAGTCCATCCAATTGGATATCCATGTAACTGGAAGCATTTATCAATAGTATGCCCTGTGTAACCACAGTGAGTGCATAATACTTTCTTCTTATCTCCATAAGTAGTAGATTTCTGCACATTTCTTGCATAAAACGCCTGAGTAGGTTCAGAAAAAGTTGTTAATTCCCTTTGGCTTTCCTCTTGAACTAACATAGAAAAAACTGAGTTGATCTTAGGAAGCGGATCCATCAAGAGAATCTGACTTCTAACAGCTGAGTAGGATTCATTTAATCCAATTAAGAACTTGATAATGAAGTCAGTTTGTTGTCTTTCAACGAGAGTATCAAGGAGTTTGCAAGTACATTGATTCATAAAGCCACACGAACATATAGGATTTGGACGAAAATGAACATATTCATCCCAAAGTGCTTTGAATTTTGCAAAATACTCAGAAATGGAAGAAGAAGATTGAGTGATCGAACTTAGTGATTTTTCGAGTTGATAAACACGTGTACCATTAGACTTACAAAAACGTGTTTTGATTTCATTATATAACTCATGTGCAGAGTTAACATATAGCAAGCTACTCCTAATTTCTTTAGAGATAGAGTTAAGGATCCAAGAAAGTACCAAATTGTTGGCACGAGTCCAAGCAGAAAACAGAGTGAGGTCGGTTAATGAAGGCTGAGTTATATCGCCATTGACGAATCCAAGTTTATTCTTCACAGAGAGAGCTATCTCAATGGCGCGAGCCCAAGCTAAATAGTTGTCGCCTGTAAGTATCTCAGAAACGAGAGAGATGCCTGTGCTTTCACTAGGATGTAAGTAATAAGGACTTGAGAAATCTTCAGAAATAGGTGTAGTAGAAGACATTGTTTGAGATGTAGTGTGTAGGATTTAGAAAATAGAGATTAGGAGAATGTGATTAGTGCGGAAATAAGTTGTTTTCATCTGATACCATGTTGAATTACATACGTGAGAGAAGAGCAGCCATTAATGGCGAGAAGCAAGCTAAGAGAAATGAAGAACAAGGAAGAGAGATGTAGAGAGAAAATAGAAGCTGGTTTTATTAAGTTGTGAAGTAATGTGATTGTACATATATATATATACACGTTTATTCTTTATCTAAAGCATCTAAACACAGCTAGATTACAGCTGGAACTCTAACAAACTAACTAACTAACAGATTCTTGATCTAGCTTCTTATTTAATTGCATAATAGTCCTTCTTCTTTATTGTTCTCTATTTTCTGCATTTTGTTGACTTCTAGAAGCGAATTCATGCTCCAAGAACTAAACTGGCAAGATTTGGCTCATGACATACGGATCGGTTCATTGAACCTAAAAGTAACCGACATATCGATTCAACAAGCTATAACTAAGAGATTTAACCCTAATCCGGATATTGCGGATTTTATTGTTAGAGAGTGTTCAAAAGAGAACTGGGAAGGAATTATTCCAAGAATCTGGCCTCAAGCGAAGTTTATTCAAGCTATCATAACAGGTTCCAATTCCATGGAACAGTACATTCCAATTGTGGACTATTATAACAGTGGATTACCGATCGTAAGCCAAAGTTACGGATCTTCGGAATGTGAATTTGGGATCAATCTGAGCCCAATGTGTAAGCCTAAGGATGTGTCGTATACAATCATGTCAAACATTGCTTATTTTGAGTTCAATCCTCATGAAAACTGGGAGTTTAAATCGCCTCTCAAAATTGTTGATCTTGTTGACGTTGAAGTAGGTAAAGAATACGAGATGATAATTACTACATATTCTGGATTATACAGGTACCAAATGGGTGATATACTTAGAGTTATAGGGTTTTATAATTCGACACCTCAGTTCCAATTTGTTAGAAGGAAAAACACGTTATTGAGCGTTGACCTGGACAAGACTAACGAGATCGAATTACAAAAGGGAATCAACAGTGCATCACAAATTCTTGGAGAAATTAAAATCCAAGTGATGGATTATATTAGTTATGCAAGCATCAAGGAAATCCCAGGGCACTACATTATCTATTTGGAGTTATTTCAGAATGATTTGGGTAATTTAAATTTACCGAGTGATGATGTAATGTCACAGTGTTGTCTAGCAGTTGAGAACTCTCTTAGCCCATGGTATCGAATGCTTCGATCTACGAATTCTGTTGGAGCATTGGAGATTCGTGTCTTGAAGAGTGGAACATTTTCGGAACTAATGGAAGATGCCATCTCAAAGGGTGCTTCTGCTAGCCAGTACAAGGTGCCAAGGTGTACGAAATTGGAGTCTATTGTATCGTTACTTGACTCCAGGTGCCACCGTGGGTTGTTGATAAGGCTTCGTCGGCTTCTCTTCAGAGCTTAAACGGGATTTTCTATATGAACAAGTTAAGATGATTAAAGCAATAGTAATTAGCGCTAACATTAGATGAAATCATTAGCTTCTAGATTTCTTCTAATAAACCTTCAATTTGATGGGGATTATTTGTGTATTGGTGAGCTATCTAAAAGAGGCGAAGTTAAGAAGACAAGAGATTTTTGGTTTTTATTTTCTTCCATTGTTGAACTTCAAATCTTCAAACCTTCAAAAGGTTTTTTTTAAAGTTAGGGACGATGCTGACGAAGACGATTGGTGCTGAGGTGGAGCTTAGGTGGCAGTGACGTGGCATGTGGCGTTGACTAACGGTCAACTAACAAAAAAATGAGAAAAGGGCTAACGGTGTCACAAAAGGTGAAAATATGGGGCGTAAAAGGGTAATTTTGAAAATCAGGGACGGCCCGTGCATTTTAGGCATAGTTAAGGGGCCACACGAGGGCTTTACCCTTATGATTAAGTATTATCTGTTGCACACACTTTTCCGTTGGCCAAGATCTTCCGCTTAATGAAAGAAGTGCCCAAAAATGAAACAAGAAAGCTTGGTTTGAATTCTTGTGAAAATCTGATGTTAAGATTTGTTAGTTTTTTGTTTCCTCCATTGTTGAAGGTTTGAAGCATTCAAACCTTCAAACCTTCAAACCTTCAAAGGTTTTTTTAGTTGGGACGATGATGACAAAGACGGTTGACGGTGAGGTAGCGCTGAGGTGGCGGTGACATGGCGCCAAGTGGCATTAATTAACGGTCAACTGATAGAAAAATGGAAAAAGGGCTAACAGTGTCACAAAAGGTGAAGATAAGGGGCGTAAAAGGGTAAAAATGAAGATCAAGGGCGGCTCGTATACTTTGGACATAGTTAAGGGGCCATACGAGGGCTTTACCCTATTTTAACACCCTTAGCACCATCTAAGTTACTATACCACAAGAAGTTAGTCATTATTTGTCCTATTTAGTAAATAACATGTTTTTTTTAATACAAGAAAGAGCCACTTTGGACTCGGAGTCATTTTGACTCAAATGAGATTTGATCCCAAGACCTCTTGGTCTCTGCGGAGTAACCTAACCACTAGGCCAACTATCAATCTCATAAATAACATGTTTTGGTAGTAAAAAACATGTACACCAATATAACATTTTACTAACCAAAACGGTTTTAATTAACTCAGTCTTGCCTGCCAAAGATAAAATCTTAGAATTCCAACCAGAAATACTTTGACAAATTTTTACAAGAATGTTATCACGTTGAACATTTTATTTTTTGGAGTTGAGTTGAACATCTAAATACCTTATTGGCATCTTACATCTTAATATTAAGAATGAAACTAAACTTGTTTTGCGTATCAATACTTATATGTCACTAAAGTATAATTCACTTCTTTTGTCCTTGTAAATTTTAAAGCCAAAAAATCTTGAGAAAATATTAATCTTTTTTTTATTAAAATAACTAGTCTAAATCAGCATTGACAAATAAAAACAAATCATCAACAAATATTATATAATTTGGCTAAAGACTTTAACATTTGGATAGATATCATTGTTTATTTACTAGCTATTATTGTTCCATGTGAGTTGTCATTTGATTATATTAATTGGTGGATGGAAATCATATCTTATCGGAAATCCCTCATACCACTGCTTACTTCCATCAAATAATTAAAAAACGTACATGAAATAGTTTCCATAACTTACTCAATACTACTTGTAGTAAATATATGTTTGCGTTTTGTTGCACATAACAAAGAAAACCAAGATCCTTTTTTATTCTACCATACACAAATACATCTTCTAAAGTTAAATTTAGATAAAATGGAAATGAGAAAAATGCAGAAGCTATTCAGTACATCGAAAATCTAACAAGCAATGCCCGTGAAATTCAACAAAAAGTATTGGCTGAAATACTAAATCAAAATACTCAAACCGAGTACCTTCAACGCTTCAAAATAGGCGATGCAACCGATCCACAAACCTTTAAGTCCAAAATTCCGATAATAAGATATGAAGATATCAAATCTGATATTCAACGTATAGCAAATGGAGATCATTCTCCAATTTTCATGATCAATCCGGTTTCTGAATTCCTTATGAGGCAAGTTGTTTCAATATATATATACTTATAATGTAATGTTCGTATGACATAAGTTATAGATCATTGTTTCTTTTAACTGTTTTTACTGATCTTGTTTAGCTAAAAGATATCTTTACTTAGGATGTGTTTGATAGCCTAAAGTTTCTTTGGAAACTTTCATGGAAAGTTTTTCCAAAGAATTCCGAAAGCAGTGTTTTATAACAAATTTTTTCCATGAAATTTTCCATAAACATGGAAAACTGTTCCTCAATAAAACCTAAAACTTATTTTTCACTTATTTTTGTTTATTTGTGAACTCTTCATTATTGTTATCATAAATTTAATATCGGACTTTCCTCAAGAAAATAAATATATCAAATAATACATAGTTATTTTCTGTGGAAACCATTTCTAGGGAACTTTTTATCTATGGAAGTAATAATTGTCCATCTATTTTCCATCGTGAAATCAAACACAGCCCTAGAGGTTTGACTTTAAAAATACTCAACTTTGGAACTATTAATCATAAATTATGTTTTTTGACATCTATCGGAAATATCAGCTCTGGAACTTCAGGTGGTGAACCAAAATTAATTCCAATAGACAAGGAAGATTGGGATCGTCGAATGAGAATGCATAGCCTTGTACCTCATATAATAGAGAGGTACTCTCAATTTATTTAAATCGCGAACGTATATATTATAGCATTGACTAATGTAATAACCTTGTTTACATAGTTATGTTCCAGAGTTGAACAGCGGCCAGGGGTTGTTTTTTCGTTTCATTAGACCTGAGAAAATAACACCGGGAGGGATTTTATGCCGAAGCGGAATTACAAAAATTTACAAAAGTGACTTCTTCATGAAAGTAATCTCCAACTCAGAATCAAAGTTCACAAGCCCAATTGAAGCTATACTTTGCACTGATCATTTCCAGAGCATGTATACCCAGATGTTATGTGGACTGTATAATCATCAAGAAGTAATCCGAGTTGGTGTTCCTTTTGCATCCGGTTTGCTCCGAGCCATCCGGTTCCTTCAACTAAACTGGCAAGATTTGGCTCATGATATACGGTTCGGTTCATTAAACCAAAAAATAACCGACTCATCGATTCAACAAGCTATAGCTCAGAGATTAAACCCTAATCCACATATCGCGGATTTTATTGTTAGAGAATGTTCAAAAGAGAACTGGCAAGGAATTATTCCGAGAATCTGGCCTCAAGCGAAGATTATTCAAGCTATCATAACAGGTTCAATGGCACAGTACATTCCAATGCTGGATTATTATAGCAGTGGATTACCGATCGTAACCCAAAGTTATGGATCTACGGAATGTGAATTTGGGATCAATCTGAGCCCAATGTGTAAGCCTACAGATGTGTCGTATACAATCATGTCAAACATTGCTTATTTTGAGTTCATTCCCCATGAACAACCAGAACTTAACTCGCTTCATAAAATCGTTGATCTTGTTGACGTTGAAGTAGGTAAAGAGTACGAAACTATAGTTACTACATATTCTGGATTATACAGGTACCGAATGGGTGATATACTAAGAGTTACAGGGTTTTATAATTCGACGCCTCAGTTCCAATTTGTGAGAAGGAAAAACACGTTATTAAGCGTTGACACGGAGAAGACTAACGAGACTGAATTACAAAAGGGAATCGACAGTGCATCACAAATTCTTGGGGAAATTAAAATTCAGGTGATGGATTATATTAGTTATGCAAGCATCAAGGAAATTCCAGGGCACTACATTATCTATTTGGAGTTATTTCGGAAAGATTTGGGTAATTTAAATTTACCGAGTGATGATGTAATGTCCCAGTGTTGTCTAGCAATTGAAAACTCACTTAGCTCATTGTATCGAGCATTTCGACTTGCGAATTCTGTTGGAGCACTGGAGATTCGTGTGTTAAAGAGTGGAACATTTTCGGAACTAATGGAAGATGCAATCTCAAAGGGTGCTGCTGCTAGCCAGTATAAGGTGCCCAGGTGCACTAAACTAGAATCTACTGTATCGTTACTTGATTCCAGGGTTGTCTCAGCTCACTTTAGCAAAATCCTACCTCGTCAAACTATGTAGTAACTACTTTTATGTTACAGGTACTTCATTTACTGTTTCATCTAATAAAATAGAGAATGTTGCTCTTCTTTTTTCACGATAAAATCACATAAACTCCCTCGTGTTTTTCTTTGTTACGTGCGTGGTCCGGACCATCTAGCTTGCGCGCACCACTACTATTCCTACTAGAAATATGCACGTCTCCCTATGCATAGCAAGAAACCTGACCAATTGAGCTAACCCAACTAGTTAGATCCCTCGTGCTATTGTTCTCGGATTATATTATTTCAAATAAGCAAATTATGTATTATTTTAGAGCTATTTGAAGGGTACAAATCACCTACAAACGCGACGAACCACCAGTTGGGTCGTGGCTATAAGCCCAAGTCCACTTAATTTCCCTAATGTTGATTGTATTCCATGTATAGTGATTGGTATTAACTAGGGATGACAATGGTATTAGATATAGAGAAGAGAGAAAGTGTTTTTGTATTTCTTGTTGTATCATGTTTACAACGTGATTGGAAGCTATAGAAAGTGATAATGGAATATTTGCAGGCATGGGAGCTATGGAAAGAAGGGAATGGATTAGAACTGAAGGATCAATTACTTGGCGATTCATACAACAAAAACCACATAGTACGAGTCATATATATTGGTCTTCTCTGTGTCCAAGACAATGCAATGGATAGACCACAAATGGAAGATGTTATTTTAATGCTTAAGAATGAAACTATGTCCTTGAATTTACCCAAGCAACTAGCTTATTCTACTGGAAGAAGAGTACACAAATCAAACTTGTTGGAGAACAGAGCAACAGTAAATTCAGTCCAAGATTATGCCATTACTGAAGTTGAAGGTCGATAAAATGGTAATCTAATTTGTGTATAAACAATAAATTTGTAGGTTATAATAAGCCTTAGCCTTTTCCATTCATGGACTTTTAGAGAACAAGCTCTTTATCTTATTGTTAGGTCATAGGTGCAATCTTGTTTAAAGAAAGTAAAACATGTCTTAACAAGTTAAATTATTTGAAAGTAGAATCAAACATCAAGCAGTACTTATTCTTTACCATTAATAGTTAGAATTTATAGACAATGCAGTCAGTGCTTTTCTTCAAACAACCTAATATCATGAGATATACTATAATGAAGTTCACAATATATACCATGAAAATGCAGTTAGTGCAGTTAGATCTTCTGAAAAATTTGAGTAAGTTCTCTTTCAGTTATTTATCTTACTCATTATATCAAATAGATACTCTTAAATGAAACAGACCAAACACCTAACACTAGACCTAAAATTCCTAACCTTGGGAAATACTATTAAACATTATATATCATTACTCCTAAAAGAACACGGCAAAAGCCTCATCACTATTAAAAGAAGAAGTCGTGCAGTCACAACCGCAAGAAATCATTCCCAATATTGCATCCGAGTGAATCTGATGGCAAAAAATTTAACACTAAATTTTTTTAATTTTGCCGCTAATAGTCGTTATTTATGTCTCTATAAGTTCGTCGCTAAAGATACCTTTAGTAGCAAATTATTTGTTTTTGCCTCTATTAACTTTATCTTTAGCGGCAAATATTGCCGCTAAAAATATAATTAGAGGTCATTTTGATTTTTAAAAATATCATTAGAGGCTATTTTAGTTGTTGCCGCAATAGATTCGTCGCTAATGCTACTATTTCTTGTAGTGAGACACCGCCTTTTATAAAGAACAGTGAGTAATGGGAAGCTTCCCATTACTCTGGGAAGTTTCACATAACTCAAACGACTCTTCTTATGGGAAAGAAAAGCAAAAAGCAAAATATATGTGCCCTTTTATGGGCAAAAAAATGATGACGGGAGTGAAAGGGAATTAATTTTAACTTGAGTTGTTTCTTGGGCAATAATCCTTAATTTTTTTAATGTAGAAAACAAAAATTACTTGTTTTTTTGGGTTAGGTAAACGGTGTATAATTAGAAGCTAATTTCCCCCGATCATAAAAAAAAGGGTAAAGTCCTCGTGTGGCCCTTTAACTATGCCCAAAGTGCGCGGTCCGCCTCTGATCTTCAAAATTACCCTTTACGCCCCATATCTTCACATTTTGTGACACCGTTAGCCCTTTTTTTCATTTTTCTAGTCAGTTGACCGTTAGTCAACACCACATGGCGCCACCTCACCACCACCTCAGCGCCACCTTAGCCCAATCGTCTTCGTCAGCATCGCCCCTAACTTAAAAAGAAATCCTTTGAAGGTTTGAATGCTTCAAACCTTCAACAATGGAGGATTCAGAAGAAAAAAAAACAAAAATCTAAGCAAAAATCTACAATCAGGGCCACTCTTTTATCAGTCGAAGCTTTAAATCAAAATCACAAGAATCATCAATATAGTATACATTAGCTTTATCAATCGAAACTTTATATCTGAATCACAAGTCTGTCGGGGATTTACTATCTCGAGACCTTAGTCTTTCGACACCTCACTAGGAAAATTCCATCAGCCATTACCAAGCTAAGACTCTTCAATTAAGCTGGACTAATCTTTCTGGGCCTGTCCCTTCTTTCCTTAGCCAACTCAAGAACTTAAATTATCTTGATTTATGATCTTACAGGTTCAATCCCTCCTTCTCTTTCCAAGCTGCAAAACCTCGAAGCCATTCACTTAGACCGGAATAAACTCACTGGAAACATCCCCGAATCATTTGGAAAATTCACATGGAGAATCCCAAACCTTTTTCTTTCTCATAACTAGCTGCTCCGCTCGATCCGGCAGCAAGAGGCGGCGGCCTGGTGGTGGTGGTGGGTGTCTCAGACACCAATTGACGCTAAGCTTCATGAAGAATTCCACTTTCATGAAGAACATGGATTTCAAGCTGAAGAACATGGGTTTCAAGCACAAGAAGGTCCACGTTTATGCGCAAAAAATTGAAATGATTGTAAATGGATAAACTTGATTGCAGAGATAATACGCCAAGCAAGTGGAGGAAAAACATCTTCTCCAAAGGATAGAGCTTTTAGCAGAACAAGATCAAGGTTTGTATCTCCAAAAAAATGATTTTATTAACTATATGTGTTGAAAGTGAGGTGGTTGTATTTTAGATCGTGCCTCTGTATATGCAATTTCCCGGTTTTCTTACAAATTGTCATATTGATCTTTATTCTAATAATGATTATACTATTGAGAATGATTGGAAAGATGCAGAAGACTCAAGGAGTTACTTTGAAATCGTCAAGGAGAGAATGATTTTTTTTTAATGAATGAAGATTTTTCTGGTATTTCCTCCATTGTTGAAGGTTTGAAACATTCAAACCTTTAAATCATCAAAGATTTTTTATTTTATTTTTTATTTTTTAAGTTAGGAACGATGATCTTCAAATCTTAATGGGTTCTTGTATTAATTGATTGGAACCTTAATGGGTTCTTAATCCAAGTTTTAAGTGTTCAGATTAATAATAAAGAAGTAGAATGCTTTTTTGATTTTCTTGGAATCATCCATTGATGAAGGTTTGAAGCCTTCAAACCTTCAAACCTTTAAAGGTTTTTTTTTAAAGTTAGGGACGATGCTGACGAAGACAGAGGCGGTGAGGTGGCGCTAAGGTGGCGCCATGTGGCGTTGACTAACGGTCAACTGACAGAAAAATGAAAAAAGGACTAACGGTGTCACAAAAGGTGAAGATATGGGGCGTAAAAGGGTAATTTTGAAGTTCAAGGGCAGACCGCGCACTTTGGGCATATTTAGAGGGCCAGACGAGGGCTTTACCCTAAAAAAAATAAAAATATGAGAGAAAAATATGAAAAAAGATACACCACTCGACTTCCTTGATGATCGTAACCGTAGCAAGGTGATTTCTCGCATTCCAAATGCAATACACGGTAGTTTCAAATCCAATTTTTTATGTTTTTTTCTTCAATTTTTTTCTAACTTTAAGTTTTTTTAGTAATTTCAAAACACTAAGGAGAGTAATCATCCTTATTTATCCTTACCTAAGTCAATATTTCATCACAATACTCCTTTGCATAAGCGCAATCAAAATAAAGGTATTTATTTGACTCAAAGTTTTCACCACATAAAGCACAAAGTGCATCTAACTCCAACACAAGTCATGCGATATTTTGTTCTAAGCCTCCCCCTCAATGCCATCCAAACAATAATTGAATTTTTAGGAGTTACACATGAATCCCAAACAATATTAGCCTAAGACTTCATACAGGTTTTGCGGTGAAATAAGTCATAAGGTTTTTTGTATAAAGTAAAAAAAAATGTCCTTGATACCAATGGCAAATCCAAGGTTACAAACACATCATGGCTTACGAATGAAAAAAGTTCAGGGGCAACCCCCTTTAATTTTTTTTTTAAGTGCATACCAAAAAAAGATATAAAACAAGAAATATATATAAATTAAAGAATTAATTTTATAATACCATCAAGTTTTTTTTTTTAGTAATAAATATAATGAACAATATAGCACATTAATTATGAAGCATAATAAACAATAAGAAAAAACTCGCACCAAATTTTTTAAAAAAAAAAAAGAGTGATCGACAATATTTTAAATAATTTACTATATAACAATTAAGCAAACCGTAATTAATAATAATAAATAATTTACTTTCTTAACATTAATTAATATAATAATAATTAGATATCATAAATATCATTAGGCACAACATCTAATTAATTACACGGTTATTCCTAATTAAATACAACTTCAAATTAATTCCCAATTAAAAACAAAAAATTGAAAAATTACAAAAATACCGATAAGCTAATTAATTATATATATATTATTTAATTCTTATTCTTTTTACTATTTATTATATTTTTTTTATTGTTTTCACTACCATCCCTACCCCTTACCCCCCCCCCCCCCACCCTCACCACCACCCCCACCACCACCACCCTTACCAAAGTCCCACCACCACCCTCATCACCACCCCCACCACCACCACCCTTACCAAAGTCCCACCACCACCATCCACCCTAACCACCACCACCCACCCCCACAACCACCCATACACCCCAACTACCACCCCCACCACCCCACCACTCCCCCCACCACCCCAGCACCACCCCCCCACCCCCACCACCACCACCATTATTCTGCACCGACCACCACCTTCTCCCATAACCACCACCGGCTGGTTCTGTCACCACCAATCACTACCAAGTAACTCCATCACACGTGTGCGTCCGTAATTTTTTTTATAAAATTCATAACTAATTTTAAAAGATCGTAAATATAAAAAAATTGAATTTATGGACGAGCCAAATTAATATGTACGTCTATGATTTGTTTTGTTATTTTAAAATTTTTAATTTCGATAATCCGTTTTATGTGTGGCTATAACACACAAAAAGGATTTTCCAATTCCACCATGCTCGCGCGTCCGTGAATTATTTAATTAATTCCAAAAAATTAGAAAAACTAAACAATTGCATTTTTTGACGAGGCAAGTTCATATCTACATCAGTATATTTTATCTATTTTATCTATTGTTTTTTATTTTAAAATCGACCTTGCTAAGGCCTATGATAAATTGAGTTGGCGTTTTCTGGAAGACACTATGTCAAGTTTCAGGTTCCCTCCATCCTAAGTACATATTTTCATCACAGTTATACGTACTAACACTATGCATGCACTTTGGAATGGAGAACCTCTAGACCCATTTATCCCCAAGCGAGGTATCCGACCAGGGAACCCACTGTCTCCCTACCTGTTCGTGATGTGCATGGAGCGATTATCTATATTGATAAATAATCTGTGTACTAGTAACCAGTGGGCACCACTCCAAATTAGTGAGAATGGTCCCCCAATTTCTCATGTTTTCTTTGGGGATGATCTCATATTGTTCGCGGAAGCTACGGAGTCTCAGATTTATCTTATGAAGATGGTAATGCAGAATTTCTGTACGGAAGTGGTGTGGCCTAAGGTGTGATAAAAAGATGTATAAAATAAGTGCAAATAAACACCCTAAGCTAACACGGTTCTGCAAGTATACAGATCGTATGCAAGTTTTAATGAATAAGTAAGATTCGTTCCTCAGGGACTACGAAGGTTAAGAAGAACTTATGCAAATTATTCAAGTGCAAATATTAAAGATAGAAAAGATAATACGCTAGTAGGAAGAAGAGATAGACAAATATTTATTTGGTTTTTAAATAATAAAACTAAACTAATAAACTAAAGACAGAAACTAAATAAAAGAAAAGAAAAGAAAATAGTATGAAAGATATAGCTTGAGTAATTAGCATGCAATCCCCACTAGTTTTGCCGTTCTAAACATGTAAGGGTGAATTATGTAGTATTTCCCTAATCGGTCCGAATTCGCTATCGGTAGTTTCAAATAGGATTTACCTGTGTCAATAAGGCTTCCTAAGCAAACTTTTCCTGTAATTGGTAAATAGTCACAAGAACTAAACCATAGTGATTATCTAGCTAGGTTGGGTTGTCAGATCAGACCTAATACTAGACGTTATGTGCTAAACATGCAATTAAACACCGTTGTCAATGGTGACCTAATTACTAGATGGTAATTCTATATGGGCGTGCATCCACAAGAACACAGAATATAAATTCAAACACATAAACAGAGAATAAAAACTATAATTCAATTTAAAACATTAAGTTCCCAAATTAGATAGATGTCAACTCAAAACTAGAGTTCATACATTAATGCTAAAACTCAAGCTAAAGAAATCTAGTTCATGAAATAAAAGAAAGAAATTACAAATCTAAAGGTAGAAGAAGACATTGTGATGAACAGCTCCTTCCAGACTTCTCTCTTGTGTTGTATGCTTCCTCTTGGCTTAAGGTTTCACCAAGGATGATTTAAGAGTGTTAAGAGGCTGTATTTATAGTGTATAGGTTGACCTAATTCGTTTTCTTGAAGGAGAACTAAGTGGTGGACTCCAAGCCCAACTCAAATTCGTAAGGAAATAAAGATAAACACTGCTGGACCGTTTTGAGCATATCTTCTTCGTTATTGGTCGGTTTGAGCTCCATAATATACCAAAAGAATCGTAACAGAATTATCTTTGTCCCTATGAAAGGAAATTACCAAAATAGGCCTATTTCTTAGGTAAATAACCACTTCTTTAGGCGTGTACTGCAGAATTCAGATTTAGGCAGCTTTTCCTTTTCCATCTTTTTAGCTTTTGTTTCCTTATCTCCAATTACCATGCAAATCTCTTTCCATAAGTTGTAGTCTTTGACTTGGACTCTAATTAATCTCCATAATTATCTTTAAAGCTTCACACTAAATAAACAATTAAACCCAATATGCTCTAAAAATATTATGTTACTAAATCAAGACCCAAAATAGGAAAGTGCACTAAACTAAGCTAAAATCAACCTATAAACTAATAAATAAGCCTAAAATGATGTCTCAGAAGTATATTTTATTATCACAAATGAGGAGACATCAAGACCCCCAACTCAAAGTTGTATCGTCCCGATACAATAAAAGTAAAGAACAGAAGGGTAGTCAAGAAGAAGAAGTAGGAGGAGAATAAGAACAAAATATAATGAATGATCCTAGAGCAAAATATCTAAAAAGTCTCATGTAGTAATGCTAAAAAAAATGCACAAATATGCCTAATATACATGTAATCAACAATCCATAAATTCAAGTCAAGATTAATTTCGCAATGCCAGAAGGAGAGGATGATAACTTAGTTCATGTTAATGGATATAGGTTGTTCATAGGTCCTAAATAGAATCCAATGGTCCACTTACCTACTACCTAATAGATCAATTGTTTCTCCACCAAGCAGTTAGAAATCCTAAGGTCTTGGGTTATAACTTGGCTTAGGGACGGTATGATATATTTGGATAATGAAAAGTGAGCTTGTGGCTCTCTCCTCACTAGCCATCAACGAATCGCCCTAGAGCTTGAGTTTTCACTCGAAGATGTTCTCACTCAACCCAATTTATTGATGCTTTTGATGTGCATCCCCAATAAATCCCAATTAAAACCTTTTATGATGATATACAAATTCACTTTGCCGGTCTGAATATATATTCTTTTTATATCACTTTTTTTCTTTTTGTATAGCTATGATTCTCTTTTTGATGTTGAGATATCACACTATTTTTTTCATATATATATTCTTTCTTTTTATGCCCTTGTTGGCAAATTTAGCTCGTAGCTTCTTTTTCATTCACTATTACCCCGACAAAGGGTTACAATAATAACAATTTCATCATCAATAAAATCACAATTGCAATTCCAAATCCCAATGTTCCCTAATGATGAAACCCACCACCCCAAACTCAAGCTCTAAAACGAATTGTCTTAGGTTTTGCGATTCGAGTGCGGGTCATATAGATAAGTCCTACAAACTAAGGGTATGGATTATAACGTGTTTCAACAAAAGGCTTTAGAAAGGTTCCGAGGGGCTAAGACGGATAGATAACAATAATCAAATAAAAGGGTGAGAGATTATAAAAGGCTTCAAGTGTTTTATCATGAAAGAACCGCCTTATTCATTTTTCTAACTACTGGATTTTGTTACTTTTTCACTAATAGTTCATAGTCAAGTGGGTTTTCAACTAATTTTAAACCTCACGTTCTACACACCAAATAACTCTCCCTAAGTTTCAACATGATTTCTTAGCATTGCTCATTAACTTTTCTATCTTTTGTTTCCTGTTTTCATACATACATCTAAACATATTTATGACATATTTCAAAAACATACTACCTACTATCATTAACTTAATTAAATCACGCTCACATAGGTACATTCAACATATTCTATGCCTAATTAAACCCAAAAAAATTTAAATTTTATGAAAAAAAACGAAAAAGGAAGATGAGGACAACGAATCCCCACCCCCAACTCAAAAATGAGTCGTGTCCCCACGACTCAAAAAAGACTCAAGAAAAATAAAATTTAAAATTAGCATACATATTGCACACAAAGAAATGGTAGAGAAGAAAGAAAACATACTCTTCGAGGCTTTTACCTCGCTTTATCGCTACTCGGATTAAATCTAATGTATCTTCTTCACCCAACTTCTTATTCGCTTTTCGTTCAGGACACGTGATCATAATAGGATATTGCATTATATAACGACATGGGAGAGATCGAAAATTCGTATCACCTCCTCATAGATCAACTGTGCCACATCTTCTTCTTCTCCTCACAAAATACAATTCACAAACAACCCAAGCATTCCAAATCTCCATGAACCTTCATGTATTCTCCTTCAACTTCTTTTTCAAATACTTTCTTATAAGAAAAAGGTAGTTCCTTTAATTGTTTCCTTGGAGAAGCTATCAGGGCCCTTGAAGCTTTCTCTTTTTCTTTGGGTATAAGGTCTTTGATTTATAGAGGTTGTGTTGTCTTCTTCACTAAAGTTGGAATCTTTTTGCTCATTGAATCAACACAGCATACTAACCTCTCTTCTCTTGACTTGTTTTACCCTTTGAATTGGAACTAGGACTTTTCTCACTTGATTTCTCCTCAATTAAATCCAATACCTTGATTCTTCATCTTCCTTACAGTAAATAATCTTTATGTTCTTTTAATCATCTCACTTGACCCCCAACTCAAAGCTTTAACCACTCTTGAAATTTGAACTTTTGATTATTGGTTGTACAAGCTTATTTTGGGTTAGGAAGGGTGATTTGATGATGATTCTCTATGTGGGTAAGATGGATTCTTCATGGACTGCCTTGGATTTAAGAAATTGTAGGATGAATTTCTGAAATTTAAGCTTTTGATTCTTGGATTCAAGGTGTTTTGGTATGATATGGGTGGTTGAATCTTCTTTGTAATGATGTGGAGAATGAATTGGATGTGTTTTCATGGTGATTGGGTAGTGTTTTGATGATTGGTGAAGGTTTTTATGAGCTTCAATGGAGTTGGGAGAGTTTTGGAGAAGACAAAGAGGCTTGAGGTTTAATAAATTCGGAATAATGATATTAACCCTCCTTATAAACCTTAAATCCTGTTTTTTCTCTCTCCAGGCGGCGACCTGCGGTATACCGCGCAAAAGGGTCCGGTATACCGCAACATCTGCTGCTCCAAAAAATTTCATCCGTCAATAAACGCGCGCCACGTACCCGTGACACGGGTTTTTGCTCACGCGGTATACCGCGCATATGGTCCGGTATACCGGACTCATTGATCAGATTTTTTTTCTCCTCTGCATAAAACACGTGGCATCCACCCGTGGTACGGGTTTTCTTCACCTGCGGTATACCGCGGCTGAGGTCCGGTGTACCGCACCTATGGTCAGAATTTTCTGAAATTTTTTCTTCTTCATTCCCTAACTCGATTTCTCCAATACCTAAGCATCAAAAACACTAATACCTTTCTCAAATATGCAATATCAACTAAAATTAACTAAGCTAAACATAAATTAAAAACTAAAAATGTACAAACATAAAAGAAATTACGCACTTTTGTTTAACGTCTTTTAAAGTTAGACGTGTTACCTCGATTGAGGATGACGAAATTTCCACCCTTTGACTTTAATTCCCACGAACTTTTCAGCTCGATTCTTCATAATCATGGATGGTGCCATCCAAGATTTCGTGGGAAGGGGTGAATCTGGTGGTAACTCGATTTCAATTGTAGCATTACACTCCTCTGGCAATCCATTCATCTCTTTAGTTTCAAATCTTCGTTTGTTAGAAAGAATGTCCTTCATGAATTCTGTATATGTTGGCATTCTCTTGAGAGCTTCTACAAACGGTATTTTTATCTCTAACTTGTTCACCATGTCAACGAACTTCTTGAATTCCAGGTCATTGTCCTTTCTGACATGTGAAAGGAATGGTGGAGGAGGACATGTGTTGGTTACCACTGGGCTCTCTTTCTTTTCTGGTGTCTTCTCTTGGACACTTTTTTGTTCAACTACCTCTTCGACCTGATCTTCTGTTGTTTCTTCTCCCCCCGTTTCTGGAATAGGGACTGGTTCTGGTTCTGATCTTGGTGGAGGTAGTTGTTTTCCACTTCTTAATTCAACTGCATGACAAACTTTGTTTTCTGGAGAACTAGTATCACTTCGGAGTTGCTCTTCTACAAGGAATTGAACGTTATTCACCATTTGTGACACTGACTGCACCATCTTCTGAAGCACATTTTGTGAGTTTTGGAATTCTTGCTGGCTAATTTCCATATCTTCAACTAGGTTCATTATCTTAGCCATGGTTGAATTCGAACTCGAAGGTTGTTCTTGTACGGTTTGCTGCATTGAATAAGGAGGTGGTTCTTTATAAGCTTCATTATAAATCGGCGCTTCTTGATAGATAGGTTGTGGAGGATAGTAGGATTGTGGTCGTGGTTGATAATAATCATCATAATAATGGTTATTATGATAATAAGTCTGTTGATATCTGACCCAATTGTAACTCTGTGGGGGTTGATAATCAGCGTAATTTTCTTGGGATTGATAATAACCATCATAATAATGGTCTCTTTGATAAGGTATAAAGGAAATTGAAGCTGGGTTGTTCATGCAGTATTCCCACGAGTGATCTCTTGCTCCACAACTAGGACATGAAGGTGATGTATGTACTAGATTCCTCTGAGCTAGTTTTCGCGACTGTTCTTGTAATTCCTCAAGTTGTTGGTTTAACTCTTTGAGCTTTAGAGCTTCTAAAGTCTCTTTTTTTTCTGATTCAAACGACCAACTTCTCTTGGGTTCACGAAAATTCTCCATAATGATATTAGCTTCTTCAGGATCTAATAACACGAAACCTTTATCTCCTAATAAACCTGCTTTCGCCTAAAAAAAAATCTGTAAAACAAAAACTAAAAAGAAAAGCGTAAAATAGAACTAACTAAAATATAAGCACTAGATAATTGCACAAGGACTAACGATGTAGTCCCCGGCAGCGGCGCCAAAAACTTGGTGTGGCCTAAGGTGTGATAAAAAGATGTATAAAATACGTGCAAATAAACACCCTAAGCTAACACGGTTCTGCAAGTATACAGATCGTATGCAAGTTTTAATGAATAAGTAAGATTCGTTTCTCAGGGACTACGAAGGTTAAGAAGAACTTATGCAAATTATTCAAGTGCAAATATTAAAGATAGAAAAGATAATACGCTAGTAGGAAGAAGAGATAGACAAATATTTATTTGGTTTTTAAATAATAAAACTAAACTAATAAACTAAAGACAGAAACTAAATAAAAGAAAAGAAAAGAAAATAGTATGAAAGATATAGCTTGAGTAATTAGCATGCAATCCCCACTAGTTTTGCCGTTCTAAACATGTAAGGGTGAATTATGTAGTATTTCCCTAATCGGTCCGAATTCGCTATCGGTAGTTTCAAATAGGATTTAATTGTGTCAATAAGGCTTCCTAAGCAAACTTTTCCTGTAATTGGTAAATAGTCACAAGAACTAAACCATAGTGATTATCTAGCTAGGTTGGGTTGTCAGATCAGACCTAATACTAGACGTTATGTGCTAAACATGCAATTAAACACCGTTGTCAATGGTGACCTAATTACTAGATGGTAATTCTATATGGGCGCGCATCCACAAGAACACAGAATATAAATCCAAACACATAAACAGAGAATAAAAACTATAATTCAATTTAAAACATTAAGTTCCCAAATTAGATAGATGTCAACTCAAAACTAGGGTTCATACATTAATGCTAAAACTCAAGCTAAAGAAATCTAGTTCATGAAAGAAAAGAAAGAAATTACAAATCTAAAGGTAGAAGAAGACATTGTGATGAACAGCTCCTTCCAGACTTCTCTCTTGTGTTGTATGCTTCCTCTTGGCTTAAGGTTTCACCAAGGATGATTTAAGAGTGTTAAGAGGCTGTATTTATAGTGTATAGGTTGACCTAATTCGTTTTCTTGAAGGAGAACTAAGTGGTGGACTCCAAGCCCAACTCAAATTCGTAAGGAAATAAAGATAAACACTGCTGGACCGTTTTGAGCATATCTTCTTCGTTATTGGTCGGTTTGAGCTCCATAATATACCAAAAGAATCGTAACAGAATTATCTTTGTCCCTATGAAAGGAAATTACCAAAATCGGCCTATTTCTTAGGTAAATAACCACTTCTTTAGGCGTGTACTGCAGAATTCAGATTTAGGCAGCTTTTCCTTTTCCATCTTTTTAGCTTTTGTTTCCTTATCTCCAATTACCATGCAAATCTCTTTCCATAAGTTGTAGTCTTTGACTTGGACTCTAATTAATCTCCATAATTATCTTTAAAGCTTCACACTAAATAAATAATTAAACCCAATATGCTCTAAAAATATTATGTTACTAAATCAAGACCCAAAATAGGAAAGTGCACTAAACTAAGCTAAAATCAACCTATAAACTAATAAATAAGCCTAAAATGATGTCTCAGAAGTATATTTTATTATCACAAATGAGGAGACATCAGGAAGCAAGTCATAAGGTTAGTGAGGAAAAGTCTATCATTTGTTTCTTGAAAATGTATCGCAAATAGAAAAATGCAACCTAGCGAGTAAAATTGGATTCATACTTAGTGACTCCCTACGCATGTATTTAGGAACTCATGTTGTTTCGAGCCACCCTCCTAGAGGCTTCTATCACAGGATCTCGATGAGTATGAGAGGTAAACTCGCTAGTTGGAAGGCACAAAATTTATCCTTGGCAGGTAGGGTTACTTTAGATAAGTCGGTATTAAGCGTTATTCCCACAAACATTATGCAAACCTCCAAGCTCCCGGTTCATGTTTATAAGGAGATTATTGATTGTTCGGGATTGTGTTTGGGGAAGTGGGGAAGAGGCGCTAGAAAATTATTGGTTATCTTAGGGAAAGCTGTGTCGAACAAAGAAAGAAGGCGATTTGGGTTTTCGTGATACTAGGGATTTTAATAGAGCGCTACTCGCAAAACTGGGTTGGCGAGTTCTCAAAAATGATCAAGCACACAAACACATTACAAAAGTTCAAATAAGAGAGAAACCTCTTAGAAAAAGTACAGAATCTAACTTTAAGGATAAATCTACAAATACTAACTAGTATTTAAACATGCACTAATAACTGATAACAGAATAGGAAACAAGCTTCCTTGGCTAGAAAATAGAGCAACAAGAAAAAGTGTATGGACTACCCAAAACACACTAAACAACTCTTCAATGAAACATCATACTTTAGCTTCAAGCCTTCAAAGTAGAAATCAAACTAAAATACCATCTCAATCTTCTCAAGGCTTTCCTAATAATTCTATTGAAGATGAGGAGATATCGTTTAAAACTCATAATGTCGTCACTTGATACACTAATACTCAACATAAAGCCTTCAGTAAAGCAAAGATGACTGACCACAATACCATCTCAGAATTCACAAGTCTTTCCTAATACGAGGAAATATTGTTTAATAAATGCATGAATTCATCAAATAAGATGCTAAAACTCATCTTAAAGTGTAGTGTTTTGATGAAATTATACAATACCAGCACTTATCCTCAAATATTTGTGCAAGATGTGTTGGATAAGGGGAAATATCCTTAATAAACTTTGCAATTTCTATAACAAGAAATATACACCTAATCTCTCAAACCATTATGTTTATATTAGGAGCTACAAACATGATCACTCAATATCCAATTAAGAGCATATAGTTTTTCAGAACCTTTAATGAAGAATTTCTTATGCTTTAATCTGGTAGCTACAAGATTTTGAATATGTAACTTGATTAAATCCTCATTAGCATACTTACCACCATGAAGTCTAGCATTTCTTTCAATCCAAATAACATATATAAAGGTTGTAAACCAACATATATTAATGATGGTGCTAAACTTTGAAGCGTTGATGCTTAAATTGAATTTAATCAATTCATCCCAAGAGTTATCAATGAACACGTTCTGAGTCTTCTCAAGGAAACTATTTAAGATTCTTCTGGTAAAAGAGAAATTTATGAAGAGATGATCACGGTCTTCTGCGTAATTATGACAAAAGATACACAAAGGATCAACAATAAGACCCCAACTGATCATCCTAAGTTTAGTTTCCAATCTATCCAAACAAGTTATCCAACTGTAAAGCTTGTGTCTTGGAGTCTTTGTATTAACCCAAACTATATCACTCCAATCAAATTTATCATGAATACACCAAATCCTCCCAAGAGTCTTCTTGAAGTGAATTTGAGTTTACCACTTTTGGACAATCAAATTTCATCATGATCATCTAAGAGGATAGGCTTTGAAGATGAATACTAATTTCTTTCATGGTTGGGTGAAGATGCCATTGAGCAAGACTTGACATTTTAATTACTCCAAAGGCTTCTTTATATATATCTTTGTGAATAATATCTTCAACGGTTTATCTTTAATCCATCTTTCCCATACAACAAATTTATTAGCTCCATTATGAACTCTATGAGTGGTAAACTTAAAAGCTTCACTTCTCAATTTCATCAATTTTTTCCAAATCCAAGTTGACTCTTGCTTAATTCTTAAACTCCAAATACACGTATCTTTCATGTAATTTGTGTGAATCCAAAAACTCCAAAGATTAGAATCTTTCTTGTACATTCTCCAAAATGTAAATTTAAGGCATATTTTATTAATGTCTTCCAAATTTGAAATGTCAAGACCTTTTTCTTCATGCGTAGAACAAACTGATTACCATGATACTTTAACACCCTGAGCACCATCTGAGTTACCATTCCACAAGAAGTTAGCAATTTTCTGGCATATTTTGTAAATAACATGCTTGGTAGTAAAAATCCTGTACACCAATATAACATTTTACTAACCAAAACGATTTTAATTAACTTAGCTTGCTTGCCTGCCAAAGATAAAATCTTAGAATTCCAACAAGAAATACTTTGACAAAACTTTTTTACAAGAATATCATCATGTTGAACATTTAATTTTTTGGAGTTGAGTTGAACATTTAAATTCCTTATTGGGATCTTACATCTTAATATTAAGAATAGAACTAAACTTGTTTTGCATATCTATACTTGTGTCACTAAAGTATAATTCACTTTTGTCCTTGTTTTTTTTAGTCGAAAATAACATTAATTAATCATAAAAAATTACAACTTAACCAATTCAAGTTTGTTCAAAGTCTAGCTTTAAGGCGTAGCTAATTGGGAAGGAGGAAAAGCGGTCCAAAGAACAAACAATCTTCCTCGGAGTTTTTGTTTGACCACCCAATCCGTTATCCTGTTGTTGGATCTCTTCACAAAAGAGATTTCTAACTTATACAAATCCTTACAAAACATAATATTTCTAACCAAAACCTTAGTAATATTAGCAATTTTACATTTAACATTAATTTGATCTATAAATCTACAGTTATCACTCTCTATTATCACTCTCTATTTAGACATTTTCAGTTGGATACTTTGATGCCATCTAACAAGTTGTCCTTGTTAATTTTAAAAGCCAAAAAATCTTCAGAAAAATCTTTTTTTGATTGAAGTAACTAAGTCTAAATCAGCATTGGCAAATGAAAACAAGTCATCAACAAATATTATATAATTTGGCTAAAGACTTTAATATTTTGATAGATACCATTGTTTATTTATTAATAATTTTTATTTAGCTATTACTGTTCCATGTGAGTTGTCATTGATTAAATTTATTGGTGCATGAAATCACATCTTATCGGAAATCGCTCATACTTTTTTTTAAGCAAAGAAAATCACTCATACCAATGCTTACTTCCATCAAATAATTAAAAAATGTACATGAAATAGCTTCCATAACTTACTCAATACTACTTAACAAAGAAAACCAAGATCCTTTTATATTCTACCATACACAAAATACATCCTCTAAACTTAAATTTCGATAAGATGGCAAATGGGAAAAATGCAGAAGCTCTTCAGTACATCGAAAATCTAACAAGCAATGCCCGTGAAATTCAACAAAAAGTGTTGGCTGAAATACTAAATCAAAATACTCAAACCGAGTACCTTCAACGCTTCAAAATAGGCAATGCCACCGATCCACAAACCTTCAAATCTAATATTCCAATAATAAGATATAAAGACATAAAATCTGATCTTCAACGTATAGCAAATGGTGACCGCTCTCCAATTTTCACGGTCAATTCAGTTTCCGAATTCTTTATGAGGCAAGTTCTTTCAAGTTGTTTCAATATATGCATATCGGTCATAAGCGAATAGATCGAGTCAAGTTTAAATTTTAACAAGTCTTGATAGAATTTTTAAAGTTTGTTTGATTACCTTACTGAAAAAGATCGTTTTTTTTTAAACTGAACTTGAGTTGTTTATGAACTATTTGATTTTTATGATTGAAACGGATTTCTTATAAATGGTTTGGTATTAGATTAAGTGGATAGTAAAATAAAATAATAAAACAAGTTAATATATAAAATTTAATAATATATTTATTGTTAAATAAAATATTAATTTATAGATCATAAATTATAATCGAATGAACTCGTTTTTTAACAAGTTCCAACAGATTGTTTTGTTCGTTTTTCTAAATAAACGGGTTCTAACGAGATTTTTTCTCAAGCTGTACTCAAGCAGGTTGTAAGCGGCTTGGTTCATATAAATGCCCTAGTTGTAAAATATAAGTTCATAGATTAGCTAGAATAAACATTTACTTAGAATTTTGACACTAAAAATTCTGAAGTTTGAAACTATTAATCACAAAGTACCTTTTTTATATCTATATCAGCACTGGAACCTCAGGTGGTGAACCGAAATTGATTCCAATAGACAAGGAAGATTGGGATCGTCGAATGAAAATGCATGGCCTAATACCTCATGTTATAGAGAGGTACTTCTCGATTTAATTAAATCTTAAGGATTTGGAAAGATTATTAACATATTATTGATTATGTAATTTCTTTTTTGTTCGATTGATTATGTAATAACCTTTGTTTATATAGTTATGTTCCAGAGTTGAACGATGGCCAGGGGTTGTTTTTTCGTTTCATTGTATCTGAGAAAATAACACCGGGAGGGATTTTATGCCGAAGCCCGATAACAAAAATGTACAAAAGTGTCTTTGTCAAGAAACTTATCTCCAACTCCGAATCAAAGTTCACAAGCCCGATTGAAGCTATACTTTGCACTGATTATTTCCAGAGCATGTATACTCAGATGTTATGTGGACTGTATAATCATCAAGAAGTAATCCGAGTAAGTGCTCCTTTTGCCTCTGGTTTGCTCCGAGCCATCCTGTTCCTTCAACTAAACTGGAAAGATTTGGCTCATGACATACGGATTGGTTCATTGAACCCAAAAATAAGTGATGTATCGATTCAACAAGCTATAGCTCAGAGATTAAACCCTAATCAGGATATCGCGGATTTTATTGTTAGAGAGTGTTCAAAAGAGAACTGGGAAGGAATTATTTCAAGAATCTGGCCACAAGCGAAGTTTATTCAAACTACCATAACAGGTTCCATGGCACAGTACATTCTAATGCTTGACTATTATAGCTCTGGATTACCGATCGTAAGCCAAAGTTACGGATCTTCGGAATGTGAATTTGGGATCAATCTGAGCCCAATGTGTAAGCCTACAGATGTGTCGTATACAATCATGTCAAACATTGCTTATTTTGAGTTCATTCCCCATGAAAATCGGGAACTTAACTCGCCTCTCAAAACCGTTGATCTTGTTGATGTTGAAGTAGGTAAAGAGTATGAGATGATAGTTACTACATATTCTGGATTATACAGGTAGCAAATGGGTGATATACTGAGAGTTACAGGGTTTTATAATTCGACACCTCAGTTCCATTTTGTTAGAAGGAAAAACACGTTATTGAGTGTTGACATGGACAAGACTGACGAGACCGAATTACAAAAGGGAATAGACAGTGCATCACAAATTCTCGGGGAAATTAAAATCCAGGTGATGGATTATATTAGTTATGCAAGCATCAAGGAAATCCCAGGGCACTACATTATCTATTTGGAGTTATTTTAGAATGATTTGGGTAATTTAAATTTACCGAGTGATGATGTAATGTCCCAGTGTTGTCTAGCAATTGAGAACTCGCTTAGCTCATGGTATCGAAAACTTCGATCTGCCAATTCTGTTGGAGCATTGGAGATTCGTGTGTTGAAGAGTGGAACTTTTTTGGAACTAATGGAAGTTGCAATCTTAAAAGGTGCTTCTGCTAGCCAGTACAAGGTGCCAAGGGTCACAAATCTGGAGTCTACTGTATCGTTACTTGACTCGAGGGTGGTCTCAGCTCACTTTAGCAAAACTCTACCTCGTCAAACTATGAATTAACTTCTTTTGCTCCTATTTTACATGTACTTTATATACTGTTTTAGCTTTCAAATGGAATAAAATAGAGAATGTTTTTTTTTTTTTCAAATACATAGAACTAAAATCGTTTACGGATACAATTCGAATATATCTTATTAATACTAGAATAAAACTCCACTAATGAACTACGAGGACAAATAGAAATATCCACATTATTTATGGCGCACTTGGCGAGAATGTCAACCACACTATTAAATTTTCTTTTAACATGGGTGATCTTCCAATTCGGGAACCGTTCTATCCACCTCCATGCTTCCGAAATCATGGGGTGAATCCTCCAGTAGATCCCTACACCTCGATTAATACCTTGAACTATCTCAAGGTTATCTGAGTAGAAAGAATTACTCTTAATACCAAGTTTCGCTGCCGATCTCATGGCGAGCAAAACCGACCACGCTTCTCCTTCCAGACTACTATTTATTCTTGCTCTTTTAGCATTTAATTTCTTAATTTTCTCCTCTTTATTAATTGCAATAGAAACCATATTATTTGGATCCTAACTATTAATGTGAGAAGAACCACACAACCAAATATTCTCCCTTTCATCATTTAGGATCGGATGGTCGTTATCCTCACATTCGATTTCCTCCTCAGGTACACTTGGTTTCTTTTGATTTGTAAAATCTGTTTCTCCAAAGATATGTTTCATGGTATTTTCAATAATTTTTTGAATTATCCACTTTTTCTTTTCAAAAAAGCCTTTCATCCTAGCCTTCCAGATGTTCCATAAAGTGAGTAAAACAATTGCGGTCACCGACCTTTGATCCCATCCGTTCTTCGAATAGCTCTCAATAATTTTAATGATCCAATCACCAATCTTTTCCTCGTTGTGTTCATCAACTCTACATTGTAACTGACAGTTCGCCCAGACACCTTTACTAAATTGGCAGTTCAGAAAGATGTGCTCAACGGTTTCTGCTCCAGATTCCTACCATTCACAGATATCATTTTCCGCATATTTTCTCCTTTTTAGATTACTTTTAGTTGGAATACCATTATAATGAATTTTCCATACAAAATTTATAACCTTTAATGGGACGTTATATTTCCATATTAGATTGTATAATTTCTTATTGACCAACTCTCCTTCTCCAGATGATTGCCCCAACTCGTCTTCTTCTCATTGAACTAACCGGCGGTATACTGATTTTGTCGAGTAGTTTCCATCTTTAGTTGTCGTCCATATAACCGAATCTTCTTTATCAAACTGCATAATTGGTATCTTTCTAATTTCCATCAGATGGGAATCTTGTTGTTCTATTTTCACGCTGGAATCACATAAGATCCGTACTTTTGTTATAGAATTATATATTTTTCTTGTTCGTGGTTGTAAGTCCAAGTAGTCCACTACCTGATATGGGAGAGTCATTAACCAGTTGGGATTAACTTATTAGCCAGACTTTGATTATCCAATCTAGTGGTGCAGGTTCAAACTGAATCAATCCCTCTGAGTCCAAAGTGGCTCTCTATGTAAAAAAATAGAAGAAAACAATTTGATTTTTATTTTAAAATCAAAAGTTCCAGTATTTATATAAAGTTACCTATTATTTATGAAAATAAAAAGTAATACATATGTATAGGTTTTATATTATTTATGAATATCTACTTTATTTATGAAAATACTTGTATTTTAATTAAATTTTACTTTTTTATTGGTTGTCTATATCTTATAAAGCATTTGACCCAAGGGATTTTGAACACTTACCCTTATTCATAATTCAACCCCATTTTTCTTTTTTTCTTAATAAAAACTTCAAACATATTTTAACACTATAGACTAAAATCTCATTTAAATTTTTACCCTTTTTTGTTTTTTTATCCCTATATATACTAACTATTGTATTATCAAAACCAAAAACCTACTCTCTCCTTTTATTTTCATTCCCGTCAAACATAATCTCTCTCTACCTACTCTCTCTCTCTCATATCCTTGAAAATGGCCTCACTTTTTCCAATGACTTCTAACCATGGCAGGTACTTCACAAAACCGGTCGTGAGAAGACCAGAGCAAGCTTTTCGCGTCAAGATTTGGAGCTGTCAAGGATTTTAGGCCACCGTCATGGCTGCAGTTTCACGAAATCCGGCCGAGCACCACCACCACTGCCATGGTTATGAGTGCGGCTTGGCTTATGAAGAAGAAGACTTCCGAGAACCACCACCGCTGCCATGTACTCCGTTCGCAGCAGATCGAGCTCGCCGGAGAAGGAGACACAAGCAACGGCGAAGCTCCATTCTCCAATCTAACGTCTTCTTGCACGAGCCGCCGTTCTCCTGCGTATCTGAGCAACCATGCCGGATAAATCGAGTTCTGGCCTATGATGTAGATCTCCTGGCCTAGGCGCGCCTAGGCGTCAACCCCCTCTTAGCCGCTTACACCTAGTTTAAATTTTAGGCGTTTTTTCCTAGAGCCTTAGTCGCCGTGGAATAGACGCCTAGCCCGTCTAGGCACCGATTAATGGCAAAAAATGGCCGCTTAGGCGCCGATTAATGGAAAAACGTGTCTGCATAGACCTTTTTGTTATTTTTCTTATTCTCGAGAATTCTTTAGTTGATATCATAACTTAATTTTTAGTATTTTTATATATACTATAGTGTTGTTAGATGAATTTTATGACTTAAATAGTTAAAATTGCTATAATTACTACATATATATGACGAAATATACAAAATTACACATCGGGGTTCAAAACGTATAATTTCGCCTAGACTCCGTGTAATCCCGCCTAGGCGCTAGGCCCTGGTCGACCGCCTAGTGCGCAGACCCAGGATCTACATCATAGGTTCCGGCTCGAACTAAGCTTTAACTCGCATCACCAACTCGCACTGACCACCTCCATTCCACGGAGCTCGAACGGCGAGCTGTAAAACCGCCGCCAAAGCTCGCTCTGTTCTCTAGCGCTCGAACGGCTTTGCAGCCTATTTTTTTTTCGGTTTGTAAGATCTGGTCAAACCAGATTTATTTAGTTTCTTTTTTGTTGTAATTAGGTACACGTGTAAACAATTTAGGATTAGTTTATTTTCTCTTCTTATTAGATAGATGTTAAGTTTAGCTGCTAGAAAAAATGTAGCATTTTTTTTCCATAGAGTACTCTATATTTTTTAATATATACTTTTTATTTTTTAATGGATACTCCTTATTTTTTAATGGATACTCATATTTTTTATGGAGTATTCTATGTTTTTATGGAGTAATCTGTATTTTTTGAATATATGCTCTGTGTTTTATTTTCGATACTCTACATTTTTTCTAATACTCTACATTTTTTTCTGATACACTACTTTTTTTCCGATACTCTACATTTTTTCCGGTAGACGGTGGTCGGAGGTCGGTGGTAAGAGGTCGGAGGTTGGAGGTAGGTGGGTAGTGGAGAGAGATGAACATTGACATAAGCCCTTTTGTCTTTTAGTGTTAGTAAGGGTATTTTAGTATTTGGTCATCTTTGAGGTCTCTTTAAAAAATGAAGATTCACACTAGTTTCTATAGGAAGAAAATCTAGTCTCCAAGACCCTTTGTGTCAATCACCCTAACTTCAATTTATGAAAACATATCTAAAAATTGTATTGAAAAATCTCCTCGATATTAATCTATTTTTAACATGATGGTTATCCAAAGCCTTGACAGATCTAGATTTTCAAAAAGGATGATCATTCAAAAGTACTCTTGTTTGTTAATGATATTTTCATCTCCGGTTAAATATTATTTCATTAATATAATTATCAAATGTAAGAAAGAAAAATGTATTTTATGTATTAAATTGTGTTTATATTATGTGTTACATGTGATATTTATAGAGTGTAAATGGTGTAAATTACATTGCTTACAAGACCTCTACATATGATACATACACCAATAGAGACAACTAACTATTTTTGTCTCTTTCTTTAACATATGTGACTCATCATCTTTGTTCGTTGAGTTTGTTATATCTCTCTTATAATCCCCCCTCAAACTGAGCGTGTTTATTACGAGAAGTTGGTGATAAACGAAGAAAACACCACAAAAGAGAGGCCTTTAGTAAATGCATCAGCAAGTTGTAAGCTTGAAAGAATATGAACCAAATGAAGAAGCTTAGTCTGAACCTGTTCACGAACAAAATAAAAGTTCACATCAATGTTGCAAGTTCGAGAGTGAAAAACCGGATTCGAAGCTATAGCAATAGCAGAGATGATATCACAAGCTAAAGATGGGATATGAACATCGAGCTTCAAGCTTTTTAACAAAAATGTGAGCCACTTTAACTCAATTAGGCAACTGCACGATATTCCGCCTCAGTTGAGGAACGAGAGACAGTAGATTGCTTCTTGGAACCCTAAAAAAATTAGGTTAGAACCCAAAAATATGCAATAACCCGTAGTTGATCGTCGATTAGTCGAGCTACTCATCCTATCAGAGTCGGAGTAAGCCTTTAGAAGATGAGATGAAGAAGTAAAGGATAAACCATAATACAAAGTACCTGTAACATAGCGAAGCAAACGTTTAAATGCTTCATAAGCCAAATTAGTAGGGCGATGCATGGATTGAAAAATCTGATTAACGGCAAACTCTATATCAGGACGAGCGCTTTACTAATACTACGATAAAATATGAATTTTCATAGGGAAGCATATGACAATCCGAAATGACAACATAAAATGGTGTTGGAGAAATTTTACTTTTTATTTTTTTTATTTTTTAAAGAATAAGATAAATAAGGTAAGTTAATAGAACTAAATGCAATTAATGTAAAAAAATGATTTTTGATATTGGAATAATCTAAAATGTCATTTTATCTAATCAATTCAGAACTTTTAAAAAGGTCTTTTTTATAATATAGATTATTGAGCTAGTATAGTTACATGTGAGTCGTCATTTGATTAAACTAAGGGTGAATTATATTTAGGGTCTTGGAGACCATATTTCTTCTCTATAGAGTATGGTCCAGGAATTCCTTCTTATTAGAGACCTCTGTTTTGACAATTGTCTTTCCTACCCTTCCTAACACTAAAGGACAAAAAAAGTGTGATGTCACTGTTTCTCTCTCCACTACCTACCACTACCCACCTACCTCCGACGACCTACCACCGACCTCCGACCTCCGACCACCGACACAATTTGCTGAGTACTCAGACAATTTGCTGAGTATTACGACAATTTTGATGAGTACTCCGACAATTTTGATGAGTACTCCGACAATTTTGATGAGTATAATTAAAGATCAAAGAGTAAAAAGCCAAAATAATATTTTATTCACATTTCTTTCAATTTTCAAATGAATTACAAAAAATAAACAATTCAAATCTAACTTTTACTTTGACCAGATCTGGTCAAACCATATCTAAAAAAATTAAAAAAAGCCCTACTCCTCAAGCGTACTATGTACGCTAATCCAAAAAAATAAACAGCATCTTCGCGCGTGAGTTCACAGCAGCGCCGAGTTCACAGCAGCGACGGTGGTGGTGCTCGGTTTCCATGTCTGCTTCGGCGAAAACTCATCAACAACGGTGAGCTCGACATACCACGTATGTTATCCAGATCCGGCAGCCCCCTCCATTGTTGCACCATCATCGCGCATCCATGGTTTGTGCAGCATTGAGAAGACTCGTGGTGGTTCGCGCTGAGAAGACTCTTGTGAAGAAGAAGATGAGCATCAGGATTTGCTGGTTCACGTGGCTGCGGTGGTTCGCCGGAGATCTCAAACAAAGGGAGGCGCCGAAGCTGTGCAGCTGCAGCAGATCTACTCACCCACCGGTTTGCTTCACGAACGGCGAACGTGTACAACAGAGGAAAGGCGACGCATGTGGATCAGCTGTCTACTCCGATGATGCGGTGGTCTCCAATGTAATGCAGTGGTGAAAAAGTTTCAGTGGTGGTGGTGGTCGGGCTTTAATAGAAACATACGTGGTGGTGGTGGCGGTTTGGGAGCTATGAACTAGCTCACGTCGGAGGGGGGGGGGGGGGGGGGGGGGAATGGGGAAGAGAGGGAGGTGAGAGAAAGTGGATCTAAAAATATAATGTTAGGGTTTCTAAATTAGTATATATAGAAGAAAAAAATAGAAAGAGGGTATAATTGTAATTGGGATATTAGGTCTCATGTGTTAAATTCTTTTTGATACCTTTAGTAAGAAGTGAAGGAAAAAGAGGTTTGAATTGAAAAATAGGGTATGTCTTTAAGTATTTAAGGCTATTTTCTCTTAAACTAATTGGAGGGGGAATCAAATCTTATAGGAAATCAAGGCCAATAATGCACTACTGCATAAAAGAATGAAAATTGTGTTACACGAAATAGCTTCCATCAAAACTCCTAATTGTATAGATGTGTGCGTTTTTTGTTGCACATAAATTAAAAGACGTTATCTTTTTAATTGCTAGCATACACAAACTTGCATCAATACTCCTAATTGTATAGTATCATATAGATGTGTGCGTTTGTATTTGCGCATAAATTAAAAGACATTATCTTTTTACTTGCTAGCATACACAAACTTGCATTCTCTAAACTTAACTTTCGATAAGATGGCAAGAGAGAAAATTGCAGAAGCTCTTCAGTACATCGAAAATCTAACAAGCAATGCTAGTGAAATCCAACAAAATGTGTTGGCTGAAGTACTAAATCAAAAAAATATACTATATTTTATCATAAAAATAATATTAAAACGCTTCTCTCTCTCTCTCTTAATCTATGCTTTCCTTTCCTGCGAATCCTATTAACAAATAGGAAAAAACCCTAGATCGCCATGGAGAAGCTCGATTCGGCGATGCTGCCTCTCAGATCTGTTCTGCTGAACAAACGACGCTGGAAGGATACCTTGCAAGGAGCCATTTCCGGAGCTTCGTTTTAAGTCTACTGTTCCCCATTTGCTACAACTCTTGAAGAACACGAACAACGGCGAAGATCCAGCAGCGAACGAAGCTTCTCAATAGACCTAGCTGCGTAGTAGTGGTTCGACTTGGTGTTGAGGTGGTGGTTCTAGGTCATGGTGCGAGGTGGTGGTGCGTTGTGGTGGTGGCGGTTTTTGGGTGGTGAAGAATTGTTGTTGGTGGGGGTGGGGGTGGCTTTGATTGGAGTTCCCTTGCTTGAGAAAACCCAATCGACGTTCAGGCTGTCAATTGATGGAGTGCCCTTGTGGTAGCTGCTGTATCGATTGATGGTGACCATTTCATCGCTCCAACCTTGCTTTGTCAATGACGATTATATGTTTTAATTCAATATATGTGCTTATTTGTACCAAACTATAATTCAAGGAAAGTATAGGTTAAGTCGTCAAAGTTCATTCTCATCTTTTCTTCTCATTCTTTGGTAAGGTTGACAGCAAGTTGAGTGTCGACCTAAGATTACTTTTGACAAACTAGCTTCATTCTTTCACGTATCAATTGATTTGTTTATATATAAACTACATACACCAATAGAATATTTAATAATGATTTTCTACATATATAAATTGATTTTCTTTCACTGAACCTTTTTTTTTTGGTTTTGAATTTAGTGTAATATTCAATGAGAATGCGTTTTTTAGGTGCTTCAATAAGTGATTACATAATGAATATTGCTATTTAATTGTTATCAACTGATTGAATCAAGAAATTATTTTGTCTAAATGCTCAACAGTTTACAAATTATACGAGAATTGCTCAGTAAATTTACTGATTATAAGAGAAACACTCAGCAAGTTACTGAGCATGCTCAGTAAAGTTACTGAGTAAAGGAGCATGCTCAGTAAAGTCACACAACAAAAAAATTCGAATACTCAGCAACTTTTTCCGACACTCAGAACTTTTTTCGACACTCAGAACTTTTTCCGATACTCATCAACTGTTTTCATGCTCCGTAGTCCATGCTCAGTGCCCCAGGCTCAGAACTTTTCTCTACGCTCAGAATTTTTTTCCACGCTCATAACTTTTTCTGGCGGTGGCCGGCAGTGGTCGGCGGTGATCGGTGGTTGTGGTCGAAGCTGAAAATTATTGATTGTTAATGAAAGGAGGAGAGAGAAAAAATGATAGAGTAGAGAAAATAATGGTACTAATGGAAAATAGAGGGTAATGGTAGTGGAGGAGAGAGAATAATCTTTTTTTTGTCATATATGCACTAGAAGGAGAGTAATGACATTAGACATCTTATTCGCATCTAAGAAGAGGAGAAGAATTAACTAATTCCTTTGTGACATTACAATAAATTCTAAGACCCCATGAATTATTGACCCTAAAAAGTTCGGTGATCGCTAAACTAACCCGAATTGAATCTAACCTAATAATTCAATTTAAGGCACGTGCACCCCCCCCTACTTTATCTTCCTTTATTTTATAATTTTGAATATGTGGCCAGCTCTACACCTTATCCGAGTATTCAATCACTACCCAGTCAACGTTATTGATTGTATGAAAAACTAGATAGTACTCTCATTTCATATGGGTTTATAGCTAACACTTCTGACTCATGTGTTTACTCCAAGGTAACAAATTCAGAGTGTGTTATCATCTGCCTTTATGTAGATGACATGCTCATCTTCGGTACTACTATTCATATTATAAATGAGACTAAACGCTTCTTGTCTTCCAGATTCGACATGAAAGATATGGGAGAAGCTGATGTAATACTTGGGGTAAAAATCATTAGAAGCAGTAATGGTATTACCCTGAATCAGTCTCATTACGTAGAAAGGATGCTGAAGAAGTTCAATTCCTTTGAGGTAACGCCTGTAAATACTCCTTATAATTCTAGAATTAATTTATCCAAACATGTTGGGGATGCTGTATCCCAAAATGAATATGCTAAGATCATAGGAAGTGTAATGTTCTTAATGAACTATACTCGACCCGATATTGCCTATGCTGTGAGTAGACTTAGTCGCTATACTCATAATCCAAGTAGTGATCACTGGGTTGCACTTCGCCGTCTATTGAAATACTTGAGGGGTACCATCGATCTAGGCTTGCACTATAACAAGTTCCCTGCAGTCCTTGAGGGTTTTTGTGATGCAAACTGGATCTCTGACAATGACGAAGTAAACTCCACCAGTGGTTATGTATTCTCCTTAGGGGGAGGTGCTGTATCGTGGAAGTCTTCCAAATAGACTTGTATAGCACGCTCCACCATGGAGTCTGAGTTCATAGCACTAGAGTTAGCTGGGCAAGAAGCTGAGTGGTTGAGAAGTCTCTTATCGGATGTGCCACTTTGGGAAGGAAGTGCCACACCTGTATGTATCCACTATGATTCACAAGCAGCCATTGGAGTCGCTCATAATAGCGCCTATAATGGGAAGAAGAGACATATTTGCATCAGACATGGGTCAGTAAGACAATTACTGAAGAATGGTGTGATAGCCTTGGAATTTGTACGATCAGAGGAGAATCTAGCCGATCCATTCATCAAAGGCTTGACCAGGAGACTAGTCCTGGAGACGTCGAGGGGGATGGGTCTAAAATCCATTAAGTGGGAACATGTGACTAATGAGTCAATGTGATTTCCCCATCCCTAAGGCTCAACCCCAAATCGTCTTGTTCATAGCCACTTGTGGTGGTCCTTTTGAGAAGGACTTGATGAAAAAGGCGTACCGAGTGTTGAAACTCACATTTGAATTCATAGCCTTTATGGTGGTCCTTTTGAGAAGGACTTGATGAATTCAAGGGTAACTTTGAAACCCAAATATTCATGGTAGAGTGTTGAGGAGACGTCCTTACACCACTCTCTAATGAATAAAACCACCAAGTTCATAGCCCTTAAAGGGTGGTCCTTAGAGAAGGACTTGATGAACCAAAAGGTAATGTTAGAAGGAAACATAAGCTTGAATCAGGTAGAGTATGTTCTGTGAGGGTCTCGATCGATAACCGTTAAAGTTCAAGAGTAAGTTCACTTAAACAGAATTCGGTGGTTGCCTCACTTCACTACGTGTCAATTCAAATCGCAAGATATTGACACTTAAGTACAATTCACCCATTCTTCTTTTTGGAACCTTCTCTCCAAACCTTTTGCTGACATTCAAGTATGTGGGGGATTGTTGGAAAAAAACTTGAAAGTCACCAGAAAGCTTTTTGGACATTTCTAATGTTCTCCCACATCGGTAGGAGTAAAAGTCTTTTGGCTTCTTTTATAAGGTGTAAAATTAACATTGTCCAAATAGCCAACAACCATGCACATAGCAAAGCAATGGGTTAGCCCACACGCGCGCACCACCACCACCACCCACCCGCCCGGCCCGGCCCGGCACCGGCGACGGCGTAAGGCGTGGGTCGTGGGGAGTTTGGGGAGTCAAAAAATGAAAAATGAAGTGGATTTTGTACCAGCTCTTATAGTAGTGTTTGACTACTCCAACTCAAACGTAGAGACAAACTTCCACTAATCTCGCACACGTTAAAGGGAAAGGATATTCAGCAGCTGTTACTTAGTCAAGTCAAACACGTGGGAAATCAAAAGGTCAACATAGCTGTTACAGAATATTATAAACGTGGGGGTTACAAAGCAATCAAAACGTCAACCCAATCAAGTCTAATCCGGGAGAGAATCATGGGATTTAATAGAGACGTTTCTGAAGGCTTGTGTATTCCACTCCTCACCCCTATATATAGAGCTCCCTTTCCACTCTCTACAGCTACGAAATAACTCACAAGAAAAACACTCTGCCTCACCACCCTCTCTCTATATTATTATTACGTTGTAATTCTGTTAGAGATACCGGTCACGCCGGAATATCTTTTTAACAACGGTGAACACTTTGTTTTTCTTTTCCGTGTAAGTGATTTGTTATTTCCGTTTCCGTGTAATTTTTAATTCGATTTTTGTAATCGTATTTCCGTGTAATTGTTATTCGATTGTTGTAATCGCATTTCGATTTATTGTAATACGTAGTTTGTTTCAAAAAATTTTCTTTTTCATTAGTTTTTCGGAAACCATTTTCTTTTGTACAACTGGTGGTTATTTCTAATAACACTTACACTAGATAGCTCTGGGACATTGAAGATCATTGATGGTGGAAAATCCTTCATGGACATTTCTGATCATGTTGGAACAAGCAACACAACTGCTATCCTTAAAAATTCAGGCAACCTCGTGTTAATGGATTCAGTTGACAACACAACTTTATGGCAAAGCTTTGATCATCCTACTGACACCCTTTTGCCTGAAATGAGACTCGGTTTTAACCTCACTACCGCGTCAAATTGGACACTCACCTCTTGGTTAAGTGATAGCATTGCAGCCTCAGGGGCTTTTACTTTAAGCTTGGAATCCATACAAGGATCAGGTCAACTGGTTATTCGTAGAAGAGGAAAGCTTTATTGGACTAGTGGGAATTTAAGTCATGGAAATTTCGAATTCACATCTTGGTGGACGTTGGCAAACGAATATCAATACAACCTCAATATTACAGAATATAGTGATGGCATGGATTTTACTGCTGATGCAATTTCCGCACCTATATCATATTTGAAGTTAAATCCCAAGGGACTTCTTTTTGATGGTGCAACTAATCGTTTACTTAGCCCTGATTTCTGTTATGGATATGAGAGCTATGATGGTTGCGTTGTTTCAGAATTGCCTACTTGCCGGAGCAGTCGTGACCAATTCAAACTTAAAAGTGCATATTATACAACAAGTCAGAAAACCATTTCTTCAACCTATGATAGTAATTCAAGCTTAAGTCTCAGTGATTGTATGGAAAGTTGCTGGAATAATTGCAATTGTCTCGCCTTTGCTGTTTCCAGCTCTGGAACAGGATGCATAATTTGGACCGGAAATGAGAAATATATTATAGACGAGACTGGAAATGCAGTAAAAAGGTAAAAGGTAAGCTTATCTATATTTGTAACAAAGTAGATGTATCTGCAGAATTTTTAAATCAATATTCTTGCATATATGCACAGGAAAATCATGGATTTGGATCATTATTGCTTTAGCGATATTTATCCTCTTGCTGGGATCAAGCCTCGTGGGCTATCGGATTAGAAGAAGACGTAAAATAGAAGGTAAACTCGCAACACATGTACTACATTCGATATATTATGTCATGATGCCCTCAGAAAAAAAAAGGAATTTTGTACCATATGAAAGCTAAATACAAGATAAAGAACTGATAATAAGGTTAACTAATTACAATAAAATATATACCAGATCACTACGTGTAATAGAATATTTAGTAGTCTATCATCAAAGATGTCTCGTTCTAACAACTTTGCTACACAGGCGCAGAGAGGAGAAGAAGAGAAGATTTTTTGTCCCAACTAACGACTACAGATAGCTTTAACACTGCGAGCGAGATAGAAAGAAATGGACGAGAGTCTCATGATATGAAGGTATACAGTTTCGGTTCTATTGTGGTAGCCACAAATAATTTCTCAAATGAAAATAAGCTTGGAGAGGGAGGATTTGGACCGGTTTATAAGGGTAAATTACTCGATGGACGAGAAATAGCAGTGAAGAGGCTCTCAAAAACATCAGGACAAGGTATTGTAGAGTTCAAAAACGAGCTTATTCTTTGATAAATTTCGAGAAGCTCGAGAAGCCATTGAAGAACCTTCAATGGAGTAAATGAGAGATAGCAGAAGAAGAAGAAGAAGAAGATAGTAGAAGAAGAGAGAGAGGAAAGCGAGTATATTTTCTGTTGAACAAGAGAGTTATGATTACATACATACACACACTATATATACAATTCACATAAGCTAATTTGTCTAACAATTTAATCTAACAACTTGTAACTAACTCCAGCTGTAGATTCTTTCATAATCTTGTTTATTTCACTTTAGTCCCTGCATTTACTTCTTTGTATAATTTGCTCCAGCTCCTTTTTGTCTAGTTCATTAGCTGCATTCCAACAGCCCCCCACAAGCGGAACATGAATATTGTGAGTGTTCAGCTTGGAGAGAATATTATGAAATGGGATTGATCCGAGTGGTTTGGTGAAAATATCAGCAAGTTGTAGTGAAGATGGAATGTAAAACAATTTGATCAAGCCAGCTTGCAATTTTTCACGAGTGATTTTACAATCAATATCAACATGCTTAGTTTTCTCATGTTGTATTGGATTGGTAGCCATGGCTATGGCGGATTTGCTGTCAGAAAAAATGAGAGCGGGTGAATCATGAAGTATACCATAGTCATTGAGAGCAAATACAAGCCATTGCAATTCACAGGTAGTAGCAGCTAAGGCTCTATATTCGGCTTCTGCAGATGATTTACTGATAGTTGTTTGCTTTTTGCTCTTCCACGAAATAAGTGAATCACCAAGAAACACACAAAAACCAGTAATACTTCTTCGTGTATCCACACAACCAGCCCAATCACTGTCACAAAACGCCTTTAGCTTTATTTCGGAAGAGCTAGAAAGAAACAAACCTTGACCAGGTGTAAGTTTAATATAACGTAGGACTCGTTAAGCTGCATTCCAGTGGTTTGTTGAAGGTTTAGCCAAAAATTGACTAAGGCAATTTACAGAGTATGCAATGTCGGGACGAGTAATCGTTAAGTATAATAATCTTCCAATTAGACGCCTATAAGAAGATGGTTTCTCAAGGAGCTCAGTTTCATCATTTTTGAGCTTTAATGTGGACTCCATTGGAAAGTGACAAGGTTTTGAACCTAATAATCCACACTCCATAAGTATATCAAGGGAAAATTTGCGTTGACAAATGGTTATACCATTAGATGATCGAGCAACCTCAATTCCTAAGAAAAATTTTAGTTCTCCCAAGTCTTTTATAGTGAACTTGTCATTTAGAAAGCTTTTAAGCTTTAGAATTTCTTGAATTGAGTTACTTGTAAGTATAATATCATCCACATATACAAGGATAGCAATGAAAAAGGTTGATCCTCGCTTTATGAACAAACTATAATCACTGTCTGAGTGTGCAAAACCATAGTCAAGTAATGCAGATGAGAGTTTAGCAAACCATTGGCGAGAAGCTTGTTTTAAGCCATATAGACTTTTATTCAGCTTGCAAACCGAGTTAGGTGGTGCATCAAGACCTTGAGGTAGTGTCATATATACATCCTCATGTAAATCACCATGTAAAAATGCATTATTTACATCTAACTGGTGCAAATACCAGTGATTAAGTGAGGCTAAAGCCAGAATTAACCTTATAGACACAAGTTTAGCCACAGGAGAGAAAGTGTCAAAGAAATCTAACCCTTCTTGTTGATTGTAACCCTTGGCAACTAACCTGGCTTTGTGCCTTTCTAAAGTACCATCTGCATTATATTTCAGCTTAAACACCCATTTTGAGCCAATGGGATTAATGTTTGGGGAATTAGGAACAATTGTCCATGTGTTATTGTTTTGTAAAGCAGTTAACTCTTTTTGAATAGCATTCATCCATTCAATGAATGTGGAGGCTTCTTTATAAGATTTTGGTTCTGAGGTTGAGGTTATGGAAGAGATGAAGGATGTATATGAGGGAGAAAGGTTAGCTGTACCAATAAAGTCTTGAATAGGGTAAAGTTGGTTAGTTGGAGGGTGTGAAGATGTACAACAAGATGTTGAATGGCAGATATAATCATTAAGGTAAGAAGGTGGATTTCTTGTTCTGAGAGGTCTTGAGGTTTGAGTTGAAGAAGTTGTTGTGTTTGGTTGAGGTGTATTGTGAGTAGGTAGAGTTGTATCAAGTATTGGAGTAGGAGAAGGTGGGAACAGAAGTGTATGAATTTGTGTAGGTGGTGTGTTTGATACAAAAGGGAAGATAGACTCATGAAATATTACATTTCTTGATGTAAACACCTTGTAAGAATCTAAGTCAAGGAGTTTGTATCCTTTTGTGCCTATAGGGTAGCTCAGAAAAATGCATTTGGTAGCCCTATAGTCAAATTTTGTTCTATGGTTTTGTAGAGTTGAGGCATAACATAATGAGCCAAAAACTCTTAAGTGTTTGAGAGATGGAGGCTTGTTGTATAACATTTGGTATGGAGTTAGATTGTTGAGCAAAGGAGTAGGCAATCTATTTATTAAATGTGCAGCAGTAAGCACAGCTTCACTCCAAAATTGAAGAGGTAAGTTAGATTGGAACATTAGAGCTCTGGCTGTGGTTAATAGGTGTTGGTGTTTTCTTTCCACCAAGCCATTTTGTTGTGGTGTTTCAACACAACTCAATTGATGCACAATTCCATGTTGAGAGTAAAATTCAGGTAATAGGAACTCAGGACCATTATCTGATCTTATTGACTTAATACATACATCAAATTGAGTTTTGATCAAGTTGTAGAAAGATATGAGATGAGTTCTGACTTCAGACTTAGCACACATTAAGTATATCCATGTACATCTTGAGAAATCATCCACTATAGTCAGAAAATAACTATGTCTCGAGTAAGAAACTTGATTAAAAGGTCCCCAAATATCACAATGTATTAACTCAAAACAACTAGAGCTATGAGTTTGAGAAATGGGAAATACAAGCTTCTTTTGTTTAGCATAGTGACATGAGCTACAGATATTTGATGGAAGAAATGAAATAGAAGAGTCTATGTGTTTGAGAGCAGCTAACTTAGCTTTTGAGGGGTGGCCTAATCTTGAGTGCCAAACATCAAAATCTTCATTTGTTTTTGCTAAGCAAGCCTGTGGTGAAGGGATAGGAGTAGCAGAATGAATGTAGTAAAGTCCTCTTTGTTCATAAGCAATCCCAATCATCTTCTGAGTTGTTTGTTCCTGGAGAATACAATGAGAAGGGAAGAAGACAATTGAAATGTTTGAATCTTTAGTCAGTTTTGATATAGATAGTAAGTTGTATTTGAATATAGGCACACATAGCACATTGTGTAGAGTAATGGCATTGTTTATCCATACACTACCCTTGTGTGTAGCATTAATAATCTCACCATTAGGAAGTTTAACGGGAGTAGTAATACAAGTAACATTAGCAGTATATAGAGAGCAAGAGTATATAAGGTGATAAGTTGCACCTGTATCAAGAATCCAAGAGGCTTTGCTTGAGTTACCTTCTTGGGTAGAGACTTGATGAACAGCTGCTTGAGTATGAGATTGATCCGTAGATGAGTTAGCTAGAGCAATAAGTTTGCTTATTTCTTCAGGTGAGAAATCATAAGAATTGAGAGGTTTAAAGTCAGTTTCAGGAGAATCTTGAGTATCAACACAGTGAGCCTTCACATTTTGTGGTTTAGAGTTGTTATTCATAATGAAACGCCTTCCTTTTGGTCCATCCCAACCAACTGGATAACCATGAATCTGAAAATATGTATCAATTGTGTGTCCTGTGTAACCACAATGAGTACACATCATCTTCTTCCTCTCAAAATAGCTGTTTGATTTGTGTAAGTTCTTAGTGTAAAAAGCATGAGCTGAGGAATCTGTTGATGTATTAGTTAAAGCTCTTTGACTCTCTTCTTGATTGATCATAGCAAACACAGAATTAACACTAGGTAAGGGATCCATGAGGAGAATTTGACTGCGTACTATAGCATATGAGTCATTCAAGCCAATTAAAAACTTGATTATGAAGTCGTTTTGTTGTCTTTGAATTAAAGTTTCGAATAATCTACAAGTGCAATTGTTCATATGACCACAAGTGAAGCTTGGCATAGGTCTACACTGTGTATATTCATCCCACAATGACTTGAATTTGGCGAAATATTCAGAAACAGAGTTAGAGTTTTGCGAAATTGAACTCAAAGCTTTTTCAAGATGATAAGCTTGAGTACCATTGCTTTTGTTAAAACGCGTTTTGATTTCATTGAAGAGTTCATAAGCTGAGTTAACATATAGTAGACTAGATCGAATTTCTTTAGAAATCGAGTTTAATAACCAAGCTAGAACAAGATTGTTTGCTCTATTCCACGCAGTAAAGAGAGGTAAATTAGTTAAAGGAGGTTGAAGAAGCTCACCATTGATAAAACCGAGTTTGTTTTTAACTGATAATGCAATTTCAATGGCTCGTTTCCAAGAGAGGTAGTTTTCGCCGGTGAGAACGTCGGAAACAAGAGAGACACCGGTGTTTTCACTAGGATGGAGGTAGTAAGGGCTTGAGAAGTCTTCTGTGATAGAGGGTTGTGTCGCCATGAGTAAAGGATTGAGTTTAGATGAGAAGTAGGTGCGGAATTAAAACGAGATCACATCTGATACCATGATAAATTTCGAGAAGCTCGAGAAGCCATTGAAGAACCTTCAATGGAGTAAATGAGAGATAGCAGAAGAAGAAGAAGAAGATAGTAGAAGAAGAGAGAGAGGAAAGCGAGTATATTTTCTGTTGAACAAGAGAGTTATGATTACATACATACACACACTATATATACAATTCACATAAGCTAATTTGTCTAACAATTTAATCTAACAACTTGTAACTAACTCCAGCTGTAGATTCTTTCATAATCTTGTTTATTTCACTTTAGTCCCTGCATTTACTTCTTTGTATAATTTGCTCCAGCTCCTTTTTGTCTAGTTCATTAGCTGCATTCCAACATTCTTATCTCCAAACTCCAGCATACGAATCTTGTTCGAGTCCTAGGATTCTGCATTCATCAAGAAGAGAAAATGTTGGTCTATGAATATATGCCGAACAAGAGCTTGGATTTCTTCCTCTTTGGTTAGTGAAATTATATTTCTCTCTTGTTATATGTTTATATAGCTGCAAAAAGAATATTTGTTTATGCATCACATTACCGATTTGTCACCGTTCTAGATGGAAACAAGCGACTAGATTGGGAAACAAGGTTCCGTATTATTGATGGTGTTGCTCAAGGATTGTTGTATCTTCACAAATATTCAAGAATGAGAGTTATACACAGAGACCTAAAAGCGAGTAATGTTTTATTAGATGAGAATATGAATCCGAAGATTGCTGACTTTGGAATGGCTCGAATCTTTAAGCAGAATGAAAAAGAAGCGATTACTCATAGGGTTGTTGGTACTTAGTAAGTTTATTATTATCTAAAAATGATTTAAATTGACTTATTAATGCATCCACTAACAATGTTGAAAACAGTGGCTACATGTCCCCAGAGTATGCCATGGAAGGAACTTTCTCGACTAAATCTGATGTTTTCAGTTTCGGAGTCTTACTGCTTGAAATTGTGAGTGGTAGAAGGAATACTAGCTTCTACAATATGCGCCCCTTGAACCTAATCGGACATGTGAGTTTTTCTTATTACTTTGCGACATTATTTGTACATCTTCTATCCTATCTTTCAGGCTTGGAAAGCTATAGAAAGTGATAAGAGTATTGTTGCAGGCATGGGAGCTATGGAAAGAAGGGAATGCATTACAATTGAAGGATCCATTACTCGGTGATTTATACAACATAAACCAGATATTAAAAACCATTCAAGTCGGTTTTTTATGTGTTCAAGACAATGCAATAGATAGGCCACAAATGGAAGATGTAATTTCAATGCTAAATAGTGAAAATATGTCTTTGCCTTCACCGAAACAACCAGCATATTTCACCGGAAGACATGAATCAACCTTATTTAACAACAACCCAACAGAAAATTCAGTCCAAAATTACACCATCACTAATGTTGTGCCTCGATAAAAATTTACATTTGTTTCATCAACAAAAGGAACAGAAGAACTTCGAAAATGTACGTCAAAGAAAAATATTAAATTCTAGAAGGTACGATATTCTTCAGCTCACGCCTCATAACCTTCCCAGCTTGATTCTTGGGTATTGACGTTGTAAAAGAAACTTTCCTAACCTTCTTGTATGGTGCAACCTGGTTTAAAGAAAGTAGAATATAAGACGAGACTAGAAAAAGATTATTGTAAAGAAAGTAAATCAATAAAAGAAGCAATACATTTTTTGCTACAAATTCCATTAGACTAGCTTCCGTGACTTCAGTTCCTCTTTTCCGCACCACAAAAGCTATCGGGACTTCTCCAGCTTCTTCATCTGGCATTCTGTGAATTTGAAAGTTTATATCATTAATAAATCCGAAAAAAAATTTGGAAAAATTTCATACTTACCCTGTCACAGCAGCATCGTGTACATCTGGATGAGACTTTAAAACATACTCTAGATCAGCCGGAGCGATCTGCAATATGTTCCAAAAAACGTGTAAACTATTTATTCAATAACGCTACAAGATTTTATTTAAGGTTGTTATATGGTATACGATTTTCTAAATCAAATACCTGGAAGCCTTTGTATTTGATAACTTCTTTTAACCGATCGACTATATATACATATCCATCTGGATCAAAATATACAATATCTCCTGTGTGCATCCAACCTTCGTTATCAATCGTAGATTTTGTTTCCTCCTCGTTGTTCAAGTACCCTGTTTTTCAAAGTTTTTAGTCAATAAAAAAACCCTCCAAGATAAAATTACTTCATACACGAGCTAAGTTAACAGAAATCGAGGTACCTTTCATTATACCAGGTGTGCGCAACAAGAGCTCGCCTATTTTACCAGGAGGTAAAGGTAATTCAGTACTCAAATCCATCACTTTGGCTTCTGTATTAGGAGCTAAAAGTCCGGCTGAAGTATAGTTGTAAAGATCTTTAGTGTTGAAACCACGAGTTGCTATAGCAGTTGTTTCAGTCAATCCATAACCCTGAAGATCAAACAATCCTTTATACAGATTTTGAACTAGGTAAATAATCTATTCTTCGTTTTAACACCCCCTAAATCTAACAAATTTACTCAATCATAGTGTATAATATTAATAATAGATATTAAGAAACAATTACCTGAACAAAATCAACATGAGGTAGTTCCTTGATGAATGCCTCTATAGCTTTAATAGTCAACGGAGCTGCCCCACTTGAAACCTGCTTTAAACTCTTCAAACTATCTCTATCAACACTCTTAGATCTCTTTGTCAAACCTGCCATTAATGGCGGAACCACTGGAAAATGTGTGACTCTATATCTCTCAATAACTTTCATCATTTCATCTGGATCGAATTTTCTCATCACAATGATTTTCGTACCCAAAGACAATAACCCAAGCACGAATAAAGAAAGCCCGAAAACATGAAACATTGGTACAATAGCTAAGTAAACATTCTCTGAAGGCAAAGTTTCGTATTGGAAAGCTTCAAATCTCACAAAATGAGCCATCATAGCCATAAGATTTTTATGTGTTATTAAAACCGCTTTGTTACTACCTGGAGTCCCAGATGAAAACATTATTGCTGCGGTATCTTCTTGATTGATATTCACTTTAGGTGCCATTTCAGGATCACTTGAAATAAGCTCATGAAATACAGAACCATATTGAAATTTTTCCGGTATATGGTTAATTCCAGATAACATTTCATCTGGAATCACAATAGCAGATAAGCCTAAACAATTCACCATTTCAAGTTTATCAGGTGTGGTAAAAACCAACTTAACTTTGAAATCTTGTGTCTGTTTCTTGATCTCTAACGGTTTGCTTAAAGGATTCACAGGCGCTACGATCCCACCAAGAGATAAAACACCCAAGAAAATGATGGGAAAGTAAATAGAATTAGGAAGAAGAAGTAAAACTACATCTCCTTGTGTGATACCATATTGGTTAAGGCCACTAGCAAAAGCTTTCACCATTGGTAAAAGATTTGCATATGGAATCGAAAACCCGGTGGAGGAATCAACAAGTGATGTTTTACCGATGTGTTTATGTGAGAAGAGATAAGATACAGCATCAACAAAAGGGTCTAATGGTAAGTTAATATTGGGGTGTTTGCTATGATATATAGCAGTTTTTGGATCATACCAATGAGGATATGTATCCGTTTTAGCTGTTTGATCAGCTTGTTCTGATGGTTTCAAGATTTTTGCCATGGGGTTTGCAGAAAATGTTGCAGAAGATAGGCAGTGGTACCTTGTTGACTGAGAGATTGAAGAGAAATGCATGCGTATGTTGGTTTTATATAGGTTAATTGCACGAGACTTTTTTTTTTTTTTGTCGAGGTTAATTGCACGATGAGTCATCGTGATATGCAATTTACATAATTCTGTACTATTACACATTAGCTTTTTTTTTTTTTTTTTTTTTCCAATTATTGATTGATGACTATTAAAAAACTTATTTAGAAAAAGATGCTTAGAAAAAAATATTTATTGAAAACAGCCTCATCCCAATTTATCCTTATGATTAACAATTAAAAAATAAGAAAAAAAACTAATAATCACACGCGTGCGTCCGTGAATTTTTTTTTAAATCGTCATAACTAATTCAAAAAAAAATCAAAAAAAAAAAAATTATATTTGGATAAATCAAATTAATAATTACGTCTATGATTTTTTTCGGAATTTTCGGAATTTTTTGATTTTTTTTAAATTTTTTTTATTCGCAGACACGAAATTACATGTTTTAAACATGGAATTTCATGTTTAAAACATGAAAATCCGTGTCTGCGAAAAAAAAAATCAAAAAAATCAAAATTCAAAAAAAATCAAAAAAAAATCATAGACGTAAATATTAATTTGCTTTATTCAAAAATACAATTTTTTTAATTTTCTGATTTTTTTTGAATTAGTTATGACGATTTTTAAAAAAAAATTCACCGACGCGCGCGTGCGATGGAATTAGTAGTAGTAGGTGGTGGTGGTGGTGGTGGTGGTGGTGGTGGAGGTGGTGATGGTTATGGTGGATGTAGTGGTGGTTACATACATGGTGGTTGTGGTGGTGGTTGTGGTGGTGGTGGTGGTGGTGGTGGTGGTGGAGAAAGAAGTACACTATTATTTGTTTAATATTTAAAAATTAATATTATATTAAAATAAAATAATATATTTAATAATAAGGGTAGTAAAGGTATAGAAAATATAAAGGGAATGTTTTCTATAAATATTTATTTTATTAGACATTTTTTTATAAAATATTTTATTTAAGGCATAAAAGAACAATTAAGTTGTTTAATGGGGATGTTATCAACAATAACCCTTTTTTTTTTTTTTTGCTTTTTTTGCTTTTTTTGTTTTATTTCGTCGGATATCCACTAGTATTATGGATTACAATAATACTTAGGAAAACAAAACTACAATATTCTTCCAATTTTTTTTTTTTACTTTTTTTTTTACATATACCTTATCCTTCCTTCGTCACAAAAATAATATCCATTTAACTTTGAGATTATTACCCAAAGGGTCTTGAAGAAACCACCCCGGGACCCAAGAAGACCGGCTGGATTTGCTCTTCTTACTAAAGGCCACAAACCAATTTTAACACTATAAGCCTAAATTCTCAATTACTATTATACCTCTTTTTGTTTTTTATTGTCCTATATATACTAGTTTTATTCAGAAAATATTTTAAAACCCTAAATCACATTCTCTCTCCTCTTTTTTGTTCACTCCCGTAACTCCATTTTCTCTCTCTATTTTCTTCATCAAATTCCATGAAAACTCAAACTTTAGCTGGAGTTTTTCCTACGGCTGAATCAGCCATGGCCAGACCCACTCTCACCACCAGCACGGAGCCGTCGTTTCAGAGTTTTTCTGGCGAAGCCGCCGCCACAACATCTCGTTCAGTTCCGGCGAAACAAGCAGCAGCAGCCATGGCCCATCGTGATTCGTTAATGGTGAAGATGACGGTGACAATGAATCTCGATCCCGCCGCTCTGTGAGAAAGAAAACGAAATTCTGTTAGGAACCACCGCGAAAGAAAACCGTCGGAATCTTAGTTCGCCGGAATCGATCTGGATCTTCGTTGATGGCTGAAGCTCGGTCATGGAACCACGCTCAGCAAGTTCGAACCACGCTCATCAAGTTCGAACTACGCTCAGCAAGTTCGAAGCATGCTCAGCAAGTTCGAACCATGCTCAGCAAGTTCAATTTCTTTTTTCATTTTTCTTATTTGAATTGGTCGTTGTGATTTTCGAGGCCATACTCAGGAGATGTTAATACTCATAACTTTTAATGTATAGCTGATTTGTGTTAATGTATAGCTGATTTGTTAATACTTAGTAAATTTACTGAGCATACGAGCATGCTCAGTAAATTTACTCATCAGAATAACTCGAATACTCAGCATCTATTTTCGATGCTCAACACTTTTTTTTTGAAACTCAGTATAATATGCTCAATAAAATATGCTTAGTAAAATATGCTCAGTACTTTTTCCGGCGGTGGTCGGTGGTTGTGGCCGGAACTGAAAATTATTGATTGTTAATGAAGGAGGAGAGAGAAAAAATGATAATGGAGGAGAAAGAATAATGGTAATGGAGGAGAGAGAATAATCTATTTTTTTTGTTTTATATACACTATAAGGATAATAATGACATTTGTCAATTTTGAGGCCTCTAAATAAAAGAGAGGAATTACTTGGATCCTATGTGGCACTAAAATGCTCCTCAAGTCCTTTTGGATAATTGACCTTTTAACTTTTCATACAAATTAAAAAACTTAATAATTACATATACCATTACAAATTTATCTTTCATAAAATGTCTTAATATTTTGTATATGAATTGAAAATATAAATTTTAATTTTTTAATAAAAATAGTTGAATTTTTTTTTGATATCCTAAATGAATAATATTTTTAGAATACTATATTTGATAAGGTGAACATTATTATTTTTAGACGGAAAAAGTATTATTTAAATAATTGTTTATCTTTTTTACTTATTTTATTTCTTTTAGGACAGAAGCGTGCATTAAGTCTTGTTTGGTTTTTGAAAATAATAAATATTTTTTGTTTTTATTCACTATACTTTTTAAAATACTAATAAAAACATGTTTAATTAGATAAAACAAAGACAGTTTTTTTTTAATTATATTAAAAACATGAAATTAATGTTTCATATTAAAAATGTTAGAAAAAAAAATCATTTTTTGAAAACAAAAATAAAATATTTTTTACAAATCAAACTGAACCTTAACTTTATATTTTAATATACTGATTTAAAATACATATTTTCAAATCACTCAAAATTGTGTTTAATATTCTAATATTAAATAAGAAAATAATATATCATCGGTGGATCTGGAAGTAAGGACGGCCTACTCCCATTTTCAAAATATAATAAAAAAATATCTAATTTTTTTAATTATAGAGAAAAATATTTAAAAAGTAGACCTTCGTTCTTTCTAAATCTAAAATTCTCTCCATTTTTTCTCAAAAGTATAAAATTTATTCCAAAATTCTTTCTAAAATATAAATAATTAAAAATAAATAAAAACCCAAACTTTATTAATTATTCTAACTTTTCACTTCCCAAACACCCATTTTGAACTACATTAAAGCCACTAGGAGGTAAAAACAAATAAATTTATTTATTATATGTTACTAGTTTTCTCCCTTTCCACCAACCCTGCCCCATTCTTTTAGAGCATGTAAACAGTACTCCATGAATTATATAGTTATGCAACAACGCACTAATAATTATAGACTCTGGATTGTTTGTGAACTAAAACACATCCCAACGCACTAAGTCAGACAACAGTGCAATTTTTGTAAGAGAAGGTTGGTAGTTGGAACATAGTGTATACTCCAACGTTAGTAGGAGTACATTATTCCTATGTTTCACAAAATTTCTCAATTTATTATAAAATATAATTTCAAAAAATTTAACTAATTAAAATATCAAAATACTTTTTTATATTATTTAATTTATATTTTCAATAAATTTTTAATTATCAGAACACCTTATTAAGATACCCATCAACATACCACAAATACAAACACAAAGAATTATTAAGTAAAACATAAGTTGTAGTTAACAAACAACTAATTTATAACTCAATCATAAACTCTTTATTATTGGGTAACAACTCAACCATACTTATCATATAATCCAACCATAAACATCAAAAATACTTTCATAATACTGGTAACAATCAAGTTGTACCTATCATACAACCCAACCATAACCCAACCTTTCTTACCAACACATTGACGTTTGTCATCTCATTATCATTAAATATATTGTCATTTATATCCAACTAAATGACCCAAATTAAAGCACAAAAGAAAGCATTCTAAGGAATTCCTACAAAAAGTCAATTTCCCGCCAGGTTCTAATACCACCACTCGTTCGTGGACATGTTAGGGCGAAAAGATAAAACTCACCTACAAAGTAGTACTTGACCTTAGGCTTTGCCGATGTCGATTATCTACAAGCCTCGTAAAAGGCCAAGCTGCAAAAATTTTTTAATTGAAAAGTCTATGTCATAAGTCCCTAAACTTGAGTATTCGCTCCCCTGCCCCATTTCTCCCCTCCGTTGTTATACCTGGCCGACAATACCCATTTTCCTACTGCCTCAAATTGTCTCTATTCTTGAAATCGTATTCACTATAGAAGGAAAGATTAGAAATTGGATATACATATGAACAATTTTGGTTCCTTATGTAACTGGTTGCATGGAACAAAATATTTTATTTTGTTGGATATTCATGACTCGTGGATTATTATTTTAAACAATGATGCAAAAAAATATCAACTTTTAAAGACCGTAGTATTTAGGTATAGGTCTTTTAAAATTTTCAAATTCTTTTTTTCACTCCTATAAAAGAATTAATAAGTAATTTTTTCACAATTTTCCGTTGTCCTCTCAAGACACCCCCTTCCCCCCTCCCCCCTCCCCCTTCCTTCCCCAAACCAAAAAATAAAATCCCTGTCAATTTTTCCTCAAATTATTTTGATAAAAAAGTTTATACTCTATAAATATTATGAGATAATATCCTTAATTTTTAATATAAATTCAAAATTGATTAAAGATAGTTTATAGATTCTTGTTTTAACGCTATTATCATTATTTTTTTAAATACATAAGAGATCCATTTGAACTCAGAATTTTTCATTTCAATAAAATTTGAGCTATTATTTTTAGGGTTCAATAAACCTCTGGCAGCTTAGTCCACTATTTTATAAAGGTACGGTCTTTTTTATCTTTCTAAAACATCTTGAGTTCACTTCCAAAATTCAAATCTGAGTTTTGAGAATTTTTTCATAGCTTAAAATTTGAATTTTAGGAACTTTCTTATAATTCAAACTGTTTTTTGTATAGGTAAAAAAGAAAAAAAGAAAATATATGGTGTCTTTTATAGAAAAATAAAAAAAATTAATTCTCATTTAAGGAGTTTTTTAGATATTAATCCTTATTTTATTTTTATCCCTACATATAGAAATATCTCGTGGAAAAAAAATAATTATTAAGTGAATAGTTAAATCCATATCGTTAGCCGTCGTCCTTGATTCTTGAACGTGACATTTTTTGTTCAAAGCATTAATATATAGATAGATAGAAAATACGGTTACAAATTACCCTACCCCTATCGGGTCTTTGTCAATTCGCAAGATAGACGCTAACTGGGGCGGGATACAGGCATCCCAATTGCCAAACAAATTGCTTAAAAGCTGTTGTTTGGCAACCCAGTCAGCCGCAAGATTACTACTCCTAGCAATAAGAGTAAAATAAGGACTCGAAAGTTCCGCCAAAAAATAAATATTACAAACGATGTTTTTAATAGAATGATTAGAGACTAGTAATCCTAAAGAAAGGGGCTTCATGATTTGCTCCGCATCATTCTCTATAATAACGCTTCCAAAAGGATAATCTAATGCCATCTCAGTTGCTTTAAGGATCCCCGTGGCTTCTGCTTCTAACACTGAATCTGTCTCGATTTTCCAACTTTTACCTGTTACAAATTCACCATTAGAGTTTCTTACAATACATGCGATGGCTGAACCTTTATCGGAGAAAGCAGCATCACAGTTTATTTTGAGTTTATTAGGTGGTGGTTTTTTCCATTTCTCTTTAAATTTCACATTTTGGTCAGGATTATTGTTTATGGTATGGGTTAAGGGTTGAAAAGTAATAACCTCATCATTTATTTTATCCATATAGTTAATATCATTAGGATTAGAAATCTTAAAATATTCTTTCCAAGATTCAATAGAACTATTAATAGTTCTTATGGGGTCACAATTTTTACCATTATAAATAAAATTGTTTCTACTTTTCCAAATATGCCAAAGTATGGTACAGATGAGTTCAAGTATTCTATCTTTTTTATCAAAATTAGTAGTAATTTGTTGGACATGGTTCAAAATCCATTGATCTATTCTATTCGTGCTATCATTATCAGATTTTATATCAAGGGGACTAGAGAACCATACACATTTGGCCCAAGGGCATCTAAAGAGTATATGTTCAACTGTTTCAATGTTGTTGTTACAAATTTTGCATAAGTTTGTGTCATTACACTTTCTATTAAAAAGATTTTCTTCTGTTGGTAGGAGGTTTCTAATAGCTCTCCATATGAAGTTCCTAATCTTAGTAGGGGTTTCCATATGCCAAATAAGATTCCAGAGATCCTTATCTCTAGTGATGGAGATGGAAGGTGAGTTTTGATTCTTGATAATTTCTTTTTGATTTTCATCATTTTTTAACTTATGGTAAGTTTCTTTAACAGTATAAGTACCTTTTTTACAATAATTAATGCTAAAAAGGTCTTTACACTCTATTTTAGGTATAATCATATTTTCTATCTTATCACTAATTTCTTTGCAGTAGAGATTCTTTAAGAGATTGGTATTCCAAGTTTTATCTTCATTCATAAGGTGAATGGCCTTATTCACAGCATTATTATTAGGTTTTATAATGTTGTTATTGTTACTAATCCAATTGTGTTTTAGTAAGTCAATAGTGACTCCATTTCCTATTTTCCATTTAATATTATTTTCAAAGGTCCATCTTCCTATAAGGATGCTTCTCCAACCCCAAGAGGGTGAGCTTCCAAGTTTAGCTTCTAAAAAATCACAATTATGGAAATATTTACCCTTTAGAAGTTTATAAAGAAGGGTATATTTTTTATTAGCAATGTTCCAAGCTTGTTTGCCTAGAAGTGCTTTGTTCATAAGGTGGAGGTCTCTAAAACCCAAACCCCCATCAAACTTGGATAGGGTTAAGAGATCCCATTTAGCCCAATGAATTCTTTTTTTCCTTTGTCACCCCACCAAAATTGTGCTATGATAGAGTGTATTTGATTTACTATGTTTTTTGGGAATATAAAGTTTGACATCATATAATTAGGGAGGCTTTGAATTATGGCTTTTATAAGGATTTCTTTACCCCCTTCAGACAGGAATAAGGTTTTCCAAATTTCTAATCTTTGTAAGACCTTATCAATTAAGAATTGAAGGTCTTTTGATTTTGATCTACTCCATTCTGTTGGGAGACCTAGGTAATTACCAAGATTGTGGGATTTTTTCATGTTCAGTCTCTTGGCCATTACATTTTGAAGAAAGATTGGTGTATTGGGGCTAAAAATTACCCCACATTTATTAAGATTTAGACAAAGGCATGTTCCATTCCTATAAATGTTCATAATTTCAATGAAGGATTAGATTTCTATGTTCTCAGCCTTGAGAAAGAATAGGCTATCATCTGCAAAGAGTAGATGAGTTATATCAGGGCAATTATTTCCAATTTTGATACCATGTATCAATTGTTTTTCTTTTTTGTCCCTAACGAGGTCATTTAGGGTTTGGGATATGAGGCAAAAGATTAAGGGTGAAAGGGGGTCCCCTTGTCTTATACCTCTAGTAGGTTTTTGAAGTTGGTGATTTTCCCCATTGATCATAATAGAGTATGTAACAGAGGTTATACACAGCATAAGTTTCCTTATCCAATCTCTATTAAAACCCATCTTAACCAAGAGATCATGGAGAAAGTCCCATTCAACATATTCATAAGCTTTTTGGATATCAGCTTTGATGGCTATCATGTATTTTTTTGTTGTTTTCCTTCTTTTGATATGGGTGATTAGTTCATGGGCAATCATGGTATTTTCTTGAATAACCCTATTAGGCATGAAAGCACTTTGATTTTCACCCACTAGTGTATTCATGTGGGGTTGTATTCTATTAACAAGAATTCTTGCTATAATTTTGTAGATAAAGTTAGAGCAGCTAATGGGTCTGTAATGTTTTATATTAGTAGGTTTACTAATTTTTGGGATCAGAGTGATTATAGTTTGATTAATATCATTTAATTCCCCTTGATTGTTCCAGAAATTATTAATAACTCTCATAATATCTAGTTTAATAATTTCCCAATAGTGTCTAAAGAAATTACCATTATAGCCATCTGGACCTGGTGCTTTATTAGGCCCCAGTTCCCAGGTAGCTTTCTTGACTTCTTCCTCATTAATGGGTTTATTGAGGTTGTCAGCTATATGTAAATCAATTTTAGTGGATATGATATCAATTGTGCTTCTATAGTCCCTAGGGCCCACAGAAGTAAAAATATTATTGAAGTATTTTGAAATTTCATTGTTGATTTCATTTTTGTTATCTAACCAATCTCCATTATCATTGGTGGTGTTTGTGATCTTATTTCTGCTTCTTCTTTCTTTAGTACAAGCATGGTAATACTTGGTGTTTTTTTCACCTTTTTCAAGCCATAAGTTTCTAGACCTAGTTTTCCAAAAGGCTTCTTCTCTTTTCCAAGTTTCTTCCAACTCTTTAATAGTGTAATTATACTCATCCCAATTGAAGTTGGGGGTGTTAGAATTAGAAATAATTTCTAATTTTTTTATAAGTTTGTCAATTTGGATTTTGTTACTGCCAAATTTTTTTCTATTCCAATCCATTAGTGCAAGGCTACATTTTTTGAATTTGTAGTTAATGACACTATTAGGGTTACCCCTTAGGGTTTTGAAGTCATCCCAGACTTTTTTGATGATGTTGAGACAGTCAGTATCAGTTGTCCAGAAGTTTTCAAAGTAAAATCTTCTTTTTTTATTGTTAATATTCTTATCATGGTGTAATACAAGGGGGCAATGGTCAGAACCAATTGCAGGAATAATAGCTGCCCAAGCATTGGGAAATAAATTATCTTAAGTGGTATTATGAAGGGCTCTATCAAGAATAGCCTTAATAATTTTGTTATTAGATCTTTTATTGGTCCAAGTGAACTTACACCCGTAAGAGGTTGTTTCTTCTAAGTTGTGGTGATTTATAAAATTTTTAAAATTTTTTATGGATTTTTTAAGGCAAACATTACCTCCTAGTTTCTCCTTAAGAAATCTAATGCAATTAAAATCTCCTAGAATAGCCCAAGCATAAATATTGGGGTTAAGATTATTTAAAAAATTTAGAGAGAGTTCTTTTTTATTATCATAAGGGCTTAAGTATACATAAGTATAAAAGATGGGGTCACAATTATCATTAAAAATAGTTGTGTGTATAAAGTATTCATTACTTTTCAGAATTTTCATTTTTAAACCCTTTTTAATAAACAACGCCAACCCACCTTTAATCCCTAAGGGTTCTACCGTGTGTATGAGTTGCATATCAATCAAATTAGCGAGATTATGAAGCGTATTGAAACAATTTTTGGTTTCAGATAGGAATAGTACCTCTGGTCTGTGTTTGGAGCAGAGGTCACGCGCCGCTTGGACCGTCAGTGGGTTGCCGATCCCTTGACAGTTCCAGGCGATTTGGATCATTGATTGAGATGGAATTGATTGGGCTCAATTCCAGAAAGCCTTTCTTCACTTGCGATTTGATTATCCCGTCCAGTTTCCAGCACTTCGGTTTCGTTCTCCACTTTATCACTTTGGTGAGTGTCTTCTTCTTCATAATTAAGCCCAGGTAAATCTCCATTTTTGAATTTGTAATGGTTGAATTCCTTTTTACCCGATTTTTTAATTGTTTCGACATTTTCCTTCTCTTTTCTTTCTAAGCTTTTTTCATTCGATTTGTTTTGTTTATTCTTTGAATTTTTCCTTTTTTCCCAGATTGCTCTATATCTCATTTTGTCTGCTAGAGATGTTTGGTCTTCAATTCTAAAAATTCTCGCCATTGACATATGAATTGTCCAACTGTCTTGATTAATTCTGTCTCTAACTCGATTGGAGTAATGTAATTTCGCCGAGTCTGATAATGAGGTAAATTTGTCCATACTGTATTGGAAAAGACCTGTAGTATCTACCTCTTCCACCATATTAATTGCTGTTCTTTGTTCTCTGTAGGTAAAACTTGAACTTGATTGGTGGTTTGATTCTGTATATTATGAGGTTGAGGTTCAGATAGCAATTGAGTTTTTTGTGTGGTGTTTGGATTACAAAGAAAGGAAGATTTGGTTGGAGTTGGTGTGAATGGGGATGAGGGTATTGGTGAAGGTAAAGGTGAATTGAGTTTTTGTTTTTCTAAGTTACTGTCAAGCTGTAAGTTGTTGATTGGGGTTGGGTTAGGTGGTGTTGAGTTTGAGGGGTTTTTTGGTTTAAAGGAGGGGTTGATTGGTGTTACTGATATGTGTGTAGGTGTTATTGGTTTTGGGGTGGTGATGGAGTTTGAGGATGGTGGTAAAGTAATGGAGGTTTTAGTACAGATGTTAGGTGGTGGAGATTGAAGAATTTCAGAGTATGAAGGCTTAGGGTTAGTTTCATCTTCCTTAAATTGTTTTTCTATGTTTTGTTTAATTATTTGGGTTGGAATTGTTTTTTGTTGAGGTTTTCCTGACATTGTGAAGTCCATGTCTTTTACCGAGCTGTGTTGATTAATATTTTGCTGATGTGGAATGTATTGGGGTGTCTCAAGGTGAGGTGGAAAAGGTTGAGGTGGAATTTGTGGAGTTGGTAATGAAACCTCGGATGTGGACCCCATTTTTTCAGAAAAGGTATGGTTTACCTTTTTTCCTTCACTTTTTGAATTATTATCCATAGGACAATAGTTTGTTTTGATAGCATTAAATTCAAAGATTTGTGTGTCAGCTAAATCTTTACCTTTTGCTTTTTTGCTTGTTTCAGGCTGCAAATGAGGCTGATGTGACCTTCTATTGACAGCATTTTGACCTGCTCTTTCGTATGGGCCCACTCTTGGTCTTCCTGAGTTCCTTCTTGATTGTTCATCCATGGATCTTGGATTATTCCTTATTCTGATCTTCACATATCCTCCAAGATGGGGTGTAACCCTATGAGGATCAGTACAGGTAACTTCTTCATGATCAAATAATCCGCATTTGTAACAGATTTGCCCTATGTCTTCATATTTCATTCTAACCCATTTAGGAGTATGAATGTTTAGCAAAAAGTTGAATCCAGCTACTATAGGCCTGTGGATTTCCCAATCAATTCGGACTCTTGTGAAGGTATGTTCAGTAACATCTTGTTCAGTAGGTAGATGAACCTCATGAACTTTTCCAATGTCGTGTAGCATTTCCGAGATACTCTTAGTGTTTAACACAGTGGTTGGAAGGCCATAGAGCCTTAGCCATAGGGTAGTTTTAGTGACTTTGGCGTTGGTTTCATACTCAGATAAAGCTATGTGTTTCCTCATAATGGTCCAAGGCCTGCTGCTCCAAACCTTTTCCTTATCTTCTTCATTCTCAAATTTAAGAATGCATTCATTGTGGCCTCTTTTTTCGATTTGAATCTTTCCTTTGATACCCCAATGCCTTTGTATGTGGTTTCTCATGAAACCGAAATTCATTGTCTCATTGTTTAGCACTTTAGCAATGAGTTTTGGCTCTTCCATTTCATAGTAGTAGTTAGCACTTTCAAGTGATAAAGATACTCCATTTATTGCATCTGGATAATTGATAGCATAAATGTTCATGATTGCAGGTTGTTGTGTTAAAAGCTACTGATAATGCTAGAATAGAATAGAGTATATGATAATGCTTTGAAAAAAAAAAAAGTATATGATAATGACTGAATACTAGTGTGCGCTAGCCATTAGAGTAGTTGGTGTTCCAGTTTGGCATGCTACATGATGAATAAAAATCAAAATTTGCTTTTGTTCAAAATCAAACTTCAATAATAGTTTTTTTTTTGGTCGAAGAAAAACTTCAATCATAAGCTCAGAGCGACTTGGTGATTAATAATAGGGTAAAAATCAAGCGCTCCCTTTTTTTTTTTTTTTTTTTCATACATGAGAGGCATAAAGCCGTTAAGAAAAAATGTTTACATGAAGAACACGAGTTCTTATTGAATTTCTAGTACAACTCTAGCAGTTGCACGTTCGCTCCTGTCCCTAGTAATCAAATTCCATAGGTAGTCTGGGGGGTCATCAAACTCAAAAGGTTGTGTATACATAGCTGCTCCTTCTTTTGCTAATTTATCTGCACAAAAATTTGCTTCACGAAAGATATGATTTATCTGAAAATTAGGATTGTTTTGTAGCATTTTCCAACAATCCCGAACAACTGAAACGGTATGACTACTTGAGTTCCCACCGCCCTTCACTAGCGCTCCCTTTTATTTATCAAAAAAATACGTTAATGGTATTCGATTTATAAATATCATTAAGTGACCCATTACTTAGTATTTTGTGATATTTATCTTTTGTCGGTTGATCGTTGATAAACATTGCGTGGTGCTATCTCACCACCATATCAATATTATTACTCTTCGTTAGCACCATCCTTATTATTTATTTTGATTAAAAAAATAAAAGAATTTTTTTAACTCTTGAACGCCATCCACAATGAAAAAACCCAAATAGAAAAATAGAAAAAAATCTTTTCAAACTCACCTTTTCCACACCAAAAGCCGCTCTCCTGTACAAGAATTCCGCTGCTACTCGGGTCCATTCTTCGCCACCATCACCGGCTTGGCTACACCATTAACAATAGAAGAACCCTTATCAAAAAACCAAAAAATATCTCTTTAAACTCATCTTACCATACCAAGCCGCTCTCCTGCACAAGAATCCTGTCGCTACTTGTGTCTATTCTCCACCATCATCAACGGCTTAGCTACGCCATTAACAATTGAAGAGCCCAAATCAAAAAACAAAAAATATCTCTTCAGACTCACCTTCCCACACCAAGCCGCTCTCCTGCACAATAATTTCGCCGCCACTCATGTCCATTCTCCACAATCATCAATATATTGGCTATGCCATCAACAATCGAAGAACCCCGGTCAGTTAAGAAATTGAATTATTTTCAACCTAATCTCATCACTTTTGCAATTTTTCAGAATTATCTGATTTAAGTATAATTGTTTATTATATTATTATACAAATCCTACAATGGTCATTTTAAGACCGTTGGTGAGCATTTTGGTCTTACAGTGATGATTAGCCTTTTTCTGTTGGAGTGAGAAATTTGGGGCTCGTTTGGAAGTGCTTGTTTTAGAGTAAAAAAAACGCTTTTAGAATAAAATTTAAAATTTAAAAAAATTATTAAAAATAATTTTGAAATCTAAAATTATTTTAAGTGCTTTTTTTAAGAAGCACCTATTTAGTGCTTCTCAAAAAAGTGCTTTTCAAAGTCAAATAAACTCTTAAAATACTAAAAGCATTTTTAAGTGCTTCTCTAAAAAAGCACTTCCAAACAGGCACTTGAACTTACACTGTTTATTTATAATTTTTTCACAGTAAATATCTATTTGGTGCAACTGCTGGAGTGAGCAATTTGGTCTTACACTGTATTTTGAATTGTTTTGCAGTAAATATCCATTCGGCCGATATGTTGGAGTAAAGACTATACAGTGGTGTCGTGTGAGTATTTGTAGGTTCCATAATTTGCCATGACTATTGGAGTGAATAATTTGGTGTTATACTGCATTTTTTGAATTGTTCTGTATTTGGCTGAGGAGTGAGCAATTCGGTGTTATACTACATTTTTTGAATTGTTGTGGAGTGAGCAATTTGGTGTCATACTACATTTTTAATTGTTTTGCAATAAATATCCATTTGGGGCAACTTGGTGTTATACTGTATTTGGTTGATTTGGTGTTATACAGTAATTTTTGATGTCGTGACTGTTGGAGTGAGCAATTTGGTGTTTTACTGAATTTTTTGAATTGTAATGAAGAACATCATTTGACGTTGTGACTGTTGGAGTGATCAATTTGGTGTTATACTGTATTTTTTGAATTGTAATGAAAAACACCAAGAACTACTTAATGTGTGGGTCTTAGTGTGTTAGTCTGTGTGTGTGTGTGTTTTGATGTGTTTGTGTGTATGTGTACATGTGTTATAAGGGGTAAATCACATGACTACCCCTGTCACGTAGGAAAAAAATTCTCAACAGTGGATGACGTCATGCTGATGTGGCACTGACTCGGCGCCACGCGGTGGTGACTAACGTTCAACTGACAATAAATAGAAAAAAATGCTAACGCCATCACAAAATACTAACTACTAGGCCAATTTGTGACATTTTGTAGATTGGGTACCGCTAGCACATTTTCTTGAAAGATAGAGGGTCGTGCGTGGTCTCCACCCTTAATAGTATTCTAATATTTGCCAAAAATTAGTTAATAGTATTCTTGCACATTGTAATTATATAATAAGAAATTAATGATAGGTTAAAAATTTCCTGGCCTTTTAATTTTAAAGCAAATTGTTTTCATGGAACTCAATGTTTCAAAAGACTCCAAATGACCTTTAACTTTGAGATTTTGTGATACCGTTGATCCTTATTTCTAATTTTTGTTAGTTTTTCTACTAAAATCATCAAGAATGGAAAGAAAATACTTATCGTTACCATGAAAATCATACTTTTCAGGCCCTTACAAATCAGCATGCGCATACTCAAGACAGTTTGAGGTAAGTGAACCCCAAAGTTGAACTTAAGTCTATGTTGTTTAGCTAAAACACAAGTTTCACAAAAAGAAAAGTCACAAATAAAATCCTTACTAAAACATCCCTGTTTGCTTAGCAAAGTGAGTCACTACTGACTCATATGCCAAAACCTCAAGTGCCACTTATGAGTAGCAGCATGCTTAGAATCATAAAAAACATTAGTAAGACAATATATGTGACTACCATTTAGAATATACAAGCCATCATGTTAAATACTAGCGAACAACACTTTAGAATTCCTATAAACATTTATGCTACCTTTATATACTTCGAAAATACAACCAAGATCATCAAGGACACCAAGAGATTTCACTTTTCTTTTCAGTTAGGTATATATCTCATATTTGTCAATGTAACTAATTTACCATAATGCATCTTTTGTTTATATTTCCTACACCTTTAACCTCTCAAGTTTGATCATTTCCCATATATATAGTTTCATTACTAGTTTCAATTAGATCATGAAAAAATTATGCAAGGGTCACATGTGAAAGATACAACCAGAATTAAGGATCCAACTAACATGACTAGATTTATCATTGACATTTAGTACTTCACATACACCATCATCAATCTTAGGCATGCAAGCTATATTAGATTTATTGTAATTAGCATTCAATTTATTCTAGAGTTTAAAACATTTCTTATTAAGTGTCCAACCTTCACACTATGAAAACAATATCTGGTCTCTATAGACTTAGAATTGTTCTTATGTATTTTCTTATTCTTATAAGGGTCAGGAAAAGGTGTAGTATTTGTTCTAGGTTTAATAAACAAAAATTGAATGGTTCTTCTACTTGAATTTATCTCATTTTCTCTACTTTTTAAAGCAACAACTACTTCATCAAAAGTAGGGACAATATTAGCATATTAAAACACATTTGTCACAACTTAATATGAATCAAGAATAAAGTTCAAGACAATCATACATTTACTGGTATCGTCAAGGGCCTGAGGGGTACCATTCAACATCAATGGCATCTTAGGAAATTAATCAAGATTATCATCTAAAGATTTACCATCATCCATTTATAATTGAATAAAGAAACTTTCAATAAAAAGACGTAGTAGAATATAGCGGGTCAAGCTTATCTGACAGAGCAATTGCAATATCTGCACCATCTACCTTCCTGATAACTAATTCGGCAGATTAAGAATCAAGATAATGTATGCTTCTTCATTAATTTCATCCGCCTTATACAATAAATATATATCCCTTTTCTTGATATCCCCAATTAAAGCATACACCTTATGATGTGAAAGAAAAACTTTAATCTTTTTATGTCATACACCAAAGTCAATTTTTCCATCATAGTCTGACATATATGTGCGAGTTGTAGCCACCAGTTTAGTACAATCAATATATATATATATATATATATATATATATATATATATATATATATAGAGAGAGAGAGAGAGAGAGAGAGAGAATAAGGGAGGAGAGCTGCCAGCTTATTTTAAAAAGTAGGCTAGCAGATACTAATATATAAACAAAAAATTAAAAAAGAACTTTTGATTTGGTCTCTCTATCCAATCGATACTCACTTTCCCACCAAGCGCTCTCCTGCAAAAAAAATAACCTCTGCTACTTGTGGAGTACTCCCACCATCATCAACCCGGCTTATTGAAGAACCCAAATTAAGAGGTAAAAATCAAATTACATTTTTTCAAAATTATCTGATTTAGGTATATAATTTATTTAATAATATTTTTACACAAATCAGTCAATATGATTGTCAAAAATCTTCAAAGAAAAATTATATTTACCTATTTAATCCAGTGATTGTCTTCCATTGAAATCTCCAACAGTTGCGCCAAATGAATATTTACTGCAAAACATTAAAATAAAAAAAATGCAGCAGATTACTATAACTTATGGAGGAAAGATTTTAAGATTACAACTTTACATCTTAGTTTGAATAATATCTACTCAACTTCAATTTAATATCATGTACATAAGTGACATTGACATTTATAATCAAATATTGCTAATTTTTTAGCTAACAATAATGATGAGATTGACATTAACACAACGACGCTAATATAGCGAGATTCTTAGTTTATATGTATCTACACAACACGTTAATATTTACTACAAATCAATTCAAAAAATGCAGTACAAGACCAAATTACTCACTCCAATAGTAAAAGGCTATTGTCAGAACAAATGCAGTAAAAAACTGAAAAACATTAAGTAACTTTGTGAATATATGCAATAATAACTCGTCATCATATCATCTACAAAATCCTAATTCAGATACCCTATTCTCATTTCATCTTATTAACACAACACGAATTGTGTATATGAAAAATTCCACAATAAAAAAATCTAAATAATTATCTGATTGTAGGAGGGAGTTTAATTTTTGTTAAGGGAGAAAAAAGAAAGAGGAGAGAAAGAACGTACCGTGGCTGTGGTGTTGGGTTGCTCGGAGTTAGGTCTGTGATGTCGCTCAGAGTAGTTCGAACTAATCAGAAATGTTGCAGGCGGTGTTGATGGGTTGTTGTGGACCGTGACTCAAGCCCAGAAAGATAATTGTTGATGTATCTGCTCGTAGAGGCGCGGTGGTGATGATTGCGCTCGGACGAGGGATGGTGTCGATATGATGAACGGAGAGCGGTGGTGGTTGGTTCAGAGGTGAGAAAGGAAGAGAAAAAAATACATAAATGAAGGAGAATGTGCGTTTAAGATTTTATTTTTAATTTTTTGTTTATATACTAATGGCTGCTAGCCTAACTTTTAAAATAAGCTGACAGCTCTCCTCCCGTATCCTCATATATATATATATATATATATATATATATACGAATGGGATTTCGAAATTTTAGACAATCTTTATCCAGAACCGATTATTCACCTCATAAGGAAAACAAAAATTAAGGAATTTGATGTAATTGATAAATTTATTTGGCCCTACTCAAAGGATGGGAATTACGATACTAAAACAGGGTATAAAGTGATAGTAGAAGAACATAACAACAACAAAGCTACTACAACAAAAACAAGAGCTATGCAAGAATCAGAAATTTGGAAAACTATATGGAAATCAAACATCCCAAAAAAAATAAAATTATTTATTTGGCGACTGGTCAACAACGCAATACCGACTAGAGTCAACTTATCTAAAAGGAATTGCGCGGATGGCACAAATTGCTTATGGTGTAACCACGAAAAAGAAGACATTGAACAATTACTTTTACAATGTAATATGTGTAAAGACATATGGGCGGGATCCTTTCTACAAATAAAGATACAAGAGGTAATGGAGGATAAGTTAGAAGAGTGGTTTCTCAAGACAATAAAATCGTTTACAAAAGGGGGATGGGATGAGAACGTAGTACGAGATTTCTTAATGATCAACCTGTGGAACATTTGGAAAGCGAAAATGAAAGGCATTCACGAAGGTATTGCAGCTAATGGAATCAGGATTAATATTGCCTCAACAAAGCTGATGCAAGATATACACGGGATTAACTGGATTAAAGAAAGTTATAAAGGATTTAACGGCACGGAAGAACAAAGTAGAGGAATTGACAGTAACGAACAGGAGGAAGATATTAAATTTTACTGTGATGCATCTTTTTCGAACAAATGGGAACCTACGGGAATCGCAGTCGTTTGCAATCAATCTGGAAACAACTCAATATTCAAACACTGTTTTAGTACTGATTGCAATTCGGCGCTAGAGGGAGAAGCGAGAGCAGTATTAGAAGCAACACAGCTTGGAGCGAACTTCCCGGAGAGGAAAATTGTTATCCACTCGGACAACCTTGAGATTATTCAAGGTATAAAGCAGGTGTCAGCAGCACGTTGGAATATCCAACCCATCCTACGAAAAATTATCCACAAAACTAAAGATCTAGGGCTTGTTTCATTTAAGCACATTAACAGGAAGCTCAACAGGGAAGCGGATAAATTGGCGAATGAAGCTAGGCACGCGACAACTTTTGTTAATCGGAATACGCTTAGTATTTTCGATTTATCTGTAGCTTTTAGTAGATTAGGCATTGGATGAATTTTTTGTTTTTCACAGGGTGCTTCCGCACCCTTACATTGTCCAAAAAAAATTAAGAGTCATAAAAAACTTCAAAGTAATTTTACTTTTAAATCACGATTTTATCAAACCACACAAGATTTTGGAAACTAGGAAGCTTCCAAGAAATCTAGAAAATACTCAAAAAACACTAAAATGAAACCCAAAAATTTCCAAAAAACTGTTTGAATTTTAGAAAAAGAAAGAGAGAAATCTAATACATATTCAAACAATTAAAACCCTAGAAAAAAGTCAACCCCCTTTTAGATCTGTAACTAGATTTAACAAGCTCTAATACCTCTGTTGTAAATATGTTTGAATCTAAAGACAGTTTTCATAAGCTTATACTGGAAAAAATAGAACAACTATCAAAATACGGAAAAGGTAAAGAACACAAATACATTTTATTATGGTTCGACAAAATTTATCTACATCTATGTTGGGCTCCGGCGAGAGTAGATTTTCCTTTATTGGATGTTCGATATTACAACCTAGAATCTCACAAGTATAACGTAACTCTCAAACCCTAATCAAACTACATTAACTAAATAATGTAAGAATCAAGGACATTCTTAATCTATAAGAGAGATACTAACTATTATAGTGAAGATCAAAGATTAAATCTAACACTAACAATAAATACTAGTTCACAACGGTGAGTTCATAGAGAAATGGCAAAAGAGACGAACGAATGAATTAACTTTTCTTAAGAAAGGTAGGGGTGTATATATATATATATATATATATATATATATATATGAGACATAAGAGGGTTTGTATCCTGGTCATCCATCTTGATCAAGATCAACGGTTATTAGCCCATCCACATTTTAGTGTTGAAACGCCGCTAAATTTGTATAAGTCTAATAAGTCAGAGTCCAACAATTTGAGTCCAAATATCTGAATATAAGCAAGTCCCAATATATCATACTGATGAAAGAAGGACATGGACTACTAATTGCAATTTTGGAAACCTACATAATGTCTCAAATCGGAAGCTGCTCGGCAGTAGAAGGTATATCGAAGGGCTGAGTGTAGGCCTAAGTGATAGCACTATCAACAATGTGGTTAGGAGGAGCGACCATTGTATTAGAATTTAGGAACACAAGTCACATCACAAGCCCGGATAATAGCAGCAGGTGGGTCTTGGCGGGGGAAGCAACTTGAGGCGATACAGTGGTGGAAAAAAATTGGGACTAAAGGTTTTCTCGCGGCTATTAATTGGGATGTATTCTTCGGATCGTTAATTGGGGTATTATGGAAGGAGCGGTGTGAAATAGTTTTCAACAATGGGATATTCCCAAGTGGGAAGATCTTAATTAAGAAAGAAAAATGGTTAGCCTCTTATTATCTTCAAGTGTGGCAAAATCATTCGACTAAATCAGTGACGTGTAGGGATCATGTTGAATGGATTGGATGGTGCAAACCGAATCGAGGATTCAAACTCAAAATGGATAGGAGTTGTATCGAGACAAAAGGTATAAGAGGGGAAGGAGGGGTGCTGAGAGATAATGAAGGTAAATGGATGCAAGGATTCTCTTACGAGGAGGAATTGTTCTACAACGGTAGTTGTAGAGTTAGCAGCAGTGTATGAGGGGCTCTATTGCGATGGGAGTAAGAGAGCTATTAGTGGAAGTGGACTCATAATAGGCCATTAGTGTGATTTACCACGTCGAGGAGAAAAAGGACCAACTGCGACTTGGATAGAAAGGATTTGAGGGATATATCATGGATAGAAAAACTTTGTTCGTACTCAAGAATATATACAGAGAATAGAATGCTTGTGTCGATTGATTGTCATGATTGGGTTTTAAGCAATCTAATGTCTACTCTACCTTCATAGATTCATAGGATGGGGTTTATACTCTGCTTACTAAAGACATGATAGGATGGAGAACACCTTAAAGAATATTTAGGTCAGATATTATGGAATTGTTAAGCATGTACTAGATTTAATTTCCATAGTTTTAGAACCTCCTTTGTAATAAAAAAAATCTATCCACAATGATTAACAATAGCTAAATCCAATAATAAAACGGGCTTCACATATCTGGTTAACATACAACAAAAACATAAAAATTGATCATAGAAGCGTTAATAAAAATTTAATTATGTGTTGATTTAGACTCATATGTCACCTCAACTCTAACTAACTAATAACAAATAATATAAACACAATTAGATGTTCACGGAAAATGTAACTTTAAGGGCTTGTTTGGTTTGTAAAAGTAATGGGTATTTTCTATTTTCATTCTATATATTTTTCAAAATACTAATGAAAACATGTTTGGCTAGAGAAAATGAAAACAGTTTTCTGAAAAATTATATAATAAGGCTGCTATATTGGAAAACGTGAAATCAACGTTTTTCATATATTCAGAAAATATTGAAAAGAAAAACGAAAATTATTTTAAAAAAATATATTCTGAAAATAAAAATAGGAAATAGTTTCACAAACCAAACCAGGCCTAAATTTAGATAAAGGTAGATTGAGAAATTAAAAGATTTGGTAATTTATATTTAATTAAATTAAATTATGTTATTGATTGTATGGTATAAATTTTTACTAGTATATATAATCTTTTAATAATTGGTACCAAAACTTTTGAAATTCCCATGCTAATAACCACTTTATTTTGTCTTTACACACATGCCATATATGTGTGATTGAAAAGATTTTATGATCTCTTTAATGCTCCATCTAAAATCTTTTCATGTCCACACAAATTTCGCAGCCACTTGATTCAAAACATGTATTTTTTAGATCTCCAACTACACACACTCCTCCATTGCTGCCATGGCCACAGCCTCAGCAGTTCCATTAAACTTCCCTTTACTTATCAACTCTTCAAAAAATCCTCAAAGAAGCCATTCAAGGCTATTTGCTCTACCTTCAAATGATGTACAGAAGAAGATAAATAACATCAATTTGTATGGAACCTCATTACCCATCGAAGGTCTGGTCGCAGATCGTATCGAGAATCGTTATGTTAGAAGCGTTTCCGTGAACTCTACGGCATCAGAAAGTAGCGTAACCTCACATGGCCCGCTGAATGTGGTATGTGATCAACTCAACTAATAGTTACATTACAATTATATGATTCAATTCAATTACAAAAAATTGAAATTTTTTCCACGTGTATGTCATAAAGGTAGTTGGAGGATTACATTTATTAGTTTCACTTGGTTTGATACTAGCTTTGGATAAGTTCTTAAAACAAGCATTTGTAGCGGCTGCAATCAAATTTCCAAGTGCTCTATTTGGAATGTTTTGTACATTCACCGTTCTAGTGGCCCTCGATACCATTCTCCCAGTTGCAGCTACTCGCTTAATGAACTTCTTCGAACCTGCTCTATTATTCATCCAGAGATGGCTTCCTTTGTTTTACGTTCCTTCTTTAGTTGTTTTACCTCTTGCCGTCAAAGATATTCCAGCAGCTTCAGGCCTCAAAATTTGTTTCATTATAGGTACATTTTAACATTTAGTGTTTTTATCCGAAATGTGAATTAACAATTTTTTTTTTTGTGTAGTTGGAGGATGGCTAGCTTCACTTTGCGTCGCAGGTTTTACAGCAATTGCTGTAAGAAATATGGTGAAGACAGAAATGATATCTGCCGAGCCTATGGGGAAGCCTTCTCCTTTCTCTATAACAGAAACATGGGCATGGACGGGAATATTTATTGCATCGTTTATCGGTGCACTTTTATATCCAATGGCACTTGAAACAAATGCAAGAACATGCCTACCGTTTTTACTCTCGTCCACTGTACTCGGATATATAGTCGGTACTGGGTAAAACTCTCTATCTTTAATCATATTTAAAACTCCATCTGTTTTACAAATAATATCCACTTAGCTGTTCACACGTATTAAGAAACATAATAATTGCATTCGCTTTTACAAACCGGCCCCTCGTAAAGTTAATAAGGTAATAGTAGAAAAAGTTAAAGAAAGTGTCTTGAAACTTTAAGTAGATAATATCTTTGAAAAACCATTTTTAGTAAGTGGACATTAATTGTGAACTGACAAAACACCTTTCATCGTTTTACTAACTTTTGTTCTTCAGGCTTCCAGGTGGTTTGAAAAAGGTTTTCCATCCGATTATCTGTTGTGCATTATCGGCTGTTTTAGCAGCATTTGGTTATGGTTACCTTTCTCAATCTGGTCTTGATCCAGTACTAGGTAAACAATTTTGCTTTGACCTTGCAAGAATCTTAATGAGATTCGGTTTGGTAAATTTATATTGGAGGGTGTTGTTATTTATACAGGATATTATCTTACAAAAGTCTCATCCAACCCTGGGGCTGGTGATATTTTAATGGGATTTCTGGGATCTGTAATCATCTCCTTTGCTTTCTCAATGTTCAAACAAAGAAAGGTATTGAATACTCTTCCTAGGCTCGACTTGCGATAAGTTTTAATAGTAACAAGTTTTTCTGATTTTATCTTTTTTAGTTGGTTAAAAGGCACGCCGCTGAGATTTTCACATCTGTAATTTTGTCGACATTATTTTCTTTGTATTCGACTGCAATCATTGGACGGCTAATTGGGTTAGAACCAAACTTAACTATATCGGTTCTTCCTAGATGTATAACGGTAGCACTAGCGCTAAGCATTGTGTCTTTCTTTGAAGGTTAGTACTTAGTAGCGTACTTCATCTAATGTATTATAACTTTATAAGACAAATTGTCTTTCTAGTGAACTTGTTATATGTTATATATGTTTGGATTGAATTTAGGTGCAAATACATCGCTCACAGCTGCTGTGGTTGTGCTAACTGGCTTGGTCGGAGCAAATTTTGGACAGGCGGCTCTTGATAAACTTGGTTTCCGTGATCCAATCGCCCGAGGAATTGCAACTGCGTCAAGGTATTATTGAAACTCAAAATATGAATATACGAATGTTAATCCCGTGAGTGACATCTAATGTTACTCTATTTTTTGTGGTTGTAGTGCACACGGACTAGGAACAGCGGCTCTATCGGCAAAGGAACCGGAAGCTCTTCCATTTTGTGCCATTGCATATGCTCTAACTGGTATATTTGGTTCATTGATTTGCTCCGTTCCAGTAGTGAGACAAAGTTTACTAGCAATTATAGGGTGAAACAATAAGTGAAGCATTTAAAAGCAAAATGGAAAAGATGAGCAATTTTATATAGGCCGTAGGTACGTGTAAATAACTTACAAACCGCCCAAGTGATAAAATTCTTACCAGCAATGCATTCATTTTCATTGTCTGTTAATTCTTGAAATGTGGTATTGCAGCTACGTCATCATCCGTGCCTAAACTAAACTTTACAGGATCCCCTTTGTATAAATATTTATTTTCTACAATTCTTTTTATTAAATATCAAGAATTTCTATTATCGATTATAGTATTCGGTTTTTTTTAGTCGAATGCAAATTTCATTAAAATAACCCAATGTTAACACAAAATATTAACCTATCCCAAGTGTATCAAAGTCACTTTTAAGGAGTTTAGCTATTTAGGGAGGTGGATAATACATCGAAAGACCAAACAATTTGTCTTTTAACGTTTGTTTTGCCCACCTAATTACTATTCGGTTTCTAGTTCTTCTCACAAACGAGAACTTAATATTATGTTTAGTTTTACAAATAGAAATGAACTTAAACAATACACTAGTACATCTAGATAATCTAACAACTCTAAAATTAATTCGACTAATTATAGTTAGACTATCACTCTCAATCTCCACTGAACCAGGAGGGAGCCTTGAAGCCATCTTACAAGCTAAGACTATTGTAATTTTCTATCAATATTAATCTCAAATCACACTACTCAATAACCACAAACGCAAGAAATAAAGCAAGAAAGTAAGAACACAGATTTTATCGTGGTTCAGTCCAAATCAGACCTACATCCACGTTGAGCTCCGATGAGAGGTGCTCGGCTACTAGAAATCACAAGAGATACAATGTTTCAGATCACCTTACAATACAAAACCACACAATCGAAAAGAATACCACTTCTAATCTAACTCTCGAACCCTAAACAGATGAATAAGGCTATCTAGTGATTAATCAAGATGATTATCACAAATTACACGAGATATTACTAACAAGAAGCTATCTAATCGATTACAAGAAGAATCAGAGGTTGATCTTCTAAGAACTAGGGTTTAGTGTATGAGAGAGGCGAGAGAGAACGCGGAAGATGAGAGAGTAAGGGTTATGACTTCGGTCAACCCATATTCCTTATATATGAGACAAAAGCCAAGAGCGAATGAGAGTTATTGGATGATAATAAGATCAAACGCCCGAGATAAAGCCACGTCAATAAGTAATGAGCCAATCAGAATATAACACTTCACATAATATATATCCACCTAATAGATATATATTCTTCAATCTCCACCTTGAAGTGTTGATCCTCCACCTCCACCTGAAACTGCACCTAGAGTGATTTCTAGCCAACCTAAGCCATCTCCATCACCATCTCAGCCCAAGATTCCTGCAAAACATTAACCAATAGAAAGCAAATCCAAGCAATGCTTGAACTTGACATTAGTAACAATTTTAGTACCAAAATCAGCAGGATTATCCTCAGTAGCCACTTTCAACAACTTAACTTCACCACTAGCCAGTATATCTCTTATGTAATGATACTTAACATCAATATGTTTGGTCCTTTCATGATATACTGGGTTTTTACTCAATTGAATTGCACTTTGACTATCAGAGAATATAGTAGCCTTACCCTTCACAATACATGCTTCAGATAACAGATTTTGAAGCCAAATTGCTTCTTTAGAAGCATCAGTTATAGCCACATATTCAGCCTCAGTAGTGGACAAAGCCACTAAGGGTTGAAGTTGAGACTTCCAAGAAATACAATTACCTCCAAGAGTGAAGCAGTAAGAGGTAGTAGACTTTCTTGAGTCTCTATCTCCAGCAAAATCTGAATCTACATATCCAACTAACTCAAAAGGTATATTATGATTTCCATAACACAGTCCAACACCCAAAGTACTTCCAACATATGCAAGAACATGTTTAAGAGCACACCAATGATCCCAACCAGGATTTGACATGTACCTGCTCAATAAAGATATAGCAAAGGACAAATCTGGTCTAGTACTAATCATGGCATACATGAGGGACCCTATAACATTAGTATATGGGACAGTATCCATCTTAATAATATCAGACTGAGAGTCTGAGACTTGGGGCACAAATGTTTAGATAAAACAAAATGACCAGCCAAAGGAGTCATAACAGTTTTGCAATTCAAGCTACCAAATTTTGAAATTACTTTTCTCAAATAAGGTTCCTGGTGAAGCTTAATCATGCATTTATCTCTATCTCTATCAATCATCATACCTAAGATTTTCTTAGCATTTCCAAGGTCTTTCATATCAAATTCCTTACTAAGTTTCCTCTTTAACTCAGATATATACTTAAGGGACTTAGAAATAATGAGCATATCATCAACATAAAGTAAAACATACACATGATGATCAGTTTTAACAGATAGATACAAGCAAGCATCATAATCAGATCTCACATAGTCACATTTAAGCATAAATGAGTCAAACTTCTTATACCATTGTCTAGGGGACTGTTTTAAACCATAAAGAGATTTTTTCAACAAGCATACATGATCAGGCAGTTTAGGGTCAATAAAACCCTCAGGTTGTCTCATGAAAATAGTTTCCTCTAGGTCACCATGCAAGAAGGCAGTTTTAACATCTAATTGCTCAATTTCAAGGTTATAACAAGCAGCATAAGCTAACATTGCCCTAATAGTCTTAAATTTAACCACAGGAGAGAAAATTTCATTGAAATCAATACCTTCCCTTTGAGTATAGCCTTTTGCCACCAACCTAGCTTTGTACCTTGGAGGGTCAGTCTCAGATATGCCCTCTTTGAGCTTGAATAGCCATCTACATTCCACTACCTTCTGATTATGAGGTAGTTCAGTAAGGGTCCAGGTATTATTATCATGTAATGATTTAATTTCTTCCTTCATAGCCTTTTCCCACTGTATACTATCCTCTGCCTCCATAGCATCCATATAGGATGTTGGTTCAGAGTTGGTGACCTCAATTGAAGCATTCAAAGCTGTATACACAAGATCTGCATATGAATATCTTGAAGGTGCCCTGGTTTCCCTTCTAGTCCTATCTCTAGTGAGTTGATAGTTCTGAAGTTGCCCTGTTGAAGACTCAGGAGGATGTTCTTCACCCTCATTTTCCTCAGTAGCTTCAGCTTCATCATAGGGAGGGTGCAGCTCATCCCCATGGTTATCAACTGGACTGGAAGACTCAGGCTCCACCTCTTTCTCAATTCCCACCACTTGTTGAGGTTGTGCAGGTTCAGGCAAAACATCATCACCTGTACCTGTACCATTTTTGAAAGGAAATGTTAGTTCATCAAAAATCACATCTCTACTAACAATAACTTTGAAACCCCTACTGTCTTTTTCCCACAGTCTATAACCCTTTACACCATGTTGGTTTTGATAACCCAACATTATGCATTTGATAGACCTAGGATCCAACTTACCCTCCTTTGTGTGCGCATAAGCTGCACACCCAAAGGGTTTAAGAAATGATAGGTTTGGTTTCTGCCCCTTCCAAATTTCCATAGGAGTCTTAAGTCCTATAGACCATTTTGGACTCCTATTAACAAGATAAGTAGCTGTGTAAAGGGCTTCTCCCCAAAATTCTTTGGGTAAGCCTGAGGTGAAGAGCATACATCTGACTTTCTCAAGGAGTGTCCTGTTCATCCTCTCAGCTACACCATTTTGTTGTGGTGTATGCCTAACTGTCCTGTGTCTCAAGATTCCATTAGTCTTACAATATAAATCAAACTCAGTGTTACAAGATTCAAGACCATTATCAGTTCTCAAAACCTTTAAAGTTAAACCAGTTTGATTTTCTTCCAAACACTTCCATTCTTTGATTTTTTGAAAAGTTTCATCTTTAGTTTTAAGTAAGAAGGTCCAAACCCTTCTACTAAAGTCATCAACTAAAGAAAGGAAGTATTTGAAATTACCATGAGCATCATACCTCTCAGGACCCCAAAGGTCTGCATGAACATATTCAAGACAAGCCTTGGAATTATGAGTTCCAGGCTTGAAACTTACCCTATGTTGTTTACCCAACACACAAGTCTCACAGAAAGGAAGGTCCCCAACTGTGTCTTTTCCAAGCATACCTTGTTTGCTAAGGACACTGAGTCCTTGTTGACTCATATGCCCTAGCCTTAAATGCCACTTTTCAGTGGTAGCCTGAGATGAAGCATTAGTAACAGAATTCACAGAACCAATTATATGAGTACCATCAAGAACATATAGATCAGCATGTTTAACACCAGATAAAAGCAATTTACCATTCTTATAAACATGAATAACACCTTTAGAAACATTGGAAACACAACCAAGATCATCAAAAGCACCCAAAGAGATTAAATTTCTTTTCAAATCAGGAATATATCTAACATTAGTCAATTCAATACATTTCCCAGAACCCATTCTCAATTTAATCTTCCCAATACCTTTAACCTCACAAGTGTTGTTATTCCCCATATATACAGTTTCATTGTTCACATAAGACAAGTCATGAAATACTTCAAGTATGGGACACATGTGAAAGGTACAACCAGAATCAAGAATCCAACTAGCATGCTCAGACAAGTTACTCACATTCAAGACTTCAAATACATCATCAGTAGTCTTAGGCATACTAGCAATATTAGATTCATTACTGTTCATCTTGTTTTTCAACTTATAGCAATTTTTCTTTAAGTGTCCAGCTTTCGCACAATGAAAACACTTCCTAGTTTCTTTGTTCTTAGAACTAGTGGTTTTCTTTCCTTTCTTATTTTTAGCTAAGTCAAGTGATTGAGTAGTATCTGTTCTAGGGTTAACATACATGTTAATTCCAGTTCTTTTAAGGGACTTTAATTCATTTTCTCGGGTCTTAAGTGCAGTAACAACTTGATCATAAGTAGGGACAGTACTAGCATATTGAAACACATCTTTCACAACTTGAAAAGATTCAGGTATAGCATTCAAAAGGATCATACATTTACTAGTGTCATCTAAAGCCATAGTAGTTCCTTTCAGAACAAGGGACATCTTAGTAAATTCATCTAAATTCTCATCAATAGATTTAGAAACATCCATTTTATAATTAAACAAAGAACCTTTCAAGAAAGCAAGATTAGGAACAGATTTAGAGGCATAGAGAGTTTCGAGTTTACCCCACAGCTCAAGAGCTGTATCAGCACCATCAACTTGTCGAATGACAGAGTCAGAAAGATTCAAGAAGAGGATATTATAGGCTTCTTCTTTGATTTGTGCTTCTTTGTCAAGTTCTCCTTCACGCCACTCTTTAATGTCAGCAATGAGAGCACTTCCCACTTTATGATGAGAGAGTAGAACCCTCATCTTTTTCTGCCAAACACCGAAATCCATCTTACCATCGAACACGGACATATCAATTCGTGTAGAGGTAGTCATCGTATGATTTAAACAAGAACGGAGAGAAACCGAATTAAAACCCACGAGATGAAATTAGGCGAAACCCTAATTTTTCAAGAACACCGATTTGAAACCTTAATCTGATAGCCCTAGATTAATAATCAAGCTCTGATACCACTGTTGTAATTTTCTATCAATATTAATCTCAAATCACACTACTCAATAACCACAAACGCAAGAAATAAAGCAAGAAAGTAAGAACACAGATTTTATCGTGGTTCCGTCCAAATCAGACCTACATCCACGTTGAGCTCCGATGAGAGGTGCTCGGCTACTAGAAATCACAAGAGATACAATGTTTCAGATCACCTTACAATACAAAACCACACAATCGAAAAGAATACCACTCTAATCTAACTCTCGAACCCTAAACAGATGAATAAGGCTATCTAGTGATTAATCAAGATGATTATCACAAATTACACGAGATATTACTAACAAGAAGCTATCTAATCGATTACAAGAAGAATCAGAGGTTGATCTTCTAAGAACTAGGGTTTAGTGTATGAGAGAGGCGAGAGAGAACGCGGAAGATGAGAGAGTAAGGGTTATGACTTCGGTCAACCCATATTCCTTATATATGAGACAAAAGCCAAGAGCGAATGAGAGCCATTGGATGATAATAAGATCAAACGCCCGAGATCAAGCCACGTCAATAAGTAATGAGCCAATCAGAATATAACACTTCACATAATATATATCCACCTAATAGATATATATTCTTCAAAGACCATTCCTCTTACTTTTGTTTCAGCTACTGAATGAGTTTGAACCTTCATTGTATCTGTTACCACACAAGCAATAGCATCTGAGTTAGACTTTAAATCACAGGAAACCTTACCATTCACTTCAACTTTTCCTGTAATAGGGGGATCCAATTTCAAAGAATAATCCCCACCCCTTACTATACTAGAATTGTGACTGTGAGATTTGTCATTTAACTCTATTTCACATAATGTTTTGTCTGAACTGCTAAGAAATTACAATTCAAAACAAATGCTCATTGAATGGACCTCAGCAAAACGTGTATAAGGAGGGTACGGGACCTCAGAATGAAGCGAGTGTAATAAATAGAGGGGTTGCGACTAAGGTAGATAAACAATCACTATTTGGGAAGTGAATGACGGTACAGAGGGGAGGTACTAGACTGGGGCCGCGTACGTAGAATACAAATGGGTTTTATAATGCGAAAAACGGAACAAAATAATGGGGTCAAGATTTGAAGCGCTACTGATTGAGGGTGGGGAATACAGTGATTTGGAAGGGAAACATAAAAAGAATTTACAATTTAAAGAAAGAAATAAGGTCGCACAGATAGTCTTAATGGGGAAACAAGGTAATAAATCGAGAAAATATAAAGGGGAGAGTTTGAGGCATAAAATCATCGTGGCAAACGATTTTGAGAAGGAAAGAACGTTGGAGGCTAGAGCTGGAAGGAGAGAAAATATGGGATGGAAGTTGAGGTCGATCATGTGAGGTTTCAGGCGAGTGAGGAAGTAGTAAATAGTGCAAAAACAGCAGGTCGAAGTAATAAAAAGTCCGCAAGAGCTACAAGGACTAAATTGGTAATAAATGAAAAGTTTGCGGCTGAAATGATTGAGGAAACCGGGGTAAGTCAGTGTGTTGAAGATGCAGCAAAGAGTAAAGATTACAGGGCTTGCTTTGAACATAAATTTTATTGAACGAGCTATAGGCAAGATTGGACAAGGAGTAGGGGTGAGCATGGTTCGGTTCGTCTCGGTTTTTGGCCAAAACCGGAACCGAACCGAATATTTCGGTTTTTTATAATTTAATAACCAAACCGGATGGTTCGCATTTGGTTCCACATTCGGTTTTTGGTTCCGAATTGGTTCGTTTCGGTTCGGTTTTGGTTCTCTTCGAATTCGGATGCTTGGTCAATAATATTTTCACCCCATTTCTTGATATACATTGTCCAATAGAGACTAATATTCCAATACAATTATGCTACTATTACTTGTCCATGTGAGCTATTAATATATCAATTAAATATAAATTTATAATCTAAAAATACTTATCTTAATTTACAATACTACAATAAATTTAAATCTACTACTTCCTATTTTATACAATAATGATTTATAAAATCAATCAAGTAATGAATACTTATAATCTTAAGTGATATAAAAAAAATTCTCACTAATAGCACCATCGAATAGTATAACCAAAATTTCACGTAGATAATAAATTCTTAACAAAAGTTTTTCTCACATAATTCTTATTAAAGTAGTTCAAAAAATCCCTATTTTTTCCTTCATTAGTTGGGTTTTTGTTCGGTTTTTTTGGTTCGGTTTTTAGGTAGTAAACCGAACCAAACCAAAATATTCGGTTTTTGAAAAATTTAAAACCGAACTATTTGGTTATTCGGTTTTTGCTTATTTTCGTTCGATTTTTTCCGGTTTTCTGGTTCGGTTTGGTTATTTGGTTCTCATCTGCTCACCCCTAACAAGGAGTGTACTGTAATGATGGCTTTACCACAACTACTGTACCAGAAAAGGTAGAGGTTTAGGGACCATCACTTGCAGCAGCAAAGAAAATTGCTGTGGACCCGGGACCCAAGACGAAATCAACGGCTTCTACGTAGAATCCTCCAGGAGATGTGATGGTGAGCGATGACCAAGAATTTAGTCAAGTCCCCGAAACCAATACTAGGCGGTTTGGAGTTGGTAAATGAAAAAGAGATGATCGGGGACGTCTCGGACATGATCACGGAAGCCAATGCGTGATTGGTAACTTTCAGTACAAACCTTTAAGTTTACTAATGTGTACACATTTAAATTATACACACGAGTGGAATAGACTAAACAGCCCGATAAACATACTAATTTGGAATTGTCATGGAGATTGGCCAACAGATTTAGAATTTTGGTTTGTGAAATGATGCGAGTACATAAAGTGTGGTTAATCGTTATCGTGCAACCGAGATCCAGTGGTATGAAAGCAAACGATATGATTAGGAGCTTGGGCAAAGTAATTTCAGTGAGAGTCAAAGCGGAAACATAGAAATAAGGTATTTAGGTGATCTGGGACGACGCGAACATTGATATTAAGGTGTTGTCACCAAGTCGGCAAGTTATTTTTATAGAAGTTACCAAACGTGATTGTGAATCCTGGGTTTTCTCAACTATTTACGTGCGTCCGTCTCTGGTGGATCGTCAAGAGTTATGGGTAGCGTTGAAAGAGGTGTTCTAGAGGATTGAGACTCCTTGGCTAGTCGCCAGGGATTTCGATCAAGTTTTAATCAAGTAGGTAAAGAGGAGGATAATAAAGGGGGAGTTGGTGAAGTCACCATAAGTATGGAGAAATTGACGAGTGGAGACATGACTGCGTGTTAACTGATTTGGGGTTTAAAGGGCCACGTTTTACTTGGTGCGATTCGTGGAACACGGGCCATCGAATACTAAGGATACTAGACAGAGCTTAAGGTAACACCTACCTACATTTAGTTTTTTTCCAAGCGAAGGTTACTCACTTAGATCGAGCGCATTCAAATCATACTCCGATTCTGATTCAAATTATAGGGGATGACCCTCGTCCACGAAATATAGGTCGGTTCAAATTTGAATCAGCTAGGTTACCTCCATAAGGATTTTCAGAATTTTGTACGGGATAAATGGATTCCGAATCATTCGGATTCGGATGATAGTATTGAGGATATGCAGCGGTACTTTAAGGCTTGGAACTGCAATGTTTTTGGAGATATCAATTGAAAGAAGCGGCTTATTATAGCGAGACTTAGAGGTATCCAATATTCGCTAGAACAAACTTATAATTAGGGGTGAGCATGGTTCGGTTCGTCTCGGTTTTTAGCCAAAACCAGAACCGAACCGAATGTTTCGGTTTTTTGTAAATTAATAGCCAAATCGGGTGGTTCGCATTTGGTTCCACGTTCGGTTTTTGGTTCCGAATTGGTTCGTTTCGGTTCGGTTTTGGTTCGCTTCGAATTCGGATGCTTGGTCGATAATATTTTCACCCCATATCTTGAAATATATTGTTCAATAGAGACTAATATTGCAATACAATTATGCTACTATTACTTGTCCATGTGGACTATTAATATATCAATTGATTAAAAACTTATAATCTAACAATACTTATCTTAATTTACAATACTACAATAATTTTAAATCTATTACTTCCTACTTCATACAATCATATGATTTATAAAATCAATCAAGTAAAGACTACTTATAATTTTAAGTGATACAAAAAAATACTCAATAATAGCACCATCAAATAGTATAACTAAAAATTTCACGTAGATAATAAATATTCAACAAAAGTATCTCCCACCTATGTTGTAGATATCCCCGCCTAGGCGTCAACTCCCTGATGTCTCCCTAATTGTTCTTATTTTAGACCCTTGGGAGACATCATTTTTGGCGTTTATTTACTTAATTCGATAGACTTTTGGACTAAAATTGCAATAATCCGGAATTTCCTTTTTATTTCTAGCATTTTTACTTTATTAAACTTTTGCGCGTAATATTGGTATTTTTAGTGAAAAGTTTACAGGTTTTAGATGTTAGCTAGGAGAGGAATCCGAGGAGAAAGTCAAAGATCGTGAATTAGAGTCAAGACTTGAAGATAAATCCCGAAGATATTATTTTTAGAGCTGAAAATCCATTTTCCAGGTCATAGATTGCTGATTTCGAGGTGCTTAAGCGATGATTTAGCTGTTGACCTTTGAAGATAAATCATTCCTTATCGAGTTACGGAACTTTAGCAACTGGAATGAGGTCAATCGGAGTTGTAACGCATCGGGAAAAGCCGTTTTAGTGAAGGTGTATCAGCAGTTACGGGATTTTGGGCTTGGAAATTGGACTTGGACATTTAATTAGTCTTTTATTTTCTGGTCCAAGCCCTAGTCCGAATTTATGCTTATAAAAGGAGGTCTGGACTTCTATTTTTCACACAATTCACATTCCACAATTAAAAACATCAGAGAGAAGCAACAGAAGGAAGAAAGAAGAAGCTACAAGAGCTGGAGTGGGTCTATAGCTCCGTTCGTAGTCATTCCAATTCCGGAATTAGGTTCTTTCAATTTTAATTTTGTAATCAATTATGAATTCCAATTATTTTAATTTAGTTTTTAATTTTAATATGAGCTAAGCTTTTAATAGTGCTTGAGAACAAACAATGGGTGAATCCTAATTTTATGAAATAACGAATGTTGAATTTGGGTTTATGCTAAATTAAATTAGATTGGGTTCATTACTCTTTTCGATAATTTGTGATTATTTACTGATTTTAGAGTCGCGAACTAAAATTAGGTATTAGTATCTAAGCTATTCCACATAAGTGGCGTGTGGATCATCCTGACGGAGGGTTTAGGTATAGAATTAATTATTCAATCTAGGATAAAAGCTATTGATTCTGACGAACTTAGCTAATTCTAGGGCCAATGAGGTAAAACACTTAATCATCCAACGGTGGATCATATTTACCCTGACGGGACTAGTGACACCTTAGGATCGCCTTATAGTCCACCCTGACGGGGGTATAAGGAATTTAGAATCCCGACCATTGTAATTGACCAATTTAACCCTTAAACAACATAAGTTAGGAAATAAGATTAGGAGGATCCTTGCGTTCTCAAGTACTACCTCTCATATTGCGTTTTCACTCATTTTACTTGCGCCTTAGCTTTTACTTGCATTTAACTATTTGTCTTTTATTCATTAGTTTTAATAAACAAAACCAAACAAACATTTTATTATCTTTTACTTTCATAAGTGCATCAATCACTACTTGCTAAACATTGTGATCAACCATCCGTCCTTGGAACGAATCTGTATTATCATACATACTACTTGGGACAACCGTACACTTGCGGTTGTGTTCGATTATTATTTGCATTTATTTAGAACACACAAAGGACCACCAAGTTTTTGGCGCCGCTGCCGGGGACGGTAGCGTGTGACCACGGTGTTTATCCTTTAGTGATAAGTGCATTTATTTTATTTTATCAGTTTTACGCTTTTTGTTTGTTAGCTTTTTCAGGTTTTTAGGTTTGGTGTATGCGAAGAAGGCTATTCAAGGATCTAGAGCCAGCACCTCCGATCCTTAGTAATCCAGAATCGTTGATCAGACTTGCGAACAGAAGAAGAAGAGAACGAGAAGCTTTAGAGGTAGAAGAGTTAAGTAACAAAATGGAAGAGATCAATCTTCAAGATAATCAACTAGGCGCAAATGGCCAACCTTTGGCTCCAGGTGTTATTCCTCCAGTTCCACCAGCGAATCCTAATCCTCCAGTCCAGATAGTGATGAATCATGATCCGTGGTTCACTAATGGTCCTCCAGAAGTTCCATTCCGTGCTCCTGCTATAGGAGTAGGTGCTCCAGATATTAATGTTCCGAGATTCTGTCCAGATTCGGGTATGCTAGCTCAGTTCCAAAACTTTGGAAATTTTCGCGGAAGACCATCGGAAGATCCTCTTAGAGCGGTACAGAAATTTAAGCAGATATGTGATTCTTATATCACACAAGGGGTTTCAAGAGAACAGATGTATTTTGCTGCTTTTAAATTCTTTGTCATTGATAGAGCGAGTGAATGGCACGATACGCAAGATCCCACGAAGATCACTAATTGGGACCAACTAGAAATTGCTTTCTTTGACAGGTATTACCCAAGTAATATGCGATTAGATGCTGAATTAGAATTGACGCATTTCCGTCAAGAATATGATGAAACTTTGGGTAAGAGTTGGACAAGATTTCAGATGTGTTTGCGTAAAGTTCCCAACCATGGTTATTCAGAACAACAACAGCTTAAGATCTTTTATAGAGGCCTTGATGGGAATTCGAGAGAGAAGTTGGATACGCTATGTGGAGCGGGTTTTCTTCAAGTTCAACCCGCTCATGCAAAGATCATCCTAGAGAGAACAGTCAAGAATGAAGTTGGGTGGAATTCCGTAAGAACACCAGTTAAGGGAGTGAATAATGTTGACATAGAAGAAAAATTTGCTACGTTTGAGACTAAGATTCAGAACACTTTAGAGCAACAATTGAAGCAGCTTACTTGAGCTGTAAAAGAAGGATTTTTGAGTAAGAAGGTAGCTGTGCATGCTGCACAAGAGGTTTATATGTGTTCGATTTGCAGAGTAGATGATCATGATGAGGAAAATTGTCCGAATAACCAAGAATCAGTGATGTTTATGTCCAACAGAGGTAATTTCAATTCAAGTGGAAATGGGTATCAGCCTAACAGAAACCATCCTGGGTTTCAATACTCAAATCCTTATGGGGCAGCCAATCCTACTTACGCGTATCAGCCACGTCCTCAAGGCAACAACTATAACCCAAGACCACACAACAATTATCAAGGAGGACAGAATCAAAACAATTATGTACAAAGGCAAGCTCCTCAGAATGCTCCTCAGAATACCTACGATGAGAATTTAACCCAGAAAGCTTTACCTGCCCATCCACAAGAAGGAGTAGTTACCCTTCAGAAAACCGTTGAAAATTTGATTGCTCTTCAAACACAAGCATTGGAACGCCAAAACGCAGCCGAAGCAAATATGAAGATTTTCCAGAATCAGCTAAGTCAAATCAATAAGCAACTGAGTCAGCGTCCACAGGGACAACTTCCTAGCGATACAGAGAATCCAATACAACATGAAGAATGCAAGGCTGTTACATTAAGAAGTGGTAAGAACCTCCCTCCACCTCCTTTTCCCGTTATGAAAGAGAAAGAAGTGCCAAGAAAAGAAAAGGAAGTGGGTGAGAAAGAGAAAGAGAATGAGAAAGATAGTGAGGTTGGAGAAATAGAAAGACCAAGAGAAATTCCGAAAAAGAGAGATGAAATTGTAAGCAATCGCCCTCCACCACCGTTTCCATCGCGAGTTCAGAAAAAGGGCGATATGGTTGATTTTCAGAAGTTCTTTAATAGAGTGAAGGGTATGAGTATTAATATTCCGTTACTTGAGGAAATTCGAGATATTCCTAAGTATACGAAGTTTTTGAAGAGGGCCCTCACTAACAAAAGGCCTTATTGTGATAATGAGATGATTGGCCTTCCTGAAGAGTGTAGTGCGATTTGCCAGAGTAAATTACCTCCGAAGTTAGTTGATCCGGGGAGTTTCACGATTCCCATATCTATTGGAGAAGAATGGAAGGGAAAGGCGCTATGTGACTTGGGGGCAAGCATAAATTTGATGCCCAAGTCAATCTTTGATAAGCTTAAAATTGGAAACGCAAGACCTACCTCTGTGGTCTTGCAAATGGCGGACAGGTCTCTTGCTCATCCTGAAGGCCGAATTGAGGATGTCCTTGTTAAGGCAGGTACACTTATATTTCCTGTTGATTTCGTAATTCTTGAATACAATGCAGATAGAAATGTCCCCATCATTTTGGGTAGACCATTCCTAGCTACAGGAAGAACATTGATCGATGTGGAGAATGTCGAATTAACGATGAAGATACAAGATGAGGAAGTTAAATTCAATGTATTTCGAGCTATGAAATTCCCAGATTCTCAGGAAGATTGCTTCAGAATGGATGTAGTAGAGCAAGCATCGCAAGAGGTATTTAATTGTTTAAATTTTGATGATATCTTGCAGGCTTCTTTAACATTAGATTCACCTGAGATGATGGAGGAGCTTACAGAAACAGTGGCAGCTCTCAATTCTGAAAATCCGAAGTATAGGCGTCTTGCCTATGAACCTGTGAGAGAACCGGGGGAGATTATTCCTAAAAAGAAGCCTTCAATTGAATCTCCTCCGGAATTGGAAGAAAAACCATTGCCAGCACACTTGAGGTATGCATATTTGGGTACTAATGAAACTCTACCTGTTATTGTTTCAGCTAATTTAACAGGTCCTCAAGAAGATAAACTGTTGCGTGTGTTAAGAGCCAACAAAGAAGCAATAGGTTGGACAATTGCTGATATCAAAGGCATTAGTCCATCCTATTGTCAACACAAAATCATTCTTGAAGATGTTAATGCACGCTCAGTTGAAGGCCAGAGAAGATTAATGCCCGCTATGAAGGATGTGGTGAAGAAAGAGGTGATCAAGCTTTTAGATGCAGGGATTATTTATCCCATTTCGAGTAGTGAATGGGTGAGTCCAGTTCAGTGTGTACCGAAGAAAGGAGGAATTACAACAGTTCTTAATGATAAAAATGAAGAGATTCCTTCAAGAACGGTAGTTGGATGGAGAGTTTGCATGGATTACAGAAAGCTGAATAAGGCCACCAGAAAAGATCATTTCCCTTTGCCCTTCATCGATCAAATGTTAGATAAGTTAGCCGGAAGAGAGTACTATTGTTTCTTGGATGGTTACTCCGGGTACAATCAGATTTACGTGGCTCCAGAAGATCAACATAAGACTACCTTTACATGCCCATTTGGTACTTTTGCATATCGCAGAATGCCATTTGGGTTGTGTAATGCTCCCGCTACTTTTCAAAGGTGTATGATGGCCATCTTCTGGGACATGATAGATAATTTCCTTGAAGTGTTTATGGATGATTTCTCCGTGTTTGGTGATGATTTTGATATATGTTTGGATAACTTGGAGAAAGTGCTAGTGAGATGCAAGGAAACAGATTTGGTGCTCAACTGGGAGAAGTGTCATTTCATGGTTCGCGAAGGTATTGTTCTGGGTCACAAAGTTTCGAGTGTTGGTTTAGAGGTTGATAGAGCAAAGATAGAGGTAATTAAAACTCTTCCCCCTCCTGTTTCTGTTAAAGGGGTAAGGAGTTTTCTTGGCCATGCTGGCTTTTATAGGCGTTTTATTAAGGATTTTTCTAAGATTGCTAAACCGTTATGCAACTTACTCGAAAAGGATTGCAAATTCCTTTTTGATGAAGCTTGTTTAGCGGCCTTCAAAGCAATCAAAGAAAAGCTTATTTCTGCTCCTATAGTGTTACCTCCAGATTGGAATTTACCGTTTGAGGTTATGTGTGATGCGAGTGATTTATGTATGGGAGCTGTATTGGGACAAAGAAAAGAGAAGGTGTTTCATTCGATTTACTATGCTAGTAAAACTTTTAGTGGTGCTCAGATTAATTACACAGTTACAGAAAAAGAGTTGCTAGCAGTTGTATATTCGTTTGATAAATTTCGCTCTTATCTTCTTGGAGCGAAAGTTATTGTTTATACAGATCATTCCGCGATCAGATTTCTTATGGAGAAGAAAGATGCGAAACCAAGGTTAATCAGATGGGTGTTATTGCTTCAAGAATTCGATTTAGAGATCAAAGATAGAAAGGGTTGTGAGAATCAGGTTGCAGATCATCTATCGTGTTTAGAGGGTTCAGAGATGAATAATGGTACTGAAGCAGTTAGAGAGGAGTTTCCTGATGAGAGTTTATTCGTTGTTCGATATTATGAGGCTCCGTGGTATGCAGATATTGCGAATTTAGTGGTGAGTGGTGTTTTTCCTGAAGGTTCTACTTATCAAGAAAGAAAGAGGTTAGCTCATCGTGCTAGACAGTTCTTTTAGAAGGATCCGTTCCTCTATAAAGTTTGTGCTGACCAAATGATACGAAGATGTGTAGCAAGGGAAGAGACTCAAGCCATTATAGCTGGATGCCATGATTCACTATATGGAGGACATTTCAAAGGAGATAGAACTGCTGCAAAGGTATTTCAATCAGGTTTTTACTGGCCTTCTCTTATAAAAGATTGTCATGAAAATGTTAAGAAATGTACGAGATGCCAGTTTACCGGAAACATATCTAAGAGGGATGAGATGCCGCGTAATAATGTGTTAGAGGTTGAGATATTCGATGTTTGGGGCATAGACTTTATGGGCCCTTTCGTTCCTTCAAATGGTAACCTCTATATCTTATTAGCAGTTGATTATGTATCCAAGTGGGTAGAAGCGGTGGCTTTACCTACTAATGATTCACGAGTGGTGATCAAGTTCTTGAAATCACATATTTTTACTAGACATGGCACACCTAGAGTAATTATTAGCGATGGGGGATCTCATTTCGTTAATAAATATCTGAAGACTGTTCTAGAGAAATATGGAGTTAGACACCGTGTATCTACTGCATATCATCCACAATCCAATGGTCAAGCTGAAGTTTCGAACCGTGAAGTCAAGTCAATCCTAGAGAAAACCGTTGGTCCTACAAGAAAAGATTGGTCAATGAAGTTAGATGATGCGTTGTGGGCCTATCGTACTGCGTTTAAGACTCCAGTTGGTGCATCTCCATATCGTATGGTGTATGGTAAGGCTTGTCACTTACCTTTAGAGCTTGAAATGGGTGCCTATTGGGCAATTGCGCAGTTGAACTTAGATCCTATCTTGGCCGGAAAGAATCGTATGATGAAGCTTAATGAACTCGATGAATTCCGTTTGCATGCTTATGAAAATGCCAAACTTTACAAAGAAAACACGAAGAAATGGCATGACAATCGGATTCGTCCAAAGAACTTTGAAGTGGGGCAAAGAGTATTAAAGTATAACTCAAAGTTCAGCAATTATCCGGGTAAGTTAAGATCTAAGTGGTCAGGTCCATACATTGTGACCAAAGTTACACCTCATGGGCAATAGAAATAGAACATCCGCTAGAGAACCGTACCTTTATGGTTAACGGTCACAGATTAAAGATATACCATGGAGGTGAAGATACCAATCGCTCGGAAGATCCACATCCCGGGGAGGTCATGTATCTCCTCGAGACTCCTTAGAAGCGTGAGGTAACCCGTCGAGCTTAACGACGTTAAACAAAAGCCAATTACTTGTATATTAGCTAAGTTTTTACATTTTTGCAATTTAGATTAGTTTGATTTTCGTAATTTTATTGTTTTTATTAAGAAATGAGGAAGGGTAGTTGTTTTTAATGATTTCAGGGGTAAAAAGGACTTGAGTTTGGGGTCGATTTGGCGAAAACAGAAGAAAAAGAGGTTGGATGTCCAGGAGAAACCGGGGACCCGGTTTCGCAAAAACCGGGAACCCGGTTTTGGAGCTGGTACCAACCATTTTAACGCAACACTTGGCGTTTTGGGGTAATGTCACAGCGTCGGAACCGGGAACCCGCATTGGCGAAACCGGGTACCCGGTTTTGGTGCTGTGATTTCTGAAAATCTCTGACCCAGCGTTCTGGTGGCTTGCGTTTTCGTGCGTTTTGATTCGCGCCATCGACACAAATCCGGGTACCCGCATTTGGCAGAACCGGGTACCCGGTTTCGGAGCTGCTGATGGTGAAATTCTCTGGTCCAGCGTTTTGGGGGTGCTGCGTTTTGGCGCGTTTTCATTCGCGCCATCGAGAAAATCCGGGAACCCGCATTCCACAGAACCGGGTACCCGGTTTCGGCAAGTAAAATCCCTGACCCCGCGTCTTGGGGTCCAGCGTTTTGGTGCGTTTTGAAAAAAAGAAAAGAAAAAGTCCACAATTGATTTTTCCGCGCCGTCACAGCGACGCGGAACCGGGAACCCGGTTTGCCAAAACCGGGGACCCGGTTTGAAAGCTGTGATGTCGGTTTTGAGGTGTTTAACCTAGTTTCTTAGCCTCTTCACCAAGTCTTTACCTAAAACGCACCAATAGCCTCCCCACCTCCGAAATTCATCTACCAAAACACTATACATCATCAAATCCTACCCTCTTTCACCACAAAAACATAAGATCAACTCACCTCCTCTCCAAAATAACATCAAATCCTTAGTTTTTCCCAAGATTCTTCTTCACCCAATTCCTTAAATTAAACCCAATTCTTTCTTCTCCCATACAAATTAACCAAGACCCATCTCATATTTCACCTAGTTCTTAAATTCTTAAACCTCAAAACATCAAAATTCTAAACTTTTCCCTAAGTTTTTCATTATTTGAAGTTTTGAGTTTGGGGTGAAAAGAGATGACTAACAGAACCGGTGATTTCCGAAGAACTGCTCCTAGAAGAAAGACCACCATTGGTGGTTCTCAAGAACAAGCTATTGAGATTCCTGATTCGCGTCCTAAACGAAAAATTAACGAAGTTAAGCTTGATTCTAAAAGAAAAGAAATCACGGGTCTCAAGAGAAGATTGATTGATGAGATTGAAAGTGAAAAGGAACCCGAAGAGGAAATTGCGAAGAACATTGAGAAAGAAACTGAACAAGAGATTCCGGAAGCACCCGTTCAAAAACCTCCGCGTATGAAGATGTGGGCCCACAAGCCTAAGAGGGTTTACACTTGTTGGAATACTCAGGTTCGTGAAAGAATTGAATTTTTGAAATTTGGTGAGGAGACGAATTTTCCTAAGGGTATTATGAGTAGTGATTACAAGGAATATGCTGTGACATGTGCTAAGTTTGGTTGGAAAGAGTTACAAGAAAGGAAGCTTGAGTTTATTCCTACTTTTGTGCGAGAATTTTACGAAGGTTTAGCAACCTCCCATGATGCCATTGACATCCGCAAAAAGGTAGTTCCTTTCTCTATTGAACGTATTCGGAAATCATTGAGACTACCCAACTTTTCTGGAACATGCCCCTTCCAAGAAACTCTTAATGATCCTTCTTTCGATTTTGAATCCCTTTGGGGGACCGTGCTTGTTAATGGGGCTAGCCCAATTCCTGAAGGGGAGAGATATCCTGGACAGTTTTACAGCAGTAGTTTGACACATCGTGCTAAGGTTTGGTCTCGTTTCGTGATACCCACTTTCTTTGGTATTAAACACATTTCCGAGTTGAAGAAAGAGCACATATTTGTTATTAAGTGTATTTTGGAGGAGAAACCATTTGATGTTGCTAAGATCATTTATGATACAATCATGGAGTTCGCGAAATCACCAATGAAACAACAAAATCTGAAGTTTCCTTGTACTATTACTCGGTTGTGTCTAGACGCAAAGATTCCGCGTAAGACCGCAGATATTGACATTGTTTCAGTTGGTGTGAGTATAGCTTTGAGCACAATCAAGAACATCCATGAAGAGGCAACACGAGCTACAAGAAGTCCAAGAACTCCTCAATCAAAGAAAGCGAAAACTGTTCCTAAGTTGGAGTCCAAGATTCAGATGTTGGAAGAGAATCAGGAGAAGATGATTGCTACCTTGGGAAACGTTACAAAAGAATTGGACTTGCTTCGAAATTTAATCCTAGGCGTAAATACACTTTAAAACGCGATTTATGATGCTGTTACGCGAGATAAAGGTCCAGAACGCAACACCGATAACCAGCCTCGCGCTGGTTAAGATACGTTTTCTAAACTTTCCTCTTAGTGTAGATTAGTTTAAATGCTTTATTGAGTCTTTTCGAGTCGTGGGGACACGACTCATTTTTTAGTTTGGGGTGGGGTTCGTTGCCTCATCCCAGTTTTTATGTGTTATTTGCTTTATTTGCTTTCAATAAAAGAATTTTCGGAGTTGCGTTTGACTGTAGAAATTTTTAAATATCCCTTTAAGCATACTTTTGATAAATCTATGATAGTAAATAGTGGACTTTAGGGATTGATATAAAACGCACTTACAATTGCATGCAAACATAGGTAATTGATAGGAAAAATTAATGAACAATGCAAATGAAGTAAGCTTGTACTCAAGGAATATGTTTGGTGTGTAGAACGTGAAATCCTAATTAGTAGAGAACCCACCTAGATATGAACTAAAGACAAGCTATGTACTTAGGAAAATGATAGGGGCAGTTCTTTGTTAGCCATTTGTGCCTTTTTAGCCGTCTATCCCTTGTATTAATTATTATCCGTCTTAGCCCACTTTGAGACTTTAGCCTTTTCTTTGTAGCCACGATATAAGCCATTATCCCTTAGATTATTAGGCATGACCATATGACCCGCACTTGAATCACAATCCTGAGACATGTCTCGAGCTTGAGTTTGGGGTGGTGGGACCACATATGGGGAATTAAATGGGTAGGGATTGATGTGCTTTGTATTGTAGCACAATTGCAGATGATATATACTTGTAACCCTTTGCCGGGAATGAAGAAAAATGAAAAAGAAAGAAAAAATGAAAAAAAAAAGTTGAAAATTCATACAGTAGGAACCGGGAACCCGGATTCGTCAAAACCGGGAACCCGGTTTGCTTTTGTACACAAAAAAAAAAGAGAAAAAGAGAAAAAGAAAAGAAAAAGAAAAATACATATGAATAAAATATCCGACAAAGTGGAATTTTTTTCTGAAAATCATCTTGTTTATAGTGGGTAGACATGGGACGCTAAATTGTTGCGTATATTGGTGAGTGAGAACATCTTTTGAGCGTTAACTCAAGCTCGAGGACATTGTTGATGGTAAGTGAGGAGAGAGCCAAAAGCTCACTTCAAATTTACCAAATATACATCCACACCCGTCCTTAAGCCAATATTATAACCGTAAAGACCTCGTGATTCCTAAGTGCATAGTGAATTTATAATTCTGTTGATAGGGAATACACTAGGTGGAGCGTTCAAAGCGAGTTAGGATTAATGACCACCCTATAGCCATCATACAGAGATGAGTACAAGTGTAACCTTCAAGCATTGCGACTTTAATTCTATGATTGAGATTATTTATGTTTGATGTTGCATGATTAGTGTATGTGTATATTAGTTTTTAGAGTTTGCTATATGAGATTTATTTTGAGAATTGCTTTAGGGTTTATTTGCTAGCTTCTACTTGTTTATACGCTTACTTCTACCCCTTTGTTTTGTTTTACTTTGTCGGGACGACAAAGGTTTGAGTTGGGGGTCTTGATGTCTCCCTAATTGTTCTTATTTTAGACCCTTGGGAGACATCATTTTTGGTGTTTATTTACTTAATTCGATAGACTTTTGGACTAAAATTGCAATAATCCGGAATTTCCTTTTTATTTCTAGCATTTTTACTTTATTAAATTTTTGCGCGTAATATTGGTATTTTTAGTGAAAAGTTTACAGGTTTTAGATGTTAGCTAGGAGAGGAATCCGAGGAGAAAGTCAAAGATCGTGAATTAGAGTCAAGACTTGAAGATAAATCCCGAAGATATTATTTTTAGAGCTGAAAATCCATTTTCCAGGCCATAGATTGCTGATTTCGAGGTGCTTAAGTGATGCTTTAGCTGTTGACCTTTGAAGAGAAATCATTCCTTATCGAGTTACGGAACTTTAGCAACTGGAATGAGGTCAATCGGAGTTGTAACGCATCGGGAAAAGCCGTTTTAGTGAAGGTGTATCAGCAGTTACGGGATTTTGGGCTTGGAAATTGGACTTGGACATTTAATTAGTCTTTTATTTTCTGGTCCAAGCCCTAGTCCGAATTTATGCTTATAAAAGGAGGTCTGGACTTCTATTTTTCACACAATTCACATTCCACAATTAAAAACATCAGAGAGAAGCAACAGAAGGAAGAAAGAAGAAGCTACAAGAGCTGGAGTGGGTCTATAGCTCCGTTCGTAGTCATTCCAATTCCGGAAATTAGGTTCTTTCAATTTTAATTTTGTAATCAATTATGAATTCCAATTATTTTAATTTAGTTTTTAATTTTAATATGAGCTAAGCTTTTAATAGTGCTTGAGAACAAACAATGGGTGAATCCTAATTTTATGAAATAACGAATGTTGAATTTGGGTTTATGCTAAATTAAATTAGATTGGGTTCATTACTCTTTTCGATAATTTGTGATTATTTACTGATTTTAGAGTCGCGAACTAAAATTAGGTATTAGTATCTAAGCTATTCCACATAAGTGGCGTGTGGATCATCCTGACGGAGGGTTTAGGTATAGAATTAATTATTCAATCTAGGATAAAAGCTATTGATTCTGACGAACTTAGCTAATTCTAGGGCCAATGAGGTAAAACACTTAATCATCCAACGGTGGATCATATTTACCCTGACGGGACTAGTGACACCTTAGGATCGCCTTATAGTCCACCCTGACGGGGGTATAAGGAATTTAGAATCCCGACCATTGTAATTGACCAATTTAACCCTTAAACAACATAAGTTAGGAAATAAGATTAGGAGGATCCTTGCGTTCTCAAGTACTACCTCTCATATTGCGTTTTCACTCATTTTACTTGCGTCTTAGCTTTTACTTGCATTTAACTATTTGTCTTTTATTCATTAGTTTTAATAAACAAAACCAAACAAACATTTTATTATCTTTTACTTTCATAAGTGCATCAATCACTACTTGCGAAACATTGTGATCAACCATCCGTCCTTGGAACGAATCTGTATTATCATACATACTACTTGGGACAACCGTACACTTGCGGTTGTGGTTCGATTATTATTTGCATTTATTTAGAACACACAAAGGACCACCACTCCCCCCTCAACCGCTTACGCCTAGTTAAAACTCTAGGCATTTTTGTCTAGCGCCTTAGTCGTCGTGGAAGAGGCGCATAGTCCGCCTAGGCGCCGATTAATGGCAAAAAATGGCCGCCTAGGCACCAATTAATGGCAAAAAATTACCGCATATGCCTTCTTTTTATTTTTCTTAGTCTCTAGAATTCTTAAATTGATATTATAACTCAAATTTTAATATATTTTATATTTACTGTAGTGTTGTTAGATGAATTTTATGACTTAAATAGTTAAAATTGCTGTAATTACTACGTATATATTGCTAAATATACAAAATTACACAGTGAGATTCAAAACCGTGTAATCCCTCCTAGGCCCCGTGTAATCCTGCCTAGGGGCTAGGCCCCAGTCGACCGCCTAGGACACAAAACCGAGATCTACAGCATAGTCTCCCACATAATTCTTATAAAAAAGTTCACACATTCCCTATTTTTTCCACCGTTAGTTCGCTTTTTGTTCGGTTTTTTTTTGGTTCGTTTTTTGCGTAGAAAACTGAACCGAACCAAAGAATTCGGTTTTTGTAAAAGTAAAAACTGAACCATTTGGTTATTCGGTTTTTGGTTTTTTTGGTTCGGTTTTTTCCGGTTTTTGGTTCGGTTTGGTTTTCTGGTTCTCATTTTCTCACCCTTACTTATAACTCATCACTTTTCAGACTTGGGATCTGACTTAGAGAGGAGTATCTTAGCGTTCATAAGGAGGAGGAAATGTTATGGTTCCATAGGTCAAAAAGAGAAGTGTATTCACTCGGGCGATAGAATACAATGTACTATCACTTGTCTACTATTCGTAAGCCGAAAACACAGAAGATAAATAGATTATGCGATGGAACGACAGTTGAGTAACAAATGAGCTAGACATCAAATATTTAGTTCGCAATTTCTTCCAGCAGATGTATTCTATCGACAAAGAATTTATTGGCCCTTTTTTGTTGCCCTACATTCCTCATTTAGAGGCACAAGTAGGATGGAATTCTTTTGGAGGAGTTTTCTAACAAAGAAATTCGAGGGACTGTGTTTCATGCAAATCCCTTGAAAACGCCAGGACCTGATGGGGTGTGTTCACCTTTCTACCAGAACTGTTGGGATTTGGTAGGGTCGTCGGTGTGTAAGATGGTGAGGCAATGCGTTAGTAATAGTGAGATACCCTCGAAACTCAACGACAAGCTCATTCATTTGATCCCAAAAATTACTGGTCCCAAAAAGGTTATCCACTTTTGGCCCATTAGCTTGACTAATGTACCAGTTAAGTTTATTGTGACAGTGATGGTGAATAGACTGTGTCCTTTGTTGGCGGATTGTATCAGTCCAAATCAAACTAGTATCCTTCCGAGAAGATCTACAACAGATAACATTATCCTGGTACAAGAAGTAGTCTCTCGGATGTACAGGAAAACGAGTAAAAATGGTTTCATGGTAGTATAAATTGATCTTGCTAAGGACTATGACAAGCCGAGCTGGAGATTCTTAGAAGACACCATCACTAATTTTGGCTTTCCACCATCTTGGGTACGTTTTATTATATGTTCTACGAGTTCTAATTCTATACAGATACTGTGGAATGGTTACCCTTTGGACCAGTTCACGCCGATAAGAGGGATCCGTTAAGAAGACCCCCTTTCCTCATATTTATTTCTGATGTGTATGGAGCGATTATACTTATTGATTAAGAGCCTTTGTACTAGTGATGAATGGGATCCAATCCATTTTTCAAAACCAGATCACTCAGATTTCCAATGTGTTTTTTTACGGATGATCTAGTATTATATGCTGAAGCATCGGATAAACATGTGGATTTGATTAAGGAGGTAATGAGGTATTTCTGTGATGAAGCCGGACAAACTATTAGTGAGGAAAAGTCGATAATGTTTTTCTCAAATAATATTCAGCGAGAGAGAAATGAAGATTAAGTCGCGAGTAACAATTTTGTACTTAGTGATTATTTGGGAATGTATTTGGGGACCCCCATATATGCAAGTCGTCTTCCGAGAGGTTTCTATAGAAGAAATACCATGAGTGTGAAAGATAAATTACCTAACTGGAAGTCACAAATTTTATCGTTAACTGGGAGGGTAACTTTGGCACAGGCAGTCTTAAGTGTTATACTAACCTACACCATGCAAACTAATGAAATTGATAAGATTATCCATGATTTCATATGGGGAATAGAATGAGCGACAAGGAAGACTCATTGGGTATCTTGGGAGAGTTTATGCATAAATAAGAAAAATAGAGGTCTGTGTTTTCAAGATACGAAGAATTTTAATCAGGATTTACTTACTAAATTGGGATGGAAGATAATCAACGGTTACCAAGATCTTTGGGATACATTTAAAAAAAAATACTTTGAAAAGGGATTCATGATCCGAGCTCCAAAGTAGTCAAACTCTAGGATTTGCAAAGAGTATTCTTGCCGGTTGAGAGGCATTATCGAAGGGAATAGTGGAAATTAATAATGAACATGGAGTTAGGTATCAGTGGAATCTGGAGGCGTCCGGGGTATTTTCCGTCAAGTCAGCATATAAAGCACTTAAGGAGTCTAATTTGGGTATGAGTTTTAGATGGGAGAAGCTTTAGGCTCTCAAGTGTCAGCAAAAGGCTTGTCTTCTTATACAGAGGGCTATTTGGGAGCGCTTACCGACCGTGAAAAATCTCATGAAACGTGGAGTCGATGTAACACATGTTGTAAAGTGTGTGGTGCAGCTCGTGAAACGGCTACACACCTTTTTCAGTATTGTAAAAATTACGATGACCTTCAGGTGGAGTGGCCAGAATTTTCTAAGTTGCGTGTCGAAGTAAAGAGTTGTGCGACCTGGCTCCTGCAGCGTTCTACTGTAACGGAGGATATAATGGTGAATAACAGTTTTATGCAGAGAGGCCTAGATAATATACCCTTTGATGGGCTTTTGTGGGAAACAAGGACAAGGGGTGAGCAGTGCTGGAATTCTGAGTTGAACATAATGCAGGGACTGAATATTGCAAAATCTGTAAATCACGGGGTGCAAAATGACTCATAACAGTTATCGAACTGTGTACAGGTTAGGGGAGCTTCAGATACAGAAGCTGAGCAAGTGACAGTAGCAACAACGAATCTGAGCTGGTGGAATCAATAATAAACTGTAGGACAGTTGAAAATGGCTTGCATATGAAAACGGTGGCGCTAGCTATATGCTGGTATATATGGATGGATCGAAATGATCGACGTTTCGAGGATAATGGAGGAAATAACTGATGAGATTGCTAAGGAGTATGAGAGAAAACACAGTTGTGGACTATATTCGTGCTTGGAGGATAGAGCGGGATGAATGACTAATTGTGTTGGTGAAAAGTACACTAGTTAAATGGGTAAAGCCGAAAAATGGTATTAAGCTAAATATTGACGGGTGCTTAGCATTCAAGTCTGAAACGGCGGGAGTTGGGGGCCTCTTCCGGGATAGTAATGGTGTTTACATAGGAGGTTTCGTCGAGGAGTGCAAGTCACAATCAGCCTTCCAAGCCGAACTCCTTGCGTTACATCTTGGGCTTTATATGGCGGTTAATTAGGGTTATGTGACCGTTTCTATTAAGACAGATTCGCACGAGTTACACGCACTAGTGAAAGCGAGGGGAATAAAGAGGATTGGTCGGATGAAATAATCGCGAATTGTAGAAATATATTCAAGAGACACGCAAATTTCGATTTCACTCATATATATAGGGAGGCACATTCATGTGCAGATTGGTAGGCAGATGTGTATATCGTTGAGGGAAGCACCACTCTCATATATGGACCAAACAGATGGGCTATGGAAAATTTAAGACAAGATAGGAGCGGTTTAGTCACACCATGTACAGTGGAAGCTTAGTAAACTTAGATATACTTTAGATTTCTGTTGTATTAAAAAAAAGTTATTTTTGTAAAGAAAAGATTAGATAAGAATAATTTTATATAGATAAGATCATTACATATTATTATTTTATTTACCTACACAACAAAAGTGGACAACTAAATTTGGATGGACTTGAAATTTGGGTTAATATCGGTAAGATAAATATAAATAAGGCCCAAATATAAAATGGGTATTTGTCATATTCAGAAATTTTGTACTTTCCGTTAATGTTGTAGGCCGCAGATAAAATTACATAAGCTTGTCCATCAAAATCCAACATCCACACTTCACTCAAGAGACTTTGGAGCATTCTCGTCTGGTTGCTCATGTAAGTTTTATCACTTCAAATTTATAATTTCAATTATTTGATAATACATATGCTTAATTGAATTCCTTCGCTGGGTTATTTCTCTAGTGTTTCCAAAAAATAAACAAAATGATGTCTCTTAATTAAAGTAGGTCGATCTTGTGGATCCAGGAACTTTTGTCGGTTTGATGTGACCATATTTTCTATTATTGTTTTCAGAAAATACAAATCCCAGCTTCATATGTTATAAAGAAGTTGTTGAATACTCATTTTATTGTTGAAGCTCTCTTTTTTTTACCATTTTTTCTTAAAAGGAAGGGTGAGTGTGCGTGGGGTGGTGGGGTGGGTGGAGAGAGTTGTCTTTGATTGATAAATTTTAATTTAAAGTTTATCTGCAGAAATGAGTCGCATATAGAAGACGGGGTATTTTCCATACAAGAATGTTTGGGTAGACTTGTTAAATCTAATTTCTTTTGGTAAATAGAGTTACTTAATTGTTTTCCCTCCCCAAAAATGAATCAATTTCCTCCTATAGCCGCTTTTCCCATTCGTTCTATCCCTGCAATGGACGATAAATTTGAATCTATGCAACAAAATGTCAAGACAAGAAATCCTTCAAAAAAGAAGACCGATGGAAAAGTCAAATCAAATCAAAAAACAAATGACGGTGAATCTAGCCATGATTTTTCTAGTGTTCCACCACCTGTGTGTTCTTGCACAGGCACGGCTAGAAAATGTTATAGAAACGGGTCTGGAGCATGGCAATCTACATGCTGCACCACTTCATTATCTGAATTTCCTCTTCCTATGAACCCTTCTAGGCCCGGTAGAAGAACAACGGGCCGAAAAATGAAGAGAGGCGCTTATGCTAAACTTTTAAGTAAATATGCAAGTGAAGGTCATGATCTTTCTCTACCAATTGACTTGAAGAACTATTGGGGCAAACGTGCCTCAACTAAATAAATTTAGTTATATGTTAATCTGTTTGTGAAGTGTTTGATATTTTATAGTAAAAATCGTTGATTCTATTATGTTATTTTGTTGTAATTATAATTTTTGTATATCCTAAAAGTTTGGTAAATTTGGATTTATGTCCTAGTTTTTTTGGTAATTTTTATATATATATATATATATATATTATGAAAATTTCTGGAGAGTTTAGTAATGCACAACTTCAACTAAATATACTTTGCAACATGCAAAAGTGAAAAAGTTTCAGCATTCTCAATTTTCATTTATAAGGCTCTTCTATTATACAAGTCTTTTTCACAAAGTACAAACTCAAAATACATACATAACAGAATTTACGCGGAATCTTCTAACAATCAACTGAAACATGGAAATCGGAGTGGAAATTATAGAAGTAAAAGTTTGGAGGAGTTGATTGCAATTTTTCAAGCTTTGCTGGCTTGCAATTTAGCTGCAGATTTGCTGGCAATAAGTTGCTCGTATAGGTCCCTGATCTTTAATCCAACTATAGTTTGGAAAAATCCAGTTCCATTGTTACTTCCTGGAAAATCAGCATGCTTCAACATTTGTTGAGTAACTTCACCGTAAAATTTGCTTGAGAGGTTGCTTAAATGACTTTCTACATAGATAAGTTCATCTAGTCTGTCAAATTGTCCATCCATCTCCAACACAGATACCTAACAAAGAAACAATTTTTAATTTTTTTTATCGGTAAATTTACTGGTAAAATTGAAAAAAAAAAATTGTTTAATGTACCTCATTTCCATAGTAAGTCTCGGGACCGTAAGAGAATTTGATTCCGGGGTAAGAACATGTTAATTTTCTTCCACAGGGTATCCATGAAATAGTTGAACCTTCATCAAACAAGTAAACTGGATTGAAAAACTTGACGCCTTCTTTCATTATCAATCTTACTCTCAAAACCTTTCCTTCATTATCATCAGGAATGAGTTGTGTTGGTAATACTTCAATTACTGCATCAGCGTATTGCTTTTGTGGATCTGTAATATTTAAAAATATGTTAGCTACTAATTTTTCACTTGAAAAAGAAAAAGAAAAAAGATTTATTGAGCAAGTGAAGGAAAATTACCAATGTAAGCATCAAAATCGGGCTTTCGGGCTTCGATACTAGCTTTGATGCTTTCAAGACTGTGTCCTCTTTCAGCCATGTCCCTCTACAATTTCATGAAACATAGTTAGATATTTATTGAAATGCTAATGTTTTATAAACAAAGGGTAAAATATTATATTGTTTATGGAAAGTTACCTGAATTTTCCAAGCAAATTTAACTTCATTACTGATGTCCAAATAGATACTGAAGTCCAAAAGATCTCTGACGCGTGAATCATACCTATGTGTTCATTTCACAAATTAATTAATAAATGTGATGAACTTGTAATAGTAAAACATTTCTCCATATTTATGCTATGAATTAAATGCCTTTAGACCAAAAAAGAAAAAGAAAAAGACTTTCTAAACTAATACCTGGTCCCAACCTTAACTTATGTAATACTCTGTTCAGTATATTCGTTATTATGTAAGACCAAATTTAATGTGAAAGTATGGTTATTTGACCTTCAACATCTCTTCACATGTTATATTTATTCTTAAATTTTATATAGACAGGTTTAATGTTTTTAATTAATATCAATATTAAAACAAAATTAAATTTTATCAGTCAAATAATTTTTGAGATGGTAATTAAAAAAATCAATATCAATACCATCCATTTCGTTAATAAAGGAAAAAAATTAGTAAAACAAATTTCATAAAAGAATAAAAAATGAAAAAGTAACGATATATTTCAAAGAAACAAACTTATGACGAAGTTCAATTTCACGTGTGGGTCAAACATACAAATATTGATTTGTCAAACTATTTTATTAGATTGTAAACCAGTTAAGTTGAGTTTAAATTAGATGTTCAAATTTATTAAATAAGATGCTATAAATTCAAATTTGTTTATTTAATTTTTTGACAAATTAATATTTTTATCTAGGTTATAATTAAATCTAAAATTAATATAATTAATTTTAATTAGATATTTATTAAATTATTAAATATTAATTTAGCAATGAACATGTTTATTAACAATTTTTTATTAAAGTTAAAGTTTCTTTGTTTTAAATAAACAAAAAAACCCAAAATGCTAAGCTTGAACCGTATATAAATGATTCGGTTTGTTTACAATCCTCATGTACTACAAATGAGAATCACCTTCTTTCCCCTACACAGTTACTAGACACACATACACATACATATATATATATATATATATATACTGAGAGAATCAACACTTACATTGGGTGTAAACCTTCAATAACAAGAATCTTGGGTGGCTTAATAGTTTCAGGAGGATCAAGTAACCCACTAACATGATTATAAATAGGTTTCTCAACAGCAACACCATTTTTAATGGCCTTAACTTGTTCATACATTCCATCAAAATCATTAGCTTTTGGGTCAAGTGCAGTTACACCTTGTACTTTCCTACCAGTTCTGTCAAGTGAATGGTAATCATCTAAACATATAACAGTTGTCATATCACTTATAAGTGTATTCGAATCTGGATTACCACCTCTTGGTGGCTCAGCCGCACCACCAAAAACACTTGTTAATCTTCTCATGAATGTACTTTTACCACAACCTGAATCAGCGGCTAAACCTATAACAACTGTCTTGTTTTCATCGCTTGATGCACATGTAATTACATACCCACCATTGTTTGATCTTTTGTTGGTGTTTTTTCTGTAGAAAATTACTTGTTTTTGATTGAATCCTATGTGAGTTTTTGTGGGCTTTGAGATTGAACATGTTGAGTTTAGAGACTGAACTGTGTACACAGTGCTCACTGCCATTTTTACTTTCTCTCTCCTTCTCTTGGATTTCTTTTTTTGGTTTCAGAGAGAGATGGAAATGTTGTGATTTTGTGTCATGGAATGAAGTATGTATGATAACTTGTTTTCTTTTGTCCCCAGAAGAAAAGTGTATGGTTAGAAACCAGTTTTCATAGGATAGGACATTGTTCTTATTTTTCTTTTTAAATAATTAGAAAATGTTTGATTTAATGATAGGAGGATGATAGTGGAAAATGGAAACGTTTCATGAATTTTTCCATTCATCAAATATATCAACTATCGACTATTATATATATTTAAAAAACAAACCTATCAATATTTATCATAATATATTATGAATACATTCAAAAATAAACAAATTACTACCCTATTTTCTTTTTAATAACCTTTGTGTACGAAAAATTTAGAAGTGGTTTTTGAGGTAAATTTGAGGGTTATCATGGGGTTTTAATTTTTTTTCGCAGTTAAGTTATATTAAATAGAATAAACCATTACTATATTATTCAAAACCCAAGGCATAGTATTAAGGTTAAATAATTGAAAAAACTAAATATGACAGACATAAGTCAAGTATGTTCCTTGCAATTTTATACTTGACTATCCAATTATCGGCTATCATATTTCTATCTCTTCAATCAAATAAGAAACTAGGAAAGCAGAATTCAACTACTAAATACATACCATAAATAAAATTACAAATAGTAGGATTAATAATGCACAAATTATTGGTCAGTGGATGCATTAACTGAAGGCAACCATTCTCTATAATAACTCTACCGTCTCTTAACTCTAGAGCCATCAAACAAGTTTTAAAAATGTCTAAATTTTCAGCTTTCAATGACGAATCAACTGATATATCCAACACATTGTAATTCAACACCTTACTTCCACAATCTCTGATAATGTAAAAAATAAAAGCAAAGTTATCTTTTTAGCATAATAATTATTTTTTAACACATTAATAGGTAAGGCTGTCCACTCCATACAGTGATAACAAGAAGAAATAAAGACCTCAGCTTGAGGCACTTCATTTAATAAATCCTCATCTATTCGGCTTCTACTATATTAGTGTTCAAATGAGACTTTATATTATTATCCTCCAGTTTATTGTTAACATAATCACGATAATTTAATTCATTGTACTTTTTCTACACTTTAATTGCTTTATCAACTATTCTCTTTGATTTAGGAGTAAACCCTTAAATCTTTAAATACTTTTTCTCATGCATTAATTAAAATGCTTTTTCTCATGCAATATTTTTAAAATGCTTTAAATGCTTCTTTTCTCTAATCATTATTAGAGTATATGGGACACTTTAATTAAAAAAAATAATTAGCTTCCAAAACAAAAATTGATTAGTTCTTTTCAAATATAATTAATATTTATAATTAATAGATGCAGTGTTTTTTTAGAAAATATTAAGAATTTGCCCATCTCTATTGTTTTTGCTTTACATATTTATTAATTTAAAGGAAAATGTATTTTTCTTGATATTTTCTTTTGTTGTTAGTCTTAAACTTTTTTTTTTTTTGTCAAAATTGTTAGTATTAATGGACAATGCGATGGAATTGTTGATGAGGTGAGATTGTGTATGTGATAAATAAAGGCTATAAGAAGCGTGGTGGACATTTGTTGCAATTTGGATATTTGGTATTTCACGTGGCACTATGATGATGGCCTGTTAAAGATGAGGGAGAAGAGGGTGTGGAGTGGAGGTACTGAAGGAGATATCGACCTTTTTGACAACAATTTGTTTGAATGTATGTATGTGTACAGTTTAAGTAATTTTTTTTTTTTTCCAATAGCTTTCATTAATAAACGTAAATATAGTTAGCCTATCTTTGACGGTGGGGTATTAGCTTTTATAAGTTTCACTAATTTAATAGAGATAGCAAACTTATCTATGCTTAAACTATTGCTACAAGGTAAATTTTTATCTAACCAATCATTAATTACGTAGTTTTTTCTTAAAATGAAAAAATTTATCTAACCAATCATCAATTACGTGGTTTTTTCTTGAAATGAAAAAAAAGTAAGGTTACAAAATTCAGAAATATAGTAGATACTATAAATTACATTAGTAAATATTAAGATTAACTAAAAAAAGCTTAAAAGCAGAAGGTTTTATGATCGCTTTACAATTGTTTCCAATCACACATCTTATATATTTAAATTTCTTAGCCTATAAGCATGCTTTCAAAATTCCCAATGCCTCGACTTCCAATGAACTATCCGCTCCAATTTCCCACAAATTATATTTAATAATTGATCCTCTATGATCTTTGATAACACATGTAATAAAAGCTTTATTAATTTTGTATGGGACATCACAATTTATATTGTACCATTTGATAGGTGGGGTTTTCCAATTACTTACTGGTTCTTTATTTGGATGATTGACCTATAGGGTCTTGGAGACTAATTTTTTGTCCTACAGGAACTAGTATGAATCTTACTTGTTTAAAGAAACTTCAAAACTGACCAAATACTAAAATACCCTTACTAACACTAAAAGACAAAAAAATGTGATGTCACTGTTCATCTTCTCTCTCTACTACCTACCACCTCCGATCTCCGATCACCTGCCTCCGACCTCCGACCTCTGACCTCCGACCTCCGACCTCCGACCTCCGACCACCCATCTCTGAGCACCAGAAAAAATTGATGAGTTTCAAAAAAATGATGAGTACTCATCAAAAAATGATGAGTATTCAATAAAATTGATGAGTATTAGCAAAAAAAAGATGAGTATTAGCAAAAAAATGCTGAGTATTATTAATAAATGCTACAAAATACAGGATATCTTTTTTACATCCAATTATTACAACTACTTACAATAAAAAATGGAAAAAACAATCTAGTTTGACCAAGACCAAACCAGAACTAAAAAAAACTCAATCATTTACAGCTTCTTCTTCGAAGAGCACTTGCCGCCGTGAGATTGCCGCCACACGCTGTAGTACTGTTACTGCAAAGGAGCGCGAGAAGAGATGAGCGCAGATCTCGTCGGAGAAAGCACGATTCGTCGAGCACCGCCACCTCTGCAACGAACGGAACAACTTCAACCTCCATGGCCGCACCTCCGCGAAGAAGGAAAACGGGAACAACTTCGATCTCTCTCGAACAGCAGGAAAGCTACGCCGAGCACCACCACCACTCCACAAACTGAATAGCTTCAACTTCCATGGTGGCACCTCCGTGAAGAAGGAGAACCATTGGATTCGAACTGGAACAGGTTGGATCTCGCACAACAAGAGAGGTCTTCGCCGGAGACAGTAAAGGCGACCGGGAACAACTTGGATCTCAGATCTCGATCTCGTTTCTCTATCCATGGAACTGCTTGCTTGGTTATTGGTGGTGGTGAGCTTCGCTGGTGGTGAGACAGTGAAGGCAAATCTCTCGAGTGCTGCTGGAGCGACGGTCTTCGTGCGGTGGTGCGGCGTCCATGGGAGCTCGCCGGAAGTAGCTGGAATTTGCCGGAATTCGCCTGAAGTGAGAGGGAGGGTTTTGGGAAAACGAGAGAGAGAGAGAGAGAGAGAGAGAGAGAGAGAGAGAGAGAGAGAGAGAGAGAGAGAGAGAGAGAGAGAGAGAGAGAGAGAGAGAGAGAGAGAGAGAGAGAGAGAGAGAGAGAGAGAGAGAGAGAGAGATTAGCTAGGTTTTTATAAAAATGATTTCTGAAAAAATACTATTATATATAACAAATGAAAAACAAAAGGGGGTAATTTTGTAATTGGGAATTTAGCCTATTGTGTTAAAATCTTATTGAGGTCCCTAGTAAGAAGAACAAAAGAAGGGGATTGGGTTAGGACTAGGGGGTGGGTGTTCAAGACCCCTTGAGTCATAATCTCTTTTTATTTTCTCTTGTATCTTTTGGATCAATATTTTGTATTCATAATTTTGCTATACGAGATTCACCTTCTTTTGATTCTTTTTTACCATTCAGGTTTGATTAAATATTATCTTTTCTCCCCAGTCTTACAATGTCATCCTCAGATACAATTTTATTTGCCTTCTCATCAAATTCTTTTCTTATAAAGTCATTTTCGATAGTCTTCAGACTTATCGTGTCATCATTAGACTTTAATATTATTTTTTGCTCCTCCCACTATGCACCTGCTTTTTGTATAGTATTTATAGGACAGGGGGTGATGTTTTTAAAGACAAAACCATTCCTTTCCCTCCATATATGCCAAGCTATTGTAGATATTTGTTCTAACCAAAATATTCCTTTCCCATTCATTTATCCGTCTCCTTCATAATATTAGCCATCCAAGTGTCCAACTTAGTTGTACACTGGTTGCTAGATCTTATAGTGAGTGGAGAAGCCAACCAAACTCTTTTAGCCCGAGGGCTTTCAAGAATCATGTGTTCAGTGGTTTCTTCCATTGAGTTACAAATATTGCATACTTTAGAAGTTAATACTTTCATGTTATAGAGGTTTACATTGTTAGGCAACATATTTCTAAGTGCTTAGAAATTTCTTATTTTAGGTGAGATTTTATCCCCTATACCATTTTCCAAATCAAAGGTATACTACTATGTGAGGTGGTTGGGGTAAGTTGGATTTTCTTGGTTTTCTTCTTTCTCAGTATTTTCTTTCATATAATGGTATGCCACTTTAACTAAATAGATACCATCGGTATTGAGGCTCCTGTACAAACAATTAGAGATAAGTAAAAGAGGTATAAATATTTTTAATAGTTTTTGAATAATTTCATCACTAAAATTATTATGTAAGATCTCATTATTCCAGTTTCTAGTTCCACTGATTATAAGATCACTAACTGTTTTAATATTATCATTTTTTGGTGGGATCACTTTCATACAATTTGTTATCCATTTGTCTCTGGATAGATTTATTATCTTTCCATCACCCACTTTCTATTGTAAGTATTTCAGTACAATATCTCTACCTACGATAAGGCTTTTCCATCCCCAGGATGGTGTATTTTCAATAGTTGCCTCAAAGAATGAACAATTATTAAAATATTTACCTTTTAAATTTTATATAGTAGTGAATATGTGTTATGCATAAGATTCCAAGCTTTTTTTTCATTTAAAGATAAATTCATAATATGTAGGTCTCTAAAATCCAAACCTCCTTTATATTTGCTACTAGTCACAGTAGACTATTTACCCAAATGAATTTTTTTCTCACCTTTACAAATCCACCAGAATTTAGCAATATGTGATGATATGATATCACAAGTTTTTATAGGGAGCAGGTAAGAGGACATGTAATAATTTGGTATACATTGAAGTACAACTTTGGTTAAGATCTCTTTACTAGATTCAGTTAAAAAGATGTTTTTCCAGTTTGTATTTTTTTAAAACTCTTTCAGTAAGTAAGTTTAAATCTCCAATTTTTAATCTTCCCCATTTTGTGGGAAGGCCAAGATATTTCCCCAAATTGTTTGTAACTTTCATATTGATTCACTGTGCAAATATAGTTTGGATGTGTTGAGGTGTAGTGTTACTAAATTTGATCCCACGCTTATTAAGGTTCAAGGTTAATCCAGTAGCTAGAGCATAGTTTGTTATAGTATCATAAAAGCTATTTATATTTTCAAATGTAGCACTTAGAAAAAACATGTTGTCATCAACAAAAAGTAAATTGGCCAGTTTGGGGTAGTTACTAGCAACTTTCATACCTTCCAATAACCCATGATCCACTTTATTTTGTACTAGAGCTGATAGGGTTTGTGTGACAATACAAAACAATAAGGGGGGGATAAGGGATCCCCTTATCTGATCCCCCTTTGTGGTTTATCCAGTTTAAAGGGTTGACCATTAATAAAGACTGAATAAGAAATGGATGAGACACAATTCGTGATCATATCACACCATTTGTTATCAAAACCCATCTTAATCATCATTTTATATAAGAAATACCATTTCACATATTCATAGGCCTTTTGTATATCTGCCTTAACAACCATAAAATGTTTTTTAGAGGTTATTTTTTCTTTTAGGTAGTTACAGACTTCATGAGCTACTAGAGAGTTTTCTTGGATGTGCCTCCCAGGAACAAAATCATATTGGTTTTCATCTATGATTTAACTCATTAGGGGTTGTAATCTATTTACAAAAATTCTAGCTATGGTCTTGTATATAAAGTTTGAAACACTAATAGGTCAGAAATGTTTAATATTTCCAGGATTTTCTATTTTGGGTGTCAATGAAATATAAGTGTGGTTAATATCTTCAAGGCTAGAGTTGTTGTACCAGATTTTATTTACCACTCTTATAACATCCAATTTGATTAGGGATGGCAACGGATCGGATTATTGCAAAAAAAAAAATCCAAAACCATGTCCATATCCATTTAATTTATCAAAAACCAAACCCTAACGGATTTAACCATCAGACTTACTTTTCAAAACCATATCCGGATTATTCGGATTCGGTTTTTTAAACGATTTTTCGGATTTTAACCATAACCCGGCTCGCGAGGCGTCCCTCTCGCAGTAGGATTCCTAACTTTGCCTTGCTCTTGTGACATGCCAAATTATAACTCTCTAAATATATTGAAAATATTGAAACAAGATCACAAATACATGAAAAATCTCCAATATATAAAATATTATGTTGATCTTTAATAAAATAACGTTTTTGTTACTTCTTTTGTTAATTCTAATATTTAGATTTTAGTTTTGAGATACGAAAATACTTTTTTTGATATATATTATTATAAAATATACAAAAATAGATGATAATAAACGGGGTTTTGGTCATTCGATTTTATTTTTATCTAAAATTTTAATCTAAAGGATTTAACCATCAGTTACATTGTTCAGAACCATAACCTAACGGTTTTATCCATGGTTGCATAATCGATTTTTAATCGGTTCAAATTTTCATCGATTTTGATTTTAAACCATAACTAATTCCATCCTTATCTATAGTTGGGTTGAGACTTTTGGACTTTTGGTAATTAAAAATAAAAAAATATAAGAAAGATGGACTTCAAAGTATAAAAATACATGGATTTTAGCCTTTAGTAGGTAAAATAAAATCAGATTTATATATATATATATATATAACGAATTTTTGGTTTTTTGGGTTTTTTTAATCAAAATTCATAACCTAATGGTTTTAACCATCGGTTTCACTTTTTAAAACCAAACCCTAACGGATTTAAACCACGGTTACGTAATTGGTTTTTATTCGGTTCGGTAATCCGTCGGGTTCGGATAAAAATCATAACCGTTGCCATCCCTAAATTTGATAATATCCCAATATTTCTTAAATAAGTATCCTAGTAGCCATCAGGTCCCGGGGCTTTATTAGTCCCTAAATCTTTAATAGAATTTTCAATTTCCATAACATTTAGAGGTTTTTGTTCATATTTTGAGTTATGATTGGTTTAATAATATCTAACACTTTTGAAAAATTCCTTTTTACAACACTTTTAGAAACATTATTAAAGTAATTCACTCTTAGAGCGTGTTTGATTAGTCTCAGTTAACCAATGCCCTTCATCATTTTGAACTCTAGAAATTTTATTAATTTTTATTATTTCTTTTGTAGAAGCATTGAAAAAAGAGTTATTTTTATCTCTTTTTTAGCCAATTAACTTTAGACCTAGAGGCCTAAAGTTATCTTCAATTTTCCATACTATTTCAATTTCTTTCACTATACAGTTGTAATGATATTTATCCTGATCATTACAAATTGTAGAATTAGTAAGAATCCTTAGTTGTTCCATTAGAATATCAATTCTTTTTTTATTATTGTTAAACTTTATTTTGCTCCAAACTATATGTAATCTCCCGCACATATTTAAATTGGTCCTAAGCTTGGTTTTTTTATTATATTCTTAATAGTATTTCTAGATTCTCACACATTTTTTATTATTTCATAGCATTCTTTTTCTTCTAACGAGTAATTTTTAAAATAGAATCTCTTATGGTTTTTAGTAATCTTATCACTAAAGTGAAGTAATAAAGGGTTGTGATCAGATCCTAAGGCCGGGAGAAGAGAGACCCAAGCCTCAGGATATAATTTAGACCATTCTTCATTACTAAGACTTCTCTCAAGGAGTTTTCTAATAAATTTACTCCCATCTCTTCTATTGGACCATGAAAAGGAGCATCCTTTACTATTCAGTTGATCAAGTTTATTATGTATAATAGAACTATTAGAAAAATTCATATTGCTATTGATTTTTTTATCTCCCCCAAATTTTTCAGAAAGATATCTAGTATTATTAAAATCTCCCACTAAAGTCCAAGGAATATTACCGTTAGGTTTACATTCCGCAATTCTTTAAGGAATTCTCTTTTTCTACATCATATTTTTAAAATAATTTTGATATCATTCTTATTTATACTTAATAAAGCTAAACCTCCACTAATCCCCACAGGTTCTACAGTGGTAATTAACTCCATTTTCATAAAGGAAGCGGTTTTAATAAGAACTGGAAATTGATTTTTAAAAGAAAAATTATCTCAGGTCGATATCTGATTCTGAATCGATAGGGGTCTAGACCGCCAGGGGTGTGCCAATTCCCTGTGTTACCATTGGATACCTGTTCCTCCATAATCTCACCTTCTTCATTACCCATTACATGATCTTCAATTGGCTCTATGGCCATCCAATTTTTTTGTATCAGCTCTAGATTCCCACATTATATTCTTCTCAGAACAAAATTTACTCGTCTGCTTCTCCATTTTATAGCTTCTTCTGATGGATATCCTAGCATTCTCCATGATTGAATCTCCATTGTTTTTCTTATGGTTGCTTTTAGGTGGTGGGGTGAAGGGAGAGTTTGGTAGTGATGGTAGTTCAGGGCTAGGAATGTGAGGATAGAGGAGGTTGAGGTTGGATAGGGCGGATGAAGTATTAGGAGTGAATGGGGTAGCGAGAGGGACGGGAGATGGATTAGGTTTTTTGATTGGGGATGATAAGGTTTGACTAAAGTCACGGGTCAGAGAATGATGCTTGGGGTAAAGGATTGATGAGATTGTGACTTTTGGGATGTGAGAAAGAGTTGATGGGTTTGGGCCTTCTTGGTTTGGGCTTAAGAAAGAGCCAAAAGCAATATCATTATTATGTTGTGTGGGAGAGTTAAGCTTTTTAACTAAAAGCCCAGCTAGCTCAGCCATATTATTTCTTTTTTTCTAAGTCCTCATTCTTCTTCGTTTTATACCTCTCCATTTCAGATGGTACCAATTTGTTATCCTTCATCGTACCAAAATTGTCTTTTACTTCTCCATTACCTCCACTTACTACAAATTCAAAAAAAAAATTTGTCTCATTAGGCTCAAACCGTAGGGGTGGTACTGATAGTGTTAGTACTTTGTCCTTTGTCGTTAGTAGATGGATTTTTATACCAGTAAGTTGAATAATGAGTTGAGTTTGACCGATTTCGAGTTCCAACTCGGTTTGAAGGTCTTTTTCATACCGACAATGAATTTTCCGGTGCCAACTTCTTTCTTAGCTTTGTGGGTGATGGAAGATCTAGAAGGGCTTCGGGCGGATAGTTTTACCCAACTACCCAGTTTGGGTTTGACCATTTGATTGTTACGGCCATAGGCTTCATAGTCCAATAAACCACAGTTGTAACAAACATGTCCAACGTTTTCATATCAGAAGTTGATCCAATATTGTGAGTTTCCATTTTCACAGTAGTTTATACTAGTTGTGATAGGTTTTACTAATTTCCAATCTAGTTGAACTCTTGTAATCGATTTATCATCGATTATAGAGGATTCTGGTAATTTAATATGGTGTACCTTTTCAAAATAGGAGTTCAATTTTTTAATACACTTATGAGATAGTAGGGAGATTGGTGTACCCGCCAGCTTCACCTAAAAGGTAGTATGATCGACTGAATTTCTTCCCCGATTATTGAATTTATTTATAGCAAAATGCTTACCCATGATAGTCCATGGTCTTTGATTCTAGACTTTAAGTTTATCTTCCTCGGACTTGAATTTGAGAACAACTTCATTGTGTCCTAAATTTTCAGTTTCAATTTGTTCTTCAAGAGCCCAGTTCTTGTTTATGTGATTTTTGATATACATGAAGTTAACACTCTGTTTGAGAATCAATTTTCCTATCAGATTGAATTCATTACTAAGCTTGTATTGTGAGTTTCCTTCAAGTGTGATGACCAGATTTCCTTCTCGAGCGAGAGGGTACTGTGATGAGTAGAAATTTATCTTAAAATATGATGTTTAATAAAGATTGTTAAATACAGGAAGGGATTTAATATACTAAGAGTCTTTTGATGTAAGACATTTGTATGATTTTTGGTTTTTGTGTGAGGGTAGTGATGGTGGCGGTGGTGTTTTTTTGGGTGGTGGGGCAAAGTTTTCTAGAGAGAAACCCGGTAAAAAGATTTCTTTTTTCCATGCATTTCGATTCCTTACAGTTGAAGTTCATTTCACGTATTAAGGACCACATTTCATGAGTATATAGTCATTTTAGTGGTTTAGGGTTCAACTTATATAATTTTTGTTTATATTTAAAACAAAATATCAATTGCTATAAAATATTATATTAAGTGGATATACACCAACGATATACCTAAAAAGTAGCAACGTGTATAAATGACTTACAGTACAGCTGCGCAGCTGCTTGAGCCCCGCAGCAGCTTAAGCTAGTAGCTGTGCAACTACTTCCATTTTTGTATATATAGTTTGATATTCATATCATATTGTAACCAATCGAAATTCCACAGATTAATAATACGAGATTATATTTCTCTATATTTCAATTTATCGCCGTTAATTTTATAACACATTATCAACACGAGTCTCTGTCATGTGTATAATGTCGAATCAATTATTTTTCGGGTATGTGTTTAGCTACCTTTTGATTTTAAGTAATTAAAGAAAAGATCTTTGCTATTTTAATTTATGTTTGTTTATGTATTAAAAGTTGTTAAAACATAGCAAAAGAAAGCAATTATATTCTCAATTAAGTAATTTACCATACACATATCATATACTATGCTTGGTCACTGTTTCGTGAGAATGCTTTAGAACAAGAAAAATGAGAACTTTTTTTAGTCGAAATGAAAATTAGATAAATAAAACTGATAAATTACAATAAGTTTAGAGTGTTTAGTCAATACCATTAGCAGACAAATTATATTTAAGTAAAAAAGCTAAACGGGGAGGGGATGGGAAGCCCAATTACAAGGAAAGAGATTCAACATCTCTTGTCGCGCAAGCCAATCAGCTGTTGTATTAAGTCTCCTATTAAATGAGTGAAGGAGATTTGGCGATGTCTATCAATTCTTAAAATGTCTTTGAAAAGTGGTTGGAGAAAATTATTGTTGAATTTTATTTCTGATTGTAAGGGCTTTATGATGTTGAGAGAGTGCTCTCAGGTGGAGGTGGTGATGTGATGTCTCCCTATTTGTGATGAATTAATCTATTCGTGAGACATCATTTTAGGTGCATTATGTGCTTATTTGAGGGATTTTTCCTTATTATTTGATATATTCCAGTTTCTTACCTTGATTTGGAGAAATATTACTATTAGAGCATTTTTAGTGTAATTTGTGTGTTAAATGTGAAGCTCTTAGATAAATTAATGATATTATATGCTAAATCAATGTCAAGGAGTTGATTAAAGAAGATCCAAGTTGAAATCAAGAGTTAAAGGAAAACAAAGTTGAGTTAGAAAAGGAAATACTGCCAAGTAAATCTGTCATGCTGAAAATCCGTCCAGTGTATTGAAGCCTGCGAAAAATATATTACGAATTTGGATGACATATTTTACCAGCAGATAGATCTTTGAATTACGGTCATTTTGAATGATTGTACACTAAATTTGACCTAGCAACGAAGGAGATATGGCCAAATCATTTAAGCAGTGTTTAACCTTCTAATATTTTCAGGAAACGAATTTGAATTGGAAAATGACTCCAATAACTTGCCTTGCACTACAAGATTTCGACCTAACACCTATATATAACAGATACTAACCTTATAAAATCATCCCTTGGCTGCCTAAGCTTAATATACATCAATAAATCGTCATAGAAGCAATTAGGAGGATCTAGAGTGCGGAGAATCAAGAGTTGGAGTTCACCGCATCAATTCTACACTTCTATACATCAATAAATCGTCATAGAAGCAATTAGTTGGATCTAGAGGAGGAAGAATCAAGAGTTTGAGTTCACCGCATCAATTCTACACTTCTCCATCTCTATTCTTTGGGTAAATTAGTATTAGATTTATTTTGTCTATGAGGTATTTCTAAGCTATTTATTCAAGAGTTTTATTATGTATAATTTCTCTTTAGGACTGTAATTATTTTAGCAATTGATTATTGTTTTTATGTTTTAATTTGAATCTGGGATTTTAGTATTTAATTGATTTGGGTTTTAATGAATTTTCATTGACTATATTCTTGTGCTTGTTTACTATCAATAACTTAGCTAATTAGAGATAGGTTTTAGCAATTAGTCTATTTGCTAGTGGCGACGATCATCGGGAAGGGAGGTGGGGTTTAATCTCATACCTAAAATATAGACATGTGGTATTCGTCATTGATTGTGGCAGGCTTGACTAACCACGTAGCCAACTGGGTAAATTACTTAACCATATGAAAGTAGCCTATAATCGCCCTAACAAGGTCTGTAATACGTAGGATTGCTTCTTAAGTCTACCCTGACGGGAGTTAGGAAGATAATAGTGTCCTGACTATTGTAAAATTACCCATTCACCCTTATTCTTAGAAATCATTAATTCAATTGGATAGGTTCATACTTACATCTCCTTATCTTATTTTCATAATTATTTATTATTTATTTTATTTTAAGTTTTTAGAAAACAAAACAATTTACTTTTTTATCTTTTCAATCAAAACATTTAAAACCATCTATTCTAATATTGAACACGAATTTAGAATAACTACTTAAATCCCTGAAAACATCTAATTTATCAACTATAACTTGCAAACGATATGTGTACTTGCAGTGAGTTTCTCGTGGTAGTATTGGGTGTGTGTTCTTTTATTATCTTTATTTATTCGTTTATTTATCATACCTTTTCCACCACCAAATTTTTGGCTCCGGTGCCGGGGATTTTAAAGTTATTTTATTTTGTGTTTAAGTTAGTTTAGTGGTTTTATTTGTTCTCAATTTTACGCTTGTTTTGTTAATCTCTTTTCAGGTTTTTCTTCTGTTATGGAGAATTCTCTTTATCAAGATCAAACTCCACCACAATCCTGGTATGTTCAAGTACAGAACTTCCTTGATGATTTGCACACTTTCATGAATTTTACACAAGGGAGCTTTAGAGATCATGAAGAGAGGCTCAGGTGGTTGGAAGTCTCTCTTAATCGTTTCATCAAGGTTCTGATAGATAATATGGTAAAAAGTGAGGCGAAAAGCGATGCTGCTATATCATTAGTGCAAAATATGAAAAAATAATTGAGAAATTACAAAAAAGACCATCTATGCAAATTGGCCAAGGTACAAATATTAATTACAAGGCCAATCAAGATAGAGATGTTCGGTTCGATGTGGTTGAAGAGTTTAGCCTTCAAGAAGAGAAGGAAGTGGAATCGCCCCATGTTATACCTAGTGAACTGAAAGATTCCAACGATAGAAGAACCAACCACGCTAAGCCTAGATGCCATAATTGTTGGTAACCAAGTTGAAGTTAAAATTAAACCTTGTGAAGGGAAGATTTCTTCCATAGAAAACCCAGCCAATCCGCGTTTATAGAAATCAAATATTGAGATCTTGGTTTGAAAAGAGGGAGAAGAAGAAGAGACTAGGATGGATTCGCCACCTAGTACTCAATTGATGTCACCACCCAATCCTATGAAGACGAACCATTCAAATGGTGACATCAATAAATCATTTGTAGAGGCGTTCAAAGAAGATGAAACCTACGCCCAAATTCTTGAAAGTGATACAAAAGAACTCATACCGCAAAAAGTAATCATAGAAGCTATCTCGAAAATGATAGAGAATGTGATTGTAGAGATCGAAGTTGAAAATGTGGCCCTCAAAACAAAAGAAAGGTTAGAAACATCCAATGTTTGGAAAAGAAAATTGAGGAGGTTCCACTTGAGTTCCCCATTGTTCCAGAAGTGCCTAAAGAGGTTAAAGAGAAGGACCACCACCATGAACCCGTGAAGAAGAGAGCTAATGATGAGTTTGGGGTTGGAACCACGGTTTCTTGGAAGGCCACCAAACAAGAGAATAGGCCACGAGGTTTCAAGAATATGTGGATGGGGCGGTAACACGTTAAACTTTAAATGACGTTAAATAAAAATGATCTTTGGAGACACCCCAAGTTTTAATTGCTTTATTAGTTTAGATTTTTTAGTGGGTATTAGTAATTTTTATGTGCCTTGGTATTTATTGATTTAATGAGAAAGGTATAGAGTGTTTTTGTTGTGTAGGTAACGTAGAAAAAGAGTATGGGGTGAAGAAGATCGCGAAAAAAACCAAGTCACGCACAGCGGACCTGCCTACCGGCCATACCTCCGGCCTACCGGTCCTGCTCCAAGGGTCGTGATGGTCAACAATACGGTCTAAGTCAGAATGTCAGAAGCTAGTACTAGCATACCGATTATCAGACCGTATCGTCATTCGTGCACAAGGGTCGCGACGGTATAAGACAGAAGACTGACCGACAACCGGTCCATGAAGAAGGGCCGCGACAGTTTGGATACAGTTCGAGGTCAAAAACTTTAAAAAACCAGACTTGACATTACCGGTCCCCTAGCCAGCATACCGGTGCACGCCGTGACAAAAACCCTTGAAGAGGAGGTTTGTTCAATTTTGCTTATTAATTCACAATCCCTTAGCCTCCTTCTTCCCTAAAGCACCCAAACTCCATAAAACTCCATTAAAGTTGTACCAAACCTTCCCCTCACAACAAAACAACACCAAATCACCATAAATTCATATACAAATATATCTTACACTCCTATAATCAATACTTACCCACACAAATCATTCCAAAGCACCTCGAATCAAAGAATCAAAACCAAAATTTACAAAACCTTTTTCCTGAAATTTTTAAATACTTCTCATCCAAACAAGATTACATCATACCACATAGAGAAACATCATCCATACACATTTCCGACTCAAAATAATAACCTATCCACCCACATCAAGGGCTAATTCCAAAAATGGTAGAAGTTTGAGTTAGAGGTCAAGGGAGATGATGCAAAGAACAGAGACATTAGCTAATGTGAGGAAGATGGAGAAAAATCAAAGAAAGGAATTGGATGAGAACAAGAGGGAAACAAGTAAAGCTTATAAAGGGCCCTAGTAGCTACCGCTCACAAATTCGAGAAAGAAGTTAGAAAAATGTAAACACATAAGTTTTCTAGAGTTGATCGAATGATTGGGATGAAGCACACGAGGAGGTAAGTCTATGCGAATATGGTGATGCATTTACATATAAGAGAAGCACTGCACCCTATCTTAGGTGTTTATCAAGAGAGGCTCTAGCCTCTAAGAGTATGTTTTCTCTCTTCCCTACCATCTTTCTTTATTTTTAAATATATGTTTTTTCATTGAGTCTGTTTCGAGTCGTGGGGACACGACTCATTTTTGAGTTGGGGGTCTGGGTATTTGTTGTCCCTCATCTCCATTTTATGTGATTTATTGCTTTTTAGTAGAAATTTAATTATTTTTTTAAGAGATGGAATAATATGTAGAATGTGTTTAATGGCATAAAATCATAAACTGTAGTGAGTAAATGATATAGAAGTAATATTTTTATGAACTAGTTGTATTGTATGCTTTGAGAAATGAACATGAAAACACACATTAAAAGTAAAGAAAGGATTAGTAAGAAATGCATTAGAAGCAAGCTTTGATCTTAGGGTGCCGTGAAGGGAGTGTAGGCCATGAGATCCGAGCTAGTTTATAAACCCATTTAATGAACGTGCTAGAGGTGAGAAAGTAACAAAATGGCATAGTTAGGAAAGTGATTAAGGCGGTCCTTTGATAAGCCCTTTGTGCCTTTTAGCTTGCTGTCCCATTTTAATTGAATTGTTATCCGTCTCAGGCCATTCTAGCCTTTCTAACTCCTTTTATTAGCCACATTACAAGCCATACCCTTTAGATTATTGGACTTTTCCATATGACCCGTACTTGAATCGTGGTGCATAGGCAATATTTTTAGAGTTTGAGTTTGGGGTGGTGGGTTCACATTATGGGAAAAATTATTGGGTTGGGTATCTTCGAGCTATGTAATTTTGCTCTTGATGATGATTCACTTATTTATATTGTAACCCTTTTCTGGGGTAAAAGAAAACAATTATTGAATAGAAAATAAATATGTTGAAAATAAATAGCATGACATCTCACATAAAGAAGAGAGTCATAGTTAACTTACAAAAGAAAAAAATAAATGGAAAAAAATTATATGAATTGGACAAGTAAAGTGGAATTTTTATGTGATCATCTTGATGATTTATATTGGGTTATTGGGGATGAATATTAATTGAATAAAATCTTGGGTTGAGTGAGAAACATTTATAAGAGTAACTCAAGCTCTAGGGCGATTCGTTGATGGCTAGTAAGGAGAGAGCCAAATGCTCACTCTAAATTATCCAAATATACGATCATGCCGTCCCTAAGCCTACATTAAAATCTTAAAGACCTTATGATTCTTAGCTATGTGATATAGAAGCAATTGAACTAATAGAGAGCAGATAGATGGACCATTAGAGACTATGTTAGGATCGTGAACACTTAGCCTCCATATCGAACTAAGAAAAGAACCTCTCCTTCGTGCATTGCAAAGCTAATCTAATTTAGAAATTAAACCGTGTTGATTGTTTGTATGATAAGTATATTAATATTAATTAGTTTGTAAATATTATTAGATGAAACCTACTAAGTAGTTGATTTACAACTATTCATTACATTCTCCTTCTATCGTGCTTATTTGCAATAACTGATATTTTAGAGACTTTCCTATATTCTTATTTTTTATTGTATTGGGACGATACAACTTTGAGTTGGGGGTAGTGATGTCTCCCTATTTGTGACGAATTAATCTATTTGTGAGACATCATTTTAGGTGTATTATGTGCTTATTTGAGGAACTTTTCCTTATTATTTGATATATTCCAGTTTCTTACCTTGATTTGGAGAATTATTACTTTTAGAGCATTATTAGTGTTTAGTTAATTATATTAGATGCCAAACCAATGTCAAGGATTTGAGGAAAGAAGATCAAAGTTGAAATCAAGAGTTGAAAGGAAACAAAGTTGAGTTAAGAAAGAAAAAGTTGTCAAGTAAATTTACCATGCTGAAAAGTCGTCAAGTATTTTAAAGACTGCAGAAAATCTATTACGAATTTGGATGAGATATTTTACCAGCAGATATATATTTGAAACCCGGTCGTTTTGACTGGGTGTACACTAAATTTGACCAAGTAACGAAGATGATATGGCCAAATCATTGAAGTAGTGTTTAATCTATCCTGTATTTTAATAAATGAATTTGAATTGGAAAAGGACTCCAATAACTTTCCTGGCACTCCAAGATTTTGACCTAACACCTATATATACTAGCTCCTAACCTTATAAAATCATCCCTTAGCTGCCTAAAATTAATATACATCAATAAATCGTCATAGAAGCAATTAGGAAGACCTAGAGGAGGAAGAATCATTGGAGTTTCACTGCATCAAATTTATTCTTTGGGTAAATTAGTATTAGATTTATTTTGTCTATGAGGTGTTTCTAAGCTATTTATTCAAGCATTTTATTATGCATACTTTCTCTTTAGGACTGTAATTATATGATCAATTGATTATTGTTTTTATGTATTAATTTGAATCTGGGATTTTAGTATTTAATTGATTTTCATTGACTTTATTCTTGTGCTTGTTAAATATCAATAACTTAGCTAATTACAGATAGGTTTTAGTAATTAGGCTATTCGCTAGTGGCAGCGATCATCCCGAAGGGGGTGTTTTATTACAAAACTACAATCGCGTGGTATTCGTCACTGGTCTTGGCGGGCTTGACTAACTATGTAGCCAATTGGGTAAATTGCTTAACCATCTGAAAGTAGCTTATAGTCGCCCTGATGGGGTCTGTAATACTGTAGGATTGCTTCCTAAGTCTACCCTGAAGGGAGTTAGGAAGATAATAGAGTCCCGACTATTGTGAAATTACTTATTCACCATTATTATTAGGAATCATTAATTCAATAGGACAGGTTCATACTTGCATCTCTTTATCTTATTTTCATAATTATTTGTTATTTACTTTAAGTTTTTAGAAAAAAAAACAGTTTACTTTCTTATCTTTTTAATCAAAACATTTAAACCATCTATTCTAATATTGAACACGAATTTAGAATAACTACTTAAATCCATGAGACCTAATCTAATTTATCAACTATAACTTGCAAACGATCTGTGCACTTACAGTGAGTTTCTCGTGGTAGTATTGGGTGTGTGTTCTTTTATTATCTTTATTTAATCATTCATTTATCACACCTCTTCCAGCACCAGATGGTGATAAGTTGTAGGTTTGAGGACTATATTTCTTATTCCCATTAGCTCGGCTTTTACTGGTGATTGAGATGCAAAATTTCATGACTGTCCATCCAAAAAATGGCACAGTTGGTTACTAAATACACAAGCAGCAATAGCAAGCTTAATGACAAAATTATATGATGCATCAACATGAATATTAATAGGCTTTAGTGTAGTGGGGATATTACCAGTATAAGTATTTAATTCATTTGGATTTAGATTTAATTGACCATTTGAATTGATAACAGTAAGGGAATTTGTGCAGCTATTCTCAGGGAGCTGTCTTGCTATATTTTCTGACATATTGGTATTTCCTTTATCATTGGGTTGATCATTTTTCTTCCATTTTCATTCTTTTCCCATTTTCATTTCCACTTTCATTTTCAACCTCAAGAATATTACCATTATGTTTTTTGTATTCATCATACGATGTGTAAGCTTTTTTTATATTGTAAAGAGGCATACTTTCATGATTTTCATAATAATTACTATTTCTGTTTTTCCATATGAACCAGGCTATCTAGACCAACTCAACTATGTTTCTATCAAGCTCATCAGCAGGACCATTAAAAAAAGAGTGGCACGTGTACAACCTGTTTTGCAAAGTTTACTTTACTACAAATTAAAAAAAACGGGAGCCCATTACACTAAATAAAATGAAAAGTTGGTTGTATATTTATTTTAGTTTGACAATTCTGTAATTTTTCATTTCAAATTTTAAAAAATAATTGGGCTGTTATTTAAGGCTTGGGAGCCCATTACACTAAATAAAATGAAAAGTTGTCAATTTAGCCCAATCCACTCTTCCAAATATCTAAAGAAGTACCCAAGGAAAACGACGAGCCCAAAAGACAATTGTATTCCAGACTATATTATAATCTAATTCAGATTATATTGGCATATCAGATCTCAAATTCTCCTTAATATTCCTAATTTTTTTCATCGATACTCATCTTCGACAAACAAACATAGCTTTCAAATATATATTTTCGTATAGATCTACGATTTTTGCGAGAGATCTTGAAGAAATTTATTCCGGAAGAAGTAATTATTTTACTCGGGTAAGAAGTTTTTAATAGAAATTGATGTAGTTATTGTACATGAATATAGTAATCAATACATATGTTATTTTGATGTGGTTATGTGTAATAGCGTTGTGACTTTGATTTATTTACTAAAATCAAAGGTCTTCTTCAAAAAAAAATTACCTAAAAGATTGAATTTTAATTCAGAATTATATTAGGTTTATTCAAGATAATCTTTATGTATATTCATGAATCCTTTATGAGAGAAATTAAATTTCCATGTGATATGTGAGTCGTGGATACACACCGTATTCCGCCATATACGTATTGATAAAGATATTAAACTTGTATAATACGATTTGTATCTCAATTTTTTTCTTAATTTACCATTTTTAAAATTAATTTTGTACTAATTCATATGTAATAGTTCTCAAGATCTACTAAACGTGTTTTTATTTATATTTTTGGTACGTGGGTGGTCCGATACAACTTGCGCGCACCACGACTGATCCCACTAAAAATATGCAGGCCTACTAAATGTGTTTATATGCGAATAAATAATTTATACTATTGTTAAAATATGATGTAATTAATGATGTGGTGACGTGTGAAATATAAGTTACTTTAAAATTCTGATATACATAATTCAGTAACTTGAAAATATAAAAGAAAATTATACTTATACAAGCATATACTTTTTCATATAATTTATCCATATGATTAGTAAAAAATAAAAATGTGTGACATATAAGTTCTTTTGAAATGTTGATATACATAATTCAGTAACTTGGAAATCTAAAAGAAAATTATACTTATACAAGTACATACGTTTTCATATAATTTATACATATGATTAGTAAAAAATAAAAATATATGACTATTGTGCAATATATTTCTTATTATTCTCTCAATCAGATCTGCATATTCTTTTAAAAAATTATTTTTGATAAAACTATCCTTACTATTTAATTAGTTGAGATAAATTGTATGATATTTATAAAAAAAAAGAATATTAATATTCAATTTTAATTTTTTATAGGTTTCTCTATTTGATGAAGAATTAAAAGTCATTATGACTCATTGGAGTCATAATGACTCCGAGCTCAAGGTGGCTCTCTCATGTATTCAAAAAAAAAAAAAATTTAAAGTATATGAAGATCAAGATCGATGACCATCTCATTTCAATTTTATCATCCAAGTCATCCAAATGGTAAAACACAATACATATGATTTCATTATAATATATATGAATACCCAATGTGTTATTATTAAACCTAACTATATACACATACACACTCTCTCACACACACACACTCTCACACACACACATACACACACATATATATATATATATATATATATATATATATATATATATATATATATATATATATATATATATATATATATACTAGAAAATGTCCAGTATTTGAAGGTACTTGGCCTAAAATAAATTTAAAAATTATAATAGACTGTGCAAAATTCATAATTGAGTTATATATAAAAGAAGTGCAAATCATTCTATCAAGTAGAAATTGCCCCGTATGTGAAAGTACTTGGAAAAAATAAAACTTGTTAAAGAGTAGAAGACAATAGTAAAACTTTTTTATATGAAAACGGGTACGTACCCATGTGTCTTTTTCCTTATACTATATATTGAATTATATATTGTAGTTAATTATTGGTAATTGTATGTTGTATTTAGGATAAGAGAATTATCAAAACAAATTTGTAAATTCCAAGGATCACAAAATTAGTAAAGGTGTTGGTATTGACAAAAAAATTAGATGGGTCTTTAAATATAGGGATCGATTCTTAATATTTGCTCTTGAATCATGATTAATTATGCAAACAGAAGTTTCATGTACTGGCTTGTATGTGACCTTCTTTCAAAGATAAATGACATTAAAATTATTCATGGATATATTATGAGAATGGAAGATAAAGAGTAGGAGTGAAAATTATTTATGGATATATTATGATAAAAAATGAAAAAAGATAAAATTGAAAACCTAATTTGCCTTCGTAACATGGTGATGAGTGAAAGAAGAAGAAGATGAATTTTTCCACGCTTTGTGTGGTTACATTCATCAACTATTTATATAAATAAATTACATCATAATAACTGTACATGATTATTTAAATTTGAATTATAACTGTAAATCTCCAACAGCTTTTACAGGCATAATTAATGAAAAGCTTGCTGACGAGGCAGATCATGCAAATGATTTGGTAGTCAACATCTAGAAGGAGGAGGAGGTAGTGGAGAAAGAGGAGGATGAAGTTGATGAACAAGCTAATGGCACGGATGATGGGTTGGCTACTATTTGGCAGGAGATGTTTAATGCAATGGAGAGTTCAAAGGTTACATTAGTTGATTCTACATGCGATGAAGCTCTAATTAAGGGCGACCCCGAAGATTGTGAGCATTCACTTATTTTCAGGAAAGATATAGGTTATGTTTGCCGTGTTTGTGTTTTAATTACTAAGGCTATCGATTATAAAAATTTGAAGGGAAGGAAGAGAAAAAGAACTTATCAATCTTGAAGCCGGAGTTTCCAGTTGTTATAAACTTTCGCCATGTGTTCAAATATTTTACTTTAATTATGTGCTTCGAGCTTAATTTACATTGTAAGAGGAAAAAAAATCAAAAACTTATTGTACCTAACTAGGCTTCAGTGATTAAACATTGTTTTCTGGTTTTTTCCCATTTTAGACTTATTAAAATATTACTTTATCGCACTATAAAAAGTTTTTGATAGTCAAAAAATAAATGAGGACTTTGTGAAAGAAAAGTAAGAAGGAAGGGATGTTGATTGATCAGATGGCTAAAGACGGTTCTCAAGAATTATCACCAACAAACTTGACATATCAAACACCATCGATAACCATCGATCTTTCTCCTATAGTAACATTACTGTTACACCAACAATAAGACACTTCCCAAAAACAAAATTTTAAGGTAAAGATTTGTCTTTTTTTTCCAATTGAAAGCCTAACCTTTTTTTTGTTTAATTTTTTTTTTGATATTTTAACTACCAATATCAACACCAAAGATCATTCTTGAGCAGCACCGTTACATCATAGTAGAATTAATCTTCAAGGTAAAAATTCAGTCTTTTGTTGTATATTTCAGTATTCTTTTTTCTTCTCCCCAATCCCTTTGTGTTTTAATTCAGTCTAATATTAAGTTTGTATCTTATCCAAAACAGGTATATGAGATATGAGTAAGATACAAACTTTAAATTCAGTCTAATTGCGGGAATAAAGAGTTGATGATGTTCCAGAATTTGTAAATGATGGAGTGGGTTCTCAACGTTGAAATCTACTTTTGTAATCAACCATTACCTTACTATTTTTATTGAACAAAATTGTATATTACTTTCTCTTCCCATAATTTTCAACTAAATAACATTTGTTATACTTTTAAATCATAAAATATTTAGGCATTTGTGTTTATTAATAGTTGAATTATATAGTGCTTATGTCATTCAATATCAACCATGAAAAATGACACATGTAAGTTTAAATTGTTAAACATACCATGAATTTTATTATTATTTTGCACAATCAAACTATATTGTTTTACAATTCAATTTTTGGTAGGGGTCAAGTCTGAATTTTTTGTTAAAGTTTAAGGTAATACCCTAAATTTTAGTTAATTGCACTATCAGGTCCCTATAGTACAAAAACTAATTTATTAAATATACATAAACTTGCATGGTAAGTTCCTATATTATAAAAAAATTGCAATATATTATGCAAAAATTACATTATAAGTCCTATTAGTATGCAAAAAATTTACATGTTCCTAAATTGATTTTCTTTAACAAATATTTTAATAAACACTAATATATTTAATCTATATTTATATTATTTATATTTTTTATAGTGCCTCGGGCACGGGTTATATATATATATATATATATATATATATGTATGTATATATATACTAGGTATAAACCTGTGCCTGAAGGTACTTCGAAAAAATTTAATTTAAAAAAATAAATTAAACACCAAATAAATAAATATTTTTTGAGATAAAAACAAACTAAAAAATCTAAAATCTTATTATTTATTCTTTTTGTTAGAATTTTATTATTAAGAATATTAATATAGGAAATCAGTTAATTGTATTAAAAATAAATAAATTATAATAAAATGGCCCACATATAATCTAACGGCTGAAAAATATAAACGGAAATCAAGACATTTCAGACTGTTAATCTAATTTATACAATCTTGACCATTAATTAAATTAGATCTAATGGCTAGAAAGAATAAAATTTTGATCCAAAGGCTAAAAAATGTAGAAGAAAATAGGAGACATTTCGGGCCGTTAAGTGATATAATTTCTAAAATCTGATAGTTTTTATATATATATAATATCTATATAATAAAGCAGAATCAAAACTAATTTACCCTATTTATCCTCAAATTCCCCCGTTAATCTCATAATCCCCCCATTTGGCTCATAATCTCCCCATTTGGCTCATAATTCCCTTATTATTCTCTTTTATTTTCATTTTACACATAAATCCCCACCAAACTATCAAGTCAACCATCGAACACCCAAAACACCCACCAAGCCGCTCTCCTGCAACGAGAAGACCTCCGCCACCATCAACAATCGAAGGTTTCTGATTTCATTTTTCAGCATTGAAGGTTAAAACCGAGAACATTACTAAGGAAGCTGGACCTGTGAGCATGACTTTCATTATACCCATGTATAATGTGTCGAGGCTTCAGGTGCAATCTTATGACCCAACCTATATTATGACCATTACCACCTCTAACGATTTCTTATACGGTTTGTTTTGTGATGTTTGATACAGGTGAAATATTTGCAGATAGCAAAGAAGTCACAAATCTACAATCCATACTTATCAGCCTGATATATGAGAAGTTTATGTTTTGGTGAGAATAAATTACTACTTATACAGCACAGAAAGCAGAAAAGATAAATTAGAGTCTCACTAATTTCCAGCATATATTATTATTACAGGCTTTACAATGGATATCTGGTAATACTCGAAGACTGAAGACATGGAGAGAAAGTCTGTGATAGATATATAATCATACAGATTGGGGAAGCTCATTCCCGTGAGGCCAAAAGGGTAAAAAAAATGGAAAAGAAGGCATTACAAAAACAATCAGGGAATCTATGAATCAAGTATCTAATCCAAGAATATAAATTAAAAACTCACGGTGATTGAATAGGATATGTTTTGATTTAAAGCGAACCTTGATGGTGGAGTCCAACAAATGATGAAGATTGAGGAGTTTCCATTTCGTAAATCAACAACAAGAGAAGAAAACTGGAATTTCTTCAACAAAATGTGTTGTAAGTAGTAATTTATTCTCACCAAAACATAAACTTCTCATTTCTCACCAAAATGAGATGGTGAAAAAAAGAAAAATTTATGGAAGCAGGAGCAGATATAAAAGAAAAGAAAGAATGGAAAATTATAGCCCGTAATGAATAAGAATGAATATTTCTTTCAACTGTTTATCAGAGATTTAAGTGATATATACAAGGAGTTGAACAGAGCACTGCACTAAACTGAGATACTTGCGAATCTTTGAATTGTTCTGGTGATATATCAGAGTCTGTAGGTGACATGTTTGCATGATATAGAAGATCCAATAACTGTGAGTTAAATTTACCTTGAATGTGTTTTTTTGGTGTGAAATTAATTAGATATAAATATGGTGCAGGTAAGTGAGTCTGATACAGTAAATGTAGTGGAGGTTATAAAGGGAGAATTAATCATATACCAGTTGCAATCAAACTTTACAATACAGGTTATGCTCAATACAATTTCTTCGAACAAAGCAACAACAGCAAAAGGATTTCTCGATACTGGTAGAGTTTTCGATCTATTCTGGTAATTAATTAGATTCTCTTCTTAACCTAATCCGTTTGTTGTATATCTATATAATAAAGCAGAATGAAAACTAATTTACCCTATTTATTCTCAAACTTCCCCGTTAATCTCATAATCCCCCCATTTAGCTCATAATCCCCCCATTCATCTCATTCTCTCATTTATTATATACAGATACACATGACTCAAATATATACATATTATTATATACGCATGAAAATAATTAATAATATATAAATCACTTAACCTTCATATAAATAAAATTTAACAATTCATATTATTTTTCATAAAAATAAAATAATTAATAATATATAATCCACTTAATCTTCATATAAATAAAATTATAAGAATTCATATTATATTTCATATAAATAAAGTTTATTCCTTTTTATTAAAATTTACAAAGTACTAAAAAAAATTTAAAAAAAAATCAGAATTTATTATACGAAAAATTTAACTAGATACTATATAAAATTAAAAAAAGGGAAAATGACCCAAAAAATCAAAATAATATTATTTTCAGCCCAATAACATCAATGACAAAATTTCTTCCCAATAACATCATTAACTAAATTTTGTCCTTGATGGGAATCGTCCTTGACGGGAATCGTCCTTGACGGGAATCGTCCTTGATGGGAATCGTCCTTGATGGGAATCGTCCTTGACGGGAATCGTCCTTGACGGGTAAACATGTAATCTTATAATAGTAAGTTAATGGATGATTTTTTGGGGCAAGTATAATATTATTTTGATTTTTTGGGTCATTGACCCTTAAAAAAAATTACTTTACATTACAATATATAAATAATTTTTTTTCTTTTATTTTTTACTGTCAAAACATGTATAATTTTTAGAGAAATCATTTCAACTTTATAAAAATAAATTTTCAAGACAAGAAATATATTGATTCAGCCAATAAAAATTAGAGAATACTATAAAGTCAAGATGAAATTCATAGAATAATAAATATATATATATATATGTCTATCATATAAAAAATTAAAATGAATAAACACTTAAAGGATAATTAAGAATTAAAATTATTTGATAATTGACCATAATCTATATAATAAAATACTTTTTTAAACGGGTTGGACCCTCAACAAAAGAGACGAGCATGATTATCTTTGGTCCCTTAATTTATTTCTTCACATTAATTGCATCAATTTTTTTCTAATAAAAACTTAATTGTCCCTTATCCCACTCCATTAGACATCTAAAAGTTATGTATTTGGTCCACGCTGACCGCAAACCTCTAACCTTAACCCAAATTCTTAACCATAACCTAAACCTTAACCTCAAACTCAACCTCAACCTTTGAATTAAACTTAACATCAACCTCTAACTTCAATTTAACCTTAACATTAACCTTAAACTTGACCTTAACCTTCTCCTTAACCCTAGCCCTGGCCCTAGCCCTCGACCTATCCTTAGACTTTGCGTAAGCCTTAGTCTTCGTATTAACCTTAGCCTTGGCCTTACCTTTAGCCTTAGCCTTATCCTTAGCATTAGCCATACTCTTAGTCTTAGCCTTAGCCTTAGTCTTAGCGTTAGACTTAGCCTTAGCCTTAGCCGTAACCTTAGTCTTAATCTTAGCCTTAGCCTTAGCCTTAGCCTTAGCATTAAACTTATACCTAGCCTTAGTCGTAGCCTTAGTCTTAGTCTTAGACTTGACCATTACCATACACTTAACATTAACATTAAACTTAACCCTTAACTCCTTAACCCCTTAACCTCAACCTCAACTTTTTAACTAATAACCTTAACCATACCCTTAACCCTAACCTAACATTAACGTTGAACTTAAATTTAAACTTAAACTTAAACTTAAACTTAAACATAAACTTCAACTTACATTTAAACTTAAACATAAACTTAAACTTAAACTTAACCTTATTGTTAACGTTAACCTTACCCTCACCCTTACCCTTAACCTTAACAATAATATTAACCTCAACTTTAACCTTAAACTTAAACATAACCTTAGATATTACACCTTAAACCTACACCTTAAAGTTTAAACCATAAACCTTAATTTTCACCTTCACCTTAACCTTAACCTTAACTCTAAATTTAAACCTTAAAAATTTTCCTTAAAATTAACCTTAACCTTAAACCTTAAACCTTGAACCTCAAACCTTAACCTTTACCTTAACCTTAAACCTTAAATCTTAAAGTTAACTTTCACCTTCACCTTCATTTTCACTTTTTTAACCTTTATCTTAACCTTAAAGTTACAACTTAACTTTAACCTTAATTATAAAATTAATCTTAAATTGAACCATGAACCTTAAAGCGTAAACCTTAAACCTTAAAGATTAAACCTTAAAGCTTAAACCTTAACCTTAACTTTAACTATAACCTTAATATTTAACGTTAAACCTTATACCTTAAACCTTAAATCTTAATATATAAACCTTAACCTTAAATCTTAAACTTTAACCTCAACCTTAACCTTAACCTTAAACAATAACTATAACCTTCACCTTCACCTTCATCTTAAATTTTATAACTACTATCTTAACTTTATAGTTAAAACTTAACCTTAACCTAAATGTTGAAACTTAACTTTTACCTTGAACCTTAGACCTTAAACCTAAATCTTAACCTTAACTTTAACCATAACCTTAACCTTAACATATAACCTTAAACACTACCTTAAATTTTACCTTTAACCTTAATCTTTATCTTAACCTTGACCAAATAAATATTTATAGTGTTAATATTCGACCTTGAACCTTATATCTTATTAAACCTTAACCTTGAAGCTTAAAATTTACATCTTAAACCTTAACTCTAACCATAACCTTAAAATTAACCTTAACCTTGACCTAAACCTTAACCATAACTTTAACCATAACCTTAACCTTATTCTTAAACTTAACCTTAACCTTAATCTTAACCTTGACTTTCACCTATCAAACCTGGGTTCGATTCCTGTCAATGGAAAAAAAAATCTTTGTCTTCAGATATATGTATGTTGACACAATGATACTTTGTAGAGTTATGAGATTTATGCACGTATATTAAAAACTCGAGATTATAGGATTCACACATTTAGATTATGATACTCTTTAATTATGTTCGTATTTAATCTATTTATTAGTTGTTTAAATTGTACATGGATTTATGGTGCATTTGAATTTAATAACCAATTTTTTTATCTCACTTTAGTATTCATTCTATCTATTATTTCGGTTTTTACATATTCAAGACAAAATATCATCATATCTTTTAAACATTTTCTATATTAAAACTGAAAGTAGACAAGTAACTCATTTTTATATTTTGAAGTGCCTTAAGGCACGGGCTATACCTAGTCTATATAATAAAGCAGAATGAAACCTAACTCTCCCTATTTGTCCTCAAACTTCCCCATTCATCTCATAATTTCCCCATTTAGCTCATAATTTCCCCATTCATCTCATTCTCTCATTTATTATATACACATACACATGACTCAAATATATACATATTATTATATACGCGTGAAAATAATTAATAATATATAATCCACTTAACCTTCATATAAATAAAATAATTAATAATATATAATCCACTTTACCTTTATATAAATAAAATTATAAGAATTCAAATTATTTTTCATATAAATAAAGTTTATTCATTTTTATTAAAATTTACAAAGTACTAAAAAATAAAAAATTTATTATACAAAAAATTTAACTAGATACAATATAAAATTAAAAAAAATCACTTTACATTACAATATATAAATATATTTTTTTTCTTTTATTTTTGATTGTCAAAACATGTATAATTTTTACAAAAATCATTTCAACTTTATAAAAATAAATTTTCAAGACAAGAAATATATTCATTCAGCCAATAAAAATTATAGAATATTAATAAACACTTAAAGGATAATTAAGAATTAAAATTATTTGATAATTGACCATAATCTATATAATAAAATACTTTTTTAAACGGTTTGGACCCTCAACAAAAAAGATGAGTATGATCGTCTTTGGTCCCTTAATTTATTTCTTCACATTAATTGCATCAATTTTTTTCTAATAAAAACTTAATTGTCCCTTATCACATTTCATTAGACATCTAAAAGTTTCGTATTTGGTCCACGCTGACCGCAAACCTCTAACCTTAACCCAAATTCTTAACCATACCCTAAACCTTAACCTCAAACTCAACCTCAACCTTTGAATTAAACTTAACATCAACCTCTAACTTAAATTTAACCTTAACATTAACCTTAAACTTAACCTTAACCTTCTCCATAACCCTAGCCCTCGACCTATCCTTAGACTTAGTGTAAGCCTTAGTCTTAGTCTTAACCTTAGCGTTGGCCTTACCTTTAACCTTAGCCTTATCCTTAGCATTAGCCATACTCTTAGCCTTAGCCTTAGTCTTATCCTTAGCCTTAGCCTTAGACTTAACCTTAGCCTTAACCTTAGCCTTAACCTTAGCCTTAGCCTTAACCTTAGCCTTAGCCTTAGCCTTAGCATTAAACTTATACCTAGCCTTAGTCGTAGCCTTAGTATTAGTCTTAGACTTAACCATAACCATAAACTTAACATTAACCTTAAACTTAACCCTTAACTCCTTAACCCCTTAACCTTAACCTTAACCTCAACCTCAACTTTTTAACTAATAACCTTAACCATATCCTTAACCCTAACCTTACATTAACGTTAAACTTAACCTTAAACTTAAACTTAAACTTAAACATAAACTTCAACTTACACTTAAAATTAAACTTAAACTTAAACATAAAATTAAACTTAACCTTATTGTTAACGTTAACCTTATCCTCACCCTTGCCCCTAACCTTAACAATAATATTAGCCTCAACTTTAACCTTAAACTTAAACATAACCGTAGATATTACACCTTAAACCTAAACCTTAAACTTTAAACCATAAACCTTAATCTTCACCTTCACATTAACCTTAAACTTAACTTTAAATTTAAACCTTAAAAATTTACCTTAAAATTAACCTTAACCTTAAACCTTGAACCTCAAACCTTAACCTTAACCTTTACCTTAAACCTTAAATCTTAAAATTTAACTTTCACCTTCACCTTCATATTTACTTTTTTAACCTTTATCTTAACCTTAAAGTTACAACTTAAGTTTAACCTTAATTATAAAATTAATCTTAAATTGAACCATGAACCTTAAAGCTTAAACCTTAAACCTTAAACCTTAAACCTTAAACCTTAAAGCTTAAACCTTAAACCTTAAACCTTAACCTTAACTTTAACCATAACCTTAATATTTAACGTTAAACCTTATACCTTAAACCTTAAATCTTAAAATTTAAACCTTAACCTTAAATCTTAAGCCTAACCTCAACTTCAACCTTAACCTTAACCTTAAACAATAACTATAACCTTCACCTTCACCTCATCTTAAATTTTATAACCACTATCTTAACTTTAAAGTTAAAACTTAACCTTAACCTAAATGTTAAAACTTAACTTTTACCTTGAACCTTAGACCTTAAACCTTAAACCTTAAACCTAAACCTTAACCTTAACTTTAACCATAACCTTAACCTTAACATATAACCTTAAACACTTACCTTAAATTTTACCTTTAACCTTAACCTTTATCTTAACCTTAACCAAATAAATATTTATAGCGTTAATATTCGACCTTAAACCTTATATCTTATTAAACCTTAACCTTGAACCTTAAAATTTACATCTTAAACCTTAACTCTAACCATAACCTTAAAATTAACCTTAACCTTGACCTAAACCTTAACCTTAACCATAACCTTAACCTTAACCTTAATCTTAACCTTGACTTTCACCCATCAAACCTGGGTTCGATTCCCGTTAATGGAAAAAAAATCTTGAGTGTCTTCAGATATATGTATGTTGACACAATGATACTTTGTAGAGTTATGAGATTTATGCACGTTTATTAAAAACTCGAGATTATATGATTCACACATTTAGATTATGATACTCTTTCATTATTTTCGTATTTTAATCTATTTATTAGTTGTTTAAATTCTACATGGATTTACGGTGCATTTGAATTTAATAACCAATTTTTTTTATCTCACTTTTGTATTCATTCTATCTATTATTTCGGTTTTTACATATTCAAGACAAAATATCATCATATCTTTTAAACATTTTCTATTTTAAAACTGAAAGTAGACAAGTAACTCAATTTTTATGTTTTGGAGTGCCTTAAGGCACGGGTTATACCTAGTCTATATAATAAAGCAGAATGAAACCTAACTCTCCCTATTTATCCTCAAACTTCCCCATTCCTCTCATAATTCCCCCATTCGTCTCATAATTCCCCCGTTTTTCTCATTCTTTCATTTATTATATACACATATGCATGAAAATATTAAATAATATGAAATTCATTTAACCTTCATATAAATAAAATTATAAGTATTCAAATTAACTTTCATATTAATAAAATTTATTCCTTTTTATTAAAATTTACAAAGTACTAAAAAAATTAAGAATTTTTTCAAAATTTATTATAAGAAAAGTTCAACTAGATATAATATATAATTAAAAAAATCACTTTACATTACAATATTTAAATAATTTTTTAATTCTTTTATTTTCTTTGTCAAAACATGTATAATTTTGAAAGAAATTATTTCAACTTTATAAAAATAAACATTTCAAGACAAGAAATATATTAATTCATCCAATAAAAAATTATAGAATATTAGAAAGTCAAGATGAAATTCATAGGATAATAAATATATATATATATATATATATATATATGTGTCTATCATATAAAAAATTAAAATTAATAAACATTTAAAGGATAATTAATAATTAAAATAATCTGATAATTGACCATTAACATTCATTATTCATTATATCTCTATATCTATATAATAAAGTAGTACTTTTTTAAACGGGTTGGACCCTCTACAAAAAAAGACGAGCATGATCGTCTTTGGTCCCTTAATTAATTTCTTCACATTAATTGCATTAATTTTTTTTCTAATAAAAACTTAATTGTCCTTTATCCCACTCCATTAGACATCTAAAAGTTCCGTATTGGATCCAAGCTGTCTGCAAACCTCTAACCTTAACCTAAATTCTTAACTGTAACCTAAACTTTAAATTTAACCTTAACCTCAAAGTCAACCTCAACCTCAACCTCAACCTTTGAATTAACCATAACATCAACCTTTAACTTAAATTTAACCCTAACTTTAACCTTAACCTAAAACTCAACCTCAACCTTAACCTTGAATTAAACTTAACATCAACCTCTAACTTAAATTTAACCTTAACATTAACCTTAAACTTGACCTTAACCTTCTCCTTAACCCTATCCCTGGCCCTATCCCTCGGCCTAGCCTTAGCCTTAGCGTTAGCCTTAGTCTCAGTCTTAGCCTTAGCATTGGCCTTACCCTTAGCCTTAGCCTTAGCCTTAGCCTTAGTCTTAGCCGTAGCCTTAGCCTTAGCCTTAGTCTTAGTCGTAGCCTTAGCCTTGGCCTTAGCCTTAGCCTTAGCCTTAGCCTTAGCCTTAGCATTAAACTTATCCCTAGCCTTAGTCTTAGCCTTAGCCTTAACCATAACCATAAACTTAACATTAAACTTAAACTTAACCCTTAACCCCTTAACCTTAACCTTAACCCTAACCTCAACTTTTTAAATAATAACCTTAACCCTAACCTAACATTAACCTTAAACTTAAACTTAAACTTAAAATTAAACTTAAACTTAAACATAAACTTCAACTTACACTTAAATTTAAACTTAAACATAAACTTAAACTTAAACTTAAACTTAACCTTATTGTTAACGTTGACCCTTAACCTTAACAATAATATTAACCTCAACTTTAACCTTAAACTTAACCATAACCTTAGATATTACACCTTAAACCTAAACCTTAAACTTTAAACCATAAACTTAATCTTCATCTTCACCTTCACCTTAACCTCAACCTTAACTTTAAACTTAAAGCTTAAAAATTTACATTAAAATTAACCTTAACCTTAAACCTCAAACCATGAACCTTGAACCTCAAACCTTAACCTTTACCTTAACCTTAAACCTTAAACCTTAAATTTAACTTTCACCTTCACCTTCATCTTTACTTTTTTAACCTTTATCTTAACCTTAAAGTTAAAACTTAACTTTAACCTTAATTATAAAATTAATCTTAACTTGAACCATGAACCTTAAAGCTTAAAGCTTAAACCTTAAACCTTAACCTTAATACTTAAAAACCCCTTATTCTTCTCATAATTTCCATATTCTTCTCATAATTAATTAATATAAAATAAAAACATATATATACTTACGTTTTACCTCATATTTTACTCAAGTAAGTAACAAATTAATTTCCTTCAATCTCGGATTTTATAGTATTCAAAAAATAGTGTCGTTTTAATAATAAATATATCTAAATATCTATATAATAAAGCAGAATGAAAACTAATTTACCCTATTTATCCTCAAACTTCCCCGTTAGTCTCATAATCCCCCCATTTAGCTCATAAACCCCCCATTCTTCTCCTTCTTTCATTTATTATATATACATACGCATAAAAATATTAAGTAATATAAAATCCATTTAACGTTCATATAAATAAAATTATAAGGATTAAAATTAACTTTCATATAAATAAAATTTATTTCTTTTATTAAAATTTACAAAGTACTAAAAAAATTAAGATTTTTCCATTCTTCTCATTCTTTCATTTATTATATACACATACGCATGAAATTATTAAATAATATAAAATCCATTTAACCTTCATATAAATAAAATTATAAGGATTCAAATTAACTTTCATATAACTAAAATTTATTCCTTTCTATTATAATTTAAAAAGTACTAAAAAAATTTAAAAAAATTCAAAATTTATTATAAGAAAAATTCAATTAGATATAATATAAAATTTTAAAAAAAATCACTTTACATTACAATATTTAAATAATTTTTTTATTTATTTTCTATATCAAAACATGTATAACTTTGAAAGAAATCATTTCAACTTTATAAAAATAAATTTTTCAAGACAAGAAATATATCGATTCATCCAATAAAAATTATAGAATATTAGAAAGTCAAGATGGAATTTGGATAATGAATATATATATATATATATATATATATATATATATATATATATATATATATATATATATATATATATATATATATATATATATATATATATATATATCAGATTAAAATTTAAAATTAATAAACACTTAAAAGATATTTAATAATTAATATAATTTGATAATTGACCATTAACATTCATTATTCATTATATCTCTATATCTATATAATAAAATACTTTTTTAAACGGGTTGGACCCTCTACAAAAAAGACGAGCATGATCGTCTTTGGTCCCTTAATTAATTTCTTCACATTAATTGCATTAAAACTTAATTGTCCCTTATCCTACTCCATTAGACATCTAAAAGTTCCGTATTTGATCCACGCTGACCGCAAACCTCTAACCTTAACCCAAATTCTTAACCGTAACCTAAACCTTAACTTTAACCTAACCTCAAACTCAACCTCAACCTAAACCTTTGAATTAAAATTAACATCAACCTCTAACTTAAATTTAACCTTAACCTCAAACTCAACCTCAAACTCAACCTTTGAATGAAACTTAACATCAACCTCTAACTTAAATTTAACCTTAACTTCTAGCTTTAGCTTTAGCCTTAGCCTTACACTTAGCCTTAACCTTAGCCTTAGCCTTAGCCTTAGCATTAAACTTATCCCTAGCCTTAGTCGTAGCCTTAGTCTTAGCCTTAGCCTTAACCATAACCATAAACTTAACATTAACCTTAAACTTAACCCTTAACCCCTTAACCCCTTAACCTTAACCTTAACCTCAACCTCAACTTTTTAACTAATTACCTTAACCATATCCCTACCCTAACATTAACCTTAACCTTAACCTCAACCTTAAACTTAACCTTAACCTTTAAACTTAAACTTAAACTTATACTTAAACTTAAAAACTTAAACTTAAACATAAACTTCAACTTACACTTAAACTTAAACTTAAACATAAACTTAAACTTAAGCTTATTGTTAACGTTAACCTTACCCTCACCCTTACCCTTAACCTTAACTCAGGACTCCATCCATGTCTATCATTGAGTTCCCATACTACTTTCCAACCTTTTTGTGATTTCCTTAAACTAATCTCGTCTATGTAAAAAACTTTTTTTGCTTGAGTAGCTAAGATGTACGGCTCTGATTGCCAAAAAAAATTAGACGTGTTGACAAGAGTTACCCCATGCTTTTTCCTCGGTTTACTCGTGTCATACCAATTACACTCGAACAGCACAACAGAACAGTCATCGTCATATGTGATCTCTACAACCTTGACCAATTCACCGTAAAACGGTATTCCATTGTAGATGGCAGATACCCCGTAATCTTGTGTCACCCTTGTTTCACCCTTTCCTTTAGTGACCCATTTAACACCATTCACAACACATGAATCGTACTTATAAACTGCACCATGAGACTTACTAGCCAATGAAATCATCTCACTTGTAGCGAATGCATCACCTTCTTTTTCCATTTCATAAACCTACAAATATAAACAGTTATAACAATGTTTCCTAAAATGGAATATTAATTTTTTATTTGAATGGATCTATACCTTATGCAGAAACCAGTCTCGGAAATTTTGCCGGTGTTTCCTATCTTTTTCGTCTCGGGAACCCGATAACGTTGCTTTGTGTTCTCTGTACATTTGACGATCAACAATGAATTAACATTTATTAAATAAATTGAATAAACATTCAATAAATACATTGAAACCTTACGTCATCAATTGTTGGATTTCATCGCAATTAAGTAGGATATACCAGTCGATTTGCTCCTTCTCGTTGTAATGCAAATTACCATACTCTTTTTTACCTATAGGAATACATTGGCTCTTAAATACGGACAAATCTTTAGGTTGAGCTTCGATATCGGTATATCTACCCGGATCATTAAACTTTGTTTTTTCTTCTTTAAGGTAACGCGATATGAATGTCAAAGTCTCCTCTACAACGTATCCCTCGGCGATTGAACCCTCTGGCCTAGCCGGGTTTCGTATGTACTCCTTTAATTTCTTTAGATACCGCTCAAACGGGTACATCCAACGCATCTGAACCGGTCCCCCTAACAAAGCCTCGTCGTATAAATGAATGACCAAGTGGATCATTATATCGAAAAACGTGGGAGGTAAAATCATCTCCAGTCTACACATAACTTCAACCACTTTCTTCTTCTCCTTTTCTAACTTTTTCTGACTCGGATTTTTATTACACACAACTCGAAACACGTTGGCTAGCCCGATAATCGCGTCACTTATCGCTTTGTCTTCGAAAAGCCCTGGGAGACTAGCCACGAATAGGTACTGCATCATCACGTGACAGTCGTGAGATTTCATTCCTATAATCTTGCCTAAGTCGCTTTGAACGTTATTTCTCAAACTCGATGCGAATCCATCGGGAAACTTCTGTGCCTTCAACCAATCAAGAAATACTTTCCTTTTTTCGGTGGTTAACGTATAATTAGCTCGAGGCATTACATTCTTACCATTTTTCTCTTGCAACCACAAATCTGGCCTGATATTCATTTCCTTGAGATCAATTCTCGCTTTCACGTTGTCTTTGTTAAGTTTTCCATCAAGACCTATTACTGTGCCAAGAAGAGCATCACACACGTTTTTCTCGCAATGCATAACATCAATGTTATGTTTCAACAGGTTTTCGGACCAATAAGGTAAACGATAGAAAATACTCTTTTTCTTCCAATTGAATCGCCGATTAACATCTGGCTTCACGATCTTTCCCCCAAAGTCCTTGTGTTTCCCGGGAAGCAGAATGGGAAGGCCATCTAACTGTGTCTGAATATCGGCAGGTTTATATTTCTTCGGTGGGCGCCTATCAGTGGCTTCCTTGTACAAAACTTTTTCGTCTCTAAAACGATGTTTGATAGGTAACCAACGTCTGTGGTCGAAGTAAGCAACCCCTTTCTTCACGCTCAATGACGGAGTAGAATCCATGCATTATGGACAAGCTTTGTAACCTTGACCCGACCATCCCGAGGTGTATGTCCTAGCGGGAAAATCGTTAATCGTAGACAACAAACAAAGCTTCATAGTAAACTCTTCCTTCTTGTGGGCATCATAAGTAATAATCCCTTTACCCCACAACTCGTCCAACTCATCTATAACAGGACGAAGAAAGACGTCCATGTCCTTGCCGGGTGAACGGGGTCCCGGAATCAACAAACAAAGCTGGAATGTCGTCTCCTTCATACACTCCCACGGTGGTAAGTTGTAGACGGTCAGTATAACCGGCCACATGCTGTACGAGTTGTTTTGCATAGAGGATGGGCAAAAGCCATCGATACCCAAACCCAAGAAGACGTTCCGAGGTTCACTAGCAAACTCGGGATTTAACTGAACAAATCTCTTCCAACTGTCTCCGTCAACTGGATGACGCAACAAATCTGGATCTGTATTCTTCCCTGTTTGGTGCCAGATCATATTTTCGGCAGTGTGCCTCGAAGCATAAAGTCGCTGCAGTCTAGGGGCAATCGGGAAATATCTGAGTTTCTTATGCGCTACTTTCAGACCCTTCTTCGGGTCCCATCTGGATTCATTACATACTGGACACTTTTCAAGGGAGGCATTCTCCTTGTAAAACAAAGCACAATCGTTCACGCAAACATCGATGGTCTCGTAACCCATACCTAAATTTTTTAACTTCTTGTTGCACGCCTCGTATGAATCGGGCAACGTATGAGGTTTGGGCAACACACGGCATAAAAGCTGAAGCAACTCGGTGAAAGACGTGTTAGACCACTTGTTCTTCACCTTCACGTGCAGTAGCTTCGCAATGAAATTTAATGAACTCATGACATCACAACCAGGGTATAACTCGGTCTCTAAATCGGAAAACATCTTTTCGAATTTGTCACGAGCTGTACTGTTAGAGTCTGTGATCTCGGTGTCACCAGAATGACCACCAACCTCGTAATTAGGTCTCAAATCATCATATACATCCAACATTTCATTTTCTTCATATCGAGTCTCTGGAATATCCTCGGGCTCACCATGCTTTGTCCAAATATCATACGTCTCCAAAAACCCATGCAGTAACAGATGTGACCTAACTTTGTCAACCGGATACCTACGATAATTCGAACACTAATTACACGGACAATAAATTGTTTCTTCACCAGGATGTTTATTTTTTTCAGCAAAAGCAAGGAATGGTTCTATCCCCTTAATGAATTCACGCGAAACTTTATGAGCCGTACCAATCCAACTCTTATCAATACCCGAAGCCATAGTCAACTATTACAATATGAAAGAATACAACATAAATAAAATGAAAGAAAAAAATTATTACATCACCAAATAAATACATTAAAATAAAACGAGAAAAAATTATTACATCACCGATTACATAAATGAATAAAAAAAAATTATTACATCACCGATTAAATAAATAAATATAAAATGAAAAAAATTATTACATCACCGATTAAATAAATAAATATAGAATTAAAAGCACACAAAATATCACATCACCAAATAAATGCATAAATATAACATTAAAAGCATACAAAATATAGCAACATACAATAATATATCATACAAATATATATATATATATATATATATATATATATATATATATATATATATATATATATATATATATATATATATATATATTTATATATATATATATATATATATATATATATATATACTTAATATAATTATTTATAATTCACATGAAATTAATAAATGATTATAGATATATACATAATGATATTATATATTTAGCATTAACTATAGAATTGTAATCAAATAAGGAAAGGATGAAAAAGACACATACTTTTGGGCAACTTCGGAAGGGAAAATTGATAATTGAGGCGGTCCCACGTTGATGTTTGACCCGGGAAAGCTTGTCCACGTGTTGAAATACCTAATAAGTGATAATATTTACCATTTATTATACAATTGCATGAAAGTATAAGAAATTTGAAAGAGTTTTCCGGAACAAAAAATACCTACTTTTGGGCAAATTTGGAATGAAAAATTGATGATTGAGGCGGCCCCACGTTGATGTTTGACCCGGGAAAGCTTGCCCACGTGTTCAAATACCTAATAAGTGATACTATTTAACATTTACTACACAATTGAATGAAAGTAAAAGATATATTGAAAGAGTTTTATGGAACAAAAAATACCTACTTTTGGGCAAGTTTGGAAATAAAAATTGATAATTGAGGCGGTCCCACTTGATGATTGAACCGGGAAAGCTTTTCCAAGTGTTGAAATAATTTTTAATGATGAATTGTGGAAAAAAATTGGGAGAGATTTGAGAGAAAGAAAGAGAAATTATATAATAATGGTGTATTGGGTAAAGCAATTCGCAAGTTACTGTTGGAAAACACGCTACACTACTCGCGACTACACGTGTAGTCGGCAAATAGACAACTGTAGTCGTTAGAAATTAGTACTAACGACTACATGAAGTAGTCGTTAAATGATCATGACTCTAGCGACTACACGTTGGCAGTGGGAAAATAATTAAAAAATACTAAAACCCATTAACGACTACTTACTAATTATTAACGACTACATCCTGTAGTCGAAAAAAGCAAAAATTATTAACGACTACTTGGTAGTCGCGAAACATACCATGTAGTCGTTAGAGATTTGTAGTCGAGAATGCTTCCATCTTTAGCGACTACATCCAGTAGTCGCGAGAAATTTAGTCGCTAGAGACTTGTGCGGGAGTAGTGTTAACCTTAACCTCTAGCTTTAGCTTTAGCCTTAGCCTTACACTTAGCCTTAGCCTTAGCCTTAACCTTAGCCTTAGCCTTAGCCTTAGCATTAAACTTATCCCTAGCCTTAGTCGTAGCCTTAGTCTTAGCCTTAGCCTTAACCATAACCATAAACTTAACATTAACCTTAAACTTAACCCTTAACCCCTTAACCCCTTAACCTTAACCTTAACCTCAACCTCAACTTTTTAACTAATAACCTTAACCATATCCCTAACCTAACATTAACCTTAACCTTAACCTCAACCTTAAACTTAACCTTAACCTTTAAACTTAAACTTAAACTTATACTTAAACTTAAAAACTTAAACTTAAACATAAACTTCAACTTACACTTAAACTTAAACTTAAACATAAACTTAAACTTAAGCTTATTGTTAACGTTAACCTTACCCTCACCCTTACCCTTAACCTTAACAATAATATTAACCTCAACTTTAACCTTAAACTTAACCATAACCTTAGTTATTACACCTTAAACCTAAACCTTAAACATTAAACCATAAACCTTGATCTTCACCTTCATCTTAACCTCAACCTTAACTTTAAACTTAAAGCTTAAAAATTTAGCTTAAAATTAACCTTAACCTTAAACCTTAAACCTTGAACCTCAAACTTTAACCTTAAAAATTTAGCTTAAAATTAACCTTAACCTTAAACCTTAAACCTTGAACCTCAAACTTTAACCTTTACCTTAACCTTAAACCTTAAACCTTAAATTTAACTTTCACCTTCACCTTCATCTTTACCTTTTTAACCTTTATCTTAATCTTAAAGTTAAAACTTAACTTTAACCTTAATTATAAAATTAATCTTAACTTGAACCATGAACCTTAAAGCTTAAACCTTAAACCTTAACCTTAACTTTAACCATAAACTTAACCTTAATATTTAACGTTAAACCTTAAACATTAAATCCTAAAACTTAAACCTTAGCCTTAAATCTTAAACCTTAACCTTCACCTTCACCTTCATTTTAACTTTTATAACCACTATATTAACCTTAAAGTTAAAACTTAACCTTAACCTGAATGTTAAAACTTAACTTTTACCTTGAACCTTAAACCTAAACCTTAACCTTAACTTTAACCATAACCTTAACCTTAACCTTAACCTTAACTGGAATATTATTTTTTGGAGTGCCTTCAGGCACGGGCTATACCTAGTAAACTCATATATGTAGCAAACATACGGATAAATTAAATTGAAAGATGATTACTCATGAAAGACACGTTAAAGCATTCTATTTTTAATAAATTTTGTGTCATTCTATACTCAACGTACTATATATGTTATATAATATCTATCATGTATAAATTAGAAAAACAATTCTTGCTATTAAAAGACAAAGTTTTGCCTTTTATATTTGAATCATAAAAAAAATTAATACTTATTTAATTTTCAAATTTACCTTAACCAAAATAAGATATCTATATAAAATAGGATACACCTAACTTTTAAATTTTTATCAATATTAAAATATGACCAAATGAGCATCACTACTTAATTTCATATTTTCTTATTTATTTTTATTACAAGATCGTTTATATTATTTGAACTAATCAAACATTTTTTGAAATTAATATTATATATCGGAATACTAACGTTTACCTTAAATTTATAATATAAAACCATTCCTTACAAAACTTCCCAAATTTCTCAACCTTAAAATTAACCTTAACCTAAACCTTAACCTTACCTTACCCTTGACCAAAAGCTTGATTTTAACCCTTAACCCATAAACTTAAACCTTAACCTTAATATTAACCTTAACTCTTACCTTAACCTCAACCTCAACCTTAAACTTAACCTTAACCTTAACTTGAAATTTAACCATAGCCTTAGCCTTCACTGTATCCTTAGTCGTAGCCTTAGCCAAAGCCTTAACCTTAACCTTAACCTTAACATTAACCTTATCCTTAACCTTAAAATTAAATTAACCTTTACTTTAACTTTAACCTTAACATTAACATTAACCTTAATTCTAACCTTACCCCTTAACTTAACCTTAACCCCTTAACTATTAACCTTAACCATATCCTTAACCTTATCATTAACCTAACATTAAACTTAACCTTAACCTTAACCTTAACTTTAATCTTAACCTTAATCTTAACCTTGACCTTGACCTTAACCTTAACTTTAACTTAACCTTAAACTTAACCTTAAACCTAACTTTAACATTAACCTTAATTTGTCTCAATTTTTATGTTTTGAAGTGCCTTAAGGCACGGGCTATACCTAGTCTATATAATAAAGCAGAATGAAACATAACTCTCCCTATTTATCCTCAAACTTCCCCATTCCTCTCACAATCCCCCCATTCATCTCATAATTCCCCCGTTCTTCTCATTCTTTCATTTATTATATACACATACGCATGAAAAATTAAATAATATAAAATCCATTTAACTTTCATATAAATAAAATTATAAGAATTCAAATTAATTTTCATATAAATAAAATTTATTTCTTTTTATTAAAATTTAAAAAGTACTAAAAAATTTAAGAATTTTTTCAAAATTTATTATAAGAAAAGTTCAACTAGGTATAATATAAAATTTAAAAAAATCACTTTACATTACAATATTTAAATAATTTTTTATATATTATCTTATGAATTCCATCTTGACTTTCTAATATTCTATAATAACCTTCTCCTTAACCCTAGCCCTCGACCTAGCCTTAGCCTTAGGTTTAGCCTTAGTCTTAGTCTTAGCCTTAGCCTTGGCCTTAGCCTTGGCCTTACCCTTAGCCGTAGCCTTAGCCTTAGCCTTATTCTTAGCCATAGCCTTAGCCTTATACTTAGCCTTAGCTTTAGCCTTAACCTTAGCCTTAGCCTTATCCTTAGCATTAAACTTAGCCCTAGCCTCAGTCGTAGCCTTAGTCTTAGCCTTAGCCTTAACCATAACCATAAACTTAAATCAACCTTAAACTTAACCCTTAACCCCTTAACCCCTTAACCCCTTAACCCCTTAACCTTAACCTTAACCTTAACCTCAACCTCAACTTTTTAACTAATAACCTTAACCATATCCTTAAACCTAACCTGACATTAACCTTAACCTTAAACTTAAACTTAAACTTAAAATTAAACTTAAACTTAAACTTAAACATAAACTTCAACTTACACTTAAACTTAAACTTAAACATAAACTTAAACTTAACCATATAGTTAACGTTAACCTTACCCTCACCCTTACCCTCACCCTTACCCTTAACCTTAACAATAATATTAACCTCAACTTTAACCTTAAACTTAACCATAACCTTAGATATTACACCTTAAACCTAAACCTTAAACTTTGAACCATAAACCTAATCTTCATATTCACCTTAACCTCAACCATAACTTTAAACTTAAAGCTTAAAATTTTACCTTAAAATTAACCTTAACCTTAAACCTTAAACCTTGAACCTCAAACCTTAACCTTTACCTTAACCTTAAACATTAAACCTTAAATTTAACTTTCACCTTCACCTTCATCTTTACTTTTTTAACCTTTATCTTAACCTTAAAGTTAAAATTTAACTTTAACCTTAACTATAAAATTAATCTTAACTTGAACCATGAACCTTAAAGCTTAAAGCTTAAACCTTAAACCTTAACCTTAATCTTAATACTTTAAAACCCCTTATTCTTCTCATAATTTCCATATTCTTCTCATAATTAATTAATATAAAATAAAAACATATATATAGTGACGTTTTACCTCATATTTTACTCAAGTAAGTAACAAATTTATTTCCTTCAATCTCGGATAATATAGTATCCAAAAAGAAGTGTCGTTTTAATAATAAATATATCTAAATATAAACTCATATATGTGGCAAACATACAGATAAATCAAATTAAAAGATGATTACTTATGAAAGACACTTTTAAGCATTCTATTTTTTATAGAATATGTGTCATTCTATACTCAACGTAGCTATATATGTTATATAATATCTATCATGTATAAATTAGAAAAACAATTTTTGCTATAAAAAGACAAAGTTTTGCATTTTATATTTGAATCATAAGAAAAAAATTAATACTTATTTAATTTTCAAATTTACCTTAACCAAAATACGATATCTATATAATATAGGATACACCTAACTTTTAAATTTTTATAAATATTAAAATATGACCAAATGAGCATCACAACTTAATTGCATATTTTCTTATTTATTTATATTACAAGATCGTTTATATAATATGAACTAATCAAACATTTTTTTTAAAATTAATATTATATATCGGAATACTAACGTTTACCTTAAATTATAATATAAAACCATTCCTTACAAAACTTCCCAAATGTCTCAACCTTAAAATTAACCTTAACCTTAACCTTAACCTTACCTTACCCTTGACCAAAAGCTTGACATTAACCCTTAACCCATAAACTTAAACCTTCACCTTAATATTAACCTTAACTCTTACCTTAACATCAACCTAAACCTCAACCTTAAACTTAACCTTAACCTTAACTTGATATTTAACCATAGGCTTAGCCTTCAGTGTATCCTTAGTTGTAGCCTTAGCCAAAGTCTTAACCCTAACCTTAACCTTAACATTAACCTTATCCTTAACCTTAAAATTAAAATAACCTTTACCTTAACTTTAACCTTAACATTAACATTAACCTTAATTCTAACCTTACCCCTTAACTTAACCTCAACCCCTTAACTATTAACCTTAACCATATCCCTAACCTTATCCTTAACCTTAACCTAACATTAAACTTAACCTTAACCTTAACTTTAATCTTAACCTTAATCTTAAACTTAAACTTGAACTTAACCTTAACCTTAACTTAACCTTAAACTTAACCTTAAACTTAACCTTAAACCTAACCTTAACCTTAACCTTAATTTGTCTCAATTTTTATGTTTTGAAGTGCCTTAAGGCACGGGCTATACCTAGTATATAATAAAGCAGAATGAAACCTAACTCTCCCTATTTATCCTCAAACTTCCCCATTCCTCTCATAATTCCCCCATTCCTCTCATAATTCTCCCGTTCTTCTCACTCTTTCATTTACACATACGCATGAAAATATTAAATAATATAAAATCCATTTAACTTTCATATAAATAAAATTATAAGAATTCAAATTAATTTTCATATAAATAAAATTATTTCTTTTTATTAAAATTTACAAAGTACTAAAAAAATTTAAAAAAAATTCAAAATATATTATAAGAAAAATTCAACTAGGTATAATTTAAAATTAAAAAAAATCACTGTACATTATAATATTTAAATAATTTTTTATTTCTTTTATTTTCTTTGTCAAAACATGTATAATTTTGAAAGATTTTATTTCAACTATATAAAAACAAACTTTTCAACACAAGAAATATAATGATTCATCCAATAAAAATTATAGAATATTAGAGAGTCGAGATGGAATTCATAAGATAATAAATATATATATGTCTATCATATAAAAATTTAAAATTAATAATCACTTAAAGGATAATTAATTATTAAAAGAATCTGATAATTGACCATTAACATTCATTATTCATTATATCTCTATATCTATATAATAAAGTACTTTATTAAACGGGTTGGACCCTCTACAAAAAAGACGAGCATGATCGTCTTTGGTCCCTTAATTAATTTCTTCACATTAATTGCATTAATTTTTTTCTCATAAAAACTTAATTGTCCCTTATCCCACTCCATTAGACATCTAAAAGTTTCGTATTTGATCCACGCTGACCGCAAACCTCTAACCTTAACCTAAATTCTGAACCGCAACCTAAACCTTAACTTTAAACTTAGCCTCAAAGTCAACCTCAACCTCAACCTTTGAATTAAACTTAACATCAACCTCTAACTTAAGTTTAACCTTATCTTTAACCTTAACCTCAAACTCAACCTCACTTAACATCAACCTTTAGCTTAAATTTAACCTTAACATTAATCTTAAACATGACCTTAATCTTCTCCTTAACCCTAGCCCTCGACCTAGCCTTAGCCTTAGCGTTAGCCTTAGTCTTAGTCTTAGTTTTAGTCGTAGCCTTGGCCTTACCCTTAGCCTTAGCCTTAGCCTTAGTCTTAGCCGTATCCTTAGCCTTAGCCTTAGCCTTATACTTAGCCTTAACCTTTGCCTTAGCCTTATCCTTAGCATTAAACTTATCCCTAGCCTCATTCGTAGCCTTACTCTTAGCCTTAGCCTTAACCATAACCATAAACTTAAACCTTAACCCCATAACCCCTTAACCCCTTAACCTTAACGTTAACCTTAACCTCAACCTCAACTTTTTAACTAATAACCTTAACCATATCCTTAAACCTAACCTAACATTAACCTTAACCTTAAACTTAAACTTAAACTTAAACTTAAACTTAAACTTAAACATAAACTTAAACGTACACTTAAACTTAAACTTAAACATAAACTTAAACTTAACCTTATATTTAACGTTAACCTTACCCTCACCCTTACCCTTAACCTTAACAATAATATTAACCTCAACTTTAACCTTAAACTTAACCATAACCTTAGATATTACACCTTAAACCTAAACCTTAAACTTTAAACCATAAACCTAATCTTCATCTTCACCTTAACCTCAACCTTAACTTAAATTATATATTATATTATTTAATATTTTTATACGTATGTGTATATAATAAATGAAAGAATGAGAAGAATTCAAATTAATTTTCATATAAATAAAATTTACTTCTTTTTATTAAAATTTACAAAGTACTAAAAAATTTAAAAAAAAAATCAACTTTATTATAAGAAAAGTTCAACTAGGTATAATTTAAAATTAAAAAAAATCACTTTACATTACAATATTTAAATAATTTTTTATTTCTTTTATTTTCTTTGTCAAACATGTATAATTTTGAAAGATCTTATTTCAACTATATAAAAACAAACTTTTCAATACAAGAAATATATTGATTCCTCCAATAAAAATAATAGAATATTAGAAAGTCAAGATGGAATTCATAAGATAATATATATATATATATATATATATATGTGTGTGTGTGTGTGTGTCCATCATATAAAAATTTAAAATTAATAAACACTTAAAGGATAATTAATAATTAAAAGAATATGATAATTGACCATTAACATTCATTATTCATTATATCTCTATATCTATATAATAAAGTACTTTTTTAAACAGGTTGGACCCTCTACAAAAAAGACGAGCATGATCGTCTTTGGTCCCTTAATTAATTTCTTCACATTAATTGCATTAATTTTTTTCTCATAAAAACGTAATTGTCCCTTATCCCACTCCATTAGACATCTAAAGGTTCCGTATTCGATCCACGCTGACCGCAAACCTCTAACCTTAACCTAAATTCTAAACCGTAACCTAAACCTTAACTTTAAACTTAGCCTCAAAGTCAACCTCAACCTTTGAATTAAACTTAACATCAACCTCTAACTTAAGTTTAACCTTAACTTTAACCTTAACCTCAAACTCAACCTCACTTAACATCAACCTCTAGGTTATATTTAACCTTAACATTAACCTTAAACTTGACCTTAATCTTCTCCTTAACCCTAGCCCTCGACCTAGCCTTAGCCTTAGCGTTAGCCTTAGTCTTATTCTTAGCCTTAGCCTTGGCCTTACCCTTAGCCTTAGCCTTAGCCTTAGTCTTAGCCGTATCCTTAGCCTTAGCCTTAGCCTTAGCCTTAGCCTTATACTTAGCCTTAACCTTTGCCTTAGCCTTATCCTTAGCATTAAACTTATCCCTAGCCTAATTCGTAGTCTTAGTCTTAGCCTTAGCCTTAACCATAACCATAAACTTAAACCTTAACCCTTTAACCTTAACCTTAACCTTAACCTTAACCTCAACCTCAACTTTTTAACTAATAACCTTAAACATATCCTTAAACCTAACCTAACATTAACCTTAACCTTAACCTTAACCTTAAACTTAAACTTAAACTTAAACTTAAACTTAAACTTAAACTTAAACTTAAACTTAAACATAAACTTCAACTTACACTTAAACTTAAACTTAAACATAAACTTAAACTTAACCTTATAGTTAACGTTAACCTTACCCTCACCCTTACCCTTAACCTTAACAATAATATTAACCTCAATTTTAACCTTAAACTTAACCATAACCTTAGATATTACACCTTAAACCTAAACCTTAAACTTTAAACCATAAACCTAATCTTCATCTTCACCTTAACCTCAACCTTAACTTTAAACTTAAAGCTTAAAAATTAACCTTAAAATTAACCTTAACCTTAAACCTTAAACCTTGAACCTCAAACCTTAACCTTTACCTTAACCTTAAACATTAAACCTTAAATTTAACTTTCACCTCCACCTTCATCTTTACTTTTTTAACCTTTATCTTAACCTTAAAGTTAAAACTTAACTTTAACCTTAATTATAAAATTAATCTTAACTTGAACCATGAACCTTAAAGCTTAAACCTTAAACCTTAAACCTTAACCTTAATATTAATACTTAAAAACCCCTTATTCTTCTCATAATTTCCATATTCTTCTCATAATTAATTAATATAAAATAAAAACATATATATAGATACCTTTTACCTCATATTTTACTCAAGTACGTAACAAATTTATTTCCTTCAATCTCGAATTTTATAGTATCCAAAAAATAGTGTCGTTTTAATAATAAATATATCTAAATATAAACTCATATATGTAGCAAATATACAGATAAATCAAATTAGAAGATGATTACTCATGAAAGACACGTTTAAGCATTCTATTTTTAATAAAATATGTGTCATTCTATACTCAACGTAGCTATATATGTTATATAATATATATCATTTATAAATTAGAAAAACAATTTTTGCTATAAAAAAGACCAAGTTTTGCATTTTATATTTGAATCAAAAGAAAAAAATTAATACTTATTTAATTTTCAAATTTACCTTAACCAAAATACGATATCTATATAAAATAGGATACACCTAACTTTTAAATTTTTATCAATATTAAAACATGACCAAATGAGCATCACTACTTAATTTCATATTTTCTTATTTATTTTTATTACAAGATCGTTTATATAATATGAACTAATCAAACATTTTTTTTTAAATTAATATTATATATCGGAATACTAACGTTTACCTTAAATTTATAATATAAAACCATTCCTTACAAAACTTCCCAAAAGTCTCAACCTTAAAATTGACCTTAACCTTAACCTTAACCTTACCTTACCCTTGATCAAAAGCTTGACATTAACCCTTAACCCATAAACTTAAATCTTAACCTTAACTCTTACCTTAACCTCAACCTCAACCTTAAACTTAACCTTAACCTTAACCTTAACTTGATATTTAGCCATAGCCTTAGCCTTCACTGTATCCTTAGTCGTAGCCTTAGCCAAAGCCTTAAAATTAACCTTAACCTTAACATTAACCTTATCCTTAACCTTAAAATTAAATTAACCTTTACCTTAACTTTAACCTTAACATTAACATTAACCTTAATTCTAACCTTACCCATTAACTTAACCTCAACCCCTTAACTATTAACCTTAACCATATCCTTAACCTTATCCTTAACCTTAACCTAACATTAAACTTAACCTTAACCTTAACTTTAGTCTTAACCTTAATATTAACCTTAACCTTTACCTTAACCTTGACCTTAACTTAACCTTAAAATTAACCTTAAACCTAACCTTAACCTTAACCTTAATTTGTCTTAGTTTTTAGTTTTGAAGTGCCTTAAGGCACGGGCTATACCTAGTATATAATAAAGCAGGATACACCTGACTCTCCCTATTAATACTCAAATTTCCCCCATTCATCTCATAATTCCCCCATTCGTCTCATAATTGCCCCATTCTTCTCATTGTTTCATTTATTATATACACATACGCATGAAAATATTAAATAATATAAAATTCATTTAACCTTCATATAAATAAATTTATAAGAATTCAAACTAACTTTCATATAAATAAAATTTATTCCTTTTTATAAAAAATTACAAAGTACTAAAAAAATTAAGAATTTTTCAAAATTTATTATAAGAAAAGTTCAACTAGATATAATATAAAATTTTAAAAAAATCACTTTACATTACAATATTTAAATAATTTTTTATTTCTTTTATTTTCTTTGTCAAAACATGTATAATTTTGAAAGAAATCATTTCAATTTTATAAAAATAAAGTTTTCAAGACAAGAAATATATAGATTCATCCAATAAAAATTATAGAATATTAGAAAGTCAAGAAGGAATTCATAGGATAATAAATATATATATATATATATGTCTATCATATAAAAAATTAAAATTAATAAACATTTAAAGGATAATTAATAATTAAAATAATCTGATAATTGACCATTAACATTCATTATTCATTATATCTCTATATCTATATAATAAAATACTTTTTTAAACGGGTTGGACCCTCTACAAAAAAGACGAGCATGATCGTCTTTGGTCCCTTAATTAATTTCTTCACATTGATTGCATTAAACTTGATTGTCCCTTATCCCACTCCATTAGACATCGAAAAGTTCCGTATTTGATCCACGCTGACTGCAAACCTCTAACCTTAGCCCAAATTCTTAACCGCAACCTAAACCTTCACTTTAACCTTAACCTCAAACTCAACCTCAACCTCAGCCTTTAAATTAAACTTAACATCAACCTCTAACTTAAATTTGACATTAACTTTAACCTTAACCTCAAACTCAACCTCAACCTCAACCTTTGAATTAAACTTAACATCAACCTCTAACTTAAATTTAACCTTAACATTAACCTTAAACTTGACCTTAACCTTCTCCTTTACCCTAGCCCTGACCCTAGCACTCGACCTAGCCTTAGTCTTAGTATTAGCCTTAGCCTTGGCCTTACCCTTAGCCTTAGCCTTAGTCGTAGCCGTAGCCGTAGCCTTAGACTTAGCCTTATACTTAGCCTTAGCCTTAGCCTTAACCTTAGCCTTAGCCTTAACCTTAGCATTAAACTTATCCCTAGCCTTAGTCGTAACCTTAGCCTTAACCATAACCATAAACTTAACATTAACCTTAAACTTAACCCTTAACCCCTTAACCCCAACCTTAACCTCAACCTCAACTATTTAACTAATAACCTTAACCATATCCTTAACCCTAACCTAACATTAACCTTAACTTTAACCTTAACCCTGACCTAACATTAACCTTAACTTTAACCTTAACCTTAAACTTAAAATTAAACTTAAACATAAACTTCAACTTACACTTAAACTTAAACTTAAACATAATATTAACCTTATTGTTAACGTTAACCTTACCCTCACCCTTACCCTTAACCTTAACAACAATATTAACCTTAACTTTAACCTTAAACTTAACCATAACCTTAGATATTACACCTTAAACCTAAACCTTAAACTTTAAACCATAAACCTTAATCTTCACCTTCACCTTAACCTCAACCTTAATTTAAAGCTTAAAAATTTACCTTAAAAGTTACCTTAACCTTAACCTTAACCTTAAACCTAGAACCTTGAACCTCAAACCTTAACCTTTACCTTAACCTTAAACCTTAAACCTTAAATTTAACTTTCACCTTCACCTTCATCTTTACTTTTTTAACCTTTATCTTAACCTTAAAGTTTAACTTTAACCTTAATTATAAAATTAACCTTAACTTGAACCATGAACCTTAAAGCTTAAAGCTTAAACCTTAAACCTTAACCTTAACTTTAACTTTAATATTTAACGTTAAACCTTAAATCTTAAAACTTAAACCTTATCCTTAAATCTTAAACCTAAACCTTAACCTTAAACAATAACTCTAACCTTCCCCTTCATCTTAACTTTAATAACCAATATATTAACCTCAAAGTTAAAACTTAACCTTAACCTGAATGTTAAAACTTAACTTTTACCTTGACCCTTAAACCTTAAACCAAAACCTTAACCTTAACTTTAACCATAACCCTAACCTTAACATTTAACCTTAAACATTACCTTACATTTTACCTTTAACCTTAACATTAACTTTTATCTTAACCTTAACCAAATGAATATTTATAGCGCTATTATTCGACCTCTAACCGTATATCTTATTGAACCTTTACCTTGAACCTTAAAATATTCATCTTAAACCATAACTCTAACAATAACCTTAACCTTAAAATTAACCTTAACCTTGACCTAAACCTTAACCTTAACCCTTAACCTTAATCTTAACCATAACCTTAACCTTAACCTTAACCTTAACCTTAATTATAACTTAACCTTAACCATAACCTTAATCTTAACCTTGACTTTCACCGACCAAACCTGGGTTCAATTCCCGTCAATGGAACAAAAAATTTCTTGAGTGTCTTCAGACACGGGTTTTACCTAGTATATATCTATATAATGAATGGAGAAGGCCAAATTGCCCGAAATGTCTCTTATTCTCCTCCATATTTGTAAGCCGTCAGATTTTTTTTATGATTTTCGGCCTTTAGATCAAGTTTAGTTAATGTTTCAGATTGTTCAATTTAGATCGACAGCTCAATGTCTTGATTTCCGTCTATATTTTTCAACTGTTAAATCTATCTTATATTTTTTTATTTATCTTTAATCATGTAATTTTTTTTTTGTTAAGTTGAAATCTTTAAATAACTCAACCAATTATTTTTTTTATCTATTATAATTCAAATTTACCCTTTAAACCCAAAATTCGTATCTTCACACTTGCATCGCATTGTAACAAAAAACAAAAAGAAGTCTATTCCCACCCACCTTCCCACCAAGCCGCTCGGCTAGGAAAACTTCCGCTCCTCGTAAACTATTATCCACCATTGTTTATTATTTATTTTTATACAAATTGGCCATTTATGAACAATTGAAGCCTCTTACGTATGAGAAGTGATACGCTGACGTCCATCATCGATCGGCTTTGCCATCAACCATTGAAGAACCCAAATTAAGGTTATTTAATTTGTTTAATTATTAAATATAATTGTTGTTTATTAATTTTTTATACAAATCCTACAATGTCTATAAAATGTGAAGCGTATAAAGTATTGATCGTTATTATTTATGGCGGTTACTCTATAGATTTATAAATAATTCATGTATATAAACAAATTACACAAGAAATCAAAGACATATATTCATATATCTTCTTCTTCATCATCATATTCTTCTCTATCTATGTTCTCTTCCAATTCATAGTATTAGGGTGTGATTGGTATGCTATAATGAGACCAGTAATGTAATGACATAACTGATTTAAACATAATTACTTTGATTGGTAAGTCATAATCAACTCCGTAGTATTATTCCTTTCGTAATCACTTTACAATGAAAATGAGGATTTTCGTTACATAGATACTACCCATGAATGACCAGTTACAATCGTAATTGTAATGGATATTTTTTTAACAAACTAAAATAATTTTATTAAAATTAATATAGTACACATTTCTTATCATATGTTTTTTTCAATTAAATCAAATATGTAAAAATTCATATTATTATTTTTAGAAACTCAAACAAAATATTATATTTAAAAAATCACGTACATACATAAATTGTATATAATTAAATAAGATCTTTATATATCAGTGATATATTCTACCACAATATACGGAAAATATAACAATTTTTTATTATTTCCACATACCCATAAATCATGAATTAACATATTCATCAAAATATTAACATGAAACAAATTTTTTGTTAAATTATTAAAATTTTACTTCTCTATAACAATTAAACAAGTTACCTAATGAATAAATAACTAATTGAATTCTAAATTACATCAATCATACATTTTCAATAAAAGTTTTTGGTGGGACTCTGGAGAGAAAAAGAGAATTCACTGGGCTTCTTGAAGAAAATAGCAAGGTCAAAAAAGATTGGGGGTATCGGTTTTAGGGATTTTCAAAATATGAACCTTGCTATGTTAGCTAAACAAGCATGGAGAATCATAAACTATTTAGATTCATTGGTTGCCAAATTTCTCAAAGCGATATATTCGCCTAGACAAAGGTTTTGGGATGTGAATTTGAAAAAAAAAACAAGATCTTGGAGTTGGGATAGTATTTATAAAGGTATTCAGATGCTCAAAAAATTCTCGGATTTGCAAATCGGAAATGGAACGACAGCAAGGATTTGGTACCATAAATGGATTGGGAATAATTACTCCGTAGAAAAACCTGAGAATCGTAATGTCCAATACGTCAGTGAACTCTTTAATTATAATATGACTGGATCGAATATCGAATTAATTAATTCAATATTTCCGCCTAACGTGGCGAGCGAAATTTTACGAATCCCGGCAACGCATCTGGAGTGCGCAGATAGGATTTTATGGCCATTCTCTAAAGATGGAATCTACACTACAAAAATTGGGTATCATGCATTGGTCAATGATGAAATTGTATTGGAACCACGAACCTCGAGGAATGGTGGGAATAATAATGGCTCGTTATGGAATATAATATAAAATGCTAATGTACCCTCAATCATCAGAAACTTATGTTAGGGAATTTGTACCGGGATACTGCCCTCAAAAGAAAATCTTAAAAAGCAGAAATTCTTTGATTATATGGTTTGTGAATGGTGCGAGTTGGATAATGAGGACTGTTAACATATCATTCTGAAATGTCCATTTAGTATCCAGGCTTTAGCTGAGTGTGCTATGCAGATCAAAATTGATAGAGATTATAAAGGTTCTTTTTCTGACTGGTTTTTGAATATTATCAAGAGCTATACAGATAATTGTTGGGATAAAAAAATTGTTACTGCCAATATTCTCATAACTGCTTGGAACATTTGGAAGGAACGAAATAAAGGTGTCTTTGATAAGAAATAATGGGCAGTTAATCAGATCACAAAGCAGTAAATCATTAATGAGTAGACTTTTTGAACCTTCATCAAGTCGTAATAAGCCGAGCAAGAGATCTAGTAGTACAGGTAATGAAGATCAGGATGATAACCCAGTTGTTCATGATAATGCGGATATGATATGGCTTTGCGACACGTCTTTTACCAAAGAATGGGAGCCAGCAACGGTGGTCGCAATTGGTATAGATGGGACTGGTAATATCCGCCAGAAAAAAAATCAAGCAGGTGCTGTATTAGAAGTGTTATAAAAGGGGAAGCTTGGGCTCTCCTTTATGCTTTGAGAACTGCTGGGGCTCTCAACATTCAGAGTAGTTCTTTCTACTCTGACAACCTTGAGCTCGTTCAAGGTATAAACAAAATGATGAGGCTTCACTGGAGTCTTAGACCGCTTGTTGACAAAATTAATGGATGGATCATCAGGTTTTCACTTTGGAAAATCTTGTATATGAATAGGAAGTTTAATTTTTTGGCTGATTGACTTGTTAAGTGTACCAGGAGAAACATTGATATTTCTGGATGGAAGGACTCGTCGGTTATTAGCTCATTTAGTTTCTTTAGTAATATTTGTAATAAATATAATATGTAACTGTTTTATATTTTATATGACAAAAAAAGTTAAAATCAAAATGTATAAATCTAAGATTTATCGAACTATATATACAAATTATTGAAAAGTATTAAAATAATTTATCTCGTATATCCTATTTTCTTGAAATTATTTATATTTTATAATAATAAAATGATTACCTTATATCTTAAATAATTTATTTACAATCTTATTTAATTAAACTAGATATTAGCACGAGGTTGAAATCAACCAGACCATTACATCCCATATAGTATACCAAGCATTGTATAATGATTACAAAGTTCATTCCATTCCAAATCTAATTACATTCATGAACTCATTACATTCTTGCATAATTCCATTACAACATACCATTCACTACCTTAGTCTATTATTATTAATTAGCTATTCATTCTTATCCACTATAATGGAATAAAATTATATTGTTGTAATAAATTAGATATAAGAAAAAAAACTAATAAAATTCGTACATTTAGATTATTTACATGGTATCATATCTATAAGAAGACTTGTTCTCATTGTGTCTTCCTTCCATCGTGTCTTACATTTAAATTGACGACCATTGATGGAAAATTTACATCTGTCGATGGAAAGTTTACATCAGTTGAAGGAAGACTCACATCAATGGAAAATATAATTGAAAATTTTGGATGAATCTTCCAACATATTTCTAATCAACTAAATTCTCCTGATCCACAAGTCAATTGTAATTATTTTATAAAAAGGTTCATGTCTAGCGACAAGCTGCAAATCAGCGTATGTTTTTCCACAAATAGGTTCTTGCTTGGCAAAAATTTCTAATTTACTGGTTTTCTTCCCTCAACGAGAACCGTGTTGCATGGATTTGTACATGGTGGTCAATCCACGCACATTAGATGCATTTGGATATTCTGTGTTCCGAAGGTAGTGGTTTATCTAGTTGGATTTTTAAGACAATATGTGTCTTTGATTACCATTAAATTCCTAGTGAGCAACGTCTTCTCGTATTTTCATTTCATATGGATGATAAAGTGCTTACTTGGTTTTAATACATGAGTCACAACAGTCAAATTCCAACTTGGGAACAATTTACTAGAACCCTAGAAACTCGATTTCTTTCTTTTCTCAACAAGCATTTCATAACATCCAAAAAAACCTTGTACAAATCAAAGCCCCTAATTGACTTTTTTACTTGAAAACTCGATTTAGGATCCAGAATTTGAAGATCCACAAGGGTCACTGGCTAATTTAATGCAGTACATATATATGGAGGGATATCAAACCCAATTTGAAACCCTTTCAAAAGGGACAATTGGATTATATTCATCTTTTTCATAAATAATTAAGAATATAATGATTTTAGAAAATATGAAATCCACTTTTTCTAAATTTTCTCTTACAATCAAAATATAATACAAAACGTTTACTAATCGTGTTTTTACATTAATGGCATGGTGGCATACTTGTAAATAATATCTCATCTATTTTGTATATAAACTAAATGTTTTTATTTCTTTTATGGTTAGGAAGAAAGAAAAATCGAGTCAGTCTCACGAAAACAAAAATGAAGCAACCTTAGGAAGAAATCTTGAAACGCCATTAAAATGGTTAATTCAAGGTATCATATAGTATACTTTCTAAAAGGAGGATAATGTTTATCAAAATTATGATGTAATACTTATTTTGTGGAGTTGGATAACAATTTAGTTTTTGTATATATCCAGAAAAAGTACGGGCTAAGTTTGATTCATATTAGCTTTCTTATTATACTAATATAATAATATGAATCAAACTTAGCCAGTAATCCTCCCTGGATATATACAAAAACTACAATACAACTCCACAAAATAACTAATAATTATTACATCATAATTCTAATAAACATCATTCTTCTTTAAACTATCTTTGTTTTACCTAATTACTTATACAATCAAAGAGTAAGTGTATGTTTCATTTCTTATCAGTTTTTACAAGAAAGTAAAAAAAGGAGAGTCTAGTTGATGGGATTATCACACTAGCTGAGAAATATGAATTCAATATCAGACGATTTCTAAGAAGCCAAAACAGAGGTAATTTTGTTCAACATAATATTTTTCGATACAAGTATTATATATTAGTAGTTAGAACGTTAACAATAAAGGAAATAATTATTTAAACATATGAGATAAAAATAGTAAACAAGGTAGTTTCTTTGATGATGAAATATTATGCAAAACCAAGAAGAAAGAAGGTGATAGGAAAACTATGTAACATTTAATGAAATATTATTGTCTTAGTAATATGGAAAATAGTATCGTCAACAGTTTCAATAAGGAAGATATTATTAATCTCACGAAATATATATATATATATATATATATAATTTATGGAACTCAAGCAGTTGAACTGGCCAAACATTCGGCTAATAAATAAATTAAAAAAGTTATATTTGGTATATGTAGTTTAACAACACGTGACCCTAGTGGATATATATCAAGGTTATGTACAAAGTCATGAAATATAGTGGGCCAGGATGTATGTGAAGAAGTCATAAGCGTATTTCAATACAATCAAATAATCACGGAACTGAACATAGCAATCAAACCCCTTGTTCCCAAAGAGTCCCCCCCCCCCAAACATTTATAAAAGGTTAAAGACATATTGCATAGTAAAATGTACATGTATTACCAAAAATATAGGGTAAACTTGGTTATTTCACATAAATCAGTGACCGGAAATGCAATATAAACTTACACCATGATCATTGTATTATGAAATTAGCCAACTATACTCATGTGTTTCTAAGAGGATAAGCTTGATAGTCACATTCACAAAATTGCAATATAAAGTACTAATTTCACCATGGTCCCTCTAAACAAATCTGTTCAATTAAATCTCGACAACCAGCATAAAATAGATGAGATCTTACCAGCATACCATATCCATGTTCTTAAAGATTCACTAATTGAAGCACTCAAATTCTGAGAAATAAACAAATTTGTGCTACGACTAGGAAGCATCTTTATCACCACAGTAACGCATACTTTATCCTCAGCCACCATGATTATAAAATTAATTAGGAGTATCCAAGACCATAATCGTTTGAAGAGTTGTATTGCTACAACCGAAGAGGCAAACCATCAATATCTTCCAGATTGTATAATCACGATAATGATTTGAAATTTATTTAGGTTGTATGAACACTTATTTGACTCAAATGGGGTAAGACACACTTTTGTAACTAAATATGGTTGAATACTATTTTTCAAAATTATATGTATTAATTTACCAATTTTAAATATTAAACCAACTTTTAACATAGTTTCCTCGTACTTCGTAACCTTGGACACGAGTAGTACCTATTATATATATCAACCATTAAGATGGTTGTATATTTATTTTAGTTTGACAATTGTGTAATTTTTCATTTCAAATTTTAAAAAATAATTGGGCTTTTATTTAAGGCTTGGGAGCCCATTACACTAAATAAAATGAAAAGTTGTCAATTTAGCCCAATCCACTCTTACAAATATCTAAAGAAGTACCCAAGAAAAACGACGAACCCAAAAGACAATTGTATTCCAGACTATATTATAATCTAATTCAGATTATATTGGCATATCAGATCTCAAATTCTCCTTAATATTCCTAATTTTTTTCATCGATACTCATCTTCGACAAACAAACATAGCTTTCAAATATATATTTTCGTATAGATCTACAATTTTTGCGAGAGATCTTGAAGAAATTTATTCCAGAAGAAGTAATTACTTTACTCAGGTAAGAAAATTATAATAGAAATTGTTGTAGTTATTGTACATGAATATAGTAATCAATACATATGTTATTTTGATGTGGTTATGTGTAATGGCGTTGTGACGTTGATTTATTTACTAAAATCAAAGGTCTTCTTCAAAAAAAATTACCTAAAAAATTGAATTTTAATTCAGAATTATATTAGGTTTATTCAAGATAATCTTTATGTATATTCATGAATCCTTTATGAGAGAAATTAAATTTCCATGTGATATGTGAGTCGTGGATACACACCATATTCCGCCATATATGTATTGATAAAGATATTAAACTTGTATAATACGATTTGTATCTCAATTTTTTTTCTTAATTTACCATTTTTAAAATTAATTTTGTACTAATTCATATGTAATAGTTCTCAAGATCTACTAAACGTGTTTTTATTTATATTTTTGGTACGTGGGTGGTCCGATCCAACTTGCGCGCACCACGACTAATCCGACTAAAAATATGCAGGCCTACTAAATGTGTTTATATGCGAATAAATAATTTATACTATTGTTAAAATATGATGTAATAAATGAGGTGACGTGTGACATATAAGTTACTTTAAAATATTGATATACATAATTCAGTAACTTGAAAATCTAAAAGAAAATTATGCTTATACAAGCACATACGTTTTCATATAATTTATCCATATGATTAGTAAAAAAAATGTGTGACATATAAGTTACTATGAAATGTTGATATACATAATTCAGTAACTTGGAAATTTAAAAGAAAATTATACGTATACAAATACATACGTTTTCATATAATTTATCCATATGATTAGTAAATAATAAAAATGTATGACTATTGTGCAATATATTTCTTATTATCTTCTCAATCAGATCTGCATATTCATTTAAAAAATTATTTTAGATAAAACCATCCTTACTATTTAATTAGTTGAGATAAATTGTATGATATTTATAAGAAAAAGAACATTAATATTCAATTTTAATTTTTTATAGGTTTCTCTATTTGATGAAGAATTTAAAGTCATTATGACTCATTGGAGTCATAATGACTCCGAGCTCAAGGTGGCTCTCTCATGTATTCAGAAAAAAAAAATTTAAAGTATATGAGGATCAAGATCGATGACCATCTCATTTCAATTTTATCATCCAAGTCATCTAAATGGTAAAACACAATACATATGATTTCATTATAATATATATGAATACCAAATGTGCTATTACTAAACCTAACTATATACACACACACAATCTCACACACACACACTCTAACACACACACACACACACATATATATATATATATATATATATATATATATATATATATATATATATATATATATATATATATATATATATATATATATATACACATATATATACTAGAAAATGTCCCGTACTTGAAGGTACTTGGCCTAAAATAAATTTAAAAATTATAATAGACTGTGCAAAATTCATAATTGAGTTATATATAAAAGAAGTGCAAATCATTCTATCAAGTAGAAATTGCCCCGTACGTGAAAGTACTTGGGAAAAATAAAACTTGTTAAAGAGTAGAAGACAATATAAAAACTTTTTTATATGAAAACAGGTACCCATGTGTCTTTTTCCTTATACTATATATTGAATTATATATTGTAGTTAATTATTGGTAATTGTATGTTGTATTTAGGATTAGAGAATTATCAAAACAAATTTGTAAATTCCAAGGATCACAAAATTAGTAAAGGTGTTGGTATTGACAAAAAATTAGATGGGTCTTTAAATATAGGGATCGATTCTTAATATTTGCTCTTGAATCATGATTATTTATGCAAGGAGAAGTTTCACGTACTGGCTTGTACGTGACCTTCTTTCAAAGATAAATGACATTAAAATTATTTATGGGTATATTATGAGAATGGAAGATAAAGAGTAGGAGTGAAAATTATTTATGGATATGTTATGATAAAAACTGAAAAAAGATAAAATTGAAAACCTAATTTGCCTTCGTAACATGGTGATGAGTGAAAGAAGAAGAAGATGAATTTTTTCACGCTTTGTGTGGTTACATTCATCAACTATTTATATAAATAAATTACATCATAATAACTGTACATGATTATTTAAATTTGAATTATAACTGTAAATCTCCAACAGCTTTTACAGGCATAATTAATGAAAAGCTTGCTGACGAGGCAGATCCTGCAAATGATTTGGTAGTCAACATCGAGAAGGAGGAGGAGGTAGTGGAGAAAGAGGAGGATGAAGTTGATGAACAAGCTAATGGCACGGATGATGGGTTGGCTACTATTTGGCAGGAGATGTTTAATGCAATGGAGAGCTCAAAGGTTACATTAGTTGATTCTACATGCGATGAAGCTCCAATTAAGGGAGACCCCAAAGATTGTGAGCATTCACTTATTTTCAAGGAAGATATAGGTTATGTTTGCCGTGTTTGTGGTTTAATTACTACGGCTATCGATTATAAATATTTGAAGGGAAGGAAGAGAAAAATAACTTATCAATCTTGAAACCGGAGTTTCCATTTGTTATAATCTTTCGCCATGTGTTCAAATATTTTACTTTAATTATGTGCTTCGAGCTTAATTTACATTGTAAGCAGAAAAAAATCAAAAACTTATTGTACTTAACCAGGCTTCAGTGATTAAACATTGTTTTCTGGTTTTTTCATTTTAGACTTATTAAAATATTACTTTATCGCACTATAAAAAGTTTTTGATAGTCAAAAAATAAATGGATTATTTATTTCTAGGGTTAGGCTCTGATACCATGAAAGAAGAAGATGATGAATTGTTCCACGCTTTGTGTGGTTACATTCATCAACTATTTTAAGAAATAAGTTACATCATAATAACTATACATGATTAGTTAAATTTTAATTATAACTGTAAATCTCCAACGGCTAAATTTCCAACGGCTTTATTATCTTGATCAGTTAACAATGAGGAGAAGGTCTGAGATGAAAGTAGATTGTGGTTGTCCATGGGAGCAGGCGCAGGTGCAGTACGGCGGCTGGTGGCATGGGCTCTGTATCGGGATTAACTCGAATTGGGCTCGGTTTCAAGTATCAAAGCTACGTCCTTGATGGAGATTAAATATACCGGAGGTTAGATTATCAAAACTAGAAGTATCAGCCGAAGCTCTTCGAATTTGGGAAGATATGACGGGGAGGCTAGAAAGGAAAATTAGTCGTGAAGTCCGTATTAGCCAAAGACTCCCATTATCTCTAGCGAACTATTAATTAATACCTTAATTTGGGTTCTTCAATTATTGGGAGCAGGTAACGGTGAGGCGGCAGTGAACGGAGTTAAGAGAACAAACACCGTGTGTTATCATCACTTATCTTGGCCATTTGATCGAATAGTTTAAAGACATTTGAATAACTTGATGATAATTCTGATGGTGATGGTGATGCAACAGCGGTGAACGATGGTGAACGGTGAGGCTGAGGCAAGTGGCGATGAGAGAACTTGAACGATGAATGTTTTTTTTCTTTTCGGACAGAACGGTTTGGAGAGAGAGAGGAGCGTGAGGGTGATGTGCGTGTTCTTTAGTTTTTTTTATTTCTAATAACTTATATATATACTAAGGGTAATTTAGGAAGATAATAATTTTTTAAGTAATGAAATGATATGTATATATAATTTTTTTATTAGATTAAAGTCAATCTCAACCCCTCTTTATACCCTCATATATATATATATATATATATATATATATATATATATATATATATATATACATAGTTTTATTAGGTTAATTGCACAATTGGTCCTCGTTATAAATTTTTCTGTTCAGAATTGTTATATTAGGTTAATTGCACAATAAGTTTTGAATTGTTAATTCCACAATCGGTCCCTATGTCCATAGATATGAGTAATAAATTTGCTTATTTTGAATTGGTATATTAGGTTAATTGCACAATTGGTCCCTGTGTCCAATAGATATGAGTAATAATACGTAAAAATGATGATTGATCAAAGCATTTTCCACTTCTTTGTGATAGCATTTCCAATATCAGAGATGTAGAAATAATAAATTTCAATTTTCTTTATCTTTTTTTGTTCAATAAATTGTTTACCATCTAACAAAGGAACACGAAAGTAGTTTTCCTGCTATAATTAAACAAATTAATTATAGCTTTGAGTCATATAATTTATTTTGTTTGTTGTTACAGAAAAGAATCATTATAGGTTTGATTTTTAATAAATTTATCCTTCTTTTCTATCACGGTTTTAGTTTTGTTTTCACATAATAAATAGGAAAGGCAATATTCCTTTTTGCAAGATAAGGTGAGTTGAAGCTCTGGCGGATGTCCACAAATAAGTCTTGAGCTTATATATTTACATGTGTAGGTCCCGATGGCCATAGATGATGCAAATGTGTTTAAGAGGATAGCTACTCAACTCTTCGGTTCTTTTGACAGGTTCTTTTCTAGGCAAGATAAATTATTTTTCATGTGGAAAGGATTTGCACTCCAAGTAACAGTTTGACTCAACTTATACAAATGTGAAGGATATAAGAGGGATGTGGTTGCAGATATTAAAGCTTGAAGATACAGATACTGCTAATCTAGTTTTGCCATTATTTCTCACTCTCAATTTATGTATAATTATTACTGTTCAGATTTAAACCTTCAATATTTTATGAGATAAAACTATCAACTAATAAACAATACTGAATGGAACAAAATCGTTGGTGTCCAAATAGTTAAAAGGCGTAGCTTCGACAACTTTTCAAGGGAGCTGATTGGACTCTTCCGTGAATCATATTCACATTATACCCAAGTATAGTTCATATTGAACAAAAAAAAGTATAGTGCATAGGTATATGATATTTGTCATATTCATTGCTCTATTCAAAAAAAGTGAGTTTAAAGTGATCAACGTATAGTATATGGGTGGATGATATTTGTCATAGTCATTGGTCTATTCTAAAGAGTGAGTTTAAACTGATTAACTGCTCATAAACTCATGTTGCTTATGCTAAATGGAGACGAGAGATTTATTGAGGTCAGTTGGTACAATATTTAATAATCGAGTGTGTTAAAAAGGAAATAATGAACAAATTCGTTGTTGACAACATATAAGTGAGTATTGTTGATGATTTTTATAAAAATATTGTGTTTTGTATTCTATCTGAATACAATTAGAGCAACCAGAGGTATAGAGCTTTTTAAAGTACACCCAAATTACCTTCCAACCATCTATTTCTTATCTGCGTCATTTACAAGTATTTTTAAAAGACGGATAAGAAAGTGTTCATATATTTTTATTTTTGCATCTTGCAGCAAATTGGTAGGGATTTACCGTTGAGGGTTTAAGATGATGACCTATTTTTTTCTATTATTTAATGCACTCGGGTACGGGTTATAACTAGAGTTCTCTGATCGAACAATATATGTATGTTTATACATCGACGTTTTATAGAGTTATGAGGCGGATGAAAATACATTTAGTTGTATTGAGCTATTTTATATTTCTGTCATTTCAAAACTTTGAGGTTTTAATTTTGATACTTTAAGAGTATATTTTGGTTGATTTATTGATAATTTATGGAGATATTTGTGTAAAATACACCGTATTTTTTGTAATTGGTTAAAAATTTATCAGTTGATTTTTTACCTCAAGAATTGTTTGTTTCAATTATTTCATTTTATTTTTTAAAATTAGATTTTTTTGGAGTGCATTCAGACACGGGTTTATACCTAGTATATATATACTAGTTATAGCCCATGTCTGAAGACACTATACAATACTTGAATTTTGTTTTCCAAATTACAAAAAAAAAAAAGAATAAACATCTAATGAAGTCTTAGGACTAATGGTGCAGATTTCATTTAGGTGAATGGAAAATGGTATAAAAAAAATTATTCCAATAACCTAAAGAAAGATCATAAAAAACTCCATAAGTTACCAATGATAATTTACTAACGGTCAACGATCATTTCACCGTGAACATACTATAGTAACATGATAAATCGTAGTATTTATAACTCTAGTTTTAACTTATTAGGTGTACCTTAAAAAGGTGAGAGAATCGATGAACAGGTGGGAAGATGTTTCTGCAGATTTTTGAACTTTTTCAGTATTAAACATTTTCAAGTTTAACCTTCGACAAAACACATAGCAATATTCGTGAAAATCTTAGATAAACCATGTTGTACTTACTTCAGCAGAACACATTTCATCCAAGGTGTTCGGAAAGAATGAGTAGCTAGGCATATACTATCCATTATTTGCAAAAAAGAAATAAATAAACATAAATATCCATAGAGACTAGATGCTAACGTATTATATCACAATCTTATGATACAAAATACATTAGGCTATTAGGCCAGAATTGTACATCTTTGAGTCTTCTAGATAGATAAAAATAAAAAAACATTATTACTATTAATTAAAACTTACAAAGTGGCCAACTCCAAGAATCCAGTATAAATAAAAATTTATCAGTTTTTTCTATGCTAAAAATGTTGTTAATCCACCACAACAGATTAAAATATATAGTAAAAATTTGTATTATTGCAAAAATATAAAAAAAAAAAGATAAAATTCAAAAATACATAGAAAAAAATTGTAATATTGGAATTGCTTCCCTTCCAATAGTTGAAGATCGACGACTTAGTAATAAAGGGATGAAAAAGATAGTTGGTGCAGGAAACATAAGTAAAAAGTGTTGGTGTCAAGATAATTTACTTTGTTTGCCTGCACCAACGATTTCCTGCATATATGTAGGAAAAACATTATTCTAAGCGCGCCAACATTATAATCTTTTAGCCTATATTCCCATAATTATTGAAATGTTACTAAAAATAATTATTAAATATTACTAAAATTGGACAAACTTAACTAAATACATATTTCACTTTCATTTCCTGCACATCGCCTTCCTTTCACTCTAAAGTTAAAAATTCAAGTAACAAATATATCCCAGAAATAATAGTTACATGAACATGAGTCAATTAGTATAGTCTTTTTTTGACTTCCTTGCAGCATCATCGTTGATTTCCAAGCAATACGAATGCTCTTCTCCATCTAATAATCTCATGTTTCATCTAATTCTTGTACATAAATCTCCATCCCTGCAATATTTCGAGATTTTAATGGATATTGGAGATATATCATTCAAAACACAACACTCTAAATTATTAAAAATCAAACATGTGTAAAAATTGTGTCTGGATTATACCAATCTTAAGTTACATTTTAGATAGATGATAGTACCTAACCAGATCATCAAGTCTATTTTCCATGAAATGAAGGGTTTTAGGATATCAAAACTGGTGGACTTTGTAATCCTTCTTCCAGAAGGGCCAACATAGTCATCATTATTGAAATTTGAATATTCCGGAAAATCTTATTCATGGAACTCATTTACTTTCTTCTTTCGTATAACGACATCTTTCTATAATCAGTAGCCGAGGTTTCATCGCTATTTCTATCACCGACTTCTACCAACGTTGCTTCATGCCATAGAACAGTCTCTTGCACGCCTTCCACGAAAAATGGCCTACAAATGATATTGTTAGTAACACTAATGATGTTTCAACAACTATTGCATGAAAAATATTATTTTTAAAGAAACAAAATAACTTTGTTTTGACAATCTTACCTGGCCAGTTTTGGTGGTATTATGGTAACAGGGACAAATGCTGCAACACCACTTTTTGTATGAACTTACGGCTTCCTTATCTATAGTTTTCATCTTCTTGAACATCTTCCTCCATCTGTCACAGTATATCTAGTTCAGCATACATGGGTATATATGAAACAATACCAATTTTTTTTCCTATTCAACAATCCATAAACATCAAAACAATTAAAACACAACCTTAATATCCTAATCATAAGCTACTAAGAGGCATATAATCACCTTTCATAAATTAATATTCTTGCATTTCGAGCTTGCCCAACTACCTAAAATCACAAAGGTTAGACAATGCAATTAGAACATACTTTGGTTAGATATTATTATAGTAAATTATTCAATTCAATAAAAAAAGCGCTTTCAGTAGAATTTGTACCTATTAGATCGAACACCATTTTAGTGTTGCTATCAAAACAGTCACTTCCTATACCTCTTGGTAGTACTCATCATATGAGTCAAAACATTCAAGTCTATCTTACCACTTTAATAAATCTTGATTTATAATATAGAGATGAAAAAAGATTGATAAACAAAATCATTTGAAAATATAGTCAACGTACACTCCTGATTCAAGAAGAGCCTCAACTTCAATAGATCGATAGAGTCTGTGTCTTCTTTAAGCATATCTTTCACAGTATTCTATAGCTCATTAGCACGTTCATCTTTTACGTATATTTCTCCCTGCAATGAAAGACATATATAATGGTTAGCATCCAAACCCAAAATTCTTCCTCAGCCATATGAACTTCAAAATATATATGCTCATCAAGTCAAACGGATATGGAAAGTAATATTTACATGATGAAACAATATTAAATGATAGACAGCGCATAAGAAAATAATATTTACATGATGAAACAATATTAAATTCTATCCCTCTTTTGATTGCCATTCTCAGATTATGCAAAATAGAAAAAATAAAGCAACCCTGAAAAGTAATTATTTTCCAAAGAGAAGGTAATCTTCAGTCAAATCTATTTTGCTGAAGTCGCTCTGTAAAAAAAACCTTAACATTAAATGTCAATTAAAAAATAGGTAAAACAGCAAACAAAATAAAAAGTGATTATAACAAATTAGGAGAGTAAAACACAATACATAACACATGGTAAGGAAAGAAACAAAAGACCCTCAAAAGATTAAAGTAGTGAAATGGGTAACTTTTACAACATAGACAAATTAGGATTACTCAAAATTTGTTTTTTGAGGCGCTGGTGGTTGGTGATGTACAATATCCATAGTGTTGGCTCTGATTGTGTGTACAATAGGGGTTGAGAAGATGAGATAACTGGTGCGGTTGTGGAGAGAAATGTAATAAATCAAATAAATATACCTTTAGATCATATGATTTTTTTAAAAGTCGTCGCTACCATATCTCTTGACACTAATGTCATTGCAGAAGAACACTATTAGCCACCGAAGACGAAGATGAATCCATACAAAACGCAGACTGAAAAAAGAGTTATAGAGAAAGAAGTATGTGAATGTGTAAAATAAAATAAATGTAATATTCTAATTATATGTGATTGAAGATTGGAAGGTTAAATTATAAAAGAAAATAAAGATATGAGAAGAGATAAAGATGGAAATTTTGAACTAAATGGGGAATGAGAAAAATTAAGGAGTTTGTTAATTGCTATGTTTAATTTTTTTTATCAGGCAATAAAGATTAATGACTTAATGACGGATTGTTTTGATATGTTTTTTCAACTATTTTTTTTCTTTTTCGATTAAGGATGTGGGTTCTTTTTTTTAATTAAAGGATGAATAATTAATGGTATTAATAATAAGTGGAGTCAGAAACGATCCTGGTCACCACTTATGTAAAAACCTTACTTTATTTAATATATATATATATATATATATGTGTGTGTGTATATATATCTATATAATATGGGAGAAGGGCCAACGGCCCGAAATGTCTCCTATTCTCCTCCATATTTGTAAGGCGTCAGATTTTTTTATATGATTTTCGACCTTAATATCAAGTTTAGTTAATGTTTCAGATTGTTCAATTTAGATCGACAACTCAAAATGTCTTGAATTTCGTCTATATTTTTTAACCGTTAGATCTATCTTATAATTTTTTATGTATCTTTAATCATGTAATTTTTTTTGTTAAGTTGAAATCTTTAAATAACTCTCTCAGTTATTATTTTTATCTATAATAATTCAAATTTACCCTTTAAACCTAAAATTCATATATTCACACTTGCATCGCATTGTAACAAAAAAACAAAAAGAAGTCTATTCCCACTCACCTTTCCACCAAGCCGCTCGGCTGCACCAGAAAACTACCGCTCCTCGGGAACTATTATCCACCATTGTTTATTATTTTTTTTATACAAATTGGCCATTTATGAACAATTGAAGCCTCTTACGTATGAGAAGTGATACGCTGACGTCCATCATCGATCGGCTTTGCCATCAACCATTGAAGAACCCAAATTAAGGTTATTTAATTTGTTTAATTATTAAATATAATTGTTGTTTATTAATTTTTTATACAAATCCTACAATGTCTATAAAATGTGAAGCGTATAAAGTATTGATCGTTATTATTTATGGCGGTTACTCTATAGATTTATAAATAATTCATGTATATAAACAAATTACACAAGAAATCAAAGACATATATTCATATATCTTCTTCTTCATCATCATGTTCTTCTCTATCTATGTTCTCTTCCAATTCATAGTATTAGGGTGTGATTGGTATGCTATAATGAGACCAGTAATGTAATGACATTACTGATTTAAACATAAAATTACTTTGATTGGTACGTCATAATCAACTTCGTAGTACTATTCCTTTCATAATCACATTATAATGAAAATGGGGGTTTTCATTACATAGATACTACCCATGAATGACCAATTACAATCGTAATTGTAATGGATATTTTTTTTAACAAACTAAAATAATTTTATTAAAATTAATATAGTACACATTTCTTATCATATATTTGTTTCCATAAAATCAAATATGTAAAAATTCATATTATTATTTTTAGAAACTAAAAAAAATATTATATTTAAAAAATCACGTACATACATAAATTGTATATAATTACATAAGATCTTTATATATCAGTGATATATTTGACCATAATATACGGAAAATTATAACAATTTTTTATTATTTCCACATACACATAAATCATAAATTAACATATTCATCAAAATATTAACATGAAACAAATTTTTGTTGAATCATTAAAATTTTACTTCTCTATAACAATTAAACAAGTTACCTAATCAATAAATAACTAATTGAATTCTAAATTACATCAATCATACTATGTCATACATTTTCAATAAAAGTTTTTGGTGGGACTCTAGAGAGAAAAAGAGAATTCACTGGGCTTCTTGGAAAAAATAGCAAGGTCAAAAAAGATTGGGGGTATCGGTTTTAGGGATATCGACCTTGCTATGTTAGCTAAACAAGCATGGAGAATCATAAACTATTTAGATTCATTGGCTGCCAAAGTTCTCAAAGCGATATATTCACCTAGACAGAGTTTTTGGGATGTGAATTTGAAAAAAAACAAGATCTTGGAGTTGGGCCAGTATTTATAAAGGTATTGAGATGCTCAAAAAATTCTCGATTTGGCAAATTGAAAATGGCACGACAGCAAGGATTTGGTACCATAAATGGATTGGGAATAATTACACTGTAGAAAAATATGAGAATTGTAATGTCCAATACATCGGTGAACTCTTTAATTATAATATGACTGGATGGAATATCGAATTAATTAATTCAATATTTCCGCCTAACGTGGCGAGCTAAATTTTATGAATCTCGGCAACGCATCTGGAATGCGCATGTATGGCCGTTCTCTAAAGATGGAATCTACACTACAAAATTTGGGTATCATGCATTGGTCAATGATGAAATTGTATTGGAACCATAAACCTCGAGGGATGGTGGGAATAATAATGGCTCGTTATGGAATAGAATATGAAATGCTAATGTACCCTCAAGAATCAGAAACTTATGTTGGAGAATTTGTAAAGGGCTACTGCCCTCAAAAGAAAATCTTAAAAAGCGGAAGTGCTCTGATGATATGGTCTGTGATGGTGCAAGTTGGATAATAAGGACTATTAACATATCATTCTGAAATGTCCATTTAGTATCCAGGCTTGGGCTGAGTGTGCTATGCAGATCAAAATTGATAGAGATTATAAAGGTTCTTTTTCTGACTGGTTTTTGAATAATATCAAGAGCTATACAGATAATTATTGGATAAAAATATTGTTACTGCTAATATTCTCATAACTACTTGGAACATTTTGAAAGAACGGAAGAAAGGTGTCTTTGATAAGAAAAAATGGGCAGTTAATCAGATTACGCAAAGTAGTAATTCATTAATGAGTAGACTTTTTGAACCTTCATCAAGTCGTAATAAGCCGAGTAAGAGATCTAGTAGTACATGTAATGAAGATCAGGATGATAACCCAGCTGTTCATGATAATGCGAATATGATATGGCTTTGTGACACGTCTTTTACCAAAGAATGGGAGCCAGCAGCGGTGGTCGCAATTGGTATAGATGGGACTGGTAATATCAACCAGAAAAAATCAAGCAGGTGCTGTATTAGAAGTGTTATAGAAGGGGAAGTCTGGTTCTCCTTTTTGCGTTGAGAACTGTTGGGGCTCTCAACATTCAGAGTAGTTCTTTCTACTCAGACAACCTTGAGCTCGTTCAAGGTATAAACAAAATGGTGAGGCTTCAATGGAGTCTTAGACCGCTTCTTGATGAAATTAATGGATGGATCAACAGGTATCCACTTTGGAAAATCTTGTATATTAATAGGCAGTTAAATTTTTTGGCTGATTTACTTGCTAAGTGTACCAGGAGAAACATTGATATTTCTGGATGGAAGGACTCGTCGGTTATTAGCTCGTTTAGTTTTTTTAGTAGTATTTGTAATAAATATAATATGTAACCCTTTTCTGTTTTACATGACAAAAAGATTAAAATCGAAATGTATAAATCTAAGATTTATCGAACTATATATACAAATTATTTAAAAGTATTAAAATAATTTATCTCGTATATCCTATTTTCTTAAAATTATTTATATTTTATAATAATAAAATGATTACCTTATATCTTAAATAATTTATTTACAATCTTATTTAATTAAACTAGTTATTAGCACGAGGTTGAATTCAACCAGGCCATTACATCCCTATTCATATAGTATACCAAGCATTGTATAATGATTACAAAGTTCATTTACATTCTCAATCTCATTACATTAATTAACTCATTACATTCTTGCATAATTCCATTACAGCATACCAATCACTACCTTAGTCTATTATAATTAATTAGTTATTCATTCTTATCCACTATAATGGGATAAAATTATACTGTTGTAATAGATTAGATATAAGAAAAATAACTAATAAAATTTTTACATTTAGATTATTTACATGGTAGCATATCTATAAGAAGACTTGTTCTCATCGTGTCTTCCTCCCATTGTGTCTTACATTTGAATTGACGACCATTGATGGAAAATTTACATCTGTCGATGGAAAGTTCACATCAGTTGAAGGAAGACTCACATCAATAGAAAATTTAATATAAAATTTTGGATGAATCTTCCAACATATTTCTAATCAACTAAATTCTCCTGAAGTCAATTTAATTTTTTTATAAAAAGGTTCATGTCTAGCGACAATCTGCAAATCAGCGTATGTTTCTCCACAAATAGGTTCTTGCTTGGCAAAAATTTCTAACTTACTGGTTTTCTTTCCTCAACGAGAACCGTGTTGCATGGATTTGTACATGGTGGTCAATCCACGTACACCAGATGCATTTGGATATTTTGTGTTCCGAAGGTAGTGATTTATCTGGTTGGATTTTTAAGACAATACGTGTCTTTGATTACCATTAAATTCCTAGTGAGAAACGTCTTCTCATATTTTCATTTCATATGGATGATAAAGCGCTTACTTGGTTTTAATACATGAGTCACAACAGTCAAATTCCAACTTGGGAACAATTTACTAGAGCCCTGGAAACTCGATTTCTTTATTTTATCAACAAGCATTTCATAACAGCCAAAAAAACCCTGTACAAACAAAGCCCCTATTTGACTTTTTTACTAGAAAACTCTATTTAGGCCTCTTGAATTTGAAGATCCACAAGGGTCACTGGCTAATTTAATGCAGTACATATTTGTGGAGGGATGTCAAACCCAATTTGAAACCCTTTCAAATGGGACAATTGGATTATCTTCATATTTTTCATAAATAATTAAGAATAGAATGATTTTATAAAATATCAAATCCATGTTTTCCAAATTTTCTCTTACAATAAAAAATATAATAGAAAACGTCTCCTAATCGTGTTTTTACATATAATGGCATGGTGGCATACTTGTAAATAATATCTGGTCTATTTTGTATATAAACTACATGTTTTTATTTCTTTTATGGTTAGGAAGAAAGAGAAAATCGAGTCAGCCTCACGTAAACAAAAATGAAGCAACCTTAGGAAGAAATCTTGAAACACCGTTAAATTGGTTAATTCAAGGTATCATATAGTATACTTTCTTAAAGGAGGATGATGTTGATGTAATACTTATTTTGTGAAGTTGGATAATAATTTAGTTTTTGTATATATCCAGAAAAAGTACGGGCAAAGTTTGATTCATATGAGCTTTTTTATTATACTAATATACTAATATGAATCAAACTTGGCCAGTATCCTTCCTGGATATATACAAAAACTACAATCCAGCTCCACAAAATAACTAATAATTATTACATCATAATTCTAAGAAATATCATTCTTCTTTAAACTATCTTTGTTTTCCCTAATTAATTATACAATCACAGAGTAAGTGTATGTTTCATTTACAATCAGTTTTTAGAAGAAAGTAAAAAAAGTAGAGTCTAGTTGATGGGATTATCACACTAGCTGAGAAATATGAATTTAATATCAGACGATTTCTAAGAAGCCAAAACATATGTAATTTTGTTCAACATAATATTTTTCGATACAAGTATTATATATTAGTAGTTAGTGACAACGTTTACAATAAAGGAAAAAATTATTTAAACAAATGAGATAAAAAAAATAGTAAACAAGGTAGTTTCTTTGATGATGAAATATTATGCAGAACCAAGAAGAAAGAAGGTGATAGAAAAACTATGTTACATTTAATAAAATATTAATGTCTTAGTAATATGGAAAATAGTATCCTCAACAATTTCAATAAGGAAGATATTATTAATCTCACGAAATATATATACATATATATATATATAATTTATGGAACTCAAGCAGTTGAACTGGCCAAACATTCGGCTGATAAATAAATTTAAAAAGTTATATTTGGTATATGTAGTTCAACAACACGTGACCCTAGTGGATATATATCAAGTCTCTGTACAAAGTCATGAAATATAGTGGGCCAGGATGTATGTGAAGAAGTCATAAGTGTATTTCAAGACAATCAAATAATCATGGAACTGAACATAGCAATCAAATCCCTTGTTCCCAAAGAGTACCCCCCCCCCCCAACCCAATGTTTATAAAAGGTTAAAGACATATTGCATATTAACATGTCCATGTATTACAAAAAATATAGGGTAAACTTGGTTATTTCACAGAAATCAAGGACCAAAAATGCAATATAAACTTACACCATGGTCACTGTATTATGAAATTAGCCAACTATACTCGTGTGTTTCTAAGAGGATAAGCTTGATAGTCACATACACAAAATTGAAATATATAGTACAAATTTCACCATGGTCCCTCTATACAAATCTGTTGAATTAAATCTCCACAACCAGCATAAAAGAGATGAGATCTTACCTGCATACCATATCCATGTTCTTAATGATTCACGAATTGAAGCACTCAAATTCTGAGAAATAAACAAATTCGTGCTACGATTAGGAAGCATCTTTATCATCACAGTAACGCATACTTTATCCTCAGCCACCATGATTATAAAATTAATTAGGAGCATCCAAAACCATAATCGTTTGAAGGGTTGTATCGCTACAACCGAAGAGGCAAAACATCAATATCTTCCAGATTGTATAATCACGATACATGATTTGAAATTTATTTAGGTTTGTATGAACACTTATTCGACTCAAAGGGTTAAGACACACTTTTGTAACTAAATATGGTTGAATACTATTTTGCAAAATTATAAGTATTAATTGACCAATTTTAAATATTAAACCAACTTTTAACATAGTTTCCTCGGGCGTCGTACCCTCGGACACGAGTAGTACCTATTATATATATCAACCATTAAGATTGTTGTATATTTCTTTTAGTTTGACAATTGTGTAATTTTTCATTTCAAACTTTGTATAATAATTGGGCTTTTATTTAAGGCTTGGGAGCCCATTACACTAAATAAAATGAAAACTCGTCAATTTAGCCCAATCCACTCTTACAAATATCTAAAGAAGTACCCAAGAAAAACAACATTGTTCTCTAAACCCAACATACAAGTGTATTCCAGACTATATTATAATCTAACCTAGATTATATTGGCATATCAGATCTCAAATTCTCCTTAATATCCCTAATTTTTTTCATTGATACTCATCTTCGACAAACAAACATAGCTTTCGAATATATTTTTTCGTATAGATCTATAATTTTTGCGGGAGATCTTGAAGAAATTTATTCCAGAAGAAGTAATTATTTTACTCGGGTAAGATAATTATAATAGAAATTGTTATAGTATTGTACATGAATATAGTAATCAATACATATGTTCTTTTGATGTGTTAATGTGTAATAGCGGTGTGACGTTGATTTGTTTTCTAAAATCAAAGGTCTTCTTCAAAAACAATTACCTAAAAAATTGATATTTTAATTCAAATTTATATTAGGTTTATTCAAGATAATCTTTATGTATATTCATGAATCCTTCATGAGAGAAATTAAATTTCCATGTGATATGTGAGTCGTGGATACACACCGTATTCCGCCATATACGTATTGATAAAGATATTAAAATTGTATAATACGATTTGTATCTCAGTTTTTTTTTATTTACCATTTTTAAAATTAATTTTGTACCAATTCATATGTAATAGTTCTCAAGATCTACTAAATATGTGTTTATTTATTTTTTTGGTACGTGGGTGGTCTGAGCCAACTTGCGCGCACCACGACTAATCCCACGAAAAATATGCAGGCCTACTAAATGTGTTTATATGCGAATAAATAATTTATACTATTGTTAAAATATGACGTAATTAATGATGTGGTGACTTGTGAAATATAAGTTACTTTAAAATGTTGATATACATAATTCAGTAACTTGAAAATCTAAAAGAAAAATATACTTATACAGGTACATACGTTTTCATATAATTTATCCATATGATTAGTAAAAAAAAATGTGTGACATATAAGTTACTTTGAAATGTTGGCATACATAATTCAGTAACTTGGAAATCTAAAAGAAAATTATAATTATACAAGTACATACGTTTTCATATAGTTTATTCATATGATTGGTAAAATAAAAAATATATGACTATTGTGCCATATATTTCTTATTATAATCAGATCTGCATATTCTATTAAAAAATTATTTTAGATAAAACCATCCTTACTATTTAATTAGTTGAGATAAATTGTATGATATTTATAAGAAAAAGAACATTAATATTCAATTTTAATTTTTTATAGGTTTCTCTATTTGATGAAGAATTTAAAGTATATGGAAATCAAGATCGTTGACCATCACATTTCAATTTTATCATCCAAGTCATCCAAATGGTAAAACACAATACATATGATTTCATTATAATATATATAAATACCCAAGGTGCTATTATTAAACCTAATTGTATACACATACACTCTCTCTCACACACACACACATATATATATATATATATAAAATTACACACACACAAACATCGGTTCACTATACCCTGCAAAAATTACCACAACTTTTCCACTATCTATTACAGTCATGATTTCTTCTAATGCTTCAAGTCCATAATCTTTATCATCAACTTTTTGCATTGGTAATAATCTATACGCTTCATCCACTCGTAATAAGAGTATATAGAATTCTCATATATGTTAGGAAAAATGAAGTGGAATTTTATGTTTTACATTATGTGAAGTGGATTTTTACAGTCAAGCATGTCATATATACATTTAATTAGATTAGGATGTTCTTATGAAGAATTACTTCACTAAATATGAAGCAGAAGAAACACAATTTACCTTCAGCACTTCTTGAATTCGATGCTTTGCTCTTTTATGAAGCCTGTTATGCTTAGTATCAAGCTCAGAACACTTCTCATCACGCACTTTTACTTCTTGTTCTATCTTCTGTTCAGCTACAGTAATAACCAATCATATAAAGTCATGGTAAAAAGATATAATAGTAGATAAAAAGGACTAATGTTAAATTTTAGTTGACCTCCGAAACATCTAAAACCACAACATCTCCACTTCCAGTTCCTAACACCAATAATGAAGCTCCAAGCTTTCTTTTTCTTATGAAATTACGTAAAAGGAGTAAATTATGAATCAAATTTACTGGTGTAGTAACAATTAATCAATTTCGAAAGGGGTTTTTGAAGAAAAGGAAACATTTTTGTCTAAAGTTAACCACTTCATACAGTGGCTCGCTTTTGAACCTAATGAACCATCCATCTGCTTCTTCAACATTTCAAGAGCTGGCTTTTAACTTTAGCTGAAGGATTTGTAAATGAGCTATGTTAACACAGTTTCTCAATGAAAGTAAGATATATGATTATATAGATTTATAATATCAGAAACTGTGAGTTCAATAGATATAATACCTGGGTAATATTCTGAAATAGGCACTACTGGTTTGAGAGAACCTTTTGATCGATTGAACATGATGTTGAATTGAATCTATCTTAACTCTAAGCAAAGAAACTTTTAATACAGGAGATTACAGTTAATGTTGGTGGAAACAAGAGAGGCTTGTTTGTGGGACATTTGATCGAACACCCAATTTACCTAAAATACATAAAAAAAAATTGATAAAAAATGAAAAAAGATAAAATTGAAAACCTAATTTACCTTCGTAACATGGTGATGAGTGAAAGAAGAAGAGAATGAATTGTTCCACGCTTTGTGTGGTTACATTCATCAACTATTTATATATATAAATTACATAATAATAACTATAAATGATTATTTAAATTTGAATTATAACTATAAATCTCCAACGGCTTTACAGGCATAATCGATGAAAAGCTTGCTGACGAGGCAGATCATGCAAATGATTTGGTAGTCAACATCGAGAAGGAGGAGGAGGTAGAGGAGAAAGAGGAGGATGAAATTGATGAACAATCTAATGGCATGGATGATGGGTTGGCTACTATTTGGCACGAGATGTTTAATGCAATGGAGAGTTCAAAGGTTACATTAGTTGATTCTACATGCGATGAAGCTCCAATTAAGGGCGACCCCGAAGATTGTGAGCATTCACTTATTTTCAGGGAAGATATAGGTTATGTTTGTCGTGTTTGTGGTTTAATTACTAAGTCTATCGATTATAAAAACTTGAAGGGAAGGAAGAGAAAAAGAACTTATCAATCTTGAAGCCGGAGTTTCCATTTGTTATAATCTTTCGCCATGTGTTCAAATATTTTAATTTAATTATGTGCTTCGAGCTTAATTTACATTGTAAGCAGAAAAAAATCAAAAACTTATTGTACTTAACTAGGCTTCAGTGATTAAACATTGTTTTCTTGTTTTTTCATTTTAGACTTATTAAAATGTTACTTTATCGCACTATAAAAAGTTTTTGATAGTCAAAAAATAAATGGATTACTTATTTCTAGGGTTAGGCTCTGATACCATGAAAGAAGAAGATGATGAATTGTTCCACGCTTTGTGTGGTTACATTCATCAACTATTTATAGAAATAAATTACATCATAATAATTGTACATGATTACTTAAATTTTAATTATAACTGTAAATCTCCAACGGCTTTATTATCTTGATCAGTTAACAATGAGGGGAAGGTTTGAGATGAAAGTAGATTGTTGTTGTCCATGGGAGCAGGAGCAGGTGCAGTACGGAGGTATGGCATGGGCTCTGTGTCAGGCTTAACTTGAATTGGGCTCGGTTTCAAGTATCAAAGCTACGTCCTTGAAGGAGATTAAATATACCGGAGGTTAGATTATCAAAGATAGAAGTATCAGCCGGAGCTCTTCGAACTCGGAAAGATATGGCAGCGAGGCTAGAAAGGCAAATTAGTCGTGAAGTCCGTATCAGCCAATGACTCCCATTCTATCTAATGAACAATTAATTAATACCTTAATTTGGGTTCTTCGATTATTGGGAGCGGTTAACGGTGAGGCGGCAGTGAACGGAGTTAATAGAACACACACCGTGTGTTATCATCACTTATCTTGGCCATTTGATCGAATAGTCTAATGACATTCGAATAACTTGATGTTAATTCTGATGGTGATGGTGATGCAACAGCGGGGACGTTGATATGGTGAAGCAGTGAACGGTGAGGTGAGCGGCATTAAGAGAACTTGAACGATGAATGTTTTTTTCTTTTCGGACAGAACAGTTTGGAGAGAGAGAGAGAGAGAGAGAGAGAGAGAGAGAGAGGGGGGGGGTGAGGGTGATGTGCGTGTTCTTTACTTTTTTTATTTTTAATAACTTATATATATACTAAGGGAAATATAGGAAGATAATAATTTTTAAGTAATGAAACGATATGGACCTTACCTTGTGGCACATTTTTAGCTTAAAATCAATCTCAACCCCTCTTTATAACCTCATATATATATATATATATATATATATATATATATATATATATATATATATATATATATATTCTATATAGTTTTATTAGGTTAATTGCACAATTGGTCCCCGTTATAAATTTTCCTATTCAGAATTGTTATATTAAGTTAATTGCACAATAATATTTGAATTGTTGATTGTACAATTGGTCCCTGTGTCCATAGATATGAGTAATAAATTTGCTTATTTTGAATTGGTATATTAGGTTAATTGCACAATTGGTCCCTGTGTCCAATTAATATGAGTAATAATACATAAAAATGATGATTGATCAAAGCATTTTCCACTTCTTTGTGATAGCATTTCCAATATCAGAGATGTAGAAATAATAGATTTCAATTTGCTTTATCTTTTTTTGTTCAATAAATGGTTTACCATCTACCAAAGAAACACGAAAGTAGTTTTCCTGCTACAATTAAACAAATTAATTATAGCTCTGAGTCATATAATTTATTTTGTTTGTGTTATAGAAAAGAATCATTATAGGTTTGATTTTTAATAAATTTCTCCTTCTTGTCTATCACGGTTTTAGTTTTTTTTTTCACATAATAAATACAAAAGGCAATATTCCTTTTTACAAGAATAGGTGAGTTGAAGCTATGGCGGATGGCCACAAATAAGTCTTGAGCTTATATATATACATGTGTAGGTCTTGATGACCATAGATGATGCAAATGTGCTTCAGAGGATAACTACTCAACTCTTCGGTTCTTTTGACAGGTTCTTTTCTGGCCAAGATAAATTATTTTTTATATGGAAAGGTTGTGCACTCCAAGTAACAGTTTGACTTAACTTATACAGATGTGAAGGATATAAGAGGGATGTGTTTGCAGGTATTAAAGCTGGAAGATACAGATACTTCTAATCTAGGTCTGCCATTATTTCTCACTCTCAATGTATGTATAATTATTACTGTTCAAATTTAAACCTTCAATAATATATAATAGATAAAACTGTCAATTTTCTAATAAACAATACTGAATGGAACAAAATTGTTGGTGTCCAAACACTTAAAGAGGCGTAGCTTCGGCAACTTTTCAAGGAAGCTGATTGGACTCTTCCTTGAATCATATTCACATTATACCAAAGTATGGTGCATATTTGAACAAAAAAAAAGTATAGTGCATAGGTAGATGATATTTGTCATATTCATTACTCTATTCAAAAAAGTGAGTTTAAAGTGATTAACGTATAGTGTATGTGCGGATGATATTTGTCATATTCATTGGTCTATTCCAAAGAGTGAGTTTAAACTGATTAACTGCTCATAAACTCATGTTGCTTATGCTAAATGGAGACGAGAGATTTATTGAGGTCAGTTGGTACAATATTTAATAATCGAGTGTGTTAAAATGGAAATAATGAACAAATTCGTCGTTGACAACATATAAGTGAGTATTGTTGATGATTTCTATAAAAATATTGTGTTTTGTATTCTATCTAAATACAAGTAGAGCAACTAGAGGTAGAGAGCTTTTAAAGTACACCCAAATTACCTTCCAACTATTGATAAATAAATTCGCAACTTTTGAAAAATTGATTGAAATTACCAACTATAAATAAATTTGTAACTTTTGGGCCCCTAAATTTCAAAAATGATGAAAACAAATATTATGTTTGGTACAGGGCTTGAAAGTTTGAAAATTATGATGAGAAACTTAAAGAGTTGCTCAATTTTTATTGTAATTCTGATTTGAAACATATTGGCCCTTAAGATGGTAATTTTATATGTATGTTTGGTACTACACACTAAACACAGCTTGTTACATAATTGGATTACTTCATATTTTGATGCAATTGAGACGGAGACTGTTTCACTCATGACCAATTGAATATATCTTTTGTCATACTATATCATTCACTTAAGTGTTTCACTTGTGATTGCTAAGGATGAGTTACAATTTCAATCACAAGTGAATCGGTGTGCAATTACTAATCTCTTGTTTCTTGAGATGCAAAGTTGAATACATTTTCTTCTCTTTCTAATTTTATAAGGAATCTGAAACTGAAGTTAGTAATTATTGAAGGTAATGTTGAATGTCATGATGTAAAAAATATATAGTATAGCTAATGGAATTATTGATTTTTTTGAAAAGTTTTTAATAATGACATAATTTGGCAATTTCAGAATATGTTACTAAATATTTATTAGGAGATGAATCAAATCATTCAGAATTCCCAAGAACTGTTATGGATGGCTTCCCTGATGAGTCGGCCTATAAAAAATGTTCATCAGCTTTGAAGAACTCAAATGCTCTTGAAACTTTGGTACTAATTCTTTTAATTCACATATTTAACCATCATTGATAATAGTGTCCTTATTTTTTTGATTTTATTTGTTTGAATTGGTAAGCTAGTTCAGCAAAATGGTAGCCATCACATGGAAAATTCAATCATTTCTTCTATCCATGGGATGAATATGTCAAAGTTGGTGTTGTTTTAAGATATTGCGGATATGAAGTTATGGCACTTCATGGTGTTCTTTATTCAGAAATTCAATAGTAGCTTGAATGGATATTCATCCTACCCTGTAACTGTAATTTGTTAATGATTAAGCATGTAATTTTTTCTTTGATTTTAGGGATAATTTCCAATTAATTACACTTTCACAGTTTACATTCCCAAAAAAAAGGAAGGAACAGATTACTTCCTAATTACTCACAAATTATCAACTTAATTCTCAATTTTACCTTCTATTATTACTCTTATGTGATTTTTCTATTTTTTTTTTTAAAAAAAAAAAGATTTCCAACTCTTAATCACAAATTTCAAAAAAAAAATCTGGGAATTTTGTTTTCGAAATTTTTTTCCCGAAATTTTTTTAATTTTTTTTTAAAATCAAAATTCCGGGTTATTTGTTGCTATAACACACAAATATAGATTTATGTATTCTCGTAGCACACAAAGTCATTAAATCGATCTAAAGCATTCTCTTCTTTAACAAAATTGTTTTTTTCTTTTTATTAATCGCATATACGCTATTTTTACTCGTTTTTAACTATCTTGATATATTATCTTTTTGTCCAACACTTTTTTGTTATTTTTATGTGTTTATGTTTTAGGGTTTTGTGTCACAAAACTTGATTTTGTTTATTCCAATTCCGTGTATTCCTGGAACACACAAATCTCATAATTGTGTATTCTTAGAATGCACAAGTATCATATTTCTGTATTCATGGAACACACAAAACTCAAATTTGTGTTTTCATAGAACACATAAAACTCGAATTTATGTATTCCTGGAATACAAAAAAACTTGATTTTGTTTATTCCAATTTTGTGTATTCATGTAACACATAAAACTCATTGTGTATTCATGGAACACATAAAACTCAGATTTGTGTATTCATGGAACACATAAACTCAAATTTATGTATTTCTGGAATACACAAAACTTGATTTTGTTTATTCCAGTTCTGTGTATTCCTGAACACACAAATCGCAGAATTGAGTATTCCTAGAACACACAAATCTTAGATTTGTGTATTCATGGAACACATATAACTCAAATTTGTGTATCCATGTAACACATAAAACTCAAATTTGTGTATTCATGGAACATAAAACACAAATTTGTGTATTCATGAAACACATTCAACTCAAATTTGTGTATTTATAGAACACATAAGACTCGAATTTATGTATTCTTAGAGTACAAAAAACTTGATTTTAGTTGTTCCAATTCTGTATGTTCCTGCAACACACAAATCTCAGAATTGCGTATTCATTGAACACATTAAAAAAATTCAAAAAAAAAATCGAAAAAAAAAACAAAAAAAATAGAAATAAATAATTATTATTATAATTATAATTAAAGTTATTAATTAATAGGTCTATGGGTATTTTAATTTTCTTAACACTCTCCTTGTAATTAATTGGGCATTGCCCCTTGATTTTATTTGAGTAAAATGTAATTTATAAGTTGTTATAAAAAATAAAAAAAAGTGCAAAACCGGTTTGGAACCCCGGACCTGAACCGATCAAACCGGTTCTTCTTATCATCGGTTCTTGCCTCTCATATATCCCCTTTAGAACCGGACCAATAAGGAGAGGACCGTTGGACCGAAACGGTCCAATAAGGCCTAGTTCAGGTAAGAACCGGTCCGGACCCGTTCAAACCGGACCATTAGTCAGGCTGACCCATGAAGAAATTTCCCATTTGATATGAGTATTTTAATTTATTTGTAAGATATAAATAAAAACTATAGTAATAAAACTCATGATTGTTAATCAATTCCAAAACAGAAAAAGAAATTGCTTTCTAAAAGGATGAAACATCAAATGACTGTTATAATCCCACATACCTCAACAAAAGTAAGAATCAAATTACATTCGAAACAACAAAAAAACACTGTACCCTAAGAATTATATATATCTCAACCTCTAAAATACCGCAAATATTTTAAAAAAAAAAACGTCAATTATTATTTATCATAAACCAATTCAACATCTCAGCAACAGAAATATCTAAACATACCAACAAAATACCATTCTTTAACATCTCTCACTTATTACCTCGGAAGTACATGTATATTTTCTGCAAAAATAATGAAAATAAATAAGTTTTTAAATATCATCCTATAAACATAAAAAAAAAATTAAATATTAATTTTCTCACCTGAAGCACCCATAAGCTCAGCAGTGATTCTAATACGAAAAAGCCAAATCCAACTAGATAGAAAATCTGTAACAGAAAAAAAATATATGAGAAATCACTTAAATAACAATTTTTCTGAAATTTAAAAGTTAAGAGGACCAAGTGAGATTTCTGAAACTTTTAGGGAAATTTTCTTTAAATAGAAATAACAATATTTTACAAACTTACCCCTGCCAAAGTAGAGTCAGTGAATACATCTATTGCAGCAAGTATACCCCTGAAAAACACGTGTAAACAATTTACAGTGCATGAGATCAAAAATTGACACACATACTTATAAAAAAAAAAAAAAAAAGTCAAGAATTTATACAAAAGTTATAAACACTTACGTAAGTGATTGTCCATGAAAAACAATTGGAGGGGCTATAGCAGCAAATATGCAAAAACCTATGTGTAGCTGCATAAATTACACCAAATAAATAATTATAAAATGTAAAATCAGCAAAATATGAGGGACCTACCCTAAAAGATGATCAATAAAGGATACATACCAAGTATATTAGGAAAAACCAACCGAATTTTATTGCACTATCAGTCCTATAAATCATAAAACACAGTCAATAAAAACTCTCGCTTTTAAATATAAGAAAATTAAAAAAAGATGAAATTTACCTCATTGCATTATATAATGGTCTGTACCATAAAACATATGAAAGTGGACATCCAAGTAAAGCATAGATTACAGCAAGGAAAAATATTTTGACACCTGGCAAAAATTTACAGCTTTAGAATCTTTTTTATTCTTTTTTTTTTCTTCGGAAAAAAAATACTTACCACCGCCTTTTACCCAGCAAACAGTTATTGCTAAAAGATTAAACACGAGACAAAGCACAATACCTGTAAAAAAATGTTTAAAAATTTAATAATAAATTGAAAATTGGAAATAAAAAAAAATAAAAAAACATACCTAACCAACTTGCGAAAGCTAAATACTGTAATCTTTGAGCATGTGATGGTATTTCATTTGCTATATCATGATGGATAATAGGAAAAAATGGTGGCCAATTTCTATTATCCACTGGGATATTAACTGTAAAATATATATATTTAATAAGTTTTATTTTTTAGAGAATAAAAATAATTTAATTTGTTTAAAAATTACCTCCAGCTACAGCATCTTCTCTGCGTTTAAGCTCCTATTATACCACAGATTTAATGGTTTTATTATATTAAAATAATAACAAAATAATAAAAAATGAAAAAGGAAAGATTATTGCAAAACTAACCCTTTCTTTTCTTTTTAAATCCTCTTCCCAAGCAGCAACTTCTTTCTCCTTTTTCTTTGAATCCTGAAGAGTAATAATAATTATTAACCAATTGATGGAATAAATTTATGATTTATGGATATTTAGAAGGAATGAGTAGATTACATTCATTGAATCTAAGGGTATATCAACTGTAGCATCGTGTTTACGTCCAAATCCAAGGGTATTAGAAACCACTTGAGGAATACGTGACTTAGATCCAGGAGCAGAGCTACTATTCTGAAATGATATGAATAAATATATACAGAGATGAGTAAATATCACACATAATGGGCTTTGATCCTCTAAATATTTGGAGTGTTTAGTGAAAAATACTAGAAGTGTTTCGAGAATGTTTTTCTAAGAAGCCCCAATCAAACACTTAGGGTTCCAATTTTGCTACAATTATCATTCGAAAATCTTTACTCCTACTTAAAATTAGCACCAGAAGTCTTTACTCGTACTTAATTATCTTAATTCAAAAGAAAAACAATCTAAAACTAAACGCTCTTGTGAATCAAATTGAAACCCAGTAAGAAACAATAAGTAAAGCGAAAATGCAATTCAAGTTTGTTTATAATTTCTAAATTACCCTTAGATATCCCAAAATCTAGATCTGAAACAGCTAATAATAATCAACAAAAGTAAATCTGCAATATAATATAGATCTAGGGTAAAAGTGTGAATAAGTGAAGATCAAATGAGAGGTTATTACTGAAAATGGATTGACTTCTTGCTCTTCTTCAGCGAAAGGATTCGATTCGTTTCGACGATCCATCACCGCTAATTTTGAAGAAAAATTCCGGAGAATATGCGCAACTCTGTACGTGTATATATTTGTAGCGAAAGAGAAAGAAGAGTTTGTGTGTGTATAGGTTGTTAAATTGTACTACCTTTTTTCCCCGATGAATAAATAATTAAATTGCGAGACTGTCTTTTATAATTTACGTAAGAAATTAATCTTTTTTCTTTTTTTTTTTTTGGACGTGGGTAAGGAATTAATCTTTTGGATATATTAATTACTAGTACTATCTTATACTAACTATAATAAATATATAAAAGATTAACAAACAACTTATCATTATCTAGTACGGCTAAGCAAAATAAAACTGAAAGCCCAAACCGACCACAAAAACGGGTAAAATCGAATTAAGAATAACCGAATACTGAAAAACCGTTCGGTTCGGTATAAGCTTATTAGAAAAACGGAAAAATTCGGTTCGGTTTTTCTATGCTAAACCGAACCAAAAAACCGTTAATGAACTGAACCGTTAGTTTCTCTTCCTTACAAGTATATTTATAGACTTTATTTTAATTAGTTTTCTTATTTTCACTGTTTGATATACATAAACAGTTTTCACAAGTCTTATTATTTTATCATTTAATTGAGTTAATTTCTTGTGGAAATTCAAACATTTTCCAACAAAAAATTAAATATCGAGAAAATTACACGGGTGGTCTGACTTTGGTCAGCGTCTTTTATATGAGACATCCATCCATAACAAGTCTGGAACGTTGAAAGCAAATAAGATCAATGGACATCATTGTTCCACGTCGCCTCGGGGTCCAATAAGTGTCAAATAACTTGGCTCAACTCAAAAGAACACTTCACAGCTGAATATAACACAACACATACATATATATATATATATATATATATATATACATATATATATTCCACGATCTCCACCTTGAAGTGTTTCACCTCCACCTCCACCTGAAACTGTATCTCCTTCAGGGCATTATAGTGATTAGGCCAAACTCCATCATCTTCTCAGCTTAAACCCCTGCAAAACTCGACCAACAAATAACAAATCCAAGCAATGCTTGAACTTGGCATTGGTAACAATTTTAATACCAAAATCTACAAGATTATCCTCAGTTGAAGTCTTTAGCATCTTAACATTTCCACTAGAAAGAATATCTCTTATATAATGAAATTTGACATCTATATGCTTGGACCTCTCATGGCATACATGATTTTTGCTCAATCGTAGAGCGTTTTGACTATCATAAAGTATGAATACTTTACCCTTAACCAACCTTGCTTCTGATAGTAGATCCTGTAACTAAATAACCTCCTTAGCTGAATCAGTTATAGCCACATACTCAGCCTCGGTGGTTGACAATGCAACCAAGGTCTGAAGTTAAGACTTCCAAGAAATACAATTGCTCCCAACTGTAAAACCATAGGAGGTGGTAGATTTTCTAGAATTTCTATCACCTGCAAAATCTGAATTTACATATCCAACTAATTCAAAAGGAATATTATGATTACCATAGCACAATCCAACTCTAAGTATACTACTGACATAAGCCAGTACCTGTTTCAAGACACACCAATGATCCAAACCAGTATTAGACATATACGTGCTCAAGAGTGATATAGCAAAAGACAATTTTGGCCAAGTACTAATCATAGCTTACATCAAAGAATCAATCACATTTCCATAAGGGACAAAACTCATCTTAAATATGGCTGACTGGGTCTTGGGGCAGCGTTGCTTAGACAAGATAAAATGACCAGCCAAAGGAGTCGACACTTGTTTGCATGTTAGGCTACCAAATTTTGAAACTACTTTTCTCAAATAAGGTTCTTGATGTAACTTAATCATGCATAATTTTCTATTTCTGTTAATGACCATACCAAGCATTTTTCTAGACTCACCTAAATCCTTCATATCAAAATCATTATTCAACTTATTCTTCAACTCAGTAAAACATTAAGGGATTTAGATAGAATGAGCATGTCATCAACATATAGGAGCACATATACATGGTTTTCAGATTTCACAAACATATAGAAATCAGACCTCACAAAATCACATTTCATCATGAAATAATCAAATTTCTTATAACATTGCCTAGGAAACTGTTTCAGACCATACAATAATATATTCAACAAACATATGATCAGGACAATTCTCATCAACATATCCTTCAAGCTGCCTCATATATATAGTTTCCTCTAAATTACCATATAATAATGCAGTTTTACAAAAATTTGGTATATTCTTGATGTCTCTCTATTTGAGATATATTAAAATATATACTTGAGACATCATTTTAGGGTTATTTAGTTATTAAACTTTGTGATTTTTTTTTTCATTTATTCATACTTTACACTTTCTTGTCTAATTCTAGGTGTTTTGCTATTTTATGCACGTAAATTGTGTGTTATTTGTGTAGCACTTAGGTATATAGAAGCTATTACACCTATGGAAACTAATTTGAAGTGGAAAAGTAAAGGAAATCCCTTAGTCAAAGTAAAAAAGGATAAGTTTGGATATATTTGGAAAGTAAATAAGCTGTCAAAATTGTACATACGTTCACTAATTAATTTATTGCAGAAAAAACGGTCTAGAATTAGGAAGATATTTTAATATGAGCAGCTAGATCTTTTCAACATGGTCGTTTCCATATAAAGAACATCAAAACCCGATAAGTAAAGAAGGAGATATGACCAAATCAATATCTGTTAAGGCTTATCCCTTCTTACAAGTTAGGAAAACGAAATATGGGAAGATCAAGACCCCTTAACTTGGGGATTACTCCTAATTTCGAACAAGGGCCTATATACATACATACATATATATATATACTAGGTATGAACCTGTGCCTAAAGGCACTCTTACAATATTGATTTAGAAAAAATAATTTACACGGAATAAACAAATAATTCTTCAGATAAAAATAAACGAATAAAAATTCAACTAAGCACAAAAAGTAGGATGCACTTTTCTACTCTTATAAAAATTATGTGATTGTATTCCCATCCAGCCAAAACCTGTGTAATGGTAACAATATCTATATTAGTTATTATATATTAATAAATTTAATATACGGGACCTATAACCCTATATAACTAATGACTTTTCATACTCAAGGTGGAAAGATTAAGGGGTAAAAATGTCAATTTGCAAGATAAGGGATTAAAATGTCAAGTAAGTGTAATACATGTCCATATTCAAGATAAAATTTCAGATGGTGTTCATCGCAGGACTCATTCAATTCAACTAAATGCTGTAGGTTTTCAACATCTTGGCCTTATAAATCTGTAAAATTACCACACAAAAAAAATATAAGGATTTTTAATCGCAACACAGAGCATGAAATCAATGAAGCTAAAACAAACAGAAGTATATTGCATAATAGCATATAACTAATAACAGGGCATGTAGTGCATTTTTTGCTTAATATAGGGACTTATAGTGTAATTTAATCAAAAAAAATTTAGCCTTTTTTGCATAATACAGGGACCTATACTGCAATTTTTGCATAACATAGGGACTTACCGTGCAATTAAAAACAAATTAATAGCAAGGCTTATACTGCAAGTTTTGCATAATATACGGACCAGTCTTGCAATTTCAAAACCATCGCCTAAAATCAGCTAGATGTTAAAATGTCAAAACCTCTTGTTAAAACATCAAAAGTGTAAAAATACCAAATACCCCCTTGTAGTTTATGAAAAGTTCAAAAAAAAAAAAAACTATGGTCTCAAAAGTGACAAATACCTCCTATGTGCTTTACTGTTTTTCGAACACATGACAACTCATGGTATTTATTACTTTAGTGTTTACCACGAGTATGACTTTGCAAAGATGGTCAAGCAATACTCCATAACCCTCCTAAAATTGGACAAACAATACACCATAAGCCTATTGAAAGATGAACAAGCACAAGACCACTTCATAAATAATGAAAATTTAATTAAATTGCAATATTTGATCCAAATACAAAACAAATCTGGACCCACTTTCCCTAATGTTGAAGTCCACTTTCTTAATAATTTATAGTTTACTTTCTTAATGCTGAAGTCAAATGTAATTGATAGAAAACTGAAGGTTTTGTATAATGATATTCATAACCTAGCTCGTGACAGGCGGCCAAGTTCTTATTTACTCATAGGAGTGAGAATAGGGATGTGGACTGGATTTTCAAACACCAGCTTCTAAGCGTGTTGTTTGCTAATTAGGGTTTTAACCCACCTTTTTAGTTAGCAAAGATGGTTTTTGAGAACTATGATAGGTTAATTTTGTTGTAAGCCTGCCTTTTTTGGTAGTTTTTAATGATGATTTTGTTTGCTAAAAGGAATAAGTATAAATATACTAGATAGCTAAAAATACACAATCAAACACAAATAATGAAACAATTACATCGTCAAATTAAACAAATACCTAAACATTTATTACTCTATTAATTAGATTTTAATAACAAAATAAAAACAAAAAACCTAATATATATCATAAAAAAATAATCATATTAAATAATTCACTTTAACAAATGTAAAACTAGATCTAAAATCTTTTATAAACAATAAAATAAATAAATAAATTACTTTTAATTAAAAAAAGGAAAAAGTTGGTACGAGCTTTAAAATTTTAGATATGCTTGCAACACATTAATCTGGCCAAAATATTTATAAAACACAACATGTGTTTTAATTAGGGTTTTGAAATAAAAATACACAAAAGTTTGATATGAACACCATTAAAAAGTCATGGCTTTTATAGCCATTTTAGAACAAATCAACGACTGATTACCACCCTTAAACCATTGTAAGAACCAGAAGTAACAACTATGTGAGTTTATGGTTAGCTCATAAATGTAAACCTATATGGTAGGTATAAAAAAATTAATGTGAATTATTATGATGTATATAAATATTTGAGTAACGACTATCCAAGTTTATGGATTTATCTGATGGTCAATGGAAGAGATAGTTGAAAGATAAGTGTAAGAGTCATGCAACGATGGTGGGAGGAGAACATAAATATAATAAGGTTGGGTTATGTAGGGAAACTTAGTAAGGGTTTAAAAGTAAGGTACATATATGATATAATAAAATAATGAAATAATACCCACAGGGTCTTGAAATCCCCTCCTTAAGACCCAAACACCCCCTAATCCACTATTCTTATGAAAAGTCTCATATAAATTTTACACTATAAGTTTGTTTTTTCAATACCCATTGTACTCTCAAACTATTACTATATATACTAAATAAAACAAACAATTAAATCACAATCACACAACTAAAACCTAATCTTATATTCCCTCTCTTTCCTTTCCATTTTTTACAGTCATGGTTTCTCTCCATTTTAAGCAACCATGGTGCTCTACTAAGCAAAAATCAGGATTTTTAGCTCTGATCATGGAACATCCATGGTTTCTCTCTCCCTCTCATGCCCTATAAATGACAGCCACAAGTTCTGATGGCCATGGAAGCTCTATCCGCACACTCCTTATAAGCGAGTGGATCAAAACTCCAACCCACATTCCACCTCAGGCAGCCATGGAAGCTCCAATCGAGACAGCAACAATAAATTCATCTCTCGTTCATGGTTGCAAAAACAAAGCTCAGAAACTTTGTTATGAGTTTTTGGAGCTTCTTTCTGAGCTTTAATGGCGAGTACTTGGTGAAGCTTTAATGATTTTCCTAAGCTTTACTGAGATATGTCGAGTACTCAGTAAGATTTGTTCAAGTACGTAGTGAACCTTCAGTGCCATGTACTCAGTGATGATAGTGAGAAGATATGCAAGCATCCATGGTGATTTTATGAACAACTTCTTTAAATCTTGAGTACTCAGTTCATATATATGGTGAGCAGCAATATCCTTCATGAATCGTGAACAATTGAGTACTCAGTTCAGATTTATGTACTACTCATCGATATAGAGCCATGGATTTCCCAGTGATTCAAAACCATGGGCTACCTAGTGTTTCGAATCAATGGTGACTAGCGATTCCAAAGTTCCGTGTCATGGTTTCTTGTACATTTTTTATTTCGTCAACAGCTCCGATGAGAAGAGAACCAAGGTTGGATTAAAGAAGAGTAACAAGGTTGATCCCTTTTTTTCCTTAGTTAAATTGTAATTTTTAGGTATTGTCATATTTTTGCGGGAGTACTCAGTGAGTTTATATGAATACTCAGTGATTTTTGTGTCAATACGTAGTGGTTTTGTGTCGATACTCAGTGATTTAGTGTTAATACTTATTGATTTTTAAATAATACTCGGTTATTCTCAACCAATACTCATATTTTTTATGAGTATACCCAATGATTTTTTCCACTACTCAGAGAAATTTTCCACTAGTCAGAGATTTCTGCGATACTTAGAGAATTTTCTGGTGGCGCGTCCGTGGTGGGCGGCGGTGGTGCGCGGAGATAAATAGTGATACTTATTTCTTGTCTTATAGTATTTTTTGTTTTATTTGAAGGTATTATAGTACTTCAATATTCGTAAGGTATTTTTGAAGAAAATTTCTTAAAGTACCCTATGTATCATAAAAGTAATTTCCAGAACCCCATAAGTCAATCACCCTAACGTAATCTATAAATTTTTATATTATAATATGGAGGGTGGATTGGATTGCATCTTATGGGTGAGCATGGTTCGGTTCGTCTCAGTTTTTGGCCAAATCCGAAACCGAACCAAATCCTTCGGTTTTTTATAATTTTAAAACCAAACAAGACGGTTCATTGTCAGTTCAGTTACTCAGTTTTTGGTTCGGTTTACTCGGTTTCGGGACAGGTTTCGAAATTTAATAGGTTGTGATCTTATTGTAGAGACTTCATGATTTTCTTTTGTCAAATAAAGCAAACAATAAAACTAGGAAAAGCCTAGCCAATACCTCTATTCCTACAAATAAAACAAAGACTATGATAGAAATCTACAATCGAATTCAACAGACATTAGAAAAATCACTATATTATAGCTGGATAAGGTGGACAAAATCATATGGCCATGTACAAAAGATGGTAAGTATACAACGAAATCGGGATATCATAGACTGGTTCAAAAGAAAGTTGAAAAAGAAGGCTAATCGTCGAGAGCAGGCGAGTCTAATGATAGCAGCCTCTGGAACATTATCTGGCGATCAAACATACCACTAAAAATAAGAATTTTTGCTTCGAAAGTAGTGAACAACGCTTTAGCGACCAAATATAACCTCAGGAAGAGGAAATGTACTGACTCAGCAATATGAAAATGGTGTGAACAAGATGACGAATCGGTCGAGCATATTTTCATAAAGTGTCCGTTAAGTAGAGGTGTTTGGGCTAACTCACAACTCCAATGCGAAATCGATGGAGACTTAAACGGTAGTTTTGGTGAGTGGGTGAAATTCATGGTGGAAAATTATTAAAAATGGATGGGACAAGATGGAGGTCACGACAATCTTTCTTTGTACTATTTGGAATATTTGAAAAGCACACATGAAAGGTTTTTTTGAGAAAGAATCATAAAGTATCTGGGAAATCAACGATAGTACAAAATCTCTCGTCAAGAGATTGTTTAGAGAACACACTGTTACAGCCACATGTAGTGATCTTTTTACTAGTCAAGAAAACAAAAAAATGAAGAATGAAAATTTATTGATTAGCGAGAGTGTCGAAACGGTCTGGCTTAATGATGCCTCTTTGGGTAATTCTTGGGAACCTGCGAGTATGGTGTCGATTGCAATTAACCCACAAGGAAAAATTAAAAAAACATATCGCAAAAATAGTTAAACTTGATAACATTTTGGATGGTGAAGTTTGAGCCGTACTTTTGGCTATGAGATTTTCAACAGATCTCAACCTTCAGAGTAGTTATTTTTACTCTAACAATTTTGAACTCGTACAAGGTATCAATCACGTGAAGGGAGTTAATTGGAAAATCCAACCCATAATTATCCCCTTATGCTCTTTCATCTTAACACCTTTTTAAGCAAATTCGTCTTATAAAAAACATGCGCTAAGCCAAATTTTTTTCATCTACATGTCATTTTTTGGCAATACTTCCACTGCACATTAATAAAACACCTCTATTTTTAATTACATATGAAATTAGGGAACACTGCAACTAAAATTAAGTTTTGTTACACCTATACAAAATTCCATGTGAATATGTCCTTTATTATAATCATGCTATTATACTATTTTCAATTTTAACAAGGTTCTACTCGTGAGATACAACAGTAGTGTGATAGTAAATCTATATAAAAGGGATTCTAGTGCGCTTTATATTGAGAATAGTGATAATTTGAAATTTTAATGACTTAAATAATATTGACAATAATGATTCCTAAAATGATATTCTGAGATACATTAAAAACATTACAGTAATGCTAAAGAATTAAGAAAGATTAATAGGTCTAGGGTCCTACTAATTTGAAATTTTTAATGGTTAATGATTTGGTTTGTTATTGATTTTCTAGTTCGATTTTTGCATACTAAACCAAACCGAACTAAATTTTTCGGATTTTTTAAATTTAAAAAAGGGATTCTAGTGCGCTTTATATATTTGAGAATAGTGATAATTTGAAATCTTAATGACTTAAATAATATTGACAATAATGATTTCTAAAATGATATCCTAAGATACATAAAAAACATTACAGCTAGGGTCTACTAATTTGAAATTTTTAATGGTTAATGATTTGGTTTGTTAAAGATTTTCAAGTTCTGTTTTTTGCATACTAAACTAAACCGAACTAAATTTTTTGGATTTTTTAAATTTAAAAACCGAACTAATCAGTTTTTTGGTTTTAGGTTTTTTAGTTTAATTTTTACAGTTTTTTGGTCAGGTTTGGTTTTTTTGTTCGGATTTACTCAGCCTATTGGATCTACAGGTTAGGTTTCTAATCGGGTAGCAACCCAAACCCAAGGCCTTTTTTTCCAACCGACCCAATTCCTTATACGCCCCTAAACCTGAGGGGTGTAATTGTCATTTTCTAATATACACAAACCATGGTTCCTATTTACAGAAACAGCACAAGGTACAACTCAAAATTTATACTATAAATACCAATGCCTTAAACCCTAGAAAAAATATCAGCTTCAAACTTTATCAAGCTTTGAGTCTCGAGTTTCGTCGAACAAATATGGGTCGAAAGCTAAAAGACGAAACTCAAGAAAACCATGAAGTAGACGAAACCAAGGCTCCAAAGAAGCACAAAAACAAGCAAAAGAGAAAGCTTGAAGAAGAAGCTGAACCAGAGCCATCACCAATTAAGTCCAAAAAGGAGAAGAAGAAAAAGAAGCTGAATAAGCACAAAGAAGAGGGTGAAGACGATGTTACAAGTAATACCCCAGTTGAGAAATCTGAAGAAAAATGTGAAATTAGTAATGAATCTGAGCTAAAAAACGAAGAAATTAAGGAAATCGTTGAAGATGGTGTGGTGGTATCTGGGAAAGACATGACTGATACAAAGTACAAACCATTAAAATCGTTTTCTGAATCTGGTTTACCTGATAAGGTCCTAGAATGCTGCAAAGATTTCGATAAGCCATCGCCTATTCAGTCCAATTCATGGCCCTTTTTGTTAAATGGTCGCGATTTCATAGGGATTGCAAAGACTGGTTCAGGTATGATAAAATTGAATGTGGGTTTTGTAAAATATTGGATTTTGATATGTGGGTATAGTGAAAAATTGAATTTTAATCTTGATTTGTTGTGTTTGTATATGATAGGTAAGACTTTAGCATTTGGAATTCCAGCTATAATGCACGTGTTGAATAAACGAAAGAGTAGAACTTCAAAGAGAGTAAATCCACTTATCCTCGTACTTTCACCCACTAGAGAGCTAGCTCAACAAGTAAGATCGATTATTTTTACTGTTACTTTTAGTCTTTATATAATTAAATTAATTGCTAATAAAATTATGAATTAACAGATTTCAGATGTTATATGTGAAGCTGGAAAACCTAGTGGTGTAAATTCAGTTTGTGTATATGGAGGAACTTCTAAAGGTCCACAAATATCTTCTCTAAAATCAGGCGTGGTAAGAATTAATTTAATTTAATTTAATTTAATTTAATTTAATTTAATTTAGGTTTATAAATGTATCAGAATCTTACACAGTTTTTGTTATTTTCTTCAGGAAATTGTGATTGGTACACCTGGACGTTTAAGGGACTTAATTGAAATGGGAGTTTGTGACTTAAAAGATGTATCTTATGTGGTATATATTAACAAATACTTTTATATTTGATAACAAATGAATTTAAATCTTTTTGAAATTAACATTTATGATTTAATTAGGTACTTGATGAAGCTGATCGAATGCTTGATATGGGATTTGAACCTGAAGTTAGAGCTATATTAAATCAAACTAACAAAAGTATGTAATTTAATTTTCAATTTATTATTATATCTGGAATTAAATCAAACATTTTAAATCATACAGTTCGACAAATGGTCATGTTTAGTGCCACCTGGCCTTTTTCTGTCGATCAATTAGCTCGAGAATTCATGGATCCTAACCCTATTAAGGTATAATTATTCGTGTATATATATGTGTGTGTGTAATAACATGTATGACAATTGTACTATGTTTCAGGTAGTTGTTGGTTCTGAAGATTTAGCTGCTAATCATGATGTCATGCAAATTGTAGAGGTATGAATGAAAAAATTACATACTTGCCCTTAATTTATAATTATAAATTGTTTATTTAATCGCTAAATTTTAAAAAATCCAGGTGTTAGAAGATCGAGCACGTGATGAACGTTTACAAACTTTACTAGAAAAGTACCACAAATCTAGAAAGTAATATATCCTGAATTCAAGGGCATTACAGTAATTTTTATTCTATACTAACTAATATAAAATTTGTTATATTTGAACAGAAACAGAGTATTGGTTTTTGTTCTTTACAAAAAAGAAGCTTCTCGAGTCGAAAACATGTTACAAAGAAGGTATGGTGTTATATATTCAATAAGGTTAAAGTACAGGGACTAAACATGCAATTTCTTTTATATTCAGGGGTTGGAATGCAGTTTCGATTAGTGGTGATAAAGCACAAAGTGCACGTACAAAAGCATTATCTCTTTTTAGAGATGGAACTTGTCCTTTAATGGTATATAATTTTAATTAATTATTTAATTTAATTTTCTAATTATATGTATGTATAGATTGCAACTGATGTGGCGGCTAGAGGATTAGATATTCCAGATGTAGAAGTTGTAATAAATTATAGTTTTCCGCTAACTACTGAGGATTATGTCCATAGAATTGGAAGAACTGGTCGGGCTGGTAAAAAAGGTGTGGCCCACACATTTTTTATGAAAGAAAATAAGGTATTTCCTTGACTTTTGTTGACTAAATATCTTTAATCCAATATTTTGCGTTTTTTAATTTTTTTTTTCCTGTAGGGACTTTCTGGCGAGTTGATAAATGTTTTAAGAGAAGCTAAACAGGTTGTACCTGCTTCACTTCTTAACTTTGGAACTCATGTTAAGAAAAAGGTAATTAATTATTATTTTATATTAATTTTATTTAGTTTTGGTTTTTAAATTTGTAATTTTAATTTTTATGTAGGAGTCAAAGCTGTATGGTGCTCATTTTAGAGAAATTGATGCGAATGCGCCTAAAGCTTCGAAAATTAAATTTAATGACTCGGATGATGAATGAAGAATGAGGGTTATTTTGGGGATTATTTTGCAATTTTATGTTTTTGTTTATTTTTGTATGAGAAAAGTTATCTCACATTATGAAATTATTTTAGCGTTAATTTTTTTCCAGAGAGATTTTGTATGAATTGAAGTTTAAATACTTTTTTTAAGTTTTTATAGTGGAATGTAATGGATATATGAGTATTGGTATTTAACATATGATTTATTTGAGTAAATTGCCCTAAAGGGTCCTCTTATTTTGTGGTTTTTCCCTTAACATGGCCCTGATCTTTCAATATGTGTATTCCGGACGTTGTCTTTCACTGTGATCCATATGCAAGACACGTTTACAATTTTATAATGGTATAAACAATGTGCAAGTAATTTTGAGATAAGAGACCTGAAATGAACATATTGAAAGATGAATACATGTTCAAAAGATGATGATCATTTCTCTAAACGGCAAAGCATAGTGAAATTATAATCTAGATCTACTTAAAAAAGTGATATGTTATTTCAAACCTTACTGCAAAACTAAAATATTAACTAGTTACAAAATACTTAAAGATATATTTGAGCTACACAAAGTTTATTTGTAAAGAGCTATATAACCAATTCTGGGACCTGATACGGATGTTCAACAGTGGGATTCACAATTCGCTTGTGGGGCCCACGAAAGCTTCCATGATTTGGCCTTTGCCATCTCTGATGCACTTGCTTTGGTACTGGAGCTGGGTGATGATCATCTATAGAAGCTGAATAAACAGATGTGAGAAGGAGAATAAGAAAAAAAAAAGTAAAATATGATTTGAAATGAAGCATTGTGTTTTGTTAACTAACTTTTATTGATAGTGTTTGGATATATATAAAGGGAAACGCCAGCTTTTCTTTGCTTAGAAGTCACATGATAATCAATGAACCTCCCATTACGTATTCATAGCTAGACATCTATTTTCTTACAACACGTAACTCATTTTTTAATTAAAATCACGTATCATTCATCTGAATATTACAAATACGATGATCTAACGTTTTGTTTCGATCCATGTTCTCGATCTCTCCGAGTTTAAAGGGTGTAAGCTGAATTGTAACTTATCTCCGACTCAATTTGTAAGATTGTGATGTATATAAAACTTAAGTAAATGTAAGTAAATAAATAAAGAAATATTTGTTTTTAGTGTGATGTATTTTATTATTAGAACTTAAGAGAGATTTTAAATAGTGTTTGGTTGTTGGTTGTTAGTGGAGTTGGTCTAGTCATGAAAAAGATGTTAAGTGGAGTAAAGTAAGTTAATGAGTGCATTTACAATTGCTTTAAAGTAGTTAAATGGTAGCTAGAGTAGATGTTTACCAAGAAACAAGTAAGAAATGGGTGATGTGTAGAAAAAGTGCAATATTTCCATTTATATAGTTGGACTATGGGGGTAGATGAGTACATAAGGTACAACCTCCCCATGCTCGATAAGACTCACTCTTTAATCGACTAAAGTACCTTTACTAACCTCTATTTAAAACAATACTCCATTAGTCTTCAAAAATTATCCTATTTGTTTTTTCACATAAACTAAAAAATATCATTATTATTCTTGAGATTACTAAAATAATCTCTATAAAGTATATTGATATATTGAATGTTTACTTAAATTATAAGTAATATTTAATTTGAGGTAAAAATAGTATAAAAAATGAAAAATCATTTTAATTTTTTAAAATAGCAACCTTTTGTAGACAACTATGTAGTAGTGACAACCTTTTAAAGACAGATAAAGTACTTGCTTATGCTATTGAAACTTCAAAAAGAAGGGCCACTGAAACACAAAGTATTACACCTAAATTTTTGCTCTGGTCATGGAAGCTTCTCCATTTACTCATCGTCGTCAATCACAATCTCATCGTCGTTAATCTCGTTTCCATTGACTCGCACGATCGTAGTCTCGCACAACGACTATTGAACCTTCTCATCTCCATTAAGTACCTACTTCTTGTCATTATCTTCTCTTCTCAATGAACTCTCGCCACTGAAACTTCTCTTCTCTTCTTTTTAAGGTAACCTATTGAAACTTCTAAATGAATTCTTGCCACTGGAATTTCTCGCAAGTTTTATCGATTACCTTAATTTTCAAGTAATCTTATTTTCTTATCTCTTCTCACAAATTTTTTATCGTATTAAATTAACATTTAATTATTTTCTTATTGTATTTATTTTCATGTTAATTCAAGTATCAGGGTCCCACTATGTTGATTGAACTACTGAGTTTTGATTGAATTTCAACTCTCGTGATTGATTGATTAAACAATTTTCTAGGTAATCTTCTTGTGATCAATTTATAATATTGATTGGTTGTTAATTCAATTGTTTTGATTATATTTTTATTTTTTTGCTACAATATGTTGTTTTTGTTTCATTTTGTTGTTAAATTGTTGCTATCTTCTTTATAGTTGTTACTTTGTTGTTGATTTAATACTATTAATGGAATTGATCTCATCATTCTGCTGTCTCACATTTTTTTTATTTGTTTGTCTTGTAACATTAAGATACTAACTTGTATAAATGAGATTTTAAAATTATATTACAAACTAGTCTTTGTGTATGCAGTGTACTTTCGACAATTTTTTTTAAACAAACATTGACTTCTTTTTTGTATATACTTATTGTATGATTTGCCTATATGGAATCTTAAATTCTGTTCAAATAACAGATATACACAACAATTATTTTGTCCATTGCAATTTTTGATTCTTTGAAGTCGGTCTAGAATTATTGCACTCAAATTTGGTCAGATTTGAAGCATGGATTGGTTTATTATGACGATTCTCACGGTATTCAGTAATGATGCATAATGTTTAACGATGCTGAATTTGTGACCTTCAAGTGGTTGGTCAATCGAGATGTAGGAATCCTCCTACCTAATTTGGTTATTGAGGTGATTTCTGGAATGAATATGTCATTTTATGTGACTTATTCTTCCCATACATGATACAACCCGACAATTGGATGATCTAGTTAGTGACCTAACTACTGAGGATGATCTTTGTGATGTTGATCAACCAAGTCACAAACATATGAAGAAGAAACTCCTCAATTTTGATTGAGATAAATATTTAATGTCCATATGAAGTTTATAACGGTGGGTTTTCATGAATTCGGGTTTGCTCTTGGTAAATACGCGCATGAATCAGGTTATGATTTTGATTTTGGTCATAATAGTTCTTCCAAGGAAATTTCCTATTGCAAAGAGAGGAAATCCAGAGTTGCACTTGGTATGTTTATGCAACTTCTGATATTTCCAAAACCAAGCTTTGTGTAATCTATGACTAGCAAAAAAAAATGCAAATAAGGATATAATAAATTTTAGAAAACTTATTTCCATTTTGATACATAAGAATAATTAATCGCTAGAAGGAGGGGTCGAACCTCTGACCTTGTGGTTAACAGCCACACGCTCTAACCAACTGAGCTATTCCAGCTTGTTATTTGCCAATGCATTTTCAGTCATACGATGTGTAGACGATGATAATTGTAACCGGTTTCTAAAATTTTATTTTACTACATGTCTCCGACCGAGAGTTAACTTTCGTGTCCAATCGTCACCCTAGTATTGCGATAAGTTTACACACAATTTTTTCTTTAACGCCTCACGAATTTTGCATGGTCCATCTAAAAAAGAATCGTAAACCCAAGTTCAAGGGTGGGCTGGATTTTCTAAAAGAATGATGGCCTATCTCGATGATATATCATACGTAGTAAATGAAACCGAGTACAATACTTGTGTCATGACTTTCTTGCATGTAGGAACGGAAAAACGAGCAAAGTTCTTGGCAAACTTGTCAAATGAGTAGTTTTTCGATATTTTTTCAAGGGAAAACGATATGGAGAAATGAAATCAAATGTGAACGAGGCTTTCAATGCACAAATCAAGGCCCGTTGTGAGCTACTAGTGACCAGTCGATTGATAGTCTTCGTAATTTGTTTCTAATACGAATGTACAAGCGATCTGTGCCGACATAGATGTGCACATCTACTTTGTTTATAAAGTCAAATTTTAGATATGATCGAGCTTGAGTCATGACACATATTTCTTTGTGTAACCATGATACCACCAAACAATAACATGCTATTTTACACCTTCCCTTTGTTCTATGTAAAACCCGAATATGCCTTTCAACTTATCTACATTCATATTACTCACGGTTACAGTTAGGCCTCGTTTTTTAAGTGATAAGTGATGAATAATGAATAAACATTTGTTAGGAACATATATTTTAAGAGACATTGTCTCAATGAACCAGTCTTCTTTTGGAGTTTTAACGACTCAAATTATTTAAGATATATTCAAATCTACATTAGTAAAAAATAAGCAATCTTACTGGCCCAGTGTCTCAATGAATCATATTAAGAGCAAAAGAACAGGGCCTTAGTTTATTCAAGAATATTCCTTTGGGGTCAAATATTCTCATTAATTTTAATTTATCAAATATCTAATCCATCTAGTCAATTGTCTAAAAACGGTCACTTCGATAACATATTTGTTAGGTGAATCGGTTATCTAATATTTGAACCAACAGTGATTCTGAAATTAAATATTAGTATAGGTTAACCATCTTTGGGTCGATTGACGCAATGTAACTTAAGACTAAACCACTTAATATTAAGAGATTTTTTAACCAAAAATTAAGAATGTTATAATTTATCTGGTTTAATTTTAAGGAAATAACTTAATGGGATTAAATAGATCCTCATTATAATTATGTGACACAAAAAGTACTAGTTAGACCGGGAAATCATGTTTGATTGATTTAGACTAATTAAATTAATACATTATTGGATAAATAAATCCTTTAGGATCATTTTGATTAAATAATATATTCGTAATCCTGACAAATCGCAGTTACGTCCTTAGGTGAATCTTAATTGATATTCAGTTCTAAGAAAATCTTTTAAAACTCCTTAAATAAGATTCTTAAACTTAACGAGCTGATAGTCGTTAAGATTGTGAGGCCACAATGACAATAATGTCATTATTATCTATTGTCATATCAACGTTGTTGGGTTAGCATGGTCCAGGAAAATAATGTTAAGTCCCTTCACCACATGACATGACCTACAATGCGTCATCAACTTTGATTTGGATCCAAATTTAAATTTAAATTAAGTAATATTTAATTGTAGCCCCCAAATAGGGCTTGTGATGTGAATCTGGACTCACTAGGACCACGATTCAAAAAAAATATCCTAATACCCTCGAGCATTTATACGAACTAGGAGGAAGAACCAGATTTAAATCAATGACTCACCTAACACTATGACATATTTCGATGATTTGTCGCTTGCAATAATGGTGCCCTCTATCCTAATGACCAAGATCAAACTGGTGGTGATCTTATGTTTGCATCATGTTGACATCTCGTTCCAAACGACCCTTTTCTAATTCATCTTGCTTCAAATCCCCTCTCACCTATCTAGCCTTTTTTGTTGTCTTCTTTTTATCCTAATGATTTTTTTTTACATCCTGAAGAGTCTCAACCTTGATTTGTTTAGCTCTACAATTTCTTGAGAGTTCACTGCTAGAAGGGTGTGCATTTTTGTTAGCTCCTCAACCAATTTTTATTCGAGATCAGGCAAGGAGCATGGAAAATAAAATCTGTAACCCGGGGGGAAACCTGGGTTAGGAGTTTATTATACTTGCGCTTGAAAGTCTAGGTTAGAAGACATCACATGTAAATATTTGTGTTCAGTATGAGAAGTGGCATATTCTTCTCCATCATATTTCAAATTATAAGATCCAATAATTTTTTCTTTTAACTTGATGTCTTGGAAGTATAAAAAAAAAATGATATGGTTGCATATGAATTTATGGTTAGGAGAAATTATTAGTTATACTATATAGAACTTGGAATAGTATAGAGGGTGCTTGCCTGCGAACTATCGATCCCTCATCATATGTCCTAAAAATCATGAAACAGGGAAAATCGAGACATCATTGTCCAGTCTTCTCAAATTATATAAAGCAACTACGATTATGAATATCCCAGAACGCCATGTATCGACACTGAAGACTTGCACATAAATGCATGCAAGACTCAATATGTGGGACAAATCCAACTCCAAGTAATGAATCCAAAATTTCCTACCTTTACTCAACCTTAAATCCAAGGGGTAAGTGATACGCTATATTTGTCACAAACATTTCAATCAATCAAGTTTTGAACAACATTTCTCGATCATACTGATGGATGACATAAGCCTTGAGCACCGAGAGCACTATTTGGTTTGCTAGAGGTAACCTCATGTTCCAACAACTTCTGTCATGATTCCTTTCTCCCGTTCTCTCAATTGTTTAAGACACAATTATCAAAACTACATACACGTTGGTTGTCCACTACACAGTTGTGGTGCAAACTAACTAACTTGACCTTTGATCAACCAGGCACATATGTTGTAATCTCCATGCAGTTTTTTGACGACACTAAACTATATAAACTCCTTAAATTAATTGAGGTAAATGATTTCATTCTATCACTTTACATTCCAATTTATTAATTATCTTACTCCTTATCCTCACTATATATATTCAAGGGGTCCATCATAACCACTACTGATTTGAGTATCAATATACAATTAAGAGCCTTTCTCGGGGATGCTAACACACTTGTTTTCTTACACACGTTACTATTGCAGGAAATACCTGATAAATTGAAAAAGTTTTGTCCAATCGTAACGTGGTTCTATTCTTACACCACTACCCCAGAAAACATAACAATTGAATATTTTCTTACCTACAAAATCCTAATTTGAGGAACCGTGATAGTGTTAGTGCATGATGAAAGAAAAAAAACATATTTTATTATAAATAATAAAAGTTTGGTATTCTCGTGTATTTTTTTGTTCATTCACAAAAAATGAGGGAATTGCGCGTTACTTTTGGTAAAACACAAGGACCAATTAGGTTGTTTGCCTAAAGTATAACTCTCTCAAGTCTCAGAATTCTATTTGGATCTGGATACTTGTTTCTAATCACAATACAAACCCAAATTTAAAAATATATTTCCATTTAAACCCCAATTCCTTTCTTTTACCGGAAGAAAAGACCAATTAAGGGACCTACAGGGTTTATATCTTTATATATACATGTTCCATACACATTAACACATCTTTCTCACAAACAAACACAAATCCAGTAGAAAACTCTCTTTCTCATCAAATCAAAGAAAGTTAACATGGCGGCTTTGCAATACTTGGATTCACTACGCACTGAGCATCCAGAGCTCTCCGATTGGTACAACTCCTTAGCAGATCTCTATCAACGCAAGCTATGGCATCAGCTCACTCTCAAGCTCGAACAGTTCGTCGCCCTCGCCGTTTTTCAGGTTTGTGTATCTATATATCTCTTGATTTGTTCAATTCTGCTTATAATTATGCGGATTAGTGTAACTAAAGGCTTTAGAATGTCGATTTGGGAAATTAGGGTTTACTTTTGGGTCTGAATTGTTAGGTTTAGTGTTAGGGCTTAGGGGTTTTGCATATTGGTCGGAACTAGGGTTTGTACTGGAGCTAATTGTGTTTATAAGATAACAAAGTTTAGGTATTTTGTGTTGCATGTAGTGATTTTGTAGATGAATTTTTCTGGTTTTAGGAAGAACAAAAAAGGTATCAATTTGTGAGAAACAACTGAGATTTTAACCTTTATTTTGATGAAAAATAGCTAAATAATGGATATTAAATCATTATACTTATGTTTATTGTTTAAATTCTTTCAAATTTCAGGCTGGTGATGCATTGATTCAGCTATATCATAACTTTATAACAGATTTCGAGACAAAAATCAATCTACTCAAGCTAGCACATTTTGCAGTCACAGTTTCTCGACAATATTCCGAGAAAGAAGCAGCAATGAGTTATCTCGAAGGAGTAATTGAAAAGCTTCGTAACACTAAAGAGTTACGTATTGAAGAACCAATCCTTTATGTTAAGATGCAAATCGCTTTATTCAAGCTTGAACAAGGTGATCAAAAAGAATGCAAAAAACTAATCGAAGAAGGAAAAAGTACACTCGATAGCATGACTGATATTGATCCTTCAGTTTACGCTAATTACTATTGGATTTCATCTCAATACCATAAATCTCGTCAAGAATTTGCTGAATTTTACAAGAATGCTTTACTTTTTCTCGCTTACACGTCTGTTGAGTCACTTTCTGACTCATTTAAGCTAGTAAGTTACTTTATTTTCTACTTTTTAAAGTTAAAAAAGGATTAAAAATTAATGTTTTACAGGACTTAGCTTTTGATTTATCACTTTCTGCACTTCTGGGTGAAAATATCTACAACTTTGGAGAACTTCTTGCTCATCCAATCGTAAGTACATTGAATATACATTAATTAATTTAATATTATTAATTAATTAAATTTGCAGATAAAAAGTTTAATTGGAACAAAAGTTGAGTGGCTATATTATATACTAGAAGCATTCAATAGTGGAGATTTAGTGCGTTATCAAGAATTATGCCGTGTACACAGTGCTGCTCTTAATGCTCAACCTGCTTTAGTTCAAAACGAGAAAAAACTTGTAGAGAAAATTAACATTCTCTGTCTTATGGAGATTATTTTCAGGTAAATTTAATGTTATATTTATTTAATGAGTTAACGAATGTTTTACTAAAATACCCTTTTTTGTATAGTCGACCATCTGAGGATAGAACTATTCCGTTACAAGTAATTGCTGAGCGAACAAAACTTACTGTTGAAGATGTGGAGTATCTTCTCATGAAGAGTCTTTCAGTAAGTAAAAAAACAAGCTTATGTTAATAAAAAATGAATATATATGTACTGAGTATATGTTATAATGTGTATAGGTGCATTTGATTGAGGGTATAATTGACCAAGTGGATGGAACAGTGCATGTATCATGGGTACAACCAAGGGTATTAGGGATAAATCAGATAAAATCATTACGTGATAGATTGGATAATTGGGTTGGGAAAGTACACACTGCTTTGTTATCTGTCGAAGCTGAGACACCTGATCTTGTGGCTGCTTGATTTTATTATCTATTACAATCGTTTTTTGTAACATTTTATCTCTTAGTGTCGCCTTAAATTGAAACAAGAGATTTGAGTATTTCGTTACTTTTAGTTATTAAACTTTTGTATGTGAGAATTCAACGCTATTATTATTACTAGTCTGTGTTTTTACGTTTTATTCTTTTCAAGTTTTTTGTTATGGATATTAGTTGGATAATCATAGATTTTGTTGTTGATTTTTTTTTCTATGCTTGTCTTGCATTCCATTGGATACGATTCCAATTCTCTCAACTTTTGTGTATTTTTCTTGTTTTTCTGAGTTATATTACGCAATATAGTATTTTTCAGAAATAAATTATTAGCGTTGGTAATAACTAGAAGCTGGTAGAATTTCAATCCAGATTTTAGAACGACCTCTAATTTAGATAAACCAAGCCAGCTTGAGTAAAATAATCTCATGTTCGTACCTGTTTGTTTATATTTTTGTGGAACAAACTTGGTTATAAATTAATTGAGAATCTAATCCTGGTTATATATACAAGCTCAAACGCGGTTATAAATTGAATGTTAAATTAAGCTTCGGTCATATGAAAACTTGTTTGGTTTTAAAACGAGTTGAAGCTCTAATGTAAAGTTTGTTGTAATAAAACAAGATCTTGGTAATAATCGATCGTTAATTTAAGCTCCATTATAAAACCAATTGCTTGTGCTTGTGTATATGCTTGAAGATTTGTATTTTGTTTCATTAATGTCATCACTTTATATTTTATACTACACATTATATTTGGAAAAAACATTTTTTAAGAACAAACAAGCTCTGAAGCACATCTTGCTCTGCTTATTTACAGCCTTAAAACATCTAGATTTAGGTTTAGCTCGGTGACAATCTGTCCTAGTTTACATTTTGTCCTTGTCTGAGATGTAATCTATGCTAATATAAAAAAATTGCCCTTACTGACTTAAAAAGAAATAAAATTTCGCGCAATGCATAATCTTGCAACAGGGATGTAAAAAACCAATACGAAAACCCTTCAAATTTATAACACACTAAACAACCAACAAAATCACAAGCCAAAAACATGTTGACAATCAAAAGTAGCATGTATACTATAAGTTTCGTTTTTCCTACATACAACAACCTCAAAACAGTAGAAAAAAACTACATATAGGCGTAATTCAAACATATCAGTATCAAGCACCATTATCTTTACAAGATTCAACATTTCTCCTTGAACCTCGAACAGGTTTCTTATTATAACAAGAATTCCATTCTCCACCTTCTTGTGCGTAATAATCCATCGGATAATCCAAACCACCTTCATTCTCTTTCTCTTTCTCTTTCTCACAACACGAAGACTCATTCTTCAAACATTCCGAATTTACCCTCGGTTTTCTCTCCCACCATCCTTGAAAATCCCCTAACGCAATCTCAGCTTCAAAAGTAGTTAAAAGTGGTTTCACAAATGCATCTCCCCAATCTATAGACAACCTAGGACACGCTATTTGAATCCACGCATCTACTGAATCTTCAAACAATGAGATTCTAGTAGGTGAAATTTCCGACATTAAAATTACTACCCAATCTAACCCTTTTTCGCTCATCTTTTTTTCCAATCTTTCTAATGATTTTGGATTTCCTTGCCTACCTAATGTACCTAATACAACTCCCCAAGTTTTCGCTCCTTTTGCTCTTTCTATAGCTCTTCTTCTTTCTTCTTTCATACCTACATGATCATACTCCTCTAGAAATAGTTTCGCCATGTATGAATCGTATCGAAAGGTTTTTACACCTGGATTTGCTATCATGAACGCTTCTAAATGAAACCTCCCATCCGCTACAAATATGATTACATCTTCACTCTCATTGTCATTTTCACAAACAGATGGAGCTCCAATAGTTAATTTCTTCAAATTGACAACATTGGGTGCAGTACAACCTAGTACCTCACCAGCAGATAGGGGTTTAGCTTGTGGGACTAATACACGAAAGCCGAGTTTTTCAAGGTCGGGCTTTACAGCTCGAATAGCGTGGGAGAATTGAATCGTCCCCGCCATTATGAATTGATGTATTTTATCAGGTGAGAAATTAACGTTTAATTGGTCGTAAAGGGAGTGTACATTGATACCAATTTCAACGAATATGTAAAGGCAAGGGATGGTGGTGGAGTCTATTGGGACGAGGCAGCTATGGCCGAAGTGAATCAGAAGCTCGGCGGAGAGGGCGGAAGCTGCTAGGTCGTCGACGCAGCAAGCACCGTAAGTGACGTCACCTAATACGTAGCAGTGTGTGACGGAGGTGAAGGTACGGAGGATGTCGGAGATTATTAAGGAGAACATAAGTAGACCTTCGGGGAATTGGAGAGCTACACGAGTAGCGTTGAGTGAACGTACTCGCCATACACATTTGTGGATCTCGAAGCTGTAGTTGGAAGGTAAGAGAGATATGGCGGCGTTTAAAGCGGCGTCGTTTAGGATTGAGTCTGGGATTTGGTTTTTGATGAATCGTTTTGGGGTTGGTCGAGTTTTGGGGATTAATTGTGTTTCAGTTTGAGTTTGTTGATCCATTTGTTTGGTAGTGGTGGTGGTGGCCATGGCGGAGACGGTGTTTGATGGTTTGTTTAGGTTGATATCTCTCTCTTTGTGTTCTACTGGAAGAGAAGACTGGGGTTTTAGGGGACGAGGTAGCAAAAGATAAAAAAAAAATTGGGTCGAAATAGAAAAAGATTTTCGATTGGGGTATTTTGGTATTTTTATCAATAGTGAACTTTTGTTTTTTCTGTTTTGTTCTAAAAACAATTCCATTCATCACAAAAATTACAAAGATAACTACCCAATGCTTAGGACATTAATATAGAGAATTAAGGTGATGATCAAACAAGTTAAACCAAAATAAGTTACTTTTTAACCATTATTTCGCTATCTAATAAGTTATTTTATTCTTTTCTCTTGAAATTAAAGAAAAATTACTAATACAATTCTCACAAAATAGTTTGATATTCTTAACCAAAAATCTAATATTTTAAGCAGATTTAACATTATTACATAAAAAACTTAATTAACAAGAAGTAATTATTTTTAATCGAGACCGCACCTTTTGGAAAAGATGTAACCAATCTATTAGCAAAATAGACTTTCTTAGCTTCAACCTTTAATGGTGATAATGCACTTTGAAATGTCATCCACAATTTTACATGTATGGTCTCTAACTACATAAGCAATACAAGCCTTATAAATCCTTTTTAATCTTCGGCTCTTGTTGACAAAATTAAAAAAAGTTGACAAAAAAAAAACCTATGGTTCTTCAATCCGATTATTATTCGAATCAAGAATGCGTGTAATTCAGTTGTGGTTCCAAAAATCTTCTTCATGCTTCTAAATGACATCAAGAGATAAAGAAATAGATTTCATTTTCTCCAGAATCTGAGGCAAATATCCAAATTTTGAAAAACCCCAATCCTCTCTTGAAGACCTTTGATAAGAGTGGATCAATTTTTATATGTCTTTTTGCTCTATCTGACAAAGAAGTTGGAGATGAGTTGTTTCTTTTGGAGGTGACCCATCCATCTAGCTCGTCAATAGATTCTCCCCACGTGAAGTCAACAAATCCCTTACAAATAGGGTCATCAACCAAAAAATGTTCTAGCCAAAATATCTTATCAGGAAAGAAAGAGGGCTTACAATCGAGGAGTAACGGAGAATGATCAGAGGCAACAACTAGTAAAACAGTGAGAAATGTATTACAGAATAAGTTGAGCCAAATCTGGTTATAGAGAACCCTATCAAGTCTTTTCTTAGCACGAGTCTTTGCCTCTCTCCGGTTGGACCAAGTAAGAAAACACCTTTTGGGTGGGAGATTGAGGAGTGCATTGTTCGAGATAAATAATTAGACACAAATATATGGGAAGAGTTTGCATTCCTAATCCCTTTTTTTTCAAATAGGGAAGAGATGTCGTTGAAATTTTTGGTAATGACCCAAGGAACAATGGGGTTGTTGTGGTTTTAATGCTTGATATCCTTCCTTTGTTGAACTCGTTCCTCAAACTTGTTATGCGCGTATTAAAGACCAAGTACCAGATATTACTATTTGGTTCATTAATACGACAAACAAATTAAAAATTACACGAATACAAGACTGGTAGACGAATAATACCCTTCCAAACAAGCAAAATACCCCTAGAAAGACCACAGACTCCAACATGAGCAAAACATTCCAGTGATCAAAATACCCTAAGGAACTGACAAAGTCAACAACATTACAATCTTTTTAACTTAGACTCAAACAAACACAACACATTTAGACTAAAACGAGTAATAAAATTAAATAAACTACACCCCGTTAGCAGGCCCCGCCCAGTAGCAGTTCCAGCAGGCATATTTCATTTTCAGTCTTTGGACGTCTTAGGGTCAGTCCAGATATCCCACCAAGAGATGAGAACGATTAAGACATATTGTATCTGAATCAAGAATTTTTTGTTGTTGCACTCCTTGTTTGTGTAATGGATTTTTGAGAATTCTGAATTGTTGAATCAAGAATAATATCTATTTCATTCAGTTCAGTCGAGATGTTGAAAAGGAAGATTATTTTTAGTTCCTCCGCCAAATCTGTCAGGACCTTCCGTAGGCCAGGATCCTCATCAATAAAAGAATGGTCTATGAAACCACTAAACGACTTATACCCCAATTTTCTACAATGTTGTGGCCTATACCCCAATTTATGTTCGCCAAAGTTATAATTCGATATGGGTTCATCCTTGCTAATCTCTAAACTAAAGTAGAGAGAGCAACATAAAGGTAGATAGGATTAGATAATTTGCTTCCAAACCAGACCCGAGAGAGCCCACAGAAAGGTATACATGATAAGATCGTTGGCCAAAGATATTGATATCCAAACAAGAGCAAAAATAACCTAGATAAAGGTAGACATGATTAAATCATTGGCCAAAACTACTAATCTCCGAACCAGATTAAGAGAAACTTTATAAAGGAAGACATGATCAAATAGTTGGCCAAAAATACTAATCCCACATGGAAACAAAATCCCACAAATAGCTATCCTTGCAAATTACAATATAATTCTTAAGCCACAACTCGTATAAGTAATTTAAGTATTAGGGATGAAAACCAGCGATTGGTGCTTAACAAAGAAAACAAAAAAAATTGATCTTTCTAAAGGCAAGAAACAACACGCCTACAACAAACTTCCTCTATCAAAAGACACACCGAATTAATACAAATAAACGTAGTCTATTCCATAGATGTTTACAATTAGCTTGATGAATGATGATTTCTTCACTACACCAAGATAGTAAGGAGAAGTTCTGAACTGACGAATAGACTTTAGAGAGCATTTGGAAATTTTCTCCCCATGAAGAATGAAGTTACAGTAGTATTAATAGCTAACTGAAGATTCTCCAAGATTATTTTCTTTTCCATACCAAAGAGATAATATTGTCGTAAAAAAAAGGAAAAACTTGTGTAGCTAGACATGTGTTTCAAGAGGGTGAAGAGCTTAGAAGTAGCCATAATATTAGTCTTAAGTCCCTCTACAAGACTCCGTGGATCAGATATCTTGCATCTGAGATGAATAAAAATCATCCCGCCTTTAAGGATGAAAATACCAGATATAAACGTAGTTTTCAAGAATACTAATTTGTATTGGAAAGGATTCGAATGAAAAAGAAAAAAAAGTATCCATACTAGTCACTCTAAGAGGAAGTATGTTCTTCATATCACACTAGTGGGAATTCAATCCAAGCAGAAGACTTGCATTGTTATAGAGAGTATTTATAGCAAATGGATAATATCTCTTCCAATCAAACTTCAAAAATTAAAATATATGAGTTGTATGAAGTTGGTCACGCCAAAGACTACATATCCCAAATATAAAAGATATTTTTGTACAATTTCCTCAGAGCAAGAATATGAAGCCAGATGTACATAACTTCTAATGTCGAAGATAAAACAAACGCTTAGTGAAATTTTAGTTCAACGGGAAGTAATTATCGAGGGACAACTTGTCTGACAAAGCATCTAAATTCTCGTTCAAGAGCATTTGGAGGGCAGCTCCAGGTCTCCTATCTCCACATCTATTCTACTTGAACAAACCAGAATTCAGCTTCTCACATCATACAAACTTAGTAACCCAGAAATTATATTTTAGTGTATATGATCTAACTGTGATCAAGAAAAGAAAGAATAGCCAGAACAAACTCTTTATCCACATCAGAACCATTTCCAAAATTTTGTTGGATAAGACACCCTTACAATTACAAATTTCCAAAACAAGTCCCTATAACAAGGTAAATTGCAAGCAGAATCTGCAAAACACCTTGGAACCATCCCTAAAACCAAATGAGTCATTGTTTTATTAAACTCCTAAGCACCTGTAACAAAAAGTTGGAAAAAGCCTATTCTTACTCTTCCAAATAAATTTAGTAACATTCACGTTGCAAAGATTGATAATAATACGGAACTTAAACCTGGAATAACTCTTAGCACAACCAAACCATGAGACTTGCTTCGATCAAGATGCGAGGCGGAGCAACGCTTCCGAATAAACTGGAGGGAAACAAGCTGCAATTTCCATGACTCTGAGATGTAGAGATTAAAGCTAACATTACGAATCAACCGAATCTGAAAAAGAAAAAGCTCTTGACAAGAGATCAACCATTCTTTAAGAGAGGGAGCTTCAAACCAACACAAACACACACCCCTGAAACCCGACATCCAATTTATAAACAGAACACCAAAGGAGGATTAATGCTCTTAATCACTGATATTTCATCCTTAGCAAGACATCTTCTCTTATCCCCACGATCATCGATATTACTAGCATTCCTCTGCTTTTTAGAACTACGATTGAAAAACACAGTGTTTCTACTACTTCAAGAGTCTTTAGCAAATTTGAAAAGAGATTTATCCTGATGAAGATTTATATTATATTGGATGATTGCAATTGATCCAGGGGCGGATGTAGGGGTGGGCTGAGGTGGGCTGCAACCCACCCCAACTTATCCAGCCCACTATAATTTAACCTATTTTTTTCTAAAAAATAAATAAAAATATAACTAAAAAGAATTATAGTATAAAATTAGCCCTCCTTAACTTTAAGTTTAGAAATTAATTCTATCAAATAATAAAATTTATTGACGAAAGTGGAACGTAAATACCATTAAATATTCAATTTCTTGGTTTTTATTTTAATTTTTTCATAATTTTTTTTGTAATTAACTATTAAATGTTTAAAAAAAAATCATTTGACCCCCTAAATGTCAAAATTTATTTTATTAGACTTTAAATTATTTTATTTATAGAATTTTTTGTTTTTTTACAACAAAATGTATGTTATTTTGTATAAAAAAAGGAAATTTATCAGATGATTAATTTTAAAAAAATAATATCCGGACTTATATTGCAATCTTTACACAATATAGGGATTTATAGTGCATTTTAGTATTATATAAGGATCTATCTAGCAATTTTTGCATAATATGTAGACTTATCGTGCAAATACAGTAAAATAATTTTTTCCGGGGGCGTTGCCCCGAACCCCCTTAACCCCCCCTAACAAAAAATCCTGCCTCCGCCCCTGAATTGATCAATACATTCTTGGAAACTAAAAGATTCTTATCTTAATTCATTGAATTGTTTTCATCCGTCTGTGATTCATTGATTATTTTCACGACAGTTTGAAGGTTATATATATTTTTTGTTCCAACGGTTTGAAGGTCATATTCATGTACTCAACACATTTACTCACCAAATGACTAACTCATTCTTTTTCTTTCTTTTTTAATTTTTTGTTACGTGTACAATTCTAATGCAGGCCGCCCTTCTGCTAAAGAAAAAGACACCAGTTTACCATTGTATGGGAAAATACACACAAGGCTAGCCTTAAACTTGTCTATTCATGTCACTCCAGCATAAATACCTCTTTTACATTTATGCAATGGACTAAAGAAATCCTTTAACTTTCATTGCAGCGGATAGATAGTTGGTCGCAGCAAAATACCCAAAAAAAAACGTGAATTTGTCCAATTTTTTATTTTTTCAGAAAAAACGTGAGTGAAAAATAGTTACAACCCCTAACTAATAAATTAACCCCCGAGGATTAGTCCCTGATTGCACGTCCGATCTTTTCCACAACAACCCCCAACTTTAATTTGATTCTCTATTTCATTTCTTAACATCATTTAAAAGCTACGCAAACCTATAAAAAATCAAGATAAAAAGACAATGATCCTGTTAAATTCTTGTGATTCCTATCCAAGATAAAAAAAAAAAAACAATAATCCTTTCTCTCAAACCTATTGTCACAATGAATCATTTTATAGTGTGGAGAATTTTTATGTGAAATACGCCATTCATAAATGGGTGTTGAAAATGAACAAGTTTGATAGAATGTGATTTAAGGTTTATGAGAATGATCGGATGTGCAAGGTAAAAAAGAAGAACGAGTATGCAAATAAGATAAGGTTCAACGATGTTTTTATCATCTTCATAATCGACTAACAAATTATACCAAAACAAGCAGTTATATAATTTTTGTATTCTGATCGATAAATATTGTTGAAGTTTTAATTATGAAGGGATTTTATAGGTGGAGGAGGAGGATCAAGCGTATAAAACATACACATAAAGTAGTTGTAGAGATCATTAATTTATTGCATTATTATTTTTATCTAATTGAAACGTCCTTCCCTGTTTCTTTACAAAGATTTGGATGATCTACAATGATTGTTATATTAGTTGACTTTGATAACAAACAAAGGTGCACTCTTTTCGGCTGAAGGTAACATCAAGCTTACTTATTGCAACAGATTAATCAAGCTGTATTTTAGCACAAAATAAGCTTAGAGTGATGTGGAATATAATTTTTGACATATGATTAGACTATTTGTGGTAAAAAAATTAATTTACCTCAACCAAATCTTTCTCCTCTTGATGATTCACCTCTTCCTTGATTTGATTTCTGATCTTGATGATTGATGTTGAGTTTCGCTTGAAATGCCTTCTCAATTAATTTTTCAGAGTGTCGTCCAATCTTTGATCAAATGATTTGAGTGAACTCATCAATTCTTGAACGCTCATTGTAGAAATATCCTTTGTATATTCAACCACCGTTATATTGAATCAACCATTTTCGACAAACTTATGAAAATTTTCTCAACAAATTCTTTATCAGTAATTTCTTTACCATTCATTTTCGTTTAATTAAAAATCCAATGATTCATTTTCCTTCATCTCCCCTTAAAGTAAAGAACTTGATGGATATTACTCTTTTGTCTTCTTAATATCATGATTTAGAATATCTTCGACTTCTTTTTCTTTTGTTACCTTTATAATTTTTGGAAATATCGAGGTTGACATTCTTTCTTGAAAGTAGCAAGGGCTGCTCCATCTTTTTTAACTCTTGAATTTGGTTGGCGTTTATTTTTTCTGTTGATTACTGTCAATCAAATCCAGACTAAATGTATTTTCAAAATCCTTCTAAGATAAAAATTGTCTTAATTTTGATATTCCAAAAGATCAAAATTTTCTCCACTAAAAACTAGAAAAATTCTTGTCTTCATTCATTGAATTGCTTTCACCGGTCCGTCAACCATTGAATATTTTCACGATAGTTTGAAGGTCATATTCATGTACTGAAGTAATCAACACATTAGCTCAACAGTAAGGGACCAAATGAGTACATACCCATTCTTTTTCTTACCTTTTCAATTGCACACAAGGCTAGCCATAAACTTGTCTATTACGTAATATAGCTCCAGCGAGAAACACTAGAATACGCAGTTGGAACTTCTAAATACATTAGTTGCAGCGTGAAGGAATTCTTGGCTTCAAAGGACCTAAAAAATCCTTTTAACTTTCATTGGAGCGGATAGATTGTTAGACGCAAAGAAAATCAGAAACATTGAGAAATTTTTGAAGGATGTCTGCTAAATCGATTTAATCTTGGTCCCAGCAAAATACCACAAAAAGCTCGATTTGGAGTTACCTGCGTCCCCAAGCCTCGGGGTGCAAGGTGAATTTGTCCATTTTTATATATTTTTTAGAAAAAACGTGAGTAAAAAATAGTTACAACCACAAACTAATAAATTAACCCCGAGGATTCGTCCCTGATTGCACGCCTGATCATTTCCACAACAACCTCCGACTCCATTTCATTTAAAAGCTACGCCAACCTATAAAAAATCAAGATAATAAAACAATGATCCTGTTAAATTCTTGTGATTCCTGCACAAGATAAAAAAAACAATGATCCTTTCTCTCAAACCAATTGACAACACAAAAATAGAAACTACAACAAGAATTATGTTAAAAAATAATTATTATTAAAAGGTTATCTCTAGAGTCTAAACTGCTAATTTTTTTGACTGTGTTTCCGACATTAGTTAGACGTCGATGACAGTCATTGTCAACCTCTTAATTATTTAGCTACCCAAATAGTAATTTACAATCTTCTTGGCTCCATAATAAATCCAATTGGGAGTGTCAAACTTGCAATGAGAATTCCATAGTGTGGAGAATTATTATGTGAAATCCGCCATTCATAAATGGGTGTTGAAAATGAACAAGTTTGATTGAATGTGATTTAAGGTTTATAAGAATGATATGGTGTGCAAGGTAAAAAAGAAAATGAGTATGCAAAAAGAGCTAGTCACAGGAATGAGTATATGAGGTCATACAACAAGTGATACTCTCAAATTCACTAATGAGCGAGAAAAAGTCGAAATGGACGGGACAATTCATTTTCTAGATAGTCATGTTTAAGAGTAAAGCTCGAACTAATGCTTGATGTATAAATATGGATCGTTCAACATAAGAGTTGTTCGATTTGAATTTTATATACATATCATTTTTAGTAGTGTAATTTGTGTTGTCGTTTATACTTTTACAAAAATTGTAGAGAATTAATAGCACCGGTCTTGTATATATATATATTAATATTATCGTCCCAAATCCTAAATATGCATGGATATAAAGAATGAGTATATATAATCAAGAAACTTAATTATTTATTATTGAATAACAGATGGAAGAGTAATTGATAATGAGAATACATATAACTTGAGCAATAATTGGAAAGAATATTTGAAAATGCATCACAATTTGAGATAAAAGAGAAGAATCAAGTGTCCAGTCCGTCAAATAACGAGCTGGGCATGTTTGATTGACTCCTGCTTCCTTGTCATGGTCCATTAGCGGCATCATCAGCACCCAATACATTGATGCTCCTCATAATATCAACATCAGCAATGACCTGGGCCTGGGCCTGGGATAAGGTGAACATTGCGAAAATAAAAGCAAATTAGAAAAGGTTCAAATATGTTTTTATCATCTTCATATTCATAATGGACTAACAAATTATAGCAAAACAAGCAGTTATATAATTTTTGTATTCTGATCGATGTATATTGTTGAGAATTAACTATGAAGGGATTTTATAGGTGGAGGAGGAGGATCAACCGTATAATACATAGAGACTAAGTAGTTGCAGAGATCATTTATTTATTGCATTATTATTTTTATCTAATTGAAACGTGCTTCCCTGTTTATTTACAAAGATTCGGATGATAAACAACTATTGCCGTATTAACGGCTTATGGGTTATAGTTTCAGGATTTCTTTTTTCTTTTTTTCAAAAGCTTAATAATATAAATAGAAATTACAAATTACAGTTCAATACAGCAAAGCAAAACTCACCCAATGAGAGGTAGTTGGACTAAACAAAGATAAAGATAAAAGCGCTAATTGGTGAGGGAATTTGGAAACTCAGTCACACGCAACATACCAAGCACTTTGTGCATCGCAACCCAATCATCAACACCATTTTCTACCCTAGAAATATGATAGAAGGAGACTACTCTATTATACATAAACGTTTAATATCATAGTAGATAATTCTAATAGGCGCTTTAGGATGATTAAGAAGATCGATAACCGCCTTGTTGTCATTTAACACTCTAATGTCTTTATGGTGGAAATTAATCACCGAGATCAAGCCGTTATGCACCCCAATAAGCTCAACTTCCTCTGCATTGTTACAAATATAAGAACAAGCAAAACCGTGTATAGAGTACCATCACTGTTACTTAAAACACTTGCTGATGAAGCCTCACATTTTATGTTATAAGATGCATCAGTATGAACAATAATTGATCTTTCATTCAGTTTATCTTTTCAATTTTTCTGTGTTTTTCCTTTTTTCTGTAAAACATGAGGATTTCGAATACATGTATCATTTATCTCACCATTGTTAATGTTTTCACCATTGTTACTGTTTTCACCATTGTTTATATCAAAAAAAAATTTCTTTTCTTTTATCTACTCAGGTTTTTTATATCATAATCCGTATTATCCTTAATGATATTATCTATATTAGCCTTAGAAGATCTATTTTTATATTTAGAAAACTCATCATAGGCTTTTTGAGACATTAGTAAGACTTGATGAAGGTCAGGTAATATTCCTTCAAAACAAAATTTATTTCTTGTTTTTCATATTTGCCATAATAAGAAGAGAATAAATTTCTCCATATTTCTCCCATCCACATCTGTACACATTCTAAGAGTTTTGATTTCCATAAACCAGGAGTCAAACCTTAGAGTAGACCTAGATGCAGCTGAAATTTGTATGGGAGATATAAACCAGAGAACTCTAACCCATGAACATTTAAAAAACAAATGTTCTATTGATTCCGAGTCAGTCCCACACGGAGTACATAGATAATTTTTTGCACATTTTCTATTGAATTTTAACTCCTCGGTAGGGTGTATTTTTTACATAATCTCCATAAGAAATTTCTAATCTTTGGGGGAGCATCTAGGTTCCAAACCTCCTTCCAAATTAGATATGGGATGGCATAGGAGCTACTAGGCTTCCCTCTTGCAATATTATTATCTTTTCCAGCTTTTTTATCTTTAATAAACCCATAAATACCGTTTGATAAAACTTCACCGTCCTTAGATGGTAACCATAGTGCCTTATCTTCCATCACTTTCATTGGTGTTGTAATTTTAGTGATTTTTTCCATTTTGTTATAACCTCATGGTTCCAAATATTAGAGTCAGTATTGAACAAGTCAGATTCCTTAGTAAGGGGGTATTGAGAAGGTCATTTTAGAATTTTTTTCCTAGGATCCATTAATGATTCTATAATTGTATATTTTTACAATCCCCTATTTTCCAGAATAGGTCATTTTTATAGTTGTTTCTTCCTTCTAACAAACTTCTCCATCCCTCGGATGGATGATATCCTAGATTTGCATCTAGAAAAATAGTTTTAGAAAAATAAAATCCTTTATTTTTGCTAGTTATGATTCAGGTTTTTTTTTTTTTTTTTTTAAAATCATGCATTTCTAGCTAGTAATGAAATATTCTTTATTCTCATTGATATAAAAACCATCCCTCCTTTTTTTAATTTAAAGTCAATTCTTTTAAATTTATCCAGTGGACTTTCTTTCTATTTTTATTGTTCCACCAAAATTGTGATATTATAGAGTCAATATTATCAGAAACACTCACCGGTATTAAAAAGGCAGGCATAGTATAAGAGGAAACTGCATTTATCACATATTTGATCAATATTTTTTTTCTAGCTTCTAATAAAAAAATTGTGTTCAATTTCTCGACTTTATTTTGTATTATATCAATCATCCAATAAAAGGCCTTGACTTTTGACCTACCCCAATCCGCAGGTAAGCCCAAATATTTACCAAGGTATAAGAGAAGTGAATGATTTAAATCATCAAGACTTCTATTATTATATACCAAAATTATTAATTACTTAATAATAATAATAGGTTTGTTAAAAAAATTAATAAAAAAATTTGTTAAAAACAACTTCTGATAATTTACTTTATAAAAAAAAATGGAAAATACAATCGAATGCTCAAAATTTTCAAACTTTCTCTTTTAAATCTCAACCAAAAAATAATCTTATTAAAGTCCTAAATGTAATATTCTGTTTTGATTTTTATATTTTTACCCTTGTTCTTGATGGGTACGGACCCAGACCGATTTTTAAGTTTTTTAACTAATTCATTTTTTTTATTAAGTTCGTCATAGTCATATGGGTTGGCCCCATTAAGAACAAAAAATAGTACAGGATGTCCCCATAAGGAACAACGTTGGGCCATCAACAAACAAAAAACAAAATTGCAATTCACCCAATATCGGGTTGTACCCATGCTCCTAAAAATTGCAATTCACCCATTATCAGGTTGTACCCAATATGAACAGAAAAACACACAACATAAACAAAACAAACTTTTTGGATCAAATATACAACACGGTACAAAAAATTGGAAACCTATTGTGGGTTATACAAAAATAGGTATTCACCCACGGATCTGTAAACTGTAAAAATATTGTACAGATTGAAAGCCACAACGGGCTAGCTCCATTAGGAACAAAAAAACAACTTGGGCTGGCCCCATTAGAAACAGTTAACAGCTTGGGCTGGCCCCATCAACAATAACAAACACATTTGGGTTGGCCCCATATGGAACGACATAAAAAAAACTTCACGCTTGAGATTGGATCAACGAATAGGGAAGCGGGAAGCGGGGAACGGCGACGTGAAGGTGACGAATGGCGACGATCTTCCAGTGCTCTAGCGATGGCAGAGGGCTGAGACAAATTGTTTACAACCCAACACTGTTGTTGAGGCTGTCCCCATCAGCAACAAAACCATATCGGGGGTTAGCCCCATCAGGATAACGCAACACCATCTCCATCAAACTGTCCATGGATTCCAATTTGGTAGGAGAGCGGCTAGATGAAGGTGTCGTAGAGTGGACTGAAGAAGATAGAGTGGATGGGTGGCGATGGTGATGATCTTGAAGATGGTGGTGTTGGTAAAAATGGAGGGGAGGGTGGTGCGAATGGTCTCGGCGGCGGATGTGCGAATGGCCACGAACGTCAGTGATGGCAGGGGGTCCGATTCGGTGGTGATAGAAGATAGAGGGAGGGTGATGGTGACGGATCTGGAGCATGGCGACGGATCTGGAGTACGGCGGCGGATCTGGAGTACGACGGGGGATCTGGAAGGCGAAAGTGGTGCACTCTGGTGGCGGTTTTCTGGTGCTTTAGAGCGATGGCGAAGAGGGAAGGTGATGGTGATGAAGGTGAGGTCTGGTGATGATGGTGAGGGGATGTAGTGGAGGAGAGGGGTGGTGATGAAGGTGAGATCTGATGATGACGGTGATGAAGGTGATAAAGGTGACGATGGCGGGTGGTGATGGTGGTGGTGAGGGGAGGTGTTGGTGAGACCAGATGGCGAAGGGCAACAGGAGAAAGGTGAACGGTTTTGGTGTTGAGAGAAGAAAAAAAGAGAGAGAGCCTTTTTGTTTCCCGTAAGCTTAATGGGGTTGGTGTTTTGGTTTTGGCATGTTCACTCTAATGATAAGGGAAGGGGAGGACATCTTTGGTTTTTTGCTCAATTCTAACCATATAGTTACTGATGGGATTTATAATGGAAACCCAATGGGTTGTGGACCTTATAAAGTAATTGCCCCTAAAAAAGTCTAATAAAATAAATATATGTAGAATATAACTCTTTTATCTTTTTGTACCTATATTACTTTATTATTATATATATTATTTTATTTTTAATATAATATATATTAAATAATTAATGGGAAACCTCCACCACCACCACTACAACCACCACTATGTAAAAAAAAAAATAGATCACTGTTACAACCACCACACCACCAACACCCCCTCCCCCTCCCCACAACAACAACAAAAAAACTAATTTTATCACATATACGTATTTGGGGATTTTTTTTTATTAAAAGAATCATAACTGGTTATTAAAAAAATCAAATAAATAAAAAAATTGTATTTTTGGACGAAAATAATTAATTTTATATCTGGTTTTTTTGATTATTTTTTTCGCAGACATGAAATTCATTGTTCAAAACAAGAAATTCGTTGTTCAGAACAGTGATTTTTTTTGTTTTTAACAATGAAATCTTTGTTCATAAAATAAATTTCATATTTCGAACAATAAAAATCATGTATGCATATTAGTTTCGATAATTTATAAGAATGAATTCACTGTTTAGAACAGTGAATTACTTGTTTGGTAAAAAAAATTCATTGTTCGGAACAATGAGTTTATTGTTCGAAATAGTGAATTTCATATCTGCGGAAAAAATTCAAAAAAAATCATAAACGTAAATATTAATTTGTCTCGTCCAAAAATACAATTTTTTTTTTGATTTATTTAGAATTAGTTATGGTTTTTTTTTTTTTTAAAGTTCTCGGATACACGTATATGATGAAATTAGTAGTAGATTGTTGTGATGATGATCGTGGTTGTGGTGATGGTGGTAATAGGGTGGTGGTGGTTATGGTGGCGATGGTGGTGATAGTTGTTAAATATAATTAATAAATAATAAATAATAAAGAATAAAGTAATTAAAAGGATTATATAAAATATTTTTGAATAAAAATTATTTTTAACAAATAAGTTTTTTAATAGATTATTTTTAATTAATGGTTAAAACAATATGTAGAAAATAGTGTTTTACTCCAACGCCATTACAATTACAAGTTGCAACCACAAATCAATTATCTTAAATAGACAAATCGCCGACCAAAAAAAGAAAAAGACAGATCACAAGAAATAATATAATATATCATCCCAAAAAAAATGAAAAATGTCAGTCATTCCCTCATATATCCAACAACTTCAATATACACTTTGGAGGCGTAAATAAATAACCCTCCCTTAAAAAACACCACTTTCAGAATCATAGTAAAAGTACTGTAATGCAAGATTATTTAACCATACCCTCCAAAATTCTCACTCTATCTACAAAATACAAAACACACACATCGTATCATCCACCATCATCTTACTCTTGTTCTTGTTCCCGTTCTCGCTCTTCTTCTTGTTGTTGCGCAATATAAGGCGACGAACTAGCATCCGTAGTACTATAAAACGAATCCTCCGCATTATTATAAAAATCATGTTCCTTTTCATCTTCCCACTTCACAACTTCCCTAATATACTTAAAAGTCTCATCAACAGTCAACCTATCCCTCGCTTTCGCTTGCCATACAAAAAGCTTCCTCCCCGTTAACGAAGCATAAACCTCCTTAAACTTCATCGCAATATAATAATATGCTTGTTGCGCAAGCGCTTGATTATTATGATGTGGCCTAACAGGCGAGAAATCCGTAAACCACGTACACGAACTTAAAGGCACGCGACCAATTTTATCCTCGAATAAATCGTACTTGTTTAAGATTAATACAAAAGGGATGTCTTTAAAACATGGATGTCTTATCATTGTTTCGAATAAGTGTTTAGTTTGTATCATTTTGTTTTGAAGGAGTGGTTTTGTACAGTCGTGATTTGAAGATATCCACATTTGGTCGTAGTCGCTTAAAGCGACGCAAAAAACGACGACGCGTACGTCTTCAAACATGTCGACCCATTTGCAACTTTCGTTCATTCCTTTTGCGTTAACTCTTATTAGTTGATACCTGTACATGCAAAAAGAGTTTTGAGTTAAAGATAGTTAAACAAATGCCCTATGGACTAACACAATGACAAAAATACCCCCTTTTGGTCTAATCTTTCCTTACATAGTGATAAAAAACAATTATACCCCCTAGAATAATAATTAAATTTTAAATATTTTGAAAGATATTATCGTAATTTAATTAATCAATTAATTAAAAATTAGGTACCTGCCCCTATAACTAACAAAAGGTACAAAATGACCCCTAGTTTTTAAACAAAGTAAAAACAATTCTATGACTCAAAAATAAAAATTGTACACCAAGTCCTTACAATTACAAAACAGCCCCTATATTTTCAATAATTTACAAAAATACCTAAAAACCTTTTTCAAAAAAAATTGACACAAAATCTCTGGAGTTCCTATAGTTCACAAAACCACTCCTCTATTTTAAATAAAACATAAAAATACCCTAGAATTCAAAATAATAAAATAGCACACAAGATTCCTATAGTCCCCTATAGTTTACAAAAACACCCATATATTTCAAATAAAGTACAATTTAAACTCAAAAAAATAATTTACCACACAATTAAAACACCCTATATGTTAATTAAAGTAGAAAAAAATACACTAAAAACTCAAAACAGTTTAAAAAACCTCACTTATATATATATTAAATAAAGTACAAAAACAAAAAAATAAAAATAATAATTACCTATTTATAGGTAAAGGTTGTTGAGTATCAAGAGTTTCATAAGTATCAGACATTGGACTTCGATCATCTAAACAAAACTCCATAAAAGCTAACCCATTCCCTTGCGTTACCCCTTCCGCAAATAATATATCCTTTTCATTTGGTTCATATTCATTACTCGATATTTCAACCGCCTAAAAAAAGACCAAAATACCCTTAATCCAATTTTATTACTATAACCAACGAAGAAAGAAAATTACGAAATTACCCTGCTTAAAAAATACTCCGCTACATCTGGAAGAAAATGAAGCTCATCTTTTCTTTTATAAGTTTCTTTTATAGCTAAATTATTCCATACTTCTTCAACTAATGGAGCATATTCTCTTGTAGCTGCTGGAAAAAAAGCATCTAAATCTCCTGTAGCTATAATATCCAATAACCAATCCGAAAAACTCTTTAATCTTGGACTTAATGTGTAAATATTTTCATTTAATTCACCTAAAACAAAAAAAAATCATTAAATTCATGTTTTTTAAATTTTTAAATTTTTAAATTTTCAAAATCTGTACCTGATTTTATTTTAAATAAAGCTTCTTCTTCGAAACGTTCTCTTCCATCAAGTAAAATACTTAAATATTTATAAACATTACTTTGTATCATTAACTTAATATCTTGAATTTCTTCAGGTGTAAATTTACTTCCATAAAGAAACTTAGCTTGCTTAAACATTGTACTTGTTCCAGAGCCTTGAAGTCCAAGTAAAAGAAGCTTTTGAGTTCTTTTTTGCTCTAAATAATTAGGGACAGAACCGTAATTACTTGTTTCATTACTTTGACCTTGAGGTTGACCATGTGGTACAGGTAAAGATAATAAAGAACACATAATCCGTGTTGATGCCTGAATTATACCAAAAAAACTACCCTTTTAGTAACTTTTTAATAAAAAGGGTATTATCGTAATTTAATCTAACCTTTTCCCATATATTGCCCCTGATATTATTTTGACCTTCTTCTTCGTATCGTCCATCATCGTATACCCAGAAATGAGTATCGCGAGGGCATTGCACATTTGCGAGCTGTAAAAAAATAATTAAAAATTCGGATAATTAAATATTAAAAAGACGAAACTAACCTTTAAAACTCTGAGTTCAAGTTTTGTAATTTCTCTTCCGTTAATAAAAACTTCAGTAGCTCCATTACTTGCATTAATACTTAATTTCCCAGTAAAATTTATATTCGAACTAATAATTCTATCCGGTTTTTCTCCTTCCTGTTAAGTAATTTAATTAAAAATCCGTAATAAAAAAAAAATTAGTAAACAAAAAAGAGTTAATTGCATTGTTAGTCCTTGTAATGTCCAAATTTGGAGTTTTATAATCCCCTGTTTTCTTAAAATGTCACATTTTAAGACATTTTAAGAAAACAGAGGACTAAAAACATAAATTTAAACACTACAAGGACTAAAATGCAATTAAAAGAAGTAATTAATTACCTTTCCCCAAAATCCACATTCTTTATCATACCAGTATCTACCAGGTTTAAGCTTTTTTGGAGGTAAAGCACATTGAAAAAGGTCAGACATTTCTTCAGGTTTTAATGGATAACCATTAACTATTAATTGTTCAGGTCTAAGTTGATTTGCTGAACATTCTTTTTCAGCTTTCATAATATGTTTCACTTCTAAAGGACTTAATAATCTCGATAAAACCCTTGAATTTTTCCCAAGTTTTGAACGTTTTGATTCATCTATTGCATCACCTATACACGTCACACATTTTCTTCCTTCAGGCATTGATCCCATAGCTCTTAGTACACAATTACTACAATATTTTACGTCACAAACAAGACATGATTCTTTAGTTTCCCATTTTCCTTTTCCACACCTGTAACATAGTTTCGTCTTTTGTTTTTGTTTCTTTTTTGTTGTATATTTCGGAAGATTTTCGAGATTTGATGATTTGAATGTTACGACTGGGACGCGTTTTAAAGGAGATACGGATCGTGAAGATGAATAATCTTGGTTTTGTAAAACGGATACTTCGGATTCTGAACTTTCAGACAACCTAGGACTTGTTACACTAGCGATACGAGATATAGGTAAAGGTATTGTAATTGATTTTCTACATTCTTCTGAAGAAGGATCTGCTATAGATGCAGTTGGTATTGCATCTGAATTCATATCGAGTGGTTCAACTCTATGAACCTCATATTCTGGTGTGGGTCCCACATACTCTGTTGCGATTGAATAATCTAGATTTTCTCCATTTTCTGGTATAGGCATACCTGGAGGAAGCATCTTTTTCACCATCTCTATCCAATTTTCTGCTTCGTTTTTCGACATTTTTGTACCAAGTTTCTGAGTAATTTCAATTACTTTATAAACATATCCACCTCGAAAAGTAATAAAAACTGGAAATAATTCAAAATTAACAAAATTACAAGCCTTAAAATGGATTAAAATTGAGAACCCCAGAAAATTATCAACTCAAAAAGCAGAAATATAAATGATTTTCTACCTGAAAACAAAAAAAAAATATCTTACCTTTGAATTATGTAAGGCCGAAGTTGTGATCTTTGAACTGAAAAATCACCTAATTCAAATAGTTGAAGGTTGAAAGTTGGAAAAGTCAAACTTAGACGAAACAAAAGAAAAATCCAATCAAAAAAGACAACTTCAACCTATCCACGAACATAAGAAAGCATATACTACCAAAAAGCTCTTTCTAAGAAAAAAAGAAATGGGTATATATGCAAAAACGGTTAAGATAACATATAAAAATGTCAACTTTACCGCAACTAAGCATAAAAATATAATTTTTATAATATGTAAGTAAAATTGAAACGGTGTTAAAAATTGGGAAGTTGGAAAGACGAAATGAATATGTGGGAATGGTAAAGTTCAAATCTTTTTAAGAATGTTTAAAAGATAAGAAGCAAAAAGTAAAATAAAATGAGAAATTGTAGAGAGTGGAAGAGTGGAGAGAGAGATGATTTAATGAATGAATACAAGTAAGGGAAGAAGTGGGGCCACGTGCGTACACGGTTGGGACTGTGTGTTATGGTGATGATACAGATCGATGTAAGAGTTTTTCTTCTGGTTAGTACATAAGAGAGAAGCGTGCACCATTTAGCCGATTAAGTATAGATGATTGAAAAAGTAGAAAAGTAAAGCAAGATTATTGGAGTGCTTAAAATGTGATTATTGGGTAGTTTGGAAGATGTAATTATGACGTTTGACCAAAAAACAAGTAGGAATAGTAGTTTTGTTTAGGATTGGAAAAAAAAATTCTTCTTATGTGGGATGATCTAATATTTTGAATTTTAAAAAATAAATTATTGTAATTTCCTAATTAATCAATTGATACATATCTTGTTTTTATATAGAGGTTATAATTTAAATATTGGACCAAGGTACATTTTACCTATTAAAAATATAGAAATATAATATTATTTGTAATTAGAAACACACTTTTTCCTAAATTAAATATAAAATAGGGTCAATGCCCCAAAAAATCAAAATAATATTATACATGCCCCAAAGAATCATCATTTAATTTATTAATACTAAATTACCTATTTATCCTTCCTCACAACTACAATTTAACAAACAAAAAGAAAAAGAAAAAAAAACATAACGTTCAAACTGCCTTCTCATTTACACACACAAAAACACATTGAAGATCACACGAATCTGAATCTACTAGAATCAAGACGAAGAAGCAAAGGAGTAGAAACAGATTTGGGCTTTAATTCTTGAGTTGAATATGTGATCAATTCTGATTGATGGATTAGTATCAAAGCCCAAATTGATATTGTCTTACAAGACTTTGAAGCCCAAATTGAAGTTGTTCGCTCCGCCATCGATCTGCCCAAATTGAAGTTGCTCGCTCCGCCATCGATCTGCTCAAATTGAAGTAACTACAGGACGAGAATTTCTGCATAAGCGATTACTTTGTTCGTCGGTTCTTCTCCGTGTTGCCTTCTGTCCAGGTACGAGTCTGAAACATGGTAATTACGCAAAGGGATTATTGAAATGCTTTGAATTTGTTAACTTTGAGAATGTTGATGATGCGGCTAAAGTAGTTGAATCTTTGTTGGAACTGTTTGTTGGAAGAGCTCAGAAGAATTCTGAATGGAAACAAGAATTGAAGAATCGGTTTGAGTAGAGTGTTAAGGAAGTTGCTGATTAGTCTCAGGGACTGAACCTCTATATTAAGAACATACATGATAGTATTGATGATAAAAAACTCAAGGAATTGTTCAATCCTTTGGTGTTGTAACCTTTTGCAAGGTTTATGAAATCTCTGAGGTTTTGTGATATGTTTGTTTTCGAATTATAGTGAGTAAAATTTGAGCTAGGTTATGTGAGATCCTCAAGGTGTAAGCAAATGATCAAGGTTTGTTGCATTCTTAAGTCCAAAAGAAGCATCTAAAGCAGTAAGTTTCTGCTTTCTTTTGTGGAATCTCTATTGTATATATTAAAGAAAACCCGATGATGGGATGAATCTCATTGACCCGAGTGATGAATGAATTAAGAAAAATTATCGTCAATTTAGTCTTAAATCATAAACTCTTAGGTGATCCTGCTTTCAAATCCAAAATTGGATTAAATTGAGTATAATTTTGATGGGATGAATCCCATTGACCAAAGTTATTTTTTTCTTCTTATAATATGAGATAAGGGTAAAACTTTTATACCTTAAATTCACATGTTTGCATCTTTTCTTCAGGCAAAAATATCATTTTATCAATGCTCTTTGTGGATATTGATACAGGTGATTGAACAATCCAAAAAAAGGTGATGACTTAAATGTTACTTATGTATATGATTAAATTTTAAATGTTGCTAATAATTTGAATGAATATATCAGATACGAGAGGCTCAATTAGCATAGTACAACTATATTTTGGTTGTGGGTGAGGAGGAAGCTAAATCTGGAGAGGTTAGTTAGTTAGTTGAGAAGCTATTATTTATTAGTTTACATGTGTTTGCAATTCAGTCCCTAATTCTGTTTTTTAAAATTTGTTTTTGATTATTTTAGGTTCGTGTGCATGTGCGAAACAAAGCAGCTCATTCAGTCATGAGTATTGACAAAATACTCGCACACTTTAAGGAGAAAGTTGAAGCTTTTCATTAAGCTACCATAACTAACCCTACCAGATATACTACATACTCCTTGAATTGGAAGTGATTTTCTCTAACATTTTGAATGTCTGATTATTTTTTAAAAGTTAGAAGGCTCACTTTACTCATTGTTTCTGGTTGATGCTTGTTTATTTTTTGGTATAACCCTCCTACTTTGTTTTGAAAAGGTATTTTTTACCACTAATGATGATTTATCTAGTATTGTTGAGTTTAATGTGATAAATTCTATTTACATGAGTTGCTAAATTAAAAACATTTCAAAACTTGCATGGCTTATCTTCAAATTGTTAAAATTAATGAAAAGTATTTAATGATTCATTTTGTTATATGGATGAAATAATATTAATTAATATATCTGGCTTGTGCATACTTAATTAACGTTGGTTTCATATATATTAAAGTAATTAATTACTTGATAGGGTTTCGATAATTCTCTGCCCCGTTTATGGTATATTAATGATAGTTAAAATGTTTGTTTAAGTGAATTTTGAGTTTTTACAGTTGAATTTTGAGGTTTTACAGTTAAATTCGGCATGAATTTAGGGGTTTATTGAGCTTAATATTAGCGTTGAAAGCTTATTAGTTACATGATTTTATTCATAGCAAGCCTTACATGATTTTATTTCCTTGTCTTATCTTAGGTTAGAGATTGTGGCATTTGGATTCTTTTTTATGGGACTAATCCCATCAAGACAATAGCGAGTGGAAGAGTAATCGAGAAATTCTCAACGTTGTGATGGAGCCATATCCTGATTTTGATTCCAGGTTCAGTGTTGTCATTGATGCGTGTATTTCTGATTCATCATGGTTAACTAACTGTTAAGTGACTGTTATTTCCATTGATAATTTTTGAGCTTTTCTCTTAGTCAATTGTTGGCGGGGAACTGTCACCAATCTCTTAGGTTTGTGATGGGATTCATCCCACCAACATTGTGATTAGATTCATCCCATCGCCGTGTAAATGGGATAAATCTCATCGCATTCTTAGTGGCAGATTGGTAATTGCACCATTAGTCCCTGTGTTGTGTAAAGTAAACAAAATATAGTTATGTGGTGTAGTAGAATGTAGCAAATATACTCACGATTTTATTACATATTGATGAAATTGTCGATGTTATGACTAGTAGGGCATGAAGTGATAAGGAGTTTCTTGGCGGGAAGTAATGAAGCTCCCAGCAATAATGTTAATCAAGTTTACATCAAATACAAATCGTATTATTAGGATAGTTCAGGGGCGTTTGCTTTGTAATATTACTTTAACATTAAATTATTTGTATATGATTTATATATATAGGCTTGATTGTTTCCATTCTTTTAGATTGTTGGTGGTAGCGGTTGTGTGGTGGTGCTTAGATGGAGAAAATCATGGAAAACTGAAAGACTATTGTACTAATTTTCTTTTTACATTTTTTGATTGGACGGATATGTTTGGTTTAGTTTGGTTTAGTTTATAGCTTTTATTGTCTTGCTTTTGTACTCAATTATGTTGGATAAGCGTATCAATTTCATTTAATTTATTTGCAGCAGCTAAAGAAGTGTTAGAGATCAAAATAGGAGATGTAGATGTAGCAGAATTTTTTAAAAAGAAAATTAGGAGTTGTTGTGTACTATTAGCCTTTGAAGTCCCTTTATTTTCCAAAGATTGCGGAATAGCCCTTGAAGAAATTGGAATTTTTGAGTTGATCCCTGCAGATTTTGGCAATTGCAAACATGTCCCAGTAGTTTCTGAATTTATCAAACAAGTCCCTGAGGTATAAGGAAGCTTCGAAATTCAAGTCCCTGAGGTCCCGTCACCGCGACGAGTCCCGTCACCGCGGTATTAGTCCCGTCATCGTGATATTAGTCCCATCGTCGCGATATTAATCCCGTCACCGCGATATTAATCCCATCACCGTGAAAGAATCCCGTCACCGCGAAATAATCCCGTCACCGCGATATTAATCCCGTCACCGCGATATTAATCCCGTCACCGCGAAATAATCCCGTCACCGCGAAATAATCCCGTCACCGCGATATTAATCCCGTCACCGCGATATTAATCCCGTCACCGCGATATTAATCCCGTCACCGCGAAAGAATCCCGTCACCGCGAAATAATCCCGTCACCGCGAAATAATCCCGTCACCGCGATATTAATCCCGTCACCGCGAAATAATCCCGTCACCGCGATATTAATCCCGTCACCGCGATATTAATCCCGTCACCGCGAAATAATCCCGTCACCGCGATATTAATCCCGTCACCACGAAATAATCCCGTCACCGCGATATTAATCCCGTCACCGCGAAATAATCCCGTCACCGCGATATTAATCCCGTCACCGCGATATTAATCCCGTCACCGCGACCAAATTAGCATTGGGGTTGACTTACACTTTCTTGATGCTGCTAATGGAATTTTTAATGCAAGGACCAAATTGAAAATTTTGGATTCCTTGGAAAATTCAACTTTAGCTTATGAAACTCCTGGCATATTTAATTTGGGCGAATAATGATTCAAATGTTGTAAAAAAAAATGATTCAAATAAGAAGTATAATTTTTTGTCATATAGAGCTGCTAAATTCCATGTAATCTACAATGAGCCGCTTGCATTTACTAATCATTTTGAAGTTCTTATTGTATTGAGTCGATGTGGCTATACAAAGATGATTTTCAGCGGCACCAAAACGAAAACTAAAATAATAAAATAAAATAAGGTTGGATCATGTTGGCCACAAATTTTTTGAATTAGCAGAGGAGACCTTAAATATGAATTGGTCTTTGCTAGTTTATGATAGTAAAGTTTCCTTTGTTCAAACGAAAAGCAAGTTGCATTTCAATTTTATGGTAGTTTAAGTGTACAATCTATTTAATTGATTAGTCTTCGTGGAATTAGCAGAAATTCTTCTACTCATTCAAGTAATATCTCAAAAGGTAAATTAAACTATAATTTCAGGTCCATTGTACTTCTACTATAGAGATTGAGACTACATTGATCATTCATCGATTGTCTAAATTCCTTCATTACACTTATCACTGAATCTTTTTTCTATTTTTTCATTTTTGTAGCTGCATAATCTTAATAACCAAGTACAAAATTACCTGCTAAAACTTTATAATAGCTGAAATGTTGAAAGGAATGTTATTATACAGAGTGTTCTACTTCTACTTACATTATCTCGACCACACAAAAAATCAACTTGTTGAGTAAATCAAAGGACTAAACTAACTATCACTTAATTCTACAACATCTATATAAAAACGGAGCTCTTTGACCTACCAGCAAGCCTATTATGCAATATCGTGTACAATGAATTTAATTTCTTATTAAACTCTTCAGCTATTTCCTCAACTTCTACACTTATTTCATTCTCAATCTTCCAACAAAACTGTAAACACAGTTTCATTATACCATCAAGTATTCTCGATACCGATCCAATATCTAAAAACGAAATGGTAATTTTATGGCTATTTAATCAATTCCCGAAATGGTACCCTATCAATCGTGAGACTCTCCTCGATAGACTTGCAATGAAGTTAGTAATTTAGTATTGTAATTTTATCAAGCACCTTATGATCATGATATCTAAATAGTTTTTATTCCTTAACAGATGACGAAAGTTTGAACCAAAAATACAACAAGATGACGAAATGAAGCTGCTCTTTTGCTATACATGCATGCACCTCAAGAACCAGTAACACTACCTGCAAAATCATTACACAATTTCAAATAATAGCCCAAAGAAAAACTAATACAAGGAATAAGAAAAGTTACCTAATCAGATGAGTATCAAAAGTATCATTCAGAAACAAAAAAACCTGTCCCAAAAGAAGAAAAATTAGCATCATAAAGTTGTAAGTAAAACCTAATAGCCATGTTTCAAAGTTACACCGCATCTTTATGTTTGTTGAGAAGAGCTGAAATCCAATGTAGTGCCTCTATAAGAGAGGCTTCCCATTCACTAGATAAGTGCCTAAAACATATATATATATGTATATATAAATGATTAGATATAGCTTTGAAATAAACAAACTAAAGTATAGTTTCTCTCAGAAACATATTATATTACCTTCTAGCAACAGAAAGTATTGCTCCTACATCAAATCCTTCAGCAAGATTAGCATTAATAGTACGAAGCTCTTCATTTGTTTCACGAGCAACCTAGAAAAACAGAACCCAAATTGTAAATAAATAAAAATGATTATATATAAATAGATGGAAATAAATCAACTTACAACTCTAATTTTCTCTTCTTTATCAGCTATACAAGGTAAGATTGATACAAGAATATCAGCATAATGAGGAACAAGTTGATCACCACCAAGGTTTACAAACTCATTTATCTGTAAATCAAAACAACATAACTGTATAATAAACAAATGAAAATAACAAAAAATAACTAATTCCCATTTACATTGACTGGCTAAATCTAGTGAAACATATAAATCCCATTAACATTCTTAATCCAATCAACTGTATAACTCTCATCATTTGGCTGACTCCCATTAGACGACAAAATCCCATCAACTAATATAGTCCTAGTAACTGTCTAAATCTAACGAGACATCTAAAACCCATGCACACTCTTAATCCCATCAACTATATAAGTACAAGAAGACTACAAAATCCCATCAACTAATGTAATCCTATTAAAAAAGTCTAAATATAATGAGACATGTAAATCCAATTAACAATCTTAAACCAAAACAACTGTATAACTTCCATCAGTTATCTAAATCCCGTTAACATTTCTAATCCCATAAAAAAATACATCTACATTCCATCATCTACTTGAGTCCCATCAAACAATAAGATCCCATCAACTAATGTAAACTCAAACAAAAAACTCTAAAATCCCGTTGATCGTGTATATTTATCCCATCAACTAACTTAATCTCATGAACAGTGTGAATCCAATAAGAATACTAAATCAAATCACCAATCTAAAATCAAAGCAGACTACTTGAATCTCATCAAAGAATACATTTACATCCCATCAACTACTTGTGATTCCCATCAAACAGCCAGATCCTATCAACTAATGTAAACCACACAAAAACATCTAAAATCCCATTGACCATCTATATTGATCCCTTCAACTAATTTAATCTCATGAACAGTGTGAATCAATAAGAATACTAAATCAAATCAACTATCTAAGTCAAAGCAGATAGGATAAAATTGTTAAGTCACTAAACAAGTTAAGTAAGATGGGATCAAATTGAAGCACAACATAGCAAACACTAACCGATAACAAAAAAACACATAAAAACGATGAAACACAACAAAATATAATATGATAAATTACATAACAAATTGGAAACAAAAAAGCTTTTAAAACACAAACCGACAAAATTATGAGCAAAATTAACACAATTCTGGACGAGACCACCGTAGAGGCAAATCTCTTCGCACCTAACAACCACCACATTCTGTCCATTCAGCAATTCCTTGGCTAAGATCGAAGACGGCCCAACATATGGTGGCGCGCATCCACCACCACTCGCTTCGCACATATGGTGATGAACGGAGGGGCCGCGATCTTCTTCGATTGGAGGGAGGTGTGTTCTTAGATGGAGAAGAATGGAGTTTTGATGGGATTAGTTGTGGTGGATGGCTGATTTGGGGCTTTGAACGAGAAAAAAAAAAAAAAAAATTGGTATATATATTAAATAGTTTGTAATATAGAAAATAAGTAGGGATAGTTTAGTCAAATAAGGTATAAAATAATTCAATTGATGATTTTATTGGGCAGAAATTTTGTCATTGAGGTTATTGGGCAGAAAATAATATTATTTTGATTTTTTGGGTCATTTTCCCTATAAAATATATATAATATCTTCTAAAATTGACAACTTTATATCCGTTACTTTTTGCTTAAAGAAACATCTATTACTTTATGAAAAATAAAAATACTATATTTGTTTTACAAAATTTATCGTGTTATTTTATAAGAAATGAGAATAGTTTATCTGTTTCACTAAATTTATCATGTTACTTTATGAGAAATAAAAATACTTTATCTGTTTCACAAGATTTATACATATGAGAAAAGTAAAGTGGAAATAATTTGAAATAGAGATAATAGTTTAGACTCTAATCTAAGTAATGTATCATTTTTTATATTTATCAAATATCTAATAAATAGAAGTGTTATAAATTGTTAAAAATTATTGGTAGTAAAAAATGAGCTCTTTGTTCTGGTCGAATGTTAACATATAAACCAATGAAACAAACGTAAACAAACCAACAACAGAAAAATGAACCAGCTGCTCGTAACTCTCTACCAACTTGTACACACAAATCAGCCTACTCGCACTCTTCTAATCTTCCAATTAGGGCATAGATGATCGCGTTAATAAAATAGAAAATGTAATCCTTGCTATTGGGACAAGACAAGTCCAATAATTGTAATTGTGTAATCATTTTATCATGTGGAAGATTGGGTTAAACCAAATATTTCATTTATAATATTAAAGATCCATTATCATTAGTCAGACTCAATATGTATGTTTTTTGTTAACAAACATATTTTTTATTTAAAATATACAACTTAAAATTTTTAAAGTCACAACTAGGGCGGTAAATGAACTAAGCCGCTCGCGAGTAGCTCGAGCTCGGCTCGGAGAAAAGCTTGTTCGAGATCGGCTCGAATATAAACAAGCTCAAGCTCCATTTTAAGCTCGATAAATAAACGAGCCTGCTCGAGTTCGGCTCGTGGGATCGTTTAAATTTATGAAATATAAATTAATGTATTATTTCCTAATAAATATATTATTAAACCTTCAATATCAAATTGAATATTTTTAATTTCTTTTGACATTTATGTTTCTTATTTTTATACCACGCACTTATGAAAGTCCTATTTCAACCATAAAGAATAATTTTTTCATGAGCAACTCGTGCTCGACTCTAAAAAAAGATTGTTTTATAATTTAAACCAACAAGTTCTAACATTTCTGATTTGGATCATTGAAAGCTCGGGCTCGATTCGTTTAAATTTGAGCTCGGCTCAGCTCGGATCGTTCAAATTTGAGCTCGGCTCGAGAAAATAAACAAACAAGCATGTACATCTAGTATTCGGCTCGGCTCGGCTCGAGAAATTAAATAAACAAGCATGTACATCTAGTATTCGGCTCGGCTGGACTCGACTCATTCACAGCCCTAGTCACAGCCTTACCAGTCACAGCCTTACCTTTTGAGTAGATGTCTAACCACTTATTTATTTTCTATATATAGTTGACCAAATCAAACACTTGATTCGTTTTTTTAAGCATTAAACATTAAAATTATTAGAGAAGTAATAAAGAAACATCATTATTAAATTCTAAAAAATTCTGAAAAATTCGTGTGTTTGTTTCTTTTTAATAGTTTTGTCGTTATATCGTGGACGTTGAAGCCAAGAAACGTAAGATACCAATATGTACCCTAAATACCTTAAAGACATTAGATTCAATCTGAATCTCAACAAGTAATTTTCGGTTTGTAGATTTAGTTACTTTCTTTATTGTCTACATTTATTTTGGAAAACCTTATTGGTTTATACAACATATAGCACAGTATTTTATGGTATTTATAATTTACATCATATAACCAAAAAAAATTATTTACATTTTATAAACTTTAGTTTTGAAATTTTTTATGGGGATGTGTATACTGAACAAGAAAATATTTTCTACACCTTATCTCTTTTTTGTCTTATCGACTTGTATATACATACCAGAAATTACTTGTTTACTAAACATCAGATTTCTAATTGAATATGGGAAAAGAATTTGAACAAAGTGAAAAGAAATTTGAGACGAGTAAGACCTCAAGAACAAAAGTTTATGGACCCGCACTAGCACTCATTGTATATGGCGATAAACCTGGAAAGTTCAATGGTTCTGATTTTAAGAGATTACGACAAAAGATGTTATATTTGACCACTCTAAGTTAGGCAAAATTATTTAAAGAAGATTACACTGGAATAAGATCTTATCCAGAAGCAGAAACCTACAACGTATTAGATGCTTGAGAGCATTATATTCTGAATTATTTGGAGAATAATTTGTATAATGTATATAACACCATGACTACTGCCAATCAACTATGGGATTCTTTTGAGAAAAAATACAAGATAGATTATACCAGTGTAAAGAAATTTGTGATTGGTAGGTTCATTAATTTCATAATGGTAGATTCAAAACCATTAATGTCACAAGTACAATAGTACAAGTTGTTTCCATACAAACTAAGCACTAAAAGAATGTAACTGGTAGAAACTTTCCAAGTTGGTGCACTCGTGGAAATTTTTTCCCGTTTTACAAAGACTTCAAGAACTATCTCAAGTATAAGAACAAATAGATAAGTCTAAAATATCTAATCGTAAGGTTAAGTATCGAGGAAAATAACTAAATGGCTAAAAAGACAACCATCATATGAAGCCAAGTCTAATGTTGTTCAACAAGGGAGGCCAAACCAAAACAACAAGCACAAAAAGATTGCCGAAACAAAAAGGCACAATGAAACCAAAAGAAGGGTAAGATTGGCCATGTGACTGAGATATGAGATGGTATTGATGATTTGAACCTAGTAGCATTGGTTTCAGAAATCAACCTAGTCAAAAACCCAACATAATGGTGGATAGATACTATAAAAATCGAACATGTGTGCTCAAACAATTCCATGTTCAAAACCTACAAGAAGGCTAAAAGTGAAGAAAACCTTTAAATGGGAAAATGTGTTACCTCAAAGGTTCAAGGTATTGGGAGGATTGTGCTACATATGACCTCAGGGAAAGAGTTGGCCTTGATCGATATCCTAAACATTCCAAACATCCGCAAGAACTTAGTTTACAGGTCTTTACTTAGCAAAACCGGTTTTAAACTTATATTTGTAGTTGATAAGTTTGTATTAACTAATAAAAAAATGAAGGTGGGAAAGGGGTACCTTTGCGACGATATGTTTAAGATGAATTTGATGATCTGGGTACCAACTAAAATTGTAATGAGAAAGAGATAAATGAGAATTTTGATCGTGTGAGTCACCTAATTTATGACATGATATATTAAGACATATTAATTTTGGTTAATTAAATACGTTAGTAAATGTCAGCTTATTACCTAATATAAACTTCAATTCTCGAAAAAAATGCAAAGTATGTGTTGCGTCAAAATTAACCATAACCTCATTTAATATCTACTTAATGTCGAGTCTCTGATAAATAAAGTGTATTGTGTATCTGACCTTTTTTAATTCTGTTGTCCGACCTTCATATACATTAGCTCCCATGGAGCACTTAAGCATTTCATATACTTCACTCCAGAGGTCCACTTTTTTTTATATTCTTAGCCTTCCACCTGTTTTCTTCAACGAAGGTACGGTCTCCATCTTCTCAGCTTCCTTCTCTAATAACTTGAGGCAATCCTCATTTTCTTCTTCTATGGAGGTCCAAAATCCTTCTTCTTTTCATATTCTTTATCTGTCCATTTTAGTCATTTCACACTCTTTCTCTTTGGAGGTCCGATGACCCTGTTTTCAGCATTGTCTCTATCTTCTTCATGCTTCAGATGGCTATGGCCACTTTAGGCCTTTAGCTCCCCAGATGTTTATTGGTTTTATTTTTAGTCAATACTTCCTTAAATCTACAAGTTGTATACTAATCTTGACATTTCTGGTAAGATCTATCTTGTTCAAGGTGCATTATTTTGTCATGAACTCATCAAATATATAGCCTTTAAGCTAACAACTTGTTAATGAAGTCATTTGGAGTTTAATGGCGGCCTTTCCAGATGAAACAAAGGGATTGGCATCAGGAATGTTGTTCTTATAATTAAGACCTACCATGGTGTTGATATTATCTTATAAAATAACTGTGAGATATTAATGAAGTCTCTAAACAATAAGAATTCTTATTTTGATAGTAAAGTTTTTATTTTCTTTTGTATATTGTTCTTTTTTAGAAAATGTACTGTTCCTTTCTCTCACATCTTGTGAAAACTTAATGTTCTAACCGATTAGTTCGTTAAACAATAACTATATAGATTGTTGTTTAATGATTGGGTGGTGTGGCCCCTCTCAAATAACATTTTTGCTTAAGATTGACAAAGAACCTCAGGGGATACACTAATTTTTCTATTACATTAGTATTTTTTATTGTACTTTTATGTTACATATCTTTTTTTTTTGGGTCTTATGCATATATTTTATATATCTATTTTCTTTGAATATATATATATATATATATATATATATATATATATATATATATTTCCAAACAAATAATTCTTTAATCAAACATCGAATTGGTAGGAAAGCTCTAAAAAGTTGGTAAATGGGGATAATGTTTTTGAAGGTAAGATTCAAGTAAAAATATTAAATATATAATAAAATCTTATATTTTTCAATGTTTGAATTCTTATATATTTTACATTAAAATTTATGTTTTGGAGAATAATTTTTTATCGAGGGTATAGTGGTGTGATTGGTGGTGAAATATATTCTCCATGAGGGGCGATAGAGGTTTTCATGGATGTGTGGGTTAGGATAATATGCAAGGGGAGTTAGTTGTTATTTATGAAGATTCTAAATTTTATTTTTAGGCGATTGACCTAAAGGGTCTCGGAATTTTTTTTATCATCAATAAGGAGCGAAGGGGTTAAATATCTTAGTGAAGGCTACAAACAAACTTATGAGTGACAAATACTATAATACCCTCAAATAAAACAAACCCCACAGAAAAAAAAGAAAACAAGTGACAAATGATCATTGACCAACATTTCAAAAGTGACGACACCGCTCACCGTCGATCACCGATCATTGAATACCGCCACTACTGCCAGTGAAGCACACTCAAAGATTCTTTGAGTACAAGTCTGTAAGTACGAGACTCTTATTATGAAGTTTATGAGTATGCTAAAAAAGTCTCCGAGTATATTCAGAAAAAATTATGAGTATGCTGCAAAATTCTCTGAGTGCGAGTCTCTAAGCATGTTAAAAAGCACTGATTAATTACACAAAATTAACAAAAACAATTTTTTTTTATTAATAAACAAAAAATAACGATATACAAATTACACTTATTTTTCATGAAAAAAATTCAATTCAAAGGCTAAAAGGAAATATTACACCTTTCAAATTAAGAAAAGAATAAAAATCAATTTTGTTTACAAAAATTAACAGTTGACGATGACGTCAGTTGGAAACAACACATCAGGTCCGAGACCTTAGCCTTCGAACACTACTATCGAACCCTAGTCTTTGAACTGGAGCTTCGAACCCTAGCTCCGCCAATAACCATAGGTACGGACCGAACCCTAGCTATGCAAATAATCATTATCACGAATAAGAGCTTCAAAACCTAGTTGCAAGCCCAATAACCAAAGCCCGAGTCTTCTTCTTCACGAGACCAAATATCTACCATGGCTGCAAACCGAAGCTTTGCTACCTTGAAGATCTACTAAATATCTACCATTTAAGGTGTATTTAGAAGACGGGTGGAGGGTCTGCTCAACTACTACCACCACATAGGTTTTCCGGTGAAGGAGTAGGGAGGTTAATATAGAGAATTTTCAAAATTTTGGGGGTTGGTTTTAGGTATATAATATAAAAGGGGTTATGTTGTAATATAGGGGCAGTAAGGGGATAAAACTAGGGGGTTTTGTTTTTATTTAGTTTTATTATTTTTTATTTTATTTTGGCTTCTTGAAATAGGGGTTATCAAATCTCGTTAGGTAAAAATCTCTTTATATTTTCAGATCATTTGTGTGTAAAAAGATGATTTTGATACTTGAGATAGAATATATAAGAAAGGTATATATGAGCAATCGTACTACAAGAATGAACTTAAGAGTTATTTAGAGATCTTGTAACTATAATTGCATATTCAATTGAATTCTTACCTCTTAGCATAAATAATTTTTTTGTTCAAACCCTCTTAACCCACCGTCCTTCAATATAATAAGATTATATGAGAAAAATACCATTTAATGGTCGTAATGAAAAAGAAAAGAAGAATTTCCCAAATAGTCTTTGAACTATATCATATTTATCGTGTTGATCCTCAAGCTTTGAAAGCCATTCAAATCGTCTTTGAACTTTATTTTTTTTACCATAGTTAGTTCCTTTATGAATTTCTATTCATTTTATCGTCAAGTCCACGTGAGATGGGTTTCTCCGTAACTATTAATAGCAAAAAAAATCGCTAAATGGTCCCTAAATTATAATCCTTGGTCCTCGACCATGATTCCCACAAGAATAATCTAGTACAGTTGGGACTAATGAGGGAACAAAAATAAAATTTAAGGACAATTCAGGTAATTTTTGAAGTTTGAGGACCAAGCCAACAAATGGCTTATAGTTCAGGGACTTATTTAGGAATTTTTTTTTTTAAAAAAAATGGAAATATTTAATGCGTGCCCTAACTTAAATACAAAAACAACCCTGACCCGAAAAAGTTACAAAATAACCCGAGTAGGCAAGCGATTCAAGCTTTCTGCTTCTTCTTCATTTGCTCACACAAATTTTCTAAATTCTTCTCAGTTTTCACGAAAATGGCCGACGAAAATCAAAACCCAGAACCCCAAAACCACGAAGAAGAAGAGGAAGATGAAGAACCATTACAAGCCCTTAGACTCAAAGCTTTAGCAGAACAAAATTACACCTCAAACAACTTAGCCTCCGCCATCAAATACGCGAAACGAGCCCTCAATCTCCGACCAAATCTCTCCGGCGTTTCCGAAATGCTCACGGCCTTCAACATCCTCAATACCGCCAGGCAAGTTCAAACCCCACTTGATTATTACAAAATGCTTCAAATTGAGAGATTTTCTCATCTAAATACGGTAAAGAAACAGTATAAAAAACTTGCTTTAATCCTTCATCCTGATAAGAATTCATTCGTGGGTTCGGAAGAGGCGTTTAAGTTAGTAGGTGAAGCTTTTGGGGTCTTATCGGATAAGATTAGGAGGAAAGAGTATGATATGAAGCTTAGGATAAGTATGCAAGAGGCTGTGGAAGCTGTAGTGGGTGAAGAAGATGAAGGTGTAGAGACATTTTGGACTGCGTGTTCTGATTGTAGATTGTTACATAAGTTTGAGAAGAAGTATTTAGGGCATAATTTAGTTTGTCCTAGTTGTAAGAAAAGCTTTAAAGCTGTTGAGGCATCGGAAAACATGGAGAAGGAGGAGGAGGGGGAGGTGGTGGAGGAGATTATTACACTAGCAGAGATGCAAGAGATAGCGAAAAAGAAGGTGAGTGAAGATAAGATGAAGGTGAAGGAGAAAGAGAAGGAAATTGAGCTCTCTTTAATGGAGAATAGAGATAATCAAGGGGGTTTAAAGAAAAAGAATTTAGTAGTTTATAAACGAAAAGCTTCAAAGAAGATTCTTGAAGGAGAAGAAAATGTTATACAGGAAAAGGCAAAAGAGAAAGAGAAAGAATCACCTATGGTGAATGTGCGTGAGAAGAGAGAAAGAAGAAAGACATGGAAGTTAGAAGACTTTGAGTCTATACAAAGGGGCGAAAAGGTCAATAAAAAGGAAACAGTGTATGAGATAGGGAAACAAAAGACGAAAAAACGAAAAGTTTCAGAAATCGAGAACTTAAAGGTTAACGAAACTGAAGAGGAAACAGAAAGTAGTATCGAAAAGGTGAATACGAAAAAAAAGAAAGAAAGCTTAGAGAAGATGAAAAAAAAAGCAGCACATAATCGAAAAATGGTGATTCAGAAATATAAAGAAGCAAGTTTAGAGATAGATACAGTTCAAGATTTTGATTTTCATGATTTTGATAAAGATAGAGTAGGAAGAAATTTCAAGAAAGGACAAGTATGGGCTCTTTACGATGAAGATGATGGAACACCTAAACATTACGCTTTAATCGATGAGGTTATTTCGGTAAATCCGTTCGAAGTGAAATTAAATTGGTTGGAGGGAGATTCGAAACTAATTTCATGGGAAAAACAGGGTTTACGTGTATCTTGTGGGAAATTTAAGGTTTCCACTAGTATTGTTACGAAAACTCGGAAAATATTTTCGCATATAGTGGATTGTGAAAGAGCTGCTAAAGAATTGTATATGATTTACCCTAAAAAAGGGTCAGTTTGGGCTATTCATGAAGATAATGGTTTAAATATTGTTGTGTTTTTAACGAGTTATAGTCAGATGCATGGTTTGAGTATGGCTTATCTTGAGAAAAACGATAAATTTAAGACGGTTTTTCAGAGAAAAAGTATCGGTTCTCATGCTATTAGATGGGTTGAAAAAGATGATTGTAGTATGTTTTTGTATCAAATTCCGGCCCGGAAACTCGCCGGAGATGAAGTTTCCGGTCTTGAAAAAGAGTCTTGGGAACTTGATCCCGCTTCAATTCCTCGTGAATTGCTTACTAATGTTGGTTAGTTTGGTTCTTTTAGTTAGTTTGGTTTATATTTATTTAATTTGTTTTGAGTTGTGTAAGTTTAATTACTAAAGAACAAGAAGAATTTACAAAAAAATGATGAAAATTTTACCAATAATCTTTACAAGAGCAAATTCCATCTTTAAAATGATGAAATCGATTACGATCCTTAACAATGATTTCACGTTCATAAATCGTCGAAATAAATTTAGTGTACGTGTGACAATCGCTACACATTCTAACGTTTCTAACTGTCCTAATCGATGAGTTTTGAGATGTATGTATTAATGCAAACGCAATAGCTAACTTTTGACTATGAGTATTAGTATGATTACTCTTTTCTTCTTTATACCCTTCGAATTTTAATTGCCATTTCATTTGGTAAAGCATTTCATAGACCCCATCGCATTTCGGGTACGACTTTTCTTGTGAAACAAACTTGTATACGTTTCCGTTTAAATAAACCGTGCTAGAACCGGGTGTTTGTGTTACATGTTCATCGTTCATCTTGGTTCGTATTTGAGCCATATCTTCCCATCTTTGAGCTTGTGCGTACATATTAGACATCACTAGATAATCACTCGCGTTAAGTTTTTTCAGTTTCTTGAAAGAAATCTCGCTCGATTCCATATTTTGATGAATACTCGAAGAGCTAAGAATGCTTCGCCATATTACATCGTTTGGTTCCATAGGCATGCTTTTAATCATCTTAAACGCTTCGTTAATCATCCCGGAACGACTCAATAGATCGATAATACACCCATAGTGTTGTATAGTTGGTTCTACTTTATACTCAAATCTCATTCGATGAAAAAAATTTAACCCTTCTTTAACGTGAGTATAAGAGCTTAATACACTCACATATACTATATCGTCTGGTTTAAATCCTTCATCGAGCATCGTTTCGAAGACCTTCAATGCTTCATCGCCTCGTCCATGTGAGGCTAGCCCTGAGATTATTACGCTATACGAGGTTTCGTTCTTCTTCTCGAGTGTTTGGAAAAGCGATAACCCTTTCTCTAGGAACCCACATTTTACGTACATATCGATTAACGAAGTCTCGATTATCACGTTAAAGCCACTTAAATTCCTTAACAAATAACCATGTATGGAATTACCTGAATTTAGAGCGTTTATACGAGTACAAGAAGTGAGTAAACTTGCTAATATACTCTCCTCGGGTTTACATTGTCCTTGGTTATTCATTTCTTGTAAAATCGTAAAACATTCAGACCACATACCCGAGTTTACATGAGCTGAAATGAGAGCACTCCAAGAAGCTGAAGTTTTTTGGTCCATTTGATCAAAAACAAGGCAAGAATTTCTTGTTTCGTTGTGTTTTCCATACATGTTGATCAAGCTGTTTTGCACAAATACATCTTCTTGAAGACCAAGCTTGAAGATATGTCCATGAATCTGTACTCCTTCGATCATGGATAAACGAGAACACGCCTTTAAAAGTGGAGGGTAAGTGAAATTATTTGGAAGTACCCCTTCTTCAAGCATATAAAGGTACATAGATAAAGATTCATCTAAGTTTATACTATTAACATGTCCTCTAATCATGGTGTTGAATTCGAATGAACCTGGGTTATCTATATGTTGGAAAATCGAGCACGCGTAGTCCATGCTTCCCCATTCTGAAAGAGCACAAGTAGTTAAGAGATTACTTGTGCAAAAAGAGCTCCAAAACAACCCCATTTTCATTACTTGGCTGTGAATTTGTTTAAATTCTTGCATATTCTTGCACTTTTTCATGAGGGAGATACATTTTTGTTCCTTTGAATCGAAATCGAGACCGGGACATTTTGCTTGATCAACCTGTGGTGTTGAGAAATGGTTCTGTTGAAGGACTGTTGTCCCAACCATTCTTTCATCTATACATTATGCACTTCTTTTGAAGAACTATGAATGATATAAAGAACTACAAATGAAGGTGGTGAAGATTATTAATTCCTTCGTGTGATATGCTTTTTGGTAGATTTTTGGAGTATTATTGGAGGTTATCCATGAAATTTGAATAGGAATTTGAAAGCAAGAAAAGTATGGCAGCCCATGAGACATTTGGACAGTACTAGGAGATGATGATAAGGATAACATATTAAAATGTGGGCTCCACGAGATTCTTTAAGAAATTTGTTTAGCCATTCACATGTTGCAATGCTGAAGTGTATGCGAAGTGGTCTCATAAAAATATAATCCTGATAAGAATTTTTTAATTTTTATTTTAATGTAAGAGGACTTCTCGTTTCATAATAAAAACATGATTATAGACGATTATATAGGACGTATCTAAAATTCTCTTATTTTTTTCAAATCTTAATAATATGAATAGATAAATAGGTTACGATAGGAATACAAATCACCCTATTGCGCTCTCGAGACAAAGTCAAACAAAAAGATATTGGTTGATTTGGGAGGCACTGAAAATAAGGGCCCGTTTGGAAGTGCTTATTTTAGAGTAAAAAAGCACTTTTGGAATAAAATTCAAAATTTAAAAAAATTATTAAAATTAATTTTGAAATCTAAAATTATTGAAAGTGCTTTTTTTAAGAAGCACATATTTGGTGCTTCTCAGAAAAGTGCTTTTCAAGGTAGAAAAAACTCTTAAAATGCTAAAAGCACTTTTAAGTGCTTCTTCAAAAAAGCACTTCCAAACGGGCACTAAGCCAGACACCAAATAAAATGACTTTTTGTTTAGCAAAATCGTCAGTTGTACATTTCTCCCTTCTAGAGATAGACGTAAAATAGGTTTTACAACTTCTGCAAATTCATAGATATTTTTTACAATATTATAAATATTCTGCCCTAAAATTGGTAAATTCTTCACAAGAGGTTGCATAAGTGCGAAAGAGTCATTCTCGATGATGCAGCTACCCACTGGGATTTCACTAACCATTTGTAGAGCTTTTAGTATTCCTATTGTTTCTACCTTTACTATATATGTGTTCACTCTCCAAGACACAATAGTGCCTTTGGTAGAAATTGATGCATACGTGATTACTTTAATGAAGTTAATTTCCATAAAATTCTCATTGATGCACATTCAATTCGCTAGGTATTAAGTATGCTAAATCCGTTGTCAGATATATGGCATACCAATAAGCTATCCTAAATCTAAGATCACAACTCCTCAATGAATGAATGATCACTTTCTTGAAAAAGTCAAATAAATTTAAAGAAAAACTCACTGATGATGGAAAAAAGGTATTCATCATATATGTTTTCCAGGTAATTTTAAATTATACCATGTCTATTTTACATATTTGGAAAGCCTTGTATAAGGTTCAAGGTAAGAAACAAAAGAATTCAGTGGAAAACTTTGTATAATGTGGTGACCGTAAGAGAAATAGAGATCTAGGCTCCAGGTGTTTCAGAAACATGAACCTGACTCTGCTTCAATTGGCCAATATTAGGCTACCACTAGATATAAAATTATAACCAAAGATTACTTCACTAGCATTGGGAAAATAATATATGAATGAAAGCTAACATGATCCAACCGATGAAATGAATATGTGCATGTCCGAACAACCAAAATTATCATACCTTAGCATCCTGAAAAGCGCGCACACAACAGGGGCCTATAAAGGCCTAACGTGCCCAAAATATTTATAAATACCCCATACATGCCTCCAAAAAATGGTACTCTCTATTATTACTCTAAATTCATTATTCATAAATACGGTCTACAAACCTCCATAACTCTCTCTTAGGTCGTATTTATACCACTAGTCATTATACTGACCTGAGAGTTAGAGTGCCATCGGGAGCAAAACTCCATGTGCTCCTGACTTAGTGTCTGGTTTCAAGTATCTCCAGCCACACAAAGAGATAAGTCATCAGTATCTTAAGAAGACACTTTGGGTAAGCCAAAGTCCGTGTCTAATACAAATCCGAAGGTAGACAATGAACTCAAGACATCTGTAGAGGCGTATACTCCTGAAAATATCAACGCCCAAATGCTTGAGATTGCGAAGAAAGGGCTTACACCGTAACAAGTATTCACACAAGTTATTCCTGAGAAAGAAGCGAGTGTATAAGTCAGAAAAGAGACTGTGGCTCATACTGAGAGAGTCTCGAGAAAAGTAGAAAGAGAGTTAACATTAAAGTTCAAAGATCCAGGAAGCTTTAATCTTCCTATTCAGATAAATGGTGTGCTAAAGATGAAAGCTATGTGTGATGTGGGTCCAGGTGTGAATCTTATGCCAAAGTCCGTGTTCGATAGACTCGGAATTTAGAAAGCAGCAAAAGCTCCAGTGAAGTTGCAGTTTGCTGACAACTCAGTTACCAAGACATGGGGAACAATGGAGGACGTTCACGTCCGATCAGGTAATATCACCATCCCTACTGACTTTGTTATACCTGATTTTGATGCAGATAAGCAGGTTCCAATTATACTTAGAAGGCCCTTCATGGCCACAAGTTAGAGCATAATCAACTTCCAGGAATGGACAATTACCCTTCATGCTAAAAATGTATCCGAGACATTCCATGTCTGGGGAAAGAAACCAAGGAAGTCAGATGTCACCATTTCTATCATCTACAACCTTTCACATCACAAAGTCCCTAAAGAAATCCACGCAAAGCCTGTGGATATCGAGCCAAACATTGAGTTTGGGGTCATCCATGAAGTTGTATGGATAGCCCACAAACCAGAGAATAGGCCACGAAGTCACAAAGACTCGTGGATGGGACCATTCATAGTCATTGAAGTTGTTTCAGCTAAGGTGATAGAGATCAGGCCCAAGAGGGGCATTAATCGGAGATTAGTAGACGTTCATAGCCTTGCTCGTTGCTGGGAGGCTATATTCGCAAATCTTGATAGAGGTAATGCGTCTAACTTTGAAAGACATTAAATAAAAGTGTTGTACGGGAGACAACCCGCAATTTTTTATGTTTTTAATTCATGTTTAGTTTAGTTGTTTTTTAGTTGATATTGTATATTTGAGAAAGGTATTAGTGTTTTTGATGTAAGGCATTAGTGAAAATCGAGTTAGGGAGGAATTTTTTTTTAGCACATCTGGATCAGCCCACCGGTATGCCGGTGGGTGAAAAACCGGGGCACGGTTCGTGAAATTAGGTTCCTTGCCGAGACAGAGAAAAGCAAAAACTTGACCACCGGTATGCCGGCCCGAAGAAAAACCGTGGCACGGTTTGTGAAATTGGGTTTATTGCCGAGAGCTATCTTGAAAAACCGTGGGCGCGAAGGTCGACACGGTCTGGGACCGGTATGCCGCCCACAAGACGGGTATGCCGGCCAACACCGCTGGAGAGAGAAAAAAGTGTGTTTTTATATTATAAAGAAGAAGAGGTTAGTCCTATTCTAAAATTTTCAATCCTTAAGCCTCTCTTTCTTCTCCAAACCTCTCCCAACTCCATTAAAGCTTCATCAAGCCTTCACCAAACATTAAAATACTACCCAATCACCATAAAAACACATTCAATCCTTTATCCACATCAAAACACTACCCAATCACCATAATCACACATACAATCCTTTCTCCATAAAAAGAGTAAATAACACTTTTGCCCCCTGTGTTTATACCCGATTGACAGGTTGCCCCCTAACTCTTAAAATGCGCCTAGATGCCCCCTAAGATTTGTTTTTGTGACCCGTTACCCCCTACTGCGTGTTCCGTCCATTTATCACCGTTAAAAGTGACGTGGCAATTCCACGTCACATTTTTTTTTTTTTTTAAATCCAGGTGTTAATTGCGTTTTTAATTAACTTAAACCTTATTTTAACAAGGGCAAGATGGGGAATTCACGAAAGGCTATCCTATATATACCCCAAAAACACTTTAACATCTTAACTTAACCGAAAAAGAAAATCAAAAGGAGAAAGAGGGTTCGGTTTGGGGAAGAACTCGAAGAACACCAAAACCCTAGCTTTCTACAGTAATTCGCGTCGGATCCTCCCAATACCTTCAACGTTGATGCCGATGTCGCCCCTTAAAGCCGATAGCGCTGGTTCTTCTTCGCACTACACTTCTCAAGTCCCCTATTGCAGATGCAAGAAATTAGCAAGGCTTCACACCTCTTGGACAGATACGAATCCTTGCAGGAGGTTTTACAGGTGCATGTATTGGGGGTGTTCAATGGATTGCAAGTTCTTCATGTGGTTGGATGAGCCATTGCCGGAGGCTACTAGTTCGATAATTCGAGGGCTTCTATTTAAAGATTCCAATCACTGTCTTGAGAAAGATGCAATGGAGACGAAGATGAACTTGTTGGTCTCTGATTACGGAGATATGATGCTGTTAGAGAAAAAAGCTTTTGCAGATTGGAAGCTTGAACATGAGAAAGTGAATGAACTGAACACACAGTTGGTTGAATTGCAAGAAAAAGAACAAGTTGCCTCAAAAGATTTGAAATTTGAGCGTGTGAAAGTAACTGTCTTGGAGAATGAGGTGCAACGTCTTAACATATCGATGGACACTATATCTCGGGAAAACAAGTTTCTGAAATGGACCTGCTTCATGATTATATTCCTCTTCCTCTCCATTTTGTCTTGTATTAGTGTGTCAAAGAATTAGAATGTTGTTGGAGGTGTATTTTGGTGTAGCCAGAGTGATGCAGCAGGTGGTTACAACTGATGGTGTTTTGTGTTTGATTGATCATTTTGTTGAAGTTTGCAGCTGTTGGTGTTTTGTGTTTGTTTTATCAGTTTGTTGAAGTTCTAAATCTGGTGTAATGTGTTAGTTTTCAGCTTTGTTTGTAATTGACTGTTTAACTAAAGTTTTTGGTTTTTGTTGAATTGGATTATGAAGTTATTGCGGTTTGTTTAAGTTGTGTTTTGCTGTGCAATGAATATAGTATGTTAAAGAAACACTTAATGGACAATAGAATCTAATGCAATCTAAAAAAAGTAGATAAAGATAACAATAAAGTGCTGGCATTACATAGACCATAGCAAAAAAAATATTCAAAGCATCCACTTGTGCACTAGCATACAAAACACCACAGACCTGCAATAAAGGCCTTACCAACAAAAAAACAGTATTTAAATACCACCTACACCTCATACTAGAAACCCTTAAAAACCACATCCTTGCTGCGTGAAGATCTACTTTTACACAAAATAAAAGTCACAAAACACAGAAATATAAAACACTCAAATCTGCAGAATTCTTCAATCTTTAGCTTCTTTCCTAGTTTTTACTGAAGAACTGGTGGCTGCCTTCCTCAAACGAAGTGCTTCAGCAACAGTTACATACTTTGGATCACCCTCTCGCATTACCACCCCCTGTTTATGCTGGATTACGCGCCGCTTTTTCTCTGGTAGTCTTGTGTCTCCTTCCTGGTAGAATGATAAAGAAGAAGTTAAGCATTCTGTAGTATGTAATGGTGTAAAAAAAATCAACACATGGCTAACCTCAGGTAAACTCCTTTTTGATCCTGATTCTGCTGGTGGTTTATCATGTTTGAACCTCACCTACATGGTAAACAAATAAAAGCATTCAATAAAGGTATCTGCAGAAGGTCTTTTTTGCAAAATTTTATAGATCCAGGGGGCATTTAGTCACTGAAATAAAAGTCTAAGGGGTAGTTAGTCAAATTATTATATACTTACCCCTGGGATGTTCCTTAATAAAATCTTCTTTTTTTGCTTAGGGGGGGCTTTCTCCTTTGTTTTGTCTATGCTAATCTGCTCACTTGTTTTCTCATTCTCATTTGTTTGTGCATCCCCAGCATTTTTATGCTTTGCTTTTTCCAATAGTTCTGTCAACTTCTCCATCTTTACCTTCTGCATAAACAAAGTAAGTTATAGGGGGTAAGTAGTCAAGACATAAACAATTATAGGGGGTAAGTTGACAAAACATAATTAGGTATAGGGGGTAAGTAGTCATAAACCATAACTTTGAAGGGGGTATTAGTACAAACCTTTAAAATTGATTTAGGAGGATTATTTGTAGTCTTCTGTTTTTGTTTCCCAGATTCATCAACCTGTAATCATTATTCACATAATACAATGTCTTATAAACAATACCTAATGCAAAAAACAGTTTCTATTTCAATAATAATGACCTCTAATGGTGATGGTGATGTAGGAGCAACAGAAGTATTTCCCTTTTGTGTCCCTGGTTCATCTTCCTCTAAAGATATAGGCATTGTGCTTGAACCTCCTGAAACTGTCTTCAATCCTTGATCCTTAATTCTACTGCTTTGGCGTATTGGTTTTTCCACTGCTTTGTCTGGTATGCGCATCTTTGGTCTGGACTTAGGTGGACTATCAACTACTGGCTCATCTGATCTGTGTACTGGAAAGCGCATCTTTGGTCTGGATCTGTGTGTTGAATTATCACCTGCCTCCTGTGATGTTTGTCCTGGTAAGCGCATCCTTGGTCTGGATCTAGGGGGTGAGTTAACACCTGAATCCTTTTCCTGAGGTAAGCGCATCTTTGGTTTTGATCCTCTGGTTGTCTTAGCAATTGTTGAATTATCACCTGCCTCCTGTGATGTTTGTCCTGGTAAGCGCATCCTTGGTCTGGATCTAGGGGGTGAGTTAACTCCTGAATCCTTTTCCTGAGGTAAGCGCATCTTTTGTTTTGATCCTCTGGTTGTCTTAGCAATTGTTTTTTTCTCTTTGTCTTTCTCACCAATTGTATCTTTTTTTGTCACATTAAAATTTTCAGGCTCAGATGGAGTAGATTGTGGGTTAGAAGGAGCAGAGGGTTGGACTTCTAACTCATCAAACATTTTGTTAATCATCTCATCTGGGGTCTCATCCACATCTGCATTAACACCAACACCCCTACCATCAGCTACACCATCTTCCATAACTTCATTGTCACCAACACCCCTACCATCAGCTACACCATCTCCCATAAATTCTTTATCACCTTGAATATCCTCCAATCCTACTGTTTCCTGTTCTGTAGTACTTAAATTTGCCTTACATGACCTTTTGTTATGGCCTTCTCCCTTGCAAATTGCACATTTATGTGAAGTACCTTTCAGTAACATCTTTTGAACACCTTCAGATGTTCTTTCTTTCCTCCACTTTTTAACCTGGTCCTCATCTGCCTCCTTAGTTCTTGCCCTTTTGGGTCTGCCAACCAACTTAAAAGCTACTGGAGGTTCTACACTTACAGGCCTTGTACTAGGCCACATCTTTGGTCCATTTATAGGGTATATCATTGGTGTATAAGCCTTCTTATACTTCACCTTTGAGTAGCATTCGTGGACATAGTTTTCTGGGTCTTTACCTATGTATTGAATACTCGCTATCGCATGAAAGCAAGGTATCCCAGATAGCTCCCACCTCCTGCAGGGACAGCTATTTGTATCTAAATCTACAGCATACGAATCTGTTCCAAGGTTCCTTACTTCAAATTTCATTTCACCGCAAAACACTGCATGCCACTTTCCACTGTTTGTTTTACCTTTATTCACCAACTTCCTAACCTTAGGACATAGATCACCTTCGTATTTTGTCATCCATGCTCTTTTAGACTGAAGCCTTTTCAAACTATACATCCTGAGACCCTCTAGTATGAGGATGATAGACTTGTCCCTGAGAAAAAAAAACCTTTACTGTCAGTTGTGTAGGGGGTAGGAAGTAGTAATTATCTAAAACTAAGTAGGGGGGAAGTGGTCATTAAATAAAACTTTATAGGGGGTAAGTAGTCATTATGTAAAACTAAGTAGGGGGTAAGTAGTCATTAAATAAAACTTTATAGGGGGTAAGTAGTCATTATGTAAAACTAAGTAGGGGGTAAGTAGTCATTAAATAAAACTTTATAGGGGGTAAGTAGTCATTAAATAAAACTTTATAGGGGGTACGTAGTCATAAATTAGCACTTTATAGGGGGTAAGTAGTCATAATACCTGACTTTTTTTATGGCATTGTTATAGCTTTCACAGATGTTGTTAAGTAGAAGATCACATTTTGTAACAGTACTAAAGTGAGACCTTGTCCATGTCTTGGGATCTAAACTAGATAGCCAATTGAATGCCTCCTCATTCATGTTTTTAATCTCAGCCATGACCTCATTAAATATGTATTCTGTGGGGGCCCTAGCAGCTTCCCAAACTTTGTCTTTTAAGGCCATTCCAGGATGTTTGATTTTGAAATTATTGTAGAGATGCCTTACACAATGTCTATGTTCAATATCTGGAAGCATGTCACTCATCACTTGAAGCAAACCCTATACACACATACATTTAGAAATAAATTCAGTGTTCTAAAGAAAACAATTTAATTTAGCCAGTGAAGGATAACCAACCTTCTGTCTATCTGATATGAAAGTCCATTCTTCTTGATTAGTAATACCAAGATCTTGTATCAACAGATTAAAAAACCATCTCCAAGAATTGCTATCTTCTTTCTCAGCTACACAGTACAAAATTGGGAATATACAATTGTTCCCATCAATACCAACTGCTGTCAAAATTACACCAGGATGTGGACCTTTCAAGTGACATCCATCAACCCCAACAACCTTTCTACAACCCTCTAAAAATCCCCTTCTGCAACCCTCTAAGCAAACATAAATTCTTTGAAATCTTTCTACTCCAGTTACCTCATCAGTAGTTGTTTCAATTGCTACAGTACTTCCAGGGTTACTTCTTCTTATTTCTGCTGCATAATCAAAAAGCTTTTTGTATTGATCCTTGTATTCAGCCTCAATCATGCTTTTTGCAGACTTATATGCCCTGTAGCATGTTCTGGTACTAACATTAACTGAATAATCCCGATGCACTAACTGTTGAAAGTCACTCACATTACTGTAGAGGTTCAATCTTATCATATCTTTAAAAGTATTTGCCAAGAACTTTGCAGTAACATGCTTATGGTTAAGGTTTTTACCACAACTATGTTTATTACATAAACTCATTATCACCAGCCCACCAACCTTTTCTTTATGCGATGCATATAAAAACCACCCACATCCTGCTCCTTTGCAAACAACTCTAATCCGATTCCAATCGTTCTTCACAAACTTAATGTTGACCACCTTTCTTATGGCATGTGTTCTTACTGCTTGTCTAAGATCAGAGGCATTCGCAAATGTCAATCCTAAAACAAATCTAGGCTTCTGCATATCTATACTCGCCTTAAATAGGGGGTATTTCATCTTTTTCTTGCGCAACTTTTTATTTTTTCCATCTTCATCTGTACCAGAAGAAGAACTAGCTGTACTCAGATCTTCGGAATCATGTATATATTCATCCGAATCTGTCCCACCACCAACATCATCACTATCGCCTTCAGAAGCATCTGCATCATCATTTTCCACATTCATTCTATCCACTTCCACATCCGAGTCAATGAATGTATTATAATCCTGGTCGTCATCACCCTCACTCAAATCGATGTCGCTATCTATTATATAATCGTCATCAGTTGTGGATTCTTCATCCACATCTTCATCAGGTTCAGACAACTTCTTTTTCTTTTGAGAACTATCTTTCCTACAACCTTTATTGTAACTCTCTCGTTTGGTACCACTAGGGCCCACTCCTTCTACTCTTGTTCTTTTTATACTAGCCCTCGTACGTTTCTTGTTACCTAATGTTTCTGTTTTCTTTACTTGTGAACTGGTTTGTTTCTTCTGTTGTTGTATAACCAACTTCTTCTTCTTTATGACATTAGCAAGTAACTCATTATCACTGAACTCCTCATCCACATCTTCTTCACCATCAGCTTTGTTAATGACATTATCCGAGTCATCTGTTAGGTCTTCATCTATAAGCCGGAAAGGCCTCAATGGAGATTTATGTTTGGAACTCCTCGTAGTCACATTATCTTCAGTGTTCAAAGCTTTCAACACTTTATCCAACATATCATTAACAGACTTCTCCTTCTCTCCTATATCAGAGAGTTGTTCTTCCAAAATGTCATCCACTTCCTTCTCATTAATTTGTGTGCTTTGTTCTTCAGAAACAACCTGAAACAAAGAATGAAATATTTAGGGGGTAATTTGTCAAGCATACGAAATAGTAAGGGGTAAACTGTCACACAACCTTTGTCCCGTCTTTGCAATTCTGGTGTTCTTCTTCAACATTACTATCATCCACTTTATTATGGACTTCATCAGCAGTCTGAGATACTTCTTCACCATTAACTCCTTCCTCCTTTTCACCTTCATTGTTATCACAAGTCTGAGCTCCTTCTTCAGAAACAACCTGAAACAAAGAATGAAATATTTAGGGGGTAATTTGTCAAGCATACGAAATAGTAAGGGGTAAACTGTCACACAACCTTTGTCCCGTCTTTGCATTTCTGGTGTTCTTCTTCAACATTACTATCATCCACATTATTATGGACTTCATCAGCAGTCTGAGATACTTCTTCACCATTAACTCCTTCCTCCTTTTCACCTTCATTGTTATCACAGGTCTGAGCTCCTTCTTCAGAAACAACCTGAAACAAAGAATGAAATATTTAGGGGGTAATTTGTCAAGCATACGAAATAGTAAGGGGTAAACTGTCACACAACCTTTGTCCCGTCTTTGCAATTCTGGTGTTCTTCTTCAACATTACTATCATCCACTTTATTATGGACTTCATCAGCAGTCTGAGATACTTCTTCACCATTAACTCCTTCCTCCTTTTCACCTTCATTGTTATCACAGGTATGAGCTCCTTCTTCAGAAACAACCTGAAACAAAGAATGAAATATAAGTTAAAGAACTGAAAGGGGTAAACTGTCAAATGACTTTCTACCTTTAAACCTTCTTCTACAAGCTTGTTTTCCTCTAAGCTTTTCACTTCATTACAGTTTTGAACTAATTCTTGTTCATCTACTTCTACTTCATTAACATTAACTTCTTCTCGCTGGTTAACTGTTTCTTCATCCTTTTTCCACTTTAGTAACAAAGGCATGAAGATGGGAGATTGAAGAACTTGGTCATCAGGGCCTATGGGATTATTCACAACGAAAAGGTCCACAGTTACGTTGTTGTCTGCGATTCTACACATCTCCATGCCTTTGTCCTCGCTATCTAAACATACTAACCCATCAGGTAGATTTGAACCCACTTTCAAATAATAAACATCAGAGTAACAAATTACACCCAATTTCGAAAGAATTTTCCTAAGAACTGGTATACTAAACTTGTCATAATGACAACCGTCAACGTACTCTATGCTCACTTCATGATAGCAACTCTTATCTTCATTAAAGAACCCACCGAAGTGAATCCTTAGTGCGAATTTATCTGTTAAACAAGCAAATTTTAATTGAATAGATTAGTTACCAAATACATTAAGAATCACAAAATGGAAAAACAATAATCAAACTACGGGTATGGTAACCGAATCCCGTAAAATCTGCTATTATTACTAAGAAAATCCCTCAATCCACGCGCGATATCTATGTATGTAATAAATTTAGTACAAAACCCTATATTTTGGGGTTAAAGGATCTTAGCCAATGAGCAAGGATTTAGGGTTAATAAATAAACCCACTTACTCCATTGATTTGCCTGCGCCATTGATCTTCTTCAAAGCACATGAACTTTGCTTTTCTGGGTTTGGATTTGGTGTTCGTCGAGTTCTTCAAAAATCCCGCGCTCCTTCAGTTTTCTCCTTTTGATTTTCTTTTTCGGTTAAGTTAAGATGTTAAAGTGTTTTTGGGGTATATATAGGATAGCCTTTCGTGAATTCCCCATCTTGCCCTTGTTAAAATAAGGTTTAAGTTAATTAAAAACGCAATTAACACCTGGATTTAAAAAAAAAAAAAATGTGACGTGGAATTGCCACGTCACTTTTAACGGTGATAAATGGACGGAACACGCAGTAGGGGGTAACGGGTCACAAAAACAAATCTTGGGGGGCATCTAGGCGCATTTTAAGAGTTAGGGGGAAACCTGTCAATCGGGTATAAACACAGGGGGCAAAAGTGTCATTTACTCCCATAAAAATACTACAACTACTCTTGCTTTATAAAAGTGATTTTTTGGTCATTTAACGCCTTGATGTGGGTTTGACCTTCCTTTGTCAACTTTCTATCCTTATATTGTGATCTAATATCATCTAAGTACCTAAAAGCTACACACTTAACACACAAATATCTCTAAAGTAACAATTCTCCAAATCTAGATAAGAAATGCAAACTATCAAATAATATAAACTTGAAAATATGTTTCATGACTAGATAAATCTATCAAATAGATAGAGACATAAGTGACTATGACAATACAACAGGTCTTTTGGATATGGGGTTTTCTATATTGATTCAGTAATATCCTATGCTTTCTAAGCATGTATTTTCTGGGTCGCATGGACATAAACCAAGAATACTATGAATAAGAATATCCAATTTTAGTTTGAAGATTTGTAAGATATCGTAACAAAGCAGTAGTTTCAAACATTATAAGTATCACCCATAATAAATGCCTGGACATCCATTAATAAGCCATTCAAACGTGGTTTAAGAATATATCCATTGATCACATCCCAACCTACGAGATGTGTTAACTACTCATATTGAAGACATAGAGATATAGATTTTTGGATGTAAGACATTTTTCCTATTCAATATTCTTTCAAGCTACTATTCTTCAATACATTCATTCTTATCTAATGTTACGTCTCTCCCCTCCCTTTAAAAAAAACTAGACTATATTTATTTATTATAATAATACTAGCTAATTAGTTTAGGATAATCATATTTGAAATGTTAAGTCTTTGTCCTAACTGGACAGAGATGTTTCTAAGTCCATTTTTTTCCTTATTTTCTTTTCATTTCTTTTATTTTCATTGGCTTCTTTAACTAGGAATTTTTACAAGTTCTAGTGTGAGGGCCAAAATTCCTAGTTTCTGGGTCCCACTTGGTTGATCCAAGTGGTCTTTTGTGCACCAATTCAAGACCCAACTTCCATTTTTATGGCAACTACTAAAAATAACACTTTCCTAATTTAGCAACAACATCTCCATTATAAGCTTATTTCCTCTTCAAGAGCTAAATTTATTTATTTACCTATATAGCTTGCAATAACACCAAATAACAAAGTAAAATAGATCTATGTGTCCTAAATTATAGGTATTTATACCATATTATTAAGACTTATCAAAGACCGATTAAAGAAATGATTGCATGCAAATAAAAACAAGGGAATTGGCTTATGGAAGGGGAAACGCCACGACATACACGTGGTTGGAAGTAAAAGTATTAAATAAGCGCTACGACAATAACTATTAGACGTTAGTAACTACAGTTACGCGAATAACGAGAATTTAGGATTTGAAAAGAACAACACACGCATGTAAAAGGAATAACAATTATAAATATGACGTCAAGTTCAAGACCAACATGATAAATCCAAATGAAATAATGCCAAAAACAGTTATGAGCAGAATCACCAAAGATTAACGCAACATGCCAAAATATTGAATGGCTGATTAGGTATTGAATGCTTTAGAATATAATAAGATAACTAACTAAGGATAAATCACAACTGAAATGATTTACAAGTAAAGAGTACACATGTATATGGAACAAATATGACTAACGAAACCAGATAAAAGAAATTTAGAAAATAAGTAACCGAAAGGAAACAAAAAACTTACACGATAAAACAAAAAGAAAGAAAATAATTCCAATGTAATTTAAAAATAAGTTTAAAAGAAAGAAAACTCACCTTATATGAGACACCACTCAAGCATATAGAATAATCAAACACAAATCCAAGTAATAAAATAAATTACCTACTCGCATAGTCACATCTAGGGTTGAAAATTAACAGTTTCCTAATTATATGGGGTATTATGCACTTTTTCTAAACTACAGGGGTTTTATTGCATTTTACCATATCCACCCACAACAGCCTTGACACGTAAGACAACAAGCTATAAAATCTGAGCCGTTGAAAACCAGAAAACGACCCAATCTAGTCGACGCATTGAAATCTACGGCTGTAAAACCATCTCTCTCTGCAAATCAGCAATACAACATTGTCTATACGATCTCTCTCACACATAAGCTTCCTCTCTCTAAATCTTCTCCAATTTCTATTATCAATTCCCAATTTTGCCCTAACATTTCACTATTCTCTTGTTCCTTCCTATACATATATACACACGCATATATATATATTTATATAAATATAATATACATTTTACATATAAACATAATTATCATATATATCGATATCAGATTTTGAGCTACTGTTCACCGAGTTGATTCACGGGTTCAGATTTACTGTCTTGGAGCTTTTAATAAGGTAATTTAATTTATCAAGCTGAAAGCTTCATTATTGAGCTGATTTTATTTTTTCGATTTTAATTTTAATTTCAATTCAAGTATTAAACAACCAATTAGCTAATTCATAGTCTTATAAACTCGTATATGAAAATGGTTGTGTTAGGGTTTAGTATTTTTTTAAATAAATTTATAATTGTCCGTAAATTCATAAAATAATAACTATTTATTCATAATTGGAGTTAATAAACCGCAAAAAATTGTGTGTTTTGCAAAATTTGTTCATTATTGCATTTTATCTTGATCGTCTCTACTAGTATACAAGATCAACAATGAAAAAAAACACAGTATTATCATACTTGACTTTAACTAACTGATATAATCTTGATCGTCTCTACTAGTATACAAGATCAACAATGAAAAAAAACACAGTATTATCATACTTGACTTTAGCTAACTGATATAGGAGATGATTTGAAGAAATTTAAGCATGTGGTGCAGTTAAACCATGGGTAGTAATGAGATGGACAAGTCATCAAAAGACACAAAAGAATCAAAGGAGTCAAAAACTCCTACACCACAGGTATACTTTTAACTACAGTTAAAACATTTTTAATAGAACTCAATTATTAATTATTATTATTCCCTCTAGGAACAATCTTCACCTGTACCTACCGGAACAGTTAATCCGGACTGGCCTGGATTTCAGGTTTGATTTTTTTTTTTTTAAATTTTGATTTAATTTTCACCATGTCACATAGTTGTAAAAAATGAATGTATGTTTTTCCAGGCTTATTCTCCTGTGCCACCTCATGGGTACATAGCATCAAACCCTCAAGCTCATCCTTATATGTGGGGTGTTCAGGTATAATAATTAATTATATTTTACTTTTTTTTACAAACATTAATTATAATTTATTTGTTTGTAATAAAACAGCATCATCTTATGCCACCTTATGGTACTCCTCCACATCCATATGTTACAATGTATCCCCATGGTGGGATGTATGCACATCCATCCATGCCTCCGGTATTTACTTTACAATTAAATTAAAATTTTATCCCTTTTTTGCCCCTGATATTTATGCTATGTCTTTCAGGGTTCTTATCCGTTTAGTCCTTTTCCAATGCCTTCTCCAAATGGAATTGTTGAACCTTCCGTAAGTATTACCAAATATACCCTTCATTCTGAGGCCCTGTTTATTAAACAATAAATGTTTTTTTACCAGGCGAATACTCATGGGAATACAGAAGTTGAAAATAATAATAATAATAAGCCATCTGAAGTAAAGGAGAAGCTTCCGATCAAACGATCAAAGGGTAGTCTCGGCAGTTTAAATATGATAATGGGGAAAGATAATGAAGTGGGTAAAACTTCAGGTGCATCTGCTAATGGAGCTTATTCCAAAAGGTATATTAATTTAATTTATATATTCATTTTAAAAAATAATATTTAATTTAATTTATATTTTCAGTGGTGCGGAAAGTGGAAGTGAAAATTCAAGTGATGGAAGTGATGCAAATTCTCATAATGTATGTATTTTTAAATATACAAATTACTTTTCAATTTTTATTTATTTAATTAATTTTATTTTTTAGGAGTCTCAAATGAACTCAGGAGGAAGACAAGATTCAGGTAATTTTAATTTATTTTTTAAAAATATTTAGAAGTGCGATTTAATTAATTTAAAACTACAGCTCAATCATCACAAAATGGAAGTGGGGCCCATGTTTCTCAGAATGGAAGAGGGCCTTCAATGGCTGTTGTACCAATCCCGGGAAGTAATGTTGTGGGTCCCGCAACAAATTTGAATATTGGAATGGATTATTGGACAGCTGGCACTCCAGCTATGCCTGCTATTCATGGGAAAGTAGCTTCTTCTACTCCAGTTCAAGGAGCAGCTATAAATGCTCGAGATAATTTTCAACCTCAACTATGGGTAAATATATATATATATATATATATATATATATATATATATATATATATATATATATATATATATATAACTATTAAATATTGCATCGCAAGTCCTTAAAAATTAATTCGAAATTGTAAAATTAGGATGAAAGGGAACTTAAGAGACAAAAGAGAAAACAATCTAACAGAGAATCTGCTCGTAGGTCAAGATTACGCAAACAGGTATTAATTTAATTTAATTTAATTTTTCTTTTTTCTTTTTTTGTATTTAATTTATTTTTTATTTTAAATTTAGGCGGAATGTGATGAATTGGGACAACGAGCTGAATTATTGACTGAAGAAAATGTGTCACTGAAAGCTGAGTTAACTCGATTAAGAAATGAACAGGATCAACTTCTTGCAGAAAATGTGACTCTTAAGGTAAAATATATAAATATTTAGTTTTGAATTTTTATTTATTATTAATAATTTAAAATTATGATATATTAGGAGAAGCTAGCTGAAGCTACAGGGCAGGAAATTAAAGATATGGGGCAAGAAGAGAATGCACAGAGTGGTTAACAATGATTATTAGAGAGATTTAGTTTAACTTGATAACATGAAAAATTATTAATCCTTGCATAGTATGTGTTGTTAAATTAAGTGATTTAATGTGAGATTGTTTTTTTTTTTTTTAAAGTTTGTGAAATGTTATTATTATTATTATTATTATCCATGGTTTCTCAGTTTGAACCATCTTTTATGGTTGAGAAATCCTGGTTGTATGTAGGAAACTTTTTCTGTTGTATGTGATGTGTATGTAAGTTAGGTATGGATGGTTGGTTAATGAAAATTTGATATTATGAATTTTATAATTTGTTTGGTATTTCTTATTTTTGTTAGAAACTAGTTATTCTAAGATTTTTGCTAGAATAAGGAGTTATATTACTAAAGTAAATGCTTTAATGGTTGAATGAGTAAGATTTTTTTGTCAAATTGAACTTGAAAATTTCGTTTCTTATTATATTGTTTTTTTAATATTTTTTTATCGTTCTCACTAGCACAAGGGATTCACATATGTTCATGTATGATATTAGATTACATGTTTAGTTATCAATTATCAAAATTATAGGATGTAATTTTATTTTTGTCAAAAGCATATAATATTAAAATTAAAGCGAAATAAGCGTAATTATGAAATAGGATGATGGATCTCATCCAATTTTACTAGGAGTTAAAAACCCACGAGGCAAAACATCAATCAGTCGTCTCGCGGCTCAATCCGCAACATAATTGTCTTTCATAAAAATATAAAAGAAGAAGAAAACTAATCTTTTTTTTGATCGGCAAAGAAGAAAACCAATCTATTACAACTAAACCTTTTATATCAAAATAAATTAGTTATGCTTAGCATTAGGAGAAGCTTTGGGCAGTTTCAACATCTCTATTACCATCTTGTTATATTGAGGATCGTAATGTGTTTACGGTGAAAATTGATAGCTGAAATGAGTTAATTGCGCACTCCAATCAGCTCGGCTTCTTCAGGGCTGTTACAGGTAAAAGACTAAGCACGACCATGTATAAACACATTATTTTTATCCATAAGAATTAAGATCATTAATAAAGACGTATCTGTATAAACAATAATAAATTTAGAGCCCAAAATTGTATTCTATTTCTCACTACTTTCTCGTTATATTGTTACCATTCATTGAATTTACCTCATGTTTACCTTGTTCAGCAGAAACAATATCTAATATATCATTTTGCATAAAATTTTAGCCTTGAAGGATTTTTTATTATAAGTGAAATATTCATCATAGGTTTTAAAAGACAAATTTAAGACATGAAGAGGGTCAAGTATAACACCTTTAAAGCAAGATTCGTTCCTTGCTTTCCAAATATGCCACAATACCACAAATATGAGATCATAAATATTTTTTCCAACTATATCAGTGTGATTTTTCTAGCTTTTAACTCAATAAACCATGTTTCAAACCTAGAGGTCCAGTTTAAATTAGGCAGCAGCTGTAATGGAGATATAAGCCATAGAGCTCTAGTCCATGAACAATTAAACAAAAGACTCTCAATAAATTTAGGCTCAATCCCACATACATTGTAAAGAGGAGAAGTGAAACACTTTCTTTAAAATTTAAGCTCCTCAATAGGAATTTTTCTTTTACATAATTTTCACATAAAATTTCTAATTCTAGAAGGAGGGGGGGGGGGGGGGGGGGGGGGGGGGGGAGGGGTTACCTTTAGGCTCCATACCTCCTTCCAAACTGAGTTTGGATGATATAGGAGCCACTAGGTAATCTTTCTTTATCCTTCTTATCTTTTTCCATCTCTTTATCTTTCAAATAGCCATATATAGATTTTGAGGAAACCTCACCATTTTGAAAGAAAGCCCAATAGGCATTATCTTTTCATATATTTGGAGATTTCATAATTTTAAGGATTTTATCTTTAGTATCTGTATCATACCATTCAAAAATCAAGGTATGATCCCAAATATTAAAACCTTCAGAAAATAGATCACAAACATATTTAAGAGATTTTATACCCGGAATCCAACTATAGTTCCATATATTAATAGATTTAGGGCTCGTTTGGAAGTGCATATTTTAGAGCAAAAAAGTGTTTTTAGAATAAAATTTAAAATTTTAAAAAATATTAAAAATAACTTTGAAATCTAAAATTATTTTAAGTGCTTTTTTCAAGAAGCACCAATTTGGCGTTTCTTATAAAAGTGCTTTTTAGGATAAAAAAACTCTTAAAATGGTAGAAACATTTTTAAGTGCTTTTTCAAAAAAGCATTTCCAAACGGGCACTTACCCTTCCCAACCTTTTTATTTAACTCAATTTTAAAGTTATTTCTTCCTTCAAGTAAACTTCTCCAACCCTAGGAAAGGTGGTACCAAGGTTGACTTCAATTAAGTTGGACTTTTTATAATAAATTCCTTTAGTATTTTTGCTAAGAGGGAATTTGGGTTATTAAAAAATTTCAGGCATTTTTAACAAGAAAGGCAATATTTTTGAGTCTCATACAATTAAAACTCATATCACCATTATGTTTATTTAGGGTCATATCTTTTCATTTTATCCAGTGGTTTATATACTATTATTTATATCCCACCAGAATTGAATTATAAGATAATCAATTTTATCACATATACTCATAGGGATCAAGAAAGCTGCCATAATATAGGATGTATTGACATTAATTGCAACTTTAATGAGTGTTTCTTTACCAATTTCTGAAAGAAAAATGGTATTCCATTTATCAAGTTTACTTTTAATTAAATCCATTATCCAATCAAGTGAGTTTACCTTGGATCCACCCCAATGAGCAGGTATACCCAAGTATTTGCCTAGGTTATCTAATTTATTCATTTTCAATATATCAAGTAGGTAGATTTTTTCCTCAGGGTGTTTTTACAGAAGACAATTCTACTTTTATTAAGATTGATGAACTGACCTGAAGTATGACTATATTCATTAAGAACATTCTTAAAATGTCCAACATCATCTTGTTCAGCTCTACTAAAGAATAGGGTAACACTGTGTTTGTTAATTTTTGAACCTCTAATAAGTTTCTTTTCAATTTTATCATTCATAAGTGAGGTTAAGGCTTGTGTTATAATGCAAAGTAGGAAAGAAGAAAATGGGCCCCCCTGCCTAAGGCCTTTAGAACGATTTGACAGAGGAATTTGGTCACCATTCATAAGTACACTATAAGTGATTTGGGTAACACACCCCATCATCCATTTTACCCACCTATAACAGAATCTCATTTTAATAAGAATGTCTTTTAAAAAGTCTCATTCAACATTCTCACAGGCTTTAACAACACCAGCTTTGATGGCCATATAGTGTATCTTTTTTTTGAAAAGTGACTCACTTCATGAGCTAGGAGAATATTTTCAGTGATTTCTCTCCCGAGAATAAAAGCACACTGATTCTTATTTATACTTAAAGGCATAAAGTTTTGTAATCATTTTACTAAAATTTTTGCCAAGATTATAAAGTAAATTAGAGCAACTTATAGGTAAGTAATGGGCAATTTTAGTAGGTTTTAAAATCTTTGGAATCAATGTAATAATAGTTTTGTTTATTTCATAGAGCCATCATTCCAGAGGAAATCAGATACACACCTAAGTATATCAAATTTTATTAGATCCCAATATTTTTCATAGAAGTAGACATGATATCTATTAGGGACAGGGGCCATATCATTACCTATCTCCTATAATGCATTTTTTATTTCATATACCCTTACAAGAATAGTAAGAGTTGAGTTCATATTATCATCAACGCATTTATTAAGAGAGGCAATGACTGTATTTTAGTCTCTGGGACCTTTAGTACGGAAGATTAAGTCAAAAATAAATTTTAATCTCATTTTCCATATCTCATTTTTATCTACCCAAATACCATTTTCAGTAAGTATACTAGTGATTTGTTCCTTTTCCTTCTAAATTTATCTATAAAGTGAAAGTAGGAAGTATTTTTTTCACCTACGCTCAGCCATATTATTATAGATTTAAGTTTCCAATATGTTTCTTCATTTTTTCATCTTTGCTCCATTTTCAACTATAAAATTATATTCATTCCAGTCAATAGGATCATTAGAATTAATCATACTATGTAAGATTTCATTGTCTTTCTTAAGCACATCCTTTTTATCCTTAGCAAATTTTTTTGCCCATATAGTAAGCTTACCAGTAAGGGATTTTTTTTACCAAACTTGTTGATACCTTTACCCCTTAAAGAGTTCATTTCAAACCAGTTAGGTTAGCTCAACTGGCCAGAGCCTTGGTATTTCTTCATCACTTAAAGGGGAGGTACAGGGTTCGAATCCCCTCCTTAAAGGGTGTAAAGTGAGAGGTACAAGACATAAACCCATCTCTTAACATGGGTAACCTAGTTTTGATTTACCTGGTAATATACATGGGGAGGCGTGTATATTCCGTGGAATTAGTCGTGGTAAGAGGTCATTTCAAGCCAATGTTTATTGATGATCTCCATACAATCTTCATTATCTAGCCAAGCTTTACAGAAATTAAATATTTTCAGAATAGGTATATTCTTATTATCCTTAATTAAAACTAGCATTGAGTGATCGAAACCCACTGGGAGGGGGAGGGGGGGGGGGCGAATATCCACCCAATAATTAGGGAACATATGATCCCAAACTAAATTAACACAATATCTATCAATTACCTGTTTAATTAACTCAGTTTTCTTCTTTAATTAGACCATGTAAATTTACAATCTTTAGATTGTAAGTCAATCATTTTTAATTTAGCAAGCCACTTGTTCAATCTGTTCATGTTTGTTTTGTTCGGGTCTAATCCACCTAATATTTCATAAGATAATCTATACATGTTGAGATCTCCTATAATATTCCAAGGCCCAGATGGATTAAATCTTTTATAATCTCTTATCACATTTAAAACATCATCCTTCATACTATCATAAGAGGGAATGTAAACAGAAGTAGTACAATATTTTTTCTTGTTATCATCCAAAATTAAGCAATGAATGTAGAAATTAGTTGATTCTAGTAATTCTATATCTATAATAGGTAAATTTAGTAAGGCAAGCCCCAATTTTAAATCAACTAGGTCGATTATACAACCAATTTCGTATTTCAAATCAGAAGCTACACTTTTCACATAATCAAAAGATTTATTTGTTTCAGTAAGAAAATGTACCTCAGGTCGATACTGATCGACATTATCCTTTAGGGTTAGAGTTGTCATGGCGGAGCCAAGACCTTGGCAGTTCCAACTGATTCGTGTCATTGAGAGATTTGGTACAAATCTGGTTCAACCCCGCAAAACCCTTCAGTGTTAATCATAGTTTCAGCCTCAACTTTTGCATCTCATTCATTTTCAATCGGCGTGTCAAAATTCATTGTACCCATGGAAGGTGTCCATCTTGCCCTCCATATAAGCACACTCATAGCCTTTTTGCTATTGAGTTTGTATTGTGATCGGCTCTTTATACGATTAATATACTTTAGTCTACCCGTTCCTGTGATCTCACCTTCCTCAATAACCATCGTCATGGTCTCATCAGAAGTAGAGACTCTTTGATGAAGAAGAGTCGATTCATTGACCGGTGTAGGCTTTCAAGTAGGGTTTTCTTTAGAGGCCGCAGAGAGAGTAGGATAGAATGCTGAAGATAAGATGGGATAAGGTTGTCTACTACCCAAAATCATACCACCCAATTATGGATGTCAACGGTTTGCTTAACCACAAAAATATAAAAAAATCATAGTATAACCATTTATGTTATTAAAAACCATAACCTAATGGTTTTAACCATTGGTTTTGCGGTTTTGACCATTAGGTTTCGGTTTTTTTGAACGGTTTTGCGGTTTTTAACCATAACCAAACGATAATTTTTTTATAAATATATTAAAATTTCTTGAAATAAGACCATGCATATAAGAAAAATCTCCAAAGTATATATACAAAATTATAGTGGTTTTTGAATAAATTGGATATCTGTAATTTAATTGGTTAAATTAGTTATTTAGATTTTAACTTTAGGATTTGCATATATTTTGTTTACCTATATTATCATTAAATGTGAAAATATATATATAATAGTATGCGAGTTTCACTTATTTTGTTTTATTTTTATCTGAAACTATAAACTAACCGTTTCAGCCACCATTTTCACCTTTCAAAACCATAACCTAATGGTTTTAACCATGGCTATATAATTGATTCGGTTACACCATCAATTTTAGTTTTTAATCGTAACCATTTCCATTCCTACACCCAACTTATCATTCATAACATGGCGTGATGTGAATGAAAGTGAATTATGAATTTTAAATAAGAAAATCAAAGAAATTGATAAATCATTTTCAATCAAATCACTCTACATTATGGATAGTAGGTTGAATGATGTAATTTTAGATGGTATATATCATTACTCTTCTAAATATTTTCAATCTTGTTTGATTTCTAATGGTATATATCACCCCCAAACCTTCGTTGCCTGTATTAAATTTTTTTGTCTGAATCGACAAATTTTTATTTTATTTATTTCTATTTCATAAAATATCTTGGTTAGTGTATCTAAATTTATAATTGAGTAATGATATATAGCACCCAATTCATACCACTCATGTCGTGGTGTGATTTGAGTGGAAATAAATCATCAATCAAATTAAAAGAAAAAATAGATTGACGAGTTAGTACTTCCACTCAATCACGCCACGTCATCGATATTGAATGGTATAAAATTAGATGGTATATATCATTATTCTTTCTAGTTATGGTCTTTTGGGAGGATAAATGAAGGGTTAATTTCATTTTTAGGCCTAAAGTGGGATTAGTCTTCTAAGATTAAGACAAGTAAATCATAATTCCACGATCAATGGTCAACTCAGAGACTTTTTTTTGAACCTTTTTTTTAAAAAATTCTGGACGGCTCCGGTCAACTCCGGCGTTTTTTTTAAAATTCAGGGCGGCCCTAGTCAACTCAGGCATTTTTTTGTTATTTTTTAAATTTTTTTAGGGCGGCCACCGGTCAACTCCGACGTTGACCGGCGGTTAACGTCGGTCAACACAGACGATTTTTTTGGTTATTTTTTAATTTTTTTTTGGGTGGCCACTGGTAGACTCTGGGTTGACCGGCGGTCAACGTCGGTGAGTTTTTTTTATATTTCTGGGCGACCATCGGTCAACTCCTGCGAGTTAATATTTTTTTTTAATTTTGGGGCGGCCACCGGTCAAAGATGGTCACAACTACTTTTTCGTAGTTGCATAACTACACTTTTGTAGTTGGACAACAACACTTTTGTAGTTGTACATTTTTGTAGTTGCGCAACAATATTTTTGTAGTTGCGCAACAATATTTTTGTAGTTGCGCAATTACAGTTTTGTAGTTGTACACTTTTGTAGTTGCACAACTACATTTTTGTAGTTACACAACTACATTTTTGTAGTTGTACACTTTTGTAGTTGCATAACTATATTTTTGTAGTTGCACAACTACACTTTTGTAGTTGCTTGCGCACCTTCAATTTTGTGGTTGTACACTTTTTTAGTTGCAAAACTACTCTTTTGTAGTTGCACAACTACACTTTTGTAGGTGCGCAACTGCAAAGCTGTAGTTACAGTTCCGGTACAGCTATTCGACAAAATCCGTCGGAGCTGGAAAAATAAAAAAATCAGAATAATTTGAAAAAAATCACATTGATATATTTTTATCCGATAATTGTAAAAGAGTAAAAGAAAATCGTCGGAGTTGACTGGTGGCCTCCCCGAAAATCTAAAAAAAAATCTCGCCGGAGTTGACCGACGTTGACCGCCGGAGTTGACAAGTAGCCGTCCAGAAAAAAACTCGCTGGAGTTGACCATTGACCGCAGGAGTTGACCGCCGTTGACTGCGGGAGTTGACTGTCCAACAGTTATCATGATGATAAAATAAATAATTTATTTATTAATTATAATAAATTTAAATTATAAAAAGGTATTTTAGAGAAGGAAATTAGTAGTGACCTAAATTTAGAAGAAATATGTTAAATGAGTCCTATAATAAGAATTAAAATATTACATGGCTTAATCTTAAAAGAAATATGTGTATTTAGGCCTAAAAACAAAATTATTCTATAAATAAATGATATAAAATTAAATGGTATATATCATTATTTGTTCTATTTATGGTCTTTGGAAGGATAAATGTGGACAAAATATTATTTATTTCCTTTTATTCTCAATAACAAATGAATAGCACAAATTCATTTCCTTTCCTTTGTCAGATTTTTATTTCCTTAACTATGTAACATATGAAAGAAAATATAAGAGATTATTACCCAAAGGGTCTTAAAAATACTACATCGGGACCTAACAAGACCAGCTCTATTGCCTCTTCTTACTAAAGGCCAGAAACTAATTTTTACACTATAAGCCAAAAAACCAATTACTTTATTACCCTCTTTTGTTTATTATTACCTATATATAATATCTTTTGTCAAATAAAAATCAAAACATAATACACGTTCAATCTCTCCTCTCTTCTCTCTCCTCTCTCCTCTCTCCTTTCTCATCTCTCATCTCTTTCTCTCTCTTTGAAGCTCAATCCTCTCCTCCAAAAATCCATGGAGCTCGAAATTAGGGTTTGAGTTCTGGCAATGAAGCCGGATTTGTGACGAAGTTCCGGCAATAGAAGTTAAACAACTGCTTATTGAAGAACAACACCCATATGGGTCTTCTAAATTAGATGCGCCTAAGGTTTTCCAAATCACAGCCCATAAGTCCAAATCGTGATGAAACTGATGGTTTTTTTCAAGCCCTAAAACTGCAGCTCCTAAATCGTAACAGTGAGGAAGAATTGGAGGCTGCAAACTTTGTTATTGAAGGTAATAATAGCTTGAATTGCACATCTTCATTAGATAAATGTTTTGGAAACGAATTATTAGTTAATTTTGCTAGTACCAGCTGTTGCTCTTTTGAATTCTGGGATTTAGCTGTTGCGCTCAGAACTTTTGCGCTCGGAATTGTTGGCGATTACAAATCTGGCGATGGAACTTTTGCGCTCAGAACTTTTGCGCTCAGAACTTTTGCGCTCAGAACTTTTGCGCTCAGAAGTTTCCACATCGTTAAGCTAGATTAGATTACTTTTTTTTTTCCAGAAATGTAATAGATTTGTGTTAGATTAGATTTTTTTTTTCCAGAAATATCGTGAAATGTCGGATTTGTGTTTTGCTCAGAATTTTTGTTAAATGCTCAGAAGTTTTATGAAATGCTCAGAAGTTTTTTTGGTGATGTTGATTTTTTGTGTTGAATCAAAAAAATATTTAAACTCAATAACTTTTGTATAAATGCTCAGCAGTTTACTGATTATACGAGAAATGCTTAGGAAGTTTAATGATTATACGAGAAATAATCAACAAGTTATTGAGCATGCCCAATACCCCATGCTCAGAACTATTTTCTACGTTCAGAACTATTTTCCACGCTCAGAACTATTTTTCAGACTCAGAACTTTTTTCCAGACTCAGAACTATTTTCCAGACTCAGAATTTTTTTCCATGCTCAGAACTTTTCCTGGCGGTGGCCAGCGGTGGTCGGCTGTGATCGGTGGTTGTGGTCGGAGCTGGAAATTATTTGATAATTAATGAAGAAGGAGAGAGAAAAATGATAAAGGAGGAGAGAGATTAATGGTAATGGAGGAGAGAGTGTAATGGTAGTGGAGGAGAGAGAAATCTATTTTTTTGTCTTATATACACTATAAGGGTAGTTATGACATTGAACATTTTATTGGACTCTAAGTAGGAGAGAGGAATCACTTGGTTCCTATATGGCACATTGATTCTCTTCAAGTCTCCTTGGGTAATTGACCCTAAATATAATTCTATCATCTTTTTCTACATTATTAGTATTTGTATATTTAATTTGTTTGAAAATGATTTTTTTTAAGAGATAATTCCCAATTACTTCCTACTTACTCACAAATTTTCAACTTAATTCTCAAATAAGCACATGGTCATATTTACCTTCCATTATTGTCCTTATATGTTTTTTTATTTTATTATATATTTTTATTATATTTCTATATTTAATATCTGAATTTATTTTTTCATTTTTTTAAATATTTTCTTTTTGAAAAATATTTTTTTTTTCGGAATTTTTTTTTTCGAATTTTTTTTTTTGGAAATTTTTTTATTTTTCGAAAAATATTTTCGAAGATTTTTTCATTAACACACAAGTCCATACTGTTTTGTGTTACTGTAACTCATACATCAAGCGATTGTGTGTTACATTAACACACAATCAGATTTTCAGACTATCTGTACACTATTATCTATTTCTGTATACAAATATTCTGTATATCTTATTCTGTGTTCCTGCAACACACAATTGTTATTTGTTGTGTGTTTAAGCAACACAAAACTGTAAATGACACACAAGTCCATACTGTTTTGTGTTACTGTAACTCACACATCAAGCAATTGTGTGTTACATTAACACACAATCAGATGTTCAGACTATCTGTACACTATTATCTATTACTGTGTACAAATATTCTGTATATCTTATTCTGTGTTCCTGCAACACACAATTGTTATTTGTGTGTGTTTAAGCAACGCAAAACTGTAAATGATAAACGCATTGTGTGTCTTACCAACACAAAACCCATACTGTTGTGTGTTACTGTAACACATACTTTCAGCAATTGCGTGTTGCATGAACACATAATCAGCCTACATATACATTATTCTATACCTTTGTATACAAATATTCTGTCTGTCTGATTTTGTGTTCATGTATCACACAATTTGTTATTTATGTGTGTTTAAGCAACTCAATATTATACATATTGGGTGTTCATGCAACACACAACACATATGATTTTGTGTTACTTTAACACACAATTATCATATGTACTAACCTTACATCATGTTATCATGGGAAAAAAAATCCGGGGGAAAAAATCGACAAAAAAAATTCGAAAAAAAAAAATTTCCGAAAAAAAATTTTTTTTTCGAAAAAAAAATTTGAAAAAAAAATATTTTTCGAAAAAAAAAATATTTAAAAAAAAAATCTGAAAAAAATAAATAAATATTAAAGTATAATTAATAAAATATATAATTAAAGTAATTAATAATAGGTAGAAGGATATTTTGGTAATTGGGTAATATTTTGTGCTTAATTAGGAATTAAGTTGAAGTTGTAATTAATAGGGAATACTTACCTTCTCCGCGTAATTAATTGGGCGTTGCCCCTTTTTTTAAAAGAATACTTAAAATGCTTTTTATTTTTGAAAGTGTTTGAAAAATGAAAAACATTTTTAGAAGAAATTTAATATTTAAATTTTTAATAATTTTTTAAAATATTTTAATTTTATTTTAAAAATATTTTTTTTATTCTAAAATAAGTATTTTGAAAAGTACTTGCGGTTGAAATATAAACCTATTCCGCAGAGACCAAAAGGTCTTGCGATCGAATCTCATTGGAGCAAAAAAGACTCCGAATCCAAAGTGGCTCTCCCATGTATTAAAAAAAAATATGAACCTACTTATAAAATAAATGGACCTAATTAAGGGCCCGTTTGGAAGTGCTTATTTTAAAGTAAAAAAGCGCTTTTAGAATAAAATTCAAAATTTACAAAAATTATTAAAAACAATTTTGAAATCTAAAATTATTTTAAATGCTTTTTTTAAGAAGCACCTATTTGGTGCTTCTCAAAAAAGTGCTTTTCAAAGTCAAAAAAACTCTTAAAATGCTAAAAGCAATTTTAAGTGCTTCTTCAAAAAAGCACTTCCAAACGGGCACTAAGTTTTCCATTATTAATCACTTTCTTTGATTTAGGTAATAAATTTAGTTTATATTTTAGGTATTTAAGAAGATTGAATACCTTAATGATATTAACATGTGATAGAAATTCATACATGTATTGTTTTTGACAGAAATTCATTTTAGTTCCTCATTCTTTTCTTAGAAGTGATAATTTTAGAGGATTGAAACCATACAATAATTAGTTTAAGGTAAATTAAGAGAATGACAATCTTTCACCTTCCTTCTCCCTCTTCATACGGGACTATACATATCTTATTTCGGTTTTGCTTATAAACTCTTCCGAAGAAAATAAAGAGATCGTTGAGGAGAGAGAAAGCATGCAACAAAACATCAAAATAATATGGATTTTCGTCTTCATCCTTCTTCTTTTTTACTTACAAAGCCTTTTTCTCTCATATTCTTAGCTATCTTTGTATTAATCGCCCACATTAACAAAACAACCTTAGCAGCTTTTAATCTCACCACCCTCACATTTGAACAAGGTTTCTCTCCCCTCTTTAGTGATTTCAATATCAAACGATCTCCAGATGATAAAACCGTTAACCTTCACCTCAACCAATTGTCAGGTAAGATATTCTGCCGATTGGGTTTTCATGTCATTAATAAATTGGTTTAAGAATTACTAAATTATTAACCTGGAATGAATTTATCGATTTTAAATATGTGTTTATTTCCAGGCTCTGGCATTATATCCAGTAATTATTATCATTATGGATTCTTCAGCGCTAACGTAAAGTTGCCCGCTAATGAATCTGCTGGCATTTGTGGTGCACTATATGTAAGTGTTTTCAACCAATAAAAAAATCATTATACGTCACTTATGGTTTTGTCAAAATATATGTCACTTATGGTTTTGTCCCCTTTGTTATAGGATATATCTTAAAAGTAGCAAACATCATTAAGCCTTTACAAAAATTATATTTTGGATGAATTAATACATATGATGTCTAAATCGGTACATTTGTCAATAAATTAGATGAGCATATCTCACAAAATTAAGTCACAGTTAAATGGATTAGCACTAATATCGTTTCTCTATCATGAGTTGAGTTGTATTCTAATGTTTTTAGTGGTAGTATAACAAATACTCAATTCCACATTAGGTCACTTTGGTGATATTTATCTTTAAATATTTCATTCTTTGTAGGCTTTTTTACATTTTTACGAGGAAGGAGTAATCTTTTTTTAAATTCTAAAAATTGTTTATTGGATAAAGGAATTTGTGCATATGGAAAAAATGACATTTTGTGTTCAAGATTTTATTATTTAGAATTTCCATCTTTGGATTGTAGCAATCTTGTTGAAAGCTATAAGAAGATTGTGGATTTGGATGAGTGGTGACGGGTTACTGAGTGATGAGTGGTGACTGGTTTTTGTTACCAATCTTTCTAATTCTTTTGTTTTGTTTTGTTGTATTAATAAAACAACTGATAGAAATCACGCATATCATATGAAAGAATGATTTGACATTTAATACAAATCATGACACTAGGTATATTATATTTTTTCCTATTAAAACAAAAATATATATTATATTTTATCACATTTGAGTAAAAAGTTTCAATGATATGCGAAGAAGACCTTATGGTTTATGCTTATTACTTGAAACTATTGTGGATGTGAGTAGTTCCTTCAAGTGAAAGGAAATAAGTATGAGTTATGAATTGGAAATTAAAGGAGTCTTCAATAAAATTTGAAAAAAGAAAAACAGGAGTTAGAGTATATTTAAAGTTAATATTCAAAAACGTGAAATTATTGTAGTAGTATGCATGGAGAAACAGATTACACGAGATATTCACATGAAATAATATAGCTAAAACATTGTTCAAAGTAAAATCCATTTAATTAGAAATTGTTGAGTCGAATTGATAATTAATGAAATTGTTTTTGTATCTCTATGTTGATTCTTTAGATGTCAAACGCAGACATATTCGAGAGAATGCATGATGAATTGGACATAGAGTTTTTGGGTAATGTCAATGGTAGACCATGGAGGTTTCAGACCAACATGTATGGCAAAGGGAGTGTATCTCGTGGTAGAGAAGAGAGGTATGAATTATGGTTCGATCCCACCTCCGAGTTTCATCGCTATAGCATTCTATGGACTCCCAAGAATGTCATGTAAGTATTGCTTATACATTGTTGATTTGTTTTACATTTTACATATAAAAATATCATAAACTCAAAAGGAAATAAATATAGGTCGTGACAATTCACTTAAAAATTATTAATAAATGTTACTCTTTGCAGATTCTATGTAGATGAGGTACCAATTAGGGAAATTGTGCAAAACGATGCCATGGGTGGAGACTATCCATCAAATCCAATGTCTTTATATATCACAATATGGGATGCTTCAACATGGGCAACTAATGGTGGAAAGATCAAAGTCGACTATAAATACGAACCATTTGTTTCACAATTTACAAATCTTGTTCTTGAAGGTTGTCTAGTGGATCCTCTTGAACAATTACCTTCTACAAATTGCACAGACAGAATCTCTAAGCTTCTCAAACAACCCTACACAACTATCACACGTGAGGGTCAAATTGCCATGAAAAAATTTCGAGAAACATATATGTATTATTCGTATTGTTATGATACTATAAGGTACCCTATTAGACCACCTGAATGTAAAATTGTAGAATCGCAACAAAGAAAATTGGGGAATAATGGTCGGCTTCGATCGAGATTTAGAGGGAGACCACGGAGAAGAAACAATCGAAGAAAGCAAGTTGATACTTGAGATGCATATAGGCATAAATGATACATATATTAATTTCTACTATGTAGGATTAGTTTTCGTTTGGGTTTGTAAAGAGTTCCGACCAAAAGTTACTTCCAATTATATATATTGGATAAGTTTAATTATTTGGCTACATGTTTGTAATTGTAACTAAAGCTTATAAGAATTAGAAAAAGAAATCATTCAGAAAAAATACTATGCATATATTAAATTATTAGAATTAGTCGTTGACGTACGATTAGTATTGGTATTCTGAAAGTGGCCGCTTTTGAAATTTAATCTGTCTAAGTAAACCTCTCATGGACATTATATCTTTGAGGTTTTTTTTCCTATCTAGTATCTGATATATAAAATTACTCCAATCATTCTCAAACAACCGGATTTGATGCATTTTTTATTCTATTTTTTGAGTAATTCACAATATGTTTTGTATATTGTATAATTGGTTTATTCCAAGATTGATTCAACGTTAAACTTGTTTCATAATTAAATAACAAATTTTATATTTACTCAATTGTTTTCCAGCTGAGTGCAACAAGTCTAGTACATTTAATTGGAGTAATTGCATCATTGGTCCATATGATGTGCGAAAAATTATTAAATATACACCATTTTTGGATTAGTTGCAACATTGGTCCCTATGTAATGATGTGAAATGATTTCACATTTTCTGGATTAACTTATTAGTCCCTGTAAATTTACATAGTCAAATCTTTACAATTTTTTTGTTTTGTTGCGCCTTGGTCCCTTTGTTATGTGACATACCCAAATATGCATTTTTTGGATTTATTGTGGGCTCTTTTGTTATACTTTTTAAATTTATTGTTGAAATATGAAGTATTATAAGTTGTGACTTTTTCCCGTTTGACACACCACGGCTAAGGCGTCGTTTTGGTTTGGCGGTTTTAACAGCTAGAGATGAACGAATGTGATTGAGTCTCGAGAATGTCTCATATAAAAGGCCATCAATCTGCCTTTTGTCATTTTACTTCTCCGATTACTCTTTCTCTCAATTCTCTCTCAACTCTAACCCTAGAAGAGGCGAAACCTTTGGTTTCTTTCAGCGATAATCTTTGAGTGATTAGATTAGATCAAAGTTTGGCAGATCTGTAATATAGAATTTTCTAGATTCAATCATTGAGTGTATTACAGCGCAGTTCATGTACTAGAATAGGTATGTGGTATAGCGTGTAACATCTAAACTCAAGTGATTCGTGTGAGGTGTGTATAAACTTGTAATCCGAGGCATATAGTGAACTGAGCTACTCTCATCTGGGGTCAACGTGGATGTAGGTCTTTTTGACTGAACTACGATAATTCTCGTGTTCTTTTATTTTCCGTACTTAAAAGTCTTCTCAACAAACCAATCAATTTCAAACTTGTTTTTGATTAGAAACTTAAAGTAATTACAATATATATATATATATATATATATATATATATATATATATATATATATATATATATATATATATATATATATATATATATATATATTATAATTTCAAAAGTGTGGCGATTTAGAAGAATAATATATAGTTCATACAATAACATTTTACAGTATTATATTAGTTTTTAAAAAGTGTGAGTTTGATATTAATCTAATTTTTTTAAAAAAGTGTGAGTTTAATATTAATCTAATTTTTATTTTAAGTTAAAATAAGGTGTCATGTTAGAGAAATGATTTTAAAATATTTTAATTATCTCTATATATATAAGTGAACAAAGTCCAAATGTTGAAGAAACTTCGAGAGTGTAGTTCTCACCTTATTTTGGGGGTGGGAGCTACACTCTCGGAGCACATCCTAAAAAAAACAGTCAACACCGACTCATAACTAGAAACTAAAATTTATGTTGGGGGTGAAAATTAATGTCAATTTTAACTAAAGTTTTTATCTTAAAAAATCGAGCAAATTTTTCTCTAGGGCTAATATGGAAGTTGCAACTGCCCTTCCCCAGCCTCCACCAGTTATGCCCCAGTAATAATTTCTCTTATACAATAATTTATTTTAGGTGATATTTCTCTCATATTACAAAAATATAATTTTAGAACAAGATTCAGTCGTAGTTATTTGTATTTCAATACAATAGATGCAAAAATAGTAAGAAAGTTCTACTAATCTCGTGTGGGTGATATTAATGTTTTGAGCCATCTTCATTAATAACATGGCGATCAATCACCACATGAACCTGGTATGTTGACCTATTAAGACCGAAAGGTAAGATCTATATGAAGTCTGCCTGTGTATGAGGTTTAGACGATTAGTAGATGATGTGTGAAGGAGGTGAAAGTCTTAACGGATTTGACCATATCTCTCTCCCCAAGAGGAATTGTAGAATGCATTGAAACCTACCAAGCCTTAATCATCCAAGCATGCTCACAAGATGTTTTGCTTAAAAGAAAAAAGTAAAAAAAGAAGGTAAAATGTTTATCTTCATGTGAATTAAAGGTCAAACTTTTCCGAGAGTGTTTATAGATTGCCAGTACTAAGACATATTCGAATGGCCGGTTTGGCATTGGATCATAGTTTTCTTACTTATGAATAAAACATGTAAGTTGTTTATTCAGTCCAACTAACATAAGAGTCGAGTGGTTGATTTGGCATTGGATCCTAGTCTTCTTACTTCTAGTATAACACATCTAAGTTGTTTGGTCGATCCGATTAGCATAGGAGTCGAGTGGGCAAGTTAAAATTGGATAATAATCATCTTACTTACGAATAACATGTCTATGCTGTTTAGTCGAGTCGAATAGCACAAGAGACAAATAGTCAAGATTTTAAGGCATGGATCCTGATTGCAAGGCCCTTAGGCTGATTTCAAGGACTTGAGTATGAGACTTAGTTGGTATATGGGTACGACTAGAGACATACAATGAATTTAAAATAATGGGCATAGAATTTCTTAGTCCACAATTGCTTATGTGAAAATACAATTATCCTCAAGTATGCATACCTCATTGAAAATATATACCTCGGGAAATCCTAGTGGAAAACCCCCATGACAGAGGAAAAGATTGTAACGAGAAGGTTTATCCATAAGGGAGACAAAAGAGTCCCAAGCTACTGCAAGTTTTCTATTTTCTTCAGGGGTTGTTCTCTGAAAGTACCTTATTAGAGGTTTGGCATGACAAGTGTTCCTCAGTACTTGTCCATCTTCTGATTCCATATGGTAAATGCCTAGTCAAATCACGCAGGTGACTTGATGGGGGCCCTCCCACCATGGTTATAACTTATTCTTTGGAGCCTTTCTGTAAAAGTATTATTTTCCTAGTTATCAATTCTCTTTTTAGTTGTTCGTCTTGCTTACCTTTTTAGTTAAATTCTCTGGCAACTGCTGTATTGACCACGTCAGATCGGATGACCTCTTATTTTTGGGTTCCCACAATCAACTCCAATTCCTCACGAATTCATCAGTTTTTGTCATATATCTTCCACTTCTCGAATTGGGAACCAATCATGGTCATATTTATAAGTAGACTCTCCTCATAGCCATACATAAACTATAAGAGGTTTCTTTGGTTGCCAAGTAAATTGATTCTGATACGCCAAAGGTACTTCAAGTAGTATGTAAGGTTAAGTGATTTTGTTTTGATAAAGCTTTTTGGCCATTCCTTATATCAATGTGCGATTTATTACCTCCAGTTGCCCATTTCTTAGTGGATGCACCAATAAGGAGAACCAGAGTCGTATTCCCATCTTAGTGTGTTGGTTTTGGAAGTGCTTGAATTTGAGTTGTGGACCGTGGTTGTTCATGATGGAATGGGGAACTCCAAAGCGACACACAACATTTTTTCATATTAAGTACCAGGGCATGAGGATACTAGTGGAGAGTACACCTCGTCTTCATCCCATTGAGTAAAACAAGCAATGTTAACATAAACGTACTCACAATGGGATTTACTAGTCAATAATATTCCTATGATGTTCAATCCCAATTGGCAGGATGGCCACAAGCTATTCATTGAAGTCATTTCAGTGACTACTTTTTGAGGGATAATAGTGATGTGAATGCAAGTGTTGTGCATTTTAACTAACACTTTGGTACCTTGTTCGGGATAATAGTATCCCTGTCGGTGGATTTTTTCCTTAGGAACGGTATCTGATGTGACTATAAAAACCCCTCTATGCACCTCACAAAGTATATCCCTCCCTTCTTCTCTCTCTACACACCTAAGGAGTGGTCCTTCATAGGTAACTCGATATAATATTCTACCTCGAAGGATAAACCATCATTTGTTAACAATTCTCTAGGTTCTTTCATGTACTTTGGGAGAACTCTTTCAAGTAAGATAGATGAAATGGGGTGATATAGTCGTGAGCAATCTTGACTAGGCTGGTCTCTTTTACTTCTTTTTCATATATGTTGGGCCAGTCCAAATGTTGGAGGACAACACTCTTGCATGTTCATTTGAGAATTTCTAATCAAGATAATGAGTCTGGCCGAGTGTTATATTATTAGGGAATATGTACGACGTTGGACTTCTCGAATGCTGCTCTAAAATCACGTAGTAGGCCACACTAGTTGGATGATTGCCTTCATATTTTTAGGCGACTTTATTGTTCACCAGTTACGAGTCGGTGTTGACTGTTGTTTGAGTGGATCCTATTTGAACAACCACTTTCATTCTTGTTATTAATTTTTTTCACTTTACCTAATTATTTAAATATTTGATTTCAAGGTGAATCAAGAAATGATTCTTTTAACCTTTGAGACTGTTCAATACCAAACTAGCTTCCTTACCTTCCAGTACTAAAGCTTCATTGACTTTGATTCTCCATTCAAGCTCGTTTCTGTGGTAGTTTTTTCGTATTTTTCTCTTTAGGGCCACGTGTTGTCCACGCTAAAGGAGATAAGGTATAGGAACTATATATAAATTCTCCCCTTCATATTTATTTCATATTCCCCTTAATATATGTCCCACTTAAACAATCTTTACGACATGCTGGGTTGGATCAATATTTGTCGTAGAGGCAAATTAGTGAGAGCACATATCATGTGTGCCTCAAAGTAAGGCTAATTTTTTAAGATTCGTCCACCAGGGATATTACAAATTTTCTTGAGTGATGTATACCCGACCTTGAATCTCTATATACACGACTAACAGATAAAATCAGTTGGTGCTTTTCTTCAACTTCTCGAACCAATACAACATCCACATCTTCCTCGACACTACTAGGTAAAGGAATAAATGTACTTGACCCAAGGTTTGGCCATATCGAGTACTAGGGATAGATATTCCTTGATACTTTCAAAGATTTCTTGAAATTTAGGCGTGTATGCAAAGTTTTTGGGCATTTTCAGGATTTTGAACAATGGAGCGCATTAGTATGCCGACTTGGATCTAAACTGATTGCAAGTTGATACTCAACATCCTTGAGATTAATCTTTCTTGTGCATGTGAGGAGCATTCAAATTGAGTTTGTATTATACTTGTTGGGATCTGATTCTATCCCTCGACGGCATATACCATAAACCAATAAATTTTCCCAAGGTTACTTTGAAGGCACACTTCTTTGGTTTACGCTTGACGTAGACCCTCCACATGACGTTGAAAGCATATGTTAAGTCCTTGAGATGACCATTTAACATATGGATTTTATTGAGTATGTAGTTAATATGTATTTTCACGTTCCCATATATCTGGTTCTGGAACTTATGATCACCCATTCGTTGGTACGTGCCTCCTACATTCTTCAGCTCAAATGGCATAACCTAATAAAAATATAATTCTTGCACTGTTATGAATTTTGTCTTCTTTTCATCTTTTAGATCCATTAGATCTAGTTGTATCCATAAAATGCACACAACAAGTTGAGAAATTGGTGGCCCGATGTGTCGTACATGAGCTGATCTATTTTAGGCAAAAGGGAAGTTATCTTCTGGCATTTCTAGATTGAGAAGTGAAGTCAATTAATATATTTAGGTTTGACACCAACACTAGGTTGATTTCCCAAGGATGGTAATAAACTTCCTTGATGTGTCGAGCAACTAAGAGTCGCTTGACCTCTTCCTTGATAACCATATCCATTTTGTTTGAGAATATCCTCCTCTTTTGCTTAGTCGACTTTACGTCTGCTATGATATTTTAACGATGTTATCAGTTCCTATCATATCCTTAAACTCATAAGAGAATATTTCCTTCTATTCTTATAACAAATATCTTCGACTAAGCAAGAGTGATTCTCTCACGAGTACCTTGTGGTCGACCAATCCCACTTTCATCTGATGAGCTCCTCGACAAGTAGGGGTTTAGCCTAAGGCCCTTCTTAGGTATCTCCAATACAAAGATTTCAGGCCGGGAAGTTTATGATTAGATGATGCATTAAGTAATAAGTTGTAACTTGTTGAAAGTACTTCACATGAAGATAACATGGTATGTTGACTCACAATCAAATATTTTTTTAATAAGTTAGGCGAACTTACTTAAATCAATGGTTGATTGTTGAGCGATGCAACCAGGTGGTCGTATTGAGAGAGGATCCAACTTGAACTGCTCATATGCAGGTATAAATAGGAAGTTAATGACACTTCTAGGTCGATCAAGATATGCTTAGAAAGCATGCTCCCATTGGTAGCTGAGATGATCAAGGATCTTTGCTAAGGGATCTACTGACCCTACCGTTGGTACCACATGGGTTGTCTAGTGATGTCCCTGTTAAAGGATCATCTAGAAAAATATCTTCGCGCCATCCCCTAATATTTGTTTCCCCAAAGGGGCAGGCGCTAGACTTTCTAGCTGGGTGCAGTCTCATGATTTTTCCACCTTGGTATTTTCTTATCGAGCTTGGGAAAAAACCTATATGGTTCCACAACCTCTGCCAAAATACAACATATTTCTACTATATAAGATTATTTAATGTTTTTAGTCTCAAATTTTTGTGTTGTCGTGATCAAATGAATCGAGTGGTTTGTTTGGATTGGCCACAGTGGTCAACTAAGCAACATGTTCTACATTCCTGAATAACCACGGCTAAGGGACAAGAGGAAGGTGTAGTCTTGATGACAACCTAATGCTCAAGTCAGTTTAGTAAACATGGGAAAAGGCCTTTAATGATGTAGGCATTGAAATATGGGAGAAAGATATAAGTAACATGTATTATGTATACTTAAAGTATATTTGGAAAGATAAGCAAGATATTTGATAGTGAAACGACCCACTGTATTTATATGCATATGAATATGTAATGGATCTATGGTATCATATATTATGCATACTATATTGCCTACCTATCTAATTGGTTGGACAGGATAAGATCCTCTATCATCTAAACTCGACGAGATAGAGGGTGGTTATAAATATGTAGATAACTCAGTAAGACCGGTGTATGAGATAGCGAGCTATCGGCTTAGTCGAGATGCTACACTGAACTGACGTTGTTGATATTCTATCTTCTTTTAGTTGGCTGACAAGTTGCTGATGAAGGCTGAGCAAATGCCAATTTATTAGGCTAGGATATAATTCTGACCGTTGACTGGCACAATATAATTTTGGCTTATCATTACTTATTTTGAACTATCAATAGTTGATCTTTGTTTTTTCAACAAAGCTTCACACACGTGGAAGGGTTTCTTTGCGCCAAAGTGATAGTTCACAAAAAGTCTTCTAAGATTGTGTTTAAGTGTATCCTCTTGATTGCTTGAATTTTTTTATTTGTAAATGTTTTCCTATTCCTAGAAAACACACATAGGTGTTAGCACATCCTGTAAAAATAATCTCAAAGGTACTGTAATGCTAATTTAATAGAGGGTTTATCAAGGAATTATTTCACAAATGATCAGAAAGAAAAATCTAATAATAGAACTTGTAAGTATTGCAGGCTAAAGATAGTCAATTACCTTAATGAAATCAACGTGGTTATCTACTCAAGACTGTCAAGGTAACTATAATAGCAATTGTATGTTGCTCAAGATCAAGTAGGTAAGTTCGAATAGGATATCATATTGTACTAATTATAAGAGTATATGAGCTGGTTCGATTAAAGATCAAGGAAACTCCACCAAGACTATAAGTTGATTGTGAAAGATACTTTGTGCACCTATTTCCCTAATCTTGCAACCTAAATGGTATGTGTTGATAAATCGCAAATATAGTTATGTTATTAAAGTATATTGTTCAAGCTAAAATTATATTCAATCAAAGTGCATGCGAAAGTCATCTAAACCCGTAGAAGTCGAACAATCTTCTTTTGAAGCTCACTTGCTTTAGTCTAACTTTAGATAGAAACTCAAACGAGCTTTTGGCGAATCTCCATATGATCTTTGCCTACAGTTTGCTATTTTACAATCGAAACTCATTTGTAGCAAGACGCGCTTCATATATGGATCTCTTTATGATTTAAATGAATTTTAGTACTCCTTGCCTCAAAATCTATGTCCAATTAACTTTTCACAAATTAAGAAATATAATAATAGACTCTCTATTACTAAAATACCCTTCATTAAGTGTCTTATTATCTTAAATATATATTAAAAGCATAAATTAATACTTGTATAGGGATAATGGAATAAATAGGAAAAATATCTAAGATGTTGTAATTAGAAATGGAAAAGGTGCTTGAATTAAGAAATATTTTAATAGAGGGGATATAATATAATTTTATAATCATTAATCGCATATAAATAAATTAATTAATTAGGTTGGGTAGTGTATTATAACGATTTATATTTAAAATTGATGATCTAAAATTCATTTTTAATAAAAAGGTATTCAATTTTTTTTGTAAAGTATCGAGTTAATTCTCATGATGTCCAAAACCGTGGGCCCCACCACCCAGCTCTTTAAGTTTGCCCCATTTCTTCAACCCATTCACACCCACCATCCCCTAATAATCAAATTTCCATTAGACGTTACTGAACACTCAACAATTTGGAATAAAAATATATTGGACTCGATTTAATGCAAACAATATCTTTAATTGAAAAAAAAACGCGATTGCAGTTAATGCGTATTATTATCATTTACGTATATCCTTTTTCAGGTCAATAATCTTTAAATGCAGATAAGGAATCAACTTTGCATTTACTGATATTAATTTTTTTAGTCTGATTAATATTAATCAGTCAAACTTTAAAAATATATCTTTTTTTTCATTATACATTAATGCCAGTCGATAAGGCCATGTTTGTTTGCATTCAGTAGTCCACTAAATATAATTCGATAAGATATCGATCCAATAAGTTTCTATATTCAACCATTCAACCATTGAACGCGGTTATACGATGAAAAGAAAACAGACAAACATGGTCTTAATTAATAATTTTTCTAATTATACCATTTAAAAAGTCTAGTTAAATGAGAATCAAAGGAGTCAACAAGTAATAACATATTTGAGATTGGGTTAATAAATGATATAGTAAACAGATAGGTAAGATATTGATTACATCATAAACCTCAATAGGCAAAAACACTTTAATTTTGATTATAAATTGTTAAGCTCTTACCAGAGAAAGCACCACCAAAAATCCAAGATTTTATTTATCTACATTATTCCTCTCACCCTCCCTCTTAAACTTTTGTTCTCTCTTTCCTCGAGTTTTTTTAATTTTAACTTTTCTTTTAAAGTAATTGGAGATTTGGCATGGAAAGGTAATGAAAGTATATGACGATTTGGCACAAGAGCGGTGTCCCAGTTACCGTCCCCTCTTGAAGGGCGTAGGTCAACCCATCGTCTTTAATTTAAGACGTAATTAGGACAAAGGGCGGTATTCTACTTACCGTCCTTTTTGTAAAATTAATTTTTCAAAAACACACAAGTAAGGGCCGTCAGTCAACCACCACCCTTAACAGAAATAAATAACCACACATGCACATCACAAACCCTGAGGAAGAAAAAGCACACTGGTGTCGCCTAGGGTGTGATAAAAATAAGATCAATTTAAGTATGGAAAACTATGCACTCTCACCCTAGACAGGCACAGTACTGCGAGTATTACAGGACGTATGCAAGTTTTAATGATAAGTAGAGTTCGTTCTCAGGGACTTAAGTGTGTTAATCGCGTAGGTAAGAATAACGAGTAAAAGTAAATAATTAAAAGACAGAAAATAAAGCAAGTAATTTTCGAGATTAAGAATTAAAACTAAGGAAAATAAAGACAATAAAGTAAAAGATTAAGAACATGAGATGAGAAGTATAGCTTAGGTTTTGCTAGTATGCACTAATCCTTCTAATTTTATCTATAAATCTAGTTCATAAGGGAGAATATTAGCTCTTGGTAATACTTAGTCAGGATTCTAAATTCCCCAATCTTAGACCTTGAGAGCGACTAAGGGGGCTACGTCACAACCAAGAAGTGATTTCAAATAGGGTTATCAAACGCTACTAAGGCCCTAAGCAAATACTGCAATCAATTGGTGATACGGTGATTAAAACAAACCCTAATGACTATCTAGTTAGAAGTATGTTTTGTCAGAACTGCTATCGACACTAGACATTATGTGGTGGTTCAATAGTTAAACACCCTGTTAAGGAGACCATCTAACTACTCTTAAAACAATCCAAAAGTGATCAGTTCTAGGAAAGACATTAAATCAAAACACATAAGCAAATATAAAGTAAGAAGCTAATATCAGATTAAAACATATAATTCCCAAAGAAACTTAGATAGAAGAATTAGAATTCATAGATTATACATATGCAAAACCCAAGCTATGGGAGGTTTAGTTCATACCTGAAGGAAATAAACTAAAAGAAATTACAAAAGACATCATCTTGCTCTCTACAATAAACTGGAAGAATAAAACCTTAAGAACTAATTACTATGAGGCAAGGATGATTTACAAGTGATATAAGGGTGTATTTATAGGTGTTTAGAAGACCTAATTCGTTTTCTTGAGGAATAGTTAAGGTAATGGACTTCTAGCCCAACTCAAATTCGTATGGAAATAAAGATAAACACTGCTGCACCGTTTTGAGTGTATCTTCTTCGTTATTGGTCCGATTTTGCTCCACAAGATACCAAAAGAATCGCAACAGAATTATCTAGCCACTAAAGAAGGAAATCTCCAAATTCGGCCTATTTCTTAGGTAAAAACCCACATCTTTGGACGTGTGTGCAGAATCCCAGATTTAGGCAGTTTTTCCTTTTCCATCTTTTTAGCTTTTATTTCCTTTTCTCCAATTACCATGTAAATCTCTTTCCATAAGTTGTTGTCTTTGACTTGGACTCTAATTAATCTCCATAATTATCTTTAAAGCTACACACTAAATAAACAATTAAACCCAATATGCTCTAAAAATATTATTTCTACAAATCAAGACACAAAATAGGAAAGTGCACTAAAACTCAAGAAAATCGACATTATTGACTTCTAAAACACTAAAAATGATGTCTCATCCTAACATCAATCTATCACAAATGAGGAGACATCAAGACCCCCAACTCAAAGTTGTATCGTCCCGATACAATAAAAGATAAAAACATAGGGAAGTCTAGAAATACACACTTATAAAATTCTCAACACAAGGGAAAAAGCATAGCATAATATATAGAATAAACCTAAAGCACATAACTCATAAAATTTCATGCAATAATATTCATAAACTACATACCTGTACACTTCTCATATTCACAGTCAACACGGCTTGAATTCAAGATCAGATTAGTTTTGCAATGTAAGAAGGATTGGGACTTTACTCAGTTCCCCAAGAGAGCTATAGATTGTTCATCAAACCTTACTAGTATCCAAGGATCCACTTAACTAATCTCTAATGGCTCAATTACTTCTCAATTACATAACAAAGAATCACAAGGTCTTAAGGTTGTAATGTAGGCTTAGGGACGGTAGGATAGTATATTTGGATAATTTGGAGTGAGCTTTTGGCTCTCTCCTCACTAGCCATCAACGAATCGCCCTAGAGCTTGAGTTACTCTCATAAAACGTTTCTCACTTAATCCAATAAATTCCTTGATGCATAATTTAGCATCCCCAATTAACCCAATTAAAGCTTAAGATGTTCACATAAAAATCCACTTTGCCGCTCCGAATATATATATATTTTCTTTTCTTTTCAAAGAAATTTTCTTTTATAGCTATGACTCTCTTTTAATGATGAGATATCACGCTAATTTCTCATATATATATTTTTTCTTTTAATGCCCTTATTGGCAAAATTAGCTCGAAACTTCTTTTTCATTCACTATTACCCTGACAAAGGGTTACAATACAAATCTATGAAACATCATCAATATAAAGCACAAAGCACAATTTATAAGCTCAAAAATCCCAACAAAATGTCAATTCCCATAATGGTGGACCCACCACCCCAAACTCAAGCTCTAAAACAACTGTCTATGCATCGCGATTCGAGTGCGGGTCATATGGAAAAGTCCTAAAATCTAAAGGATATGGCTTATAATGTGTTTCAATAAAAGGCTTTAGAAAGGCTAGAAGGGGCTGAGAAGGATATAGTATATAATCAAAAATCACAAGGTGAGAAGGTATAAAAAGGCTTCAAAGGCTTTAAAAATATGAAAGAACCGCCTTGATCACTTTCTACACTATGTAATTTCGAAAATTTCTTACCTTTAGCACTTTCATCAAATGGTTTGTCAACTAGCTTGGATCTCACGGCCTACACATTTCTCAAGGTTCCCTGAGATGGAACATACTTTCTATCGCATTGCTCACTAATCTTTTCTTTACTATCAACGTGTGTTTTCCTGCAAATACTCAAAGCATACAAATACCTAGCTCATAAACATATCACTTACTATCATTAATCTACTGAGCTTATGCTTCCAAGCTATTAAACACACTCTACATCTAATTCCCATGTATCAAAAATTTTAATTTCACCCTAAAAACAGAAAAAATGGAGATGAGAGACAACGAATCCCCACGACTCGAAAAAGACTCGAAAAACAGAAATTAAAATTAGCAGATAGGCATATTTACAGAAATGGTAAGGAAGAAAGAGAACATACTCTCGAGGCTATTGCCTCGCGTCATTGATATCCAAAGTTGGAATTGCTGGACCTTTCGTTAATTGCTCAAGGAGTTTCATGATGTGCACTTGATTAGCGTTGATTTGTGCCACATCATTGACTAAAGAAGTTTGAGCTGCTTCAAATTTCGTTAAACGCTCCTCCATCTTCTCTTGCCAATTTTGCTCCTTTTCTTCCTTCGAGACTTGAGCAGAACCCGCTCTTCGAAGACTTTCCTTGATCCAAGCATTATCAATATAACTTGCTTTAAACTCGAGTTTCTCTTCTTCACCCAATACTACATTCGCTTTTCGCACAAGACACGTGATCATAGTTGGAACTTTAACATTAAACCGATTTAGGAGAGACCGAAAATCGCATCACCTCCTCATAGATCAACTGTGCCACATCAACTTCTTCTCCTCTCAAAATACAGTCCAAAAGTAACGCGTTCTTCATAGTCACATCCAAAGTTCGTGTGTTTCCAAAGACATTAGGAATAAGGAAATTGTGCCAAATTCTAGCATCTGCTTGAAGATATTTGTAAGGCCAAGGTGCCTTCAATTCTCCTTTATGTGATTGCACTTTCTCCTTGTCTAAAACATGCTCAAAAAGTAATTCCTCATCAAAGATTTTTCGTTTAGCAACTGCTTCTTCAAATTTGCAAAAACCTTTCAATTTCTTAAACTTGAAGTGGTTCCTAATCTTCTCAACTGTGAAAGGAACTAACTTCCCTCTAATCGGAACACAATTACTATTTTGGCTAAAGAGGCCTAGATAAAACTCCAAAACTAATTCATGACATAATTCAGAACGTCTTACCATGAACGTAGACCAACCCAATTTCTCACCAAGCTCTAAGAATCTCTTGTATTCTCCATCTCTAATTTCTTCCTTGAATACTTTCTCATAAGCAAAAGGTAGTTCTTTTAATTGTTTCTCTGCAGAAATCTTCAGAGCTCTTGAAGTATCCACTTTCTCTATAGGTATAAGATCTTGTTGAGGTTGAGTTTTCTCCTTTGTATAATAATAAAGCTTTTTACCATTACGATCATACGAAGGTTTCCCACTCTTCTCTACTTTCTCTTTACCCTTTGATTTAGAACTAGCACCTTTGTTAATTGATTTCTTCTTGTTTAAATCCAATCCCTTGTTACTCTTCACCTCTCTCTTGTTAGCTAAGATTGTTGTTCTATTAGTCATCTTCAATTAACCCCCAACTCAAAGCTTTAGCAACCCTTGAAAATTAAACTCTTGAATTAATGGATGAACAAGCTTGATTTGGCCTAGGATGGGTGAATTGATGATGAATCTCTATGTGGGTGAGGATGATTTGTAATGGGTAGGCTTGGATTTTAGAAATTGTGTGATGAATTTTTGAATTTTGGCTCTTTGATTCTTCAATTTGAATGAATTTGGTGATGATTGGTAGCTTGAATCTCTCTTGTAATGATGTGGAGAGAAGATTTGATGTGTTTTTCTTGATGATTGGGTAGTGTTTTGGTGATTGGTGAAGGTTTTGATGAGCTTCAATGGAGTTAGGAGAGTTGTGGAGAAGAAAAAGAGGGTTTGGGTTTATTAAATTCGGAACTAAAAGCTTAATACCTCCTTTATAATTCAATCCCGTAACTTTTTCTCTCTCTGGCGGCGCTGCGGACTACCCCTGCGGACCATGGGGTGCACCGCAGGGTAGTCCGCGACATCTGATGCTCGAAAATTTTTGCTCTCTGGTCTAGACCCGTGGTAGGACCCCGTGGCACGGGTTTTTGGGGCACAGACTAGGGTCCGGTGTACCGGAGGGTACCCCGCGACATCTATAGCTAACTCCGTCAAAATACCCGTGATACCTACCCCGTGGCACGCGTTTTTGGGGCGCGGACCATGGTGCGGTATAGGGGGGGTAGTCCGCGGCGAAATTTTTTTGGTTTCTGGATCAAACCCGCGGTGCAACCCGTGGCACGGGTTTTTGACCTCGCGGACCATCCCTGCGGTCCATGGGGTAGTCCGTGGGGTAGTCCGCGGGGTGCATTCTTGTGCTCCAAAATTTTTCCTCACGTTCCCTAACTCGATTTCTCCAATTCATACACACCAAAAACACTAATACCTTCCTCAAATATGCATTATCAACTAAAAACAATTAAAATAAACTAAAAACTAAAAACGTAAAAGACATGAAAACATAAAAAAACTTCGGGTTGTCTCCCGAACAGCACTTTTGTTTAACGTCTTTCAAAGTTAGACGTGTTACCTCTGTCAAGATTTGCGAATATAGCCTCCCCAACAACGAGTAAGGCTATGAACGTCAACTAATCTGCGCTTGACCCCAGTTTTGGGGCGAATTTCTATCACCTTGGCTGAAACAACCTTAGTGACAATGAATGGTCCCATCCACGAATATTTGAAACTTCGTGGCCTATTCTCGCGTTTGTGAGCTTTCCATAGGACTTCATGGCCAACCCCAAACTCAATGTCTGGCTCAGTATCCACAGGCTTTAAGTGGATCTTCTCAGGAGGGACTTTGTGATGTGAAAGGCTGTGGATGATAGGCACGGTGGGATCCAACTTCCTTGGTTTCTTACCCAAGACATAGAAGGTCTCGGATATATTCTTAGCATGAAGGGTGATGGTCCCATCTTGGAAGTTGATCACACTTTGGCTTGTGGCCATGAAAGGCCGTCCAAGTATGATCGGAACCTGCTTATCTGCATCAAACTCAAGAATAACAAAGTCAGTAGGGATGGCGATATTACCTGCACGGACTAAGACGTCCTCCACTGTTCCCCATGTCCTTTTCACTGAGTTGTCAGCAAACTGCAACTTCACTGGAGTTTTCTCTGATTTCTGAAGTCCAAGTCTCTCGAACACGGACTTAGGCATAAGATTCACACCAGAACCCACATCGTACATAGCTTTCACCTTGAGCATACCATGTAATTGAATAGGAAGGTTAAAACTTCCCGGATCTTTAAGCTTTGTAGGTATCTTTTTCTCACTTCTTCTCGAAACCCTCAGGTTCTCTCTTGGGATCTCTACACTCGCCTCTTTCTCGGGAATAACTCGCGTAAACACTTGTTGCGGTGTAAGTCCTCTCTTCGCAATCTCAAGCATTTGGGCGTTGATATTTTTAGGTTGATACGCCTCTACAAATGTCTTGAGAACAGTGTCATCGTTAGGATTTGTATCAGAAATAGTTGATGACACTGGTTGAATAATAGGTGGCGATTCCACCTTCTCTTCTACTTTTTCCTCTAGCACAGCAGGTGCCACTTCATCTTTAGATTCCTCTCTTGAGGCTTCTTCCTCTTTCCCTTTAGCCAATTCGGCTGCATATTCCACTACCGATCTAATCTCCTCTTGCACCTTCCTCAGTAACTCTATAAATTCGGCTTTCTCTTGATCGTCCTCCACATAAACTTCAGAACAGTCAGATTCCACGGGGCTAGACTTGGTTGGTTCTTCTTCAGTACTCGGAATTTCCACGGCACTAAGGGCAGCATGTGGTATTTCTTCTTCTTCAATTTCAAGGAATATAGCCTTGCAAGCTTCGAACCCAACATTGTTTTCACCTCCTTCGATTGCCTTTACTTCTTTTTGTTCTACTACACTTGTTAACACTTTGTTTAACTGTTCTACTTGAGTACTTAGCATTTGAAGTATGGCATCGTGTCCTCTGACCTTCTCGTCCTGAGCGTTTATAGTCGTGGTCAAACGGTCTAGAGCTTGTGCTATCTGTGTACTGTCTATAGCTCCTTCTTGCGGATATTGAGGTAAAGCTTTCTGATCTAAAGTATCGGTATAGGCGTCTTGAGCAGGTTGTTGTGGAGGAGCAGGTCGATTCTGATATTGATTTTGGTACTGACCTCTCTGTTGGTAAGAGTTGTTCTGGGGGCGCGGTTGATAATGACCAGGATTGGCGGCCCCTTGTGGATTTGAATATTGCATACCCGGATGGTTGCGGTTGCCCCATCGGTTGGATATAAAGTAAACAGATTGCGGATTTGATTCGCACTCTTCCCATGAATGATCGTTAACTCCACATTGTTGACAACCTTGTGCTTCTTGTACTACCTTTGTTGCGGCTATATTCTTCTCCATCACGATTTTCAGCTCCTTCATTTGATTTTCTAAAGAGGATATTTGAGCTGAATTCGCAGTTTCTGCATCTAAACGAAGCGTTCCTCGGGTCTTTGCTACAGAAGCTCGCGTTGAAGGCCAACTTCTTTCTTGTTCCATAATATTTTCCAACACCTCGGAAGCTTCATTGTGATTCATGGACACAAAATTACCCTTTCCAATGTTATCCACCTTTTCTCTACCTTTATCATTATGACCTTCATAGAACATAGCAAGTTGTAGAGCAGGTGTGTAACCATGGAGCGGACATCTAGTTAATTTTTGTTGAAATCTTGTCCATGCTTCTCCCATAGTTTCTCCATCTTCTTGACAAAATCTCGCAAGCTCGGTTTGATCTTTAAGTCTCATGCTCTTCGGATAAAATCGGTTAAAGAATGCGGCTTGAAGTTCTCTCCAAGAATGAATGGTTCCATGTGGTTGTATCTCTAGCCAATCGCTAGCTCTTCCGGTCAAGAAAAACGAAAACATATGACAATACAGTTGCTCGCGTGTAATGCCAGGAGTAATGTAGGCATCACAAATCTGCATAAACTTCTGAATCGCTTTTACCGGATCTTGAATAGCTGTACCAGTATAGAGTCCGAAACTTTGAAATTGACTGAGCATACCCGGATCGGGTCTAAATTTGATATTCGGAATCTCAGGAGGGCGGTAACCGATGGGTTGAACATGGAATGGTATATTAAGGCCAGGTAGATCTTGTTCAACTCGGTTCTGTTGATTATTAAGATTATTCCCATTACCTCCTCCTACTGGTAGCTGTACTCCTTCTTGTCCACCAAGTGGTAGCTCTTGTTGTTGTCCACCTTGTTGGTTATTCTGCACTCCACCGAGTGGTAGTCCAAGTGGTGGATCTTGTTGCAATCCTCCTCCTGGTAATTGTTGTCCTCCTCCAACTGGTGGATCTCGTTGGGATGCCATAACTCTTCTCAAGGCTCTTTCCTCAAGAACTCGTTTGTTGTAAGGTCTGAAGCTCTTCTCAGGCTCCGATAAGGGAGGCCAAGAATTAAACACTGTGAAACCTGAAAAAGACTAAAGCAAACCACAAGCGTAAATCTGAAAAAATAAAGACTAAAACTAAACTAAAAAAAGTAAAAACTAATTAAAAACTAATTAAAAACTAAAACTCGAAATAGATAACCCACACCCAAAAACTTGGTGTCGCCTAGGGTGTGATAAAAATAAGATCAAATTAAGTATGGAAAACTATGCACTCTCACCCTAGACAGGCACAGTACTGCAAGTATTACAGGACGTATGCAAGTTTTAATGATAAGTAAAGTTCATTCTCAGGGACTTAAGTGTGTTAATCGCGTAGGAAAAGATAACGAATAAAAGTAAATAACTAGAAGACAGTAAATAAAAGATTTGGATTTTCGAAAAGAAGAATTGAAACTAATTAAAACTAGGAAATTAAAGACAATAAAGTAAAAGATTAAGAATATGAGATGAGAAGTATAGCTTAGGTTTTGCTAATATGCACTAATCCTTCTAATTCTATCTATAAATCTAGTTCATAAGGGAGAATATTAGATCTTGGTAATACTTAGTCAGGATTCTAAATTCCCCAATCTTAGACCTTGAGAGCGACTAAGGGGGCTACGGCACAACCAAGACGAGGACTCAAATAGGGTTATCAAACGCCACTAAGGCCCTATCCAGCACACTACAATCAATTGGTGATATGGTGGTTAAAACAAACCCTAATGACTATCTAGTTAGAAGTATGTTTTGTCAGAACTGCTATCGACACTAGACATTATGTGGTGGTTCAATAGTTAAACACCCTGTCAAGGAGACCATCTAACTACTCTTAAAACAATCCTAAAGTGATCAGTTCTAGGAAAGACATTAAATCAAAACACATAAGCAAATATAAAGTAAGAAGCTAATATCAGATTAAAACATATAATTCCCAAAGAAACTTAGATAGAAGAATTAGAATTCATAGATTATACATATGCAAAACCCAAGCTATGAGAGGTTTAGTTCATACCTGAAGGAAATAAACTAAAAGAAATTACAAAAGACATCATCTTGCTCTCTACAATAAACTGGAAGAATAAAACCTTAAGAACTAATTACTATGAGGCAAGGATGATTTACAAGTGATATAAGGGTGTATTTATAGGTCCATTACCTTAACTCTTCCATTACCTTAACTCTTCCTCAAGAAAACGAATTAGGTCTTCTAAACACCTATAAATACACCCTTATATCACTTGTAAGTCATCCTTGCCTCATAGTAATTAGTTCTTAATGTTTTATTCTTCCAGTTTATTGTAGAGAGCAAGATGATGTCTTTTGTAATTTCTTTTAGTTTATTTCCTTATGAACTAAACCTCTCATAGCTTGGGTTTTGCATATGTATAATCTATGAATTCTAATTCTTCTATCTAAGTTTCTTTGGGAATTATATGTTTTAATTTGATATTAGCTTCTTACTTTATATTTGCTTATGTGTTTTGATTTATTGTCTTTCCTAGAACTGATCACTTTAGGATTGTTTTAATAGTAGTTAGATGGTCTCCTTGACAGGGTGTTTAACTATTGAACCACCACATAATGTCTAGTGTCGATAGCAGTTCTGACAAAACATTCTTCTAACTAGATAGTCATTAGGGTTTGTTTTAACCACCGTATCACCAAGATTGCAGTATTTGCTTAGGGCCTTAGTGGCGTTTGATAACCCTATTTGAAATCACTTCTTGGTTGTGACGTAGCCCCCTTAGTCGCTCTCAAGGTCTAAGCTTGGGGAATTTAGAATCCTGACTAAGTATTACCAAGAGCTAATATTCTCCCTTATGAACTAGATTTATAGATAGAATTAGAAGGATTAGTGCATACTAGCAAAACCTAAGCTATATCTCTCATCTCATATTTCTTATCTTTTACTTTATTGTCTTTATTTTCTTAGTTTTAATTGCTATTTTCGAGTTCTTACTTGCTTTATTTTCTGTCTTTTAATTATTTACTTTTACTCGATATTCTTACTCACGCGATTAACACACTTAAGTCCCTGAGAACGAACTCTACTTATCATTAAAACTTGCATACGTCCTGTAATACTTGCAGTACTGTGCCTGTCTAGGGTGAGAGTGCGTAGGTTTCCATACTTAATTTGATCTTATTTTTATCACACCCTAGGCGACACCAAGTTTTTGGCGCCGCTGCCGGGGACTTGTGTCTCGTTAGCGTGTGGGTTATCTATTTTGAGTTTTAGTTTTTTATTAGTGTTTACTTTTTAGTTTTTATTTTAGTATTTAGTTTAGTTTTTATTTTTCAGATTTACGCTTGGGTTTGCTTTAGTCTTTTTCAGGTTTCACAGTGTTTAATTCTTGGCCTCCTTTATCGGAGCCTGAGAGGAGCTTCAGACCTTACAACAAACGAGTTCGTGAGGAAAGAGCCTTAAGAAGATCAATGGCAGCCCAAGATCCACTACTCGGTGCACCACTTGGAGGAGCTCAACAAGATCCTCCCCTTGGTGCTCAAGATCCACCACTTGGTGGACAAGAAGGACAACAACTACCAACAGGAGGAGGTAATGTGCAGAATAATCTTAATAATCAACAGAACCGAGTTGAACAAGATCTACCTGGCCTTAATGTACCATTCCATGTTCAACCCATCGGTTACCGCCCTCCTGAGATTCCGAATATCAAATTCCGACCCGATCCGGGTATGCTCAGTCAATTTCAAAGTTTCGGACTCTATACTGGTACAGCAATACAAGATCCGGTAAAAGCGATTCAGAAGTTCATACAGATTTGTGATGCCTACATTACTCCTGGCATTACACGCGAGCAACTGTATTGTCATATGTTTTCGTTTTTCTTGACCGGAAGAGCTAGCGATTGGCTAGAAAGACAACCACATGGAACCATTCATTCTTGGAGAGAACTTCAAGCTGCGTTCTTTAACCGATTTTTTCCGAAGAGCATGAGACTTAAAGATCAAACTGAGCTTGCAAGATTTTGCCAAGAAGATGGAGAAACAGTGGGAGAAGCATGGACAAGGTTTCAACAAAAGTTAACTAGGTGTCCGCTCCATGGTTATACACCTGCTCTACAACTTGCTATGTTCTATGAAGGCCTTAATGATAAAGGTAGAGAAAAGGTGGATAACATTGGAAAGGGTAATTTTGTGTCCATGAATCACAATGAAGCTTCCGAGGTGTTGGAGAATATTATGGAACAAGAAAGAAGTTGGCCTTCAACGCGAGCTTCTATAGCAAAGACCCGAGGAACGCTTCGTTTAGATGCAGAAACTGCGAACTCAGCTCAAATATCCTCGTTAGAAAATCAAATCAAGGAGCTGAGAATTGCGATGGAGAAGAATATAGCCGCAACAAAGGTAGTACAAGAAGCACAAGGTTGTCAATAATGTGGAGTTAACGATCATTCATGGGAAGAGTGCGAATCAAATCCGCAATCTGTTTACTTTATATCCAACCGATGGGGCAATCGCAACCATCCGGGTATGCAGTATTCAAATCCGCAAGGGGCCGCCAATCCTGGTCATTATCAACCGCGTCCCCAGAACAACTCTTACCAACAGAGAGGTCAGTACCAAAATCATTATCAGAATAGACCTGCTCCTCCACAACAACCTGCTCAAGATGCCTATACCGATTCATTAGATCAGAAAGCTTTAACTCAGTATCTGCAAGAAGGATCTATGGACAACACACAGATAGTACAAGCTCTAGACCGTTTGAACACAACTATAAACGCTCAAGACGAGAAGGTTAGAGGACACGATGCCATACTTCAGATGCTAACTACTCAAGTGACACAGTTAAACAAAGTGTTAACAAGTGTTGTAGAACAAAAAGAAGTAAAGGCAATCGAAGGAGGTGAAGACAAGGATGAGTTCGAAGCTTGCAAGGCTATATGTCTTGAGATTGAAAAAGCAAAAGAGGAAGCACCACATGCTGCCATTAGTGCCGTGGAAGTTCCCAGTAATGAAGAAGAACCAACCAAATCTAACCCCGTGGAATCTGACTATTCTGAAGTTTATGTGGAGGACGATCAAGAGAAAGACGAGTTCATAGAGCTACTAAGGAAGGTGCAAGAGGAGATTCGATCGGTAGTGGAATATGCAGCTGAGTTGGCTAAAGAGAAAGAGGAAGAAACCTCAAAGGAGGAATCGAAAGATGAAGTGGCACCTGCTGTGCTAGAAGAGAAAGAAGAAGAGAAGGTGGAATCGCCACCTATTGTTCAACCAGTGTCATCAACTATTCCTGATACAAATCCTAAGGATGACACTGTTCTCAAGACATTTGTGGAGGCGTACCAACCTGAAAATATCAACGCCCAAATGCTTGAGATAGCGAAGAGAGGACTTACACCGCAACAAGTGTTCACGCAAGTTGTTCCTGAGAAAGAGGCGAGTGTAGAGATCCCAAGAGAGAACCTGAGGGTTTCGAGAAGAAGTGAGAGAGAGCTACCACCAAAGCTTAAAGATCCGGGAAGTTTCAACCTTCCTATTCAATTACATGGTATGCTCAAAGTAAAAGCGATGTACGATGTGGGTTCTGGTGTGAATCTTATGCCTAAGTCCGTGTTCGAGAGACTTGGACTTCAGAAATCAGAGAAAACTCCAGTGAAGTTGCAGTTTGCTGACAACTCAGTGAAAAGGACATGGGGAACAATGGAGGACGTCTTAGTCCGTGCAGGTAATATCGCCATCCCTACTGACTTTGTTATTCTTGAGTTTGATGCAGATAAGCAGGTTCCGATCATACTTGGACGACCCTTCATGGCCACAAGTCAAAGCGTGATCAACTTCCAAGATGGGACCATCACCCTTCATGCAAAGAATGTATCCGAGACCTTCTATGTCTCGGGTAAGAAACCAAGGAAGTTGGATCCCACCGTGCCTATCATCCACAACCTTTCACATCACAAAGTCCCTCCTGAGAAGATCCACTTAAAGCCTGTGGATACTGAGCTAGACATTGAGTTTGGGGTTGGCCATGAAGTCTTATGGAAAGCTCACAAACGAGAGAATAGGCCACGAAGTTTCAAGGACTCGTGGATGGGACCATTCATTGTCACTAAGGTTGTTTCAGCCAAAGTAATAGAAATTCGCCCCAAAACTGGGGTCAAGCGCAGATTAGTTGACGTTCATAGCCTTACTCGTTGTTGGGGAGGCTATATTCGCAAATCTTGACAGAGGTAACACGTCTAACTTTGAAAGACGTTAAACAAAAGTACTGTACGGGAGATAACCCGTAGTTTTTTTAGTTTTCATGTCTTTTATGTTTTTAGTTTAAGTTTATTTTAGTTGTTTTTAGTTGATAATGCATATTTGAGAAAGGTATTAGTGTTTTTGGTGTGTAGGAATTGGAGAAATCGAGTTAGGGAACGCGAGGAAATTTTTTGGAGCAAAGGAATGCACCCCGCGGACTACCCCTGCGGACTACCCATGGTCCGCAGCCCTGGTCCGCGAGGTCAAAACCTGTACCACGGGTGGAGCCACGGGTCTGATCCGGAAACCAGAAAAATATGACCCGCGGACTACCCCCCTATACCGCACCATGGTCCGCGCCCCAAAAACGCGTGCCACGGGGTAGGTACCACGGGTATTTTGACGGAGTTAGCTACAGAAGGCGCAGAGCACCCCCGTGGTACACCGGACCCTAGTCCGCGAGTCAAAAACGCGTGCCACGGGTCCTACCACGGGTCAAGACCAGAGAGCAAAAATTTTCGAGCATCAGATGTCGCGGACTACCCTGCGGTACACCCCATGGTCCGCAGGGGTAGTCCGCACGAGCCGCCAGAGAGAGAAAAGAAAGGGTTTCAAGTTTATAAAGAGATCTAATGCTTATTGTTCCGAATTTATTAAACCTTAAACCTCTTTCTTCTCTCCAAAACTCTCCTAACTCCATTGAAGCTCATCAAAACCTTCAGCAATCACCAAAACACTACCCAATCATCAAGAAAAACACATCAAATCTTCTCTCCACATCATTACAAGAGAGATTCAAGCTACCAATCATCACCAAATCCATTCAAATTGAAGAATCAAAGAGCCAAATTTCAGAAATTCATCACACAATTTCTAAAATCCAAGCCTACCCATTACAAATCCACCTCACCCACATAGAGATTCATCACCAATTCACCCATCCTAGGCCAAATCAAGCTTGTTCAACCATTAATTCAAGAGTTTAAATTTCAAGGATTGCTAAAGCTTTGAGTTGGGGGTTAATTGAAGATGACTAATAGAACAACAATTTTATCTAACAAGAGGGAGGTGAAGAGTAACAAGGTATTGGATTTCAACAAGAAGAAATCAATTGACAAAGGTGCTAGTTCTAAATCAAAGGGTAAAGAGAAAGTAGAGAAGAGTGGGATACCTTTGTTTGATCGTAATGGTAAAAAGCTTTATTATTATGCAAAGGAGATGACTCAACCTCAACAAGATCTTATACCTATAGAGAAAGTGGATACTTCAAGAGCTCTGAAGATTTCTGCAGAGAAACAATTAAAAGAACTACCTTTTTCTTATGAGAAAGTATTCAAGGAAGAAATTAGAGATGGAGAATACAAGAGATTCTTAGAGCTTGGTGAGAAATTGGGTTGGTCTACGTTCATGGTAAGACGTTCTGAATTATGTCATGAATTAGTTTTGGAGTTCTATCTAGGCCTCTTTAGCCGAAATAGTAATTGTGTTCCGATTAGAGGAAAGTTAGTTCCTTTCACAGTTGATGAGATTAGAAACCGCTTCAAGTTTAAGAAACTGAAAGGTTTTTGCAAATTTGAAGAAGCAGTTGCTAAACGAAAAATCTTTGATGAGGAATTACTTTTCGAGCATGTTTTAGACAAAGAGAAAGTGCAATCACATAAGGGAGAATTGAAGGTACCTTGGCCTTACAAATATCTTCAAGCAGATGCAAGAATTTGGCACAATTTCCTTGTCCCTAACATTTTTGGAAACACACGAACTTTGGATGTGACTATGAAGTACGCTCTACTATTGGATTGTATTTTGAGAGGAGAAGAAGTTGATGTGGCACAGTTGATCTATGAGGAGGTGATGCGATTCTCGGTCTCTCCTAAATCAGTTTATAATGTTAAATTTCCAACTATGATCACGTGTCTTGTGCGAAAAGCGAATGTAGTATTGGGTGAAGAAGAGAAACTCGAGTTCAAAGCAAGTTATATTGATAATGCTTGGATCAAGGATATCTTTCGAAGAGCGAGTTCTACTCAAGTCTTGAAAGAAGAAAAGGAGCAAACTTGGCAAGAGAAGATGGAGGAGCATTTAACGAAATTCGAAGCAGCTCAAACTTCCTTAGTCAATGATGTGGCACAAATCAATGTAAATCAAGTGCACATCATGAAACTCCTTGAGCAATTAGAGAAAGGTCCACCAATTCCAACCTTGGATATCAATGATGCGAGGCAATAGCCTCGAGAGTATGTTCTCTTTCTTCCTTACCATTTCTGTAAATATGTCTATCTGCTAATTTTAATTTCTGTTTTTCGAGTCTTTTTCGAGTCGTGGGGACACGGCTCATTTTTGAGTTGGGGGTGTGGGGATTCGTTGTCTCTCATCTCCATTTTTCTGTTTTTAGGTGAAATTAAAATTTTTGATACATGGGAAATAGATGTAGAGTGTGTTTAATAGCTTGAAAGTATGAGCTCAGTAGATTAATGATAGTAAGTGATATGTTTATGAGCTATGTATTTGTATGCTTTGAGTATTTGCAGGAAAACACACGTTGATAGTAAAGAAAAGATTAGTGAGCAATGCGATAGAAAGTATGTTCGATCTCAGGGAACCTTGAGAAGTGTGTAGGCCGTGAGATCCAAGCTAGTTGAAAAACCATTTGATGAAAGTGCTAAAGGTAAGAAATTTTCGAAATTACATAGTGTGGAAAGTGATCAAGGCGGTTCTTTCATATTTTGAAGCCCTTGAAGCCTTTTTATACCTTCTCACCTTGTGATTTTTGATTTTAAATGTTATATCCTTCTCAGCTCCTTCTAGCCTTTCTAAAGCCTTTTTATTGAAACACATTATAAGCCATATCCTTTAGATTATAGGACTTTTCCATATGACCCGCACTCGAATCGCGATGCATAGACAGTTGTTTTAGAGCTTGAGTTTGGGGTGGTGGGTCAACCATTATGGGAATTGTTATTTTGTTGGGATTGTTGAGCTTATTATTGTGCTTTGTGCTTTATATTGATGATGTTTCACAGATTTTTAATGTAACCCTTTGCCGGGGTAATAGTGAATGAAAAAGAAGCTTCGAGCTAATATTGCCAACAAGGGCATTAAAAGAGAAAATATATATGTGAAAAAATAAGTGTGATATCTCAACATTAAAAGAGAATCATAGCTATAAAAAGAATTGATTTGAAAAGAAAAGAAAATATATATATTCGGACCGGCAAAGTGGATTTTTAAGTGAACATCTTAAGCTTTAATTGGGGATGCTAAAATTATGCATCAAGGAATTCATTGGGTTGAGTGAGAAACGTTTTATGAGAGTAACTCAAGCTCTAGGGCGATTCGTTGATGGCTAGTGAGGAGAGAGCCAAAAGCTCACTCCAAATTATCCAAATATACTATCATACCGTCCCTAAGCCTACGTTACAACCTTAAAGACCTTTTGATTCTTTGCTATGTAATTGAGAAGTGATTGAGCCATTAGAGATTAGTTGAGTGGATCCTTGGATACTAGTGAGGTTTGATGAACAATCTATAGCTCTCTTGGGGAACTGAGTAAAGTCCCAATCCATCTTACATTGCGAAACTAATCTGATCTTGAATTCAAGCCGTGTTGACTATGAATATGAGAAGTGTACATGTATGTAGTTTATGAATATTATTGCATGAAATTTTCTGAGTTATGTGCTTTAGGTTTATTCTATATATTCTGCTATGCTTTTTCCCATTGTGTTGAGAATTTTATAAGTGTGTATTTATAGACTTCCCTATGTTTTTATCTTTATTGTATCGGGACGATACAACTTTGAGTTGGGGGTCCTGATGTCTCCTCATTTGTGATAGATTTATGTTAGGATGAGACATCATTTTTAGTGTTTTAGAAGTCAATAATGTCGATTTTCTTGAGTTTTAGTGCACTTTCCTATTTTGTGTCTTGATTTGTAGAAATAATATTTTTTGAGCATATTGGGTTTAATTGTTTATTTGGTGTGTAGCTTTAAAGATAATTATGGAGATTAATTAGAGTCCAAGTCAAAGACAACAACTTATGGAAAGAGATTTGCATGGTAATTGGAGAAAAGGAAATAAAATCTAAAAAGATGGAAAAGGAAAAGCTGCCTAAAGCTGGGATTCTGCATACACGTCCAAAGATATGGGTTTTTACCTAAGAAATAGGCCGAATTAGGAGATTTCCTTCTTTTGTGGCTAGATAATTCTGTTGCGATTCTTTTGGTATCTTGTGGAGCAAAATCCGACCAATAAAGAAGAAGATATGATCAAAATGGTGCAGCAGTGTTTATCTTTATTTCCATACGAATTTGAGTTGGGTTAGAAGTCCATTACCTTAACTCTTCCTCAAGAAAACGAATTAGGTCTTCTAAACACCTATAAATACACCCTTATATCACTTGTAAATCATCCTTGCCTCATAGTAATTAGTTCTTAAGGTTTTATTCTTCCAGTTTATTGTAGAGAGCAAGATGATGTCTTTTGTAATTTCTTTTAGTTTATTTCCTTCAGGTATGAACTAAACCTCTCATAGCTTGGGTTTTGCATATGTATAATCTATGACTTCTAATTCTTCTATCTAAGTTTCTTTGGGAATTATATGTTTTAATTTGGTATTAGCTTCTTACTTTATATTTTCTTATGTGTTTTGATTTATTATCTTTCCTAGAACTGATCACTTTAGGATTGTTTTAATAGTAGTTAGATGGTCTCCTTGACAGGGTGTTTAACTATTGAACCACCACATAATGTCTAGTGTCGATAGCAGTTCTGACAAAACATACTTCTAACTAGATAGTCATTAGGGTTTGTTTTAACCACCGTATCACCAAGATTGCAGTATTTGCTTAGGGCCTTAGTGGCGTTTGATAACCCTATTTGAAATCACTTCTTGGTTGTGACGTAGCCCCCTTAGTCGCTCTCAAGGTCTAAGCTTGGGGAATTTAGAATCCTGACTAAGTATTACCAAGAGCTAATATTCTCCCTTATAAACTAGATTTATAGATAGAATTAGAAGGATTAGTGCATACTAGCAAAACCTAAGCTATATCTCTCATCTCATATTTCTTATCTTTTACTTTATTGTCTTTATTTTCTTAGTTTTAATTGCTATTTTCGAGTTCTTACTTGCTTTATTTTCTGTATTTTAATTATTTACTTTTACTCGATATTCTTACTCACGCGATTAACACACTTAAGTCCCTGAGAACGAACTCTACTTATCATTAAAACTTGCATACGTCCTGTAATACTTGCAGTACTGTGCCTGTCTAGGGTGAGAGTGCGTAGTTTTCCATACTTAATTTGATCTTATTTTTATCACACCCTAGGCGACACCAATAAGCTAGCTCGTTTGTCGGATACACAAATATCCATCTTATCGTAATTGCCACGATCCAAAATCCACTTGATCGTGGTGAAATCAGAGTCATTCTCTAGTATGGAATCTTTATAATCACCAATAGTATACGCTAAACTAACAGAACTGTCAAACAAACCCATCTGTTGACTACAAAATCCTTTATCGAATTGAAGTCAACCAACTTGTTGAACGACAAAAACACATGCTCTGTACCAGCCTTGAATATAACGAGAACATCGGAATCCATCTAACATGGAAGTTTAGAACTCAGAAAACAAACAATCATGAGTATACCATAAGTATTGAGCATGAAGACAAATTACACTGAGCATAAATAAGTACTGAGCATACATATTACACATATGGTATAATTAGAACAAGTGCTGAGCATGACAACAAAATCATGATACAAGCGAATCTACTGAGCATGCATAAAAAACCGAAAGTATTGAGCATGTATACCATGCAAAACATGCACATACGTAAAAAAATTATAACACACGCAAATCTACTGAGCATACGTAAAAAACATAAGATCATTGTGAATTAAAGCAGATAATATAGTAAAACAGCAAAAAAACATATAAAACACACGATGAACACAAAAAAATCGACGAAAAACAATATACAACTACTCGTACATGAAACAATGCATAAAAACAAACAATTA